>CM060931.1:919808538-921058538 GCA_030765085.1 Allium cepa | reverse complement strand
AATTTTAATTATATATGTTACCATATGTCTTCATGTTTATTAATTGAAAATTGATTACTTGCATAAATTACTCTTCCTCGATTTTATTTTCTTGCACTAACATATATGTTTCTAATCATATCAATTAATTGCTACAACATATGTTCCCTTCCTTGTCAGTTCCTTTTTAAACAAACACCGTCAATTATTCTTCTCTATTAGTTGATTTTATATAATTTCTCTCTCTAATTTATTTGTTGCACAAATATATATGTATTCAAAATAATATTAATCAGTTGCCCTATTTACAAACATTTTTTCGTTTTAAAATTTCAAATGCATATAACATAATTAAATTATTTGCATATATAATTGTAATTTAACACGGGGTGTTACAGTATATACATGTTAGGCCAAAACAAAATTCAGATTGTTTTTAATCCATAAACATAGGTATAGATATAATGCAATTTTAAGCTACTTAAAACATGTCTGACATACACACACATTATATATATATATATATATATATATATATATATATGTTATGAAAATATTTTATGTAATAGAACCGCTTAAAATCAAAATTATTATCTACTAAAATAAAATATAATAACCAAGATACATACACATATTATAATTACATTGTAATATTCTTTTTTCAAATCAATATTAACATGAATACATATGCATATATTAAATTTGACAACATGGCATATATAAATTTGTTATAAAGCATATGGATCTACATTAACATAATGATGTATGTAAACAAAATAAAGATTAAAAACTCATCAAAAGCAATTGCCTATGATTTGCACCTTGAATGTATGAAAATTCCTAGACCTGATTAAATCACTTTCAAAAATTGCAATGATGTAAAGCACCACTTTTGTATTTATTTTATTTATATTTTTTTAGGAATTTTTTTTCTTTTATGAAGCCATGGAATTTTCAGCCATAGGGGGGAGAGAGGAGAGTAGGAGTAAATGAATTATTAATAATAATGAATGAGTGAGTGAAAGGAATTTTATTTTAAAGAAACAATTGAAACCTTTTCAATTCCTTCCTTAAAACCTTTGCTCTTTATTTCTTTATTGAATCTCAATCAAATTCTCCCTTTGACCGTGAATGGACAATTAGAAAGGGAGAATAAAGGCTTTTAAAATTTCCAAAACCATTTAGTAATTAATTTCTTGAAATCAACTTTAAATATTTTATCGATATAGTATGACGATAAGCATATACATAACTTTTAAATACATGTTTTTCATTAAATACTAATGGCATTCAAACATCAAATATAAACTAATATTTTATAAATATTAATTAACTTAATTAATTTACAATGATTATGAACTAATTAAATCATGTAGTTTTTAGAGTATTTACCATTATGGTTGTGTGACTCAAAGGTGTAAATTCGATAAGCGACCAATACCAAACAATTTTAACATTAATGTTCATACGTAAACTTAGCTAGTAGTGTGATATTTTGGTAGAATTTATCGCTATCACATCTTTTTGGTTAAAAAATCCAATTTTGCTATTATAAGAAATAGTATGATTGTTTATACTAATTCTCCTCTTCAAAACTATATCATTTTAGAATTTATGGATTTTGGCTTTTCCTAATATTGTCCTCAACCTAATTAGTCCTTGGTTTAACAATAATTATAATTATTAACCATGCTATGCTAGTTACATATTTTACTTTGAGTTGACTACTATTGATTGTGATATTAAACTTTTATAATTAAGGAGACGAATGCTCTATTAAATAGTATTTCACTTCCAATGTTCAACTTAGACCTAACTATAGTCACTCGATGGATCTCCATGCCATGATTTAACTATAATCAGAGTGGAGTGTCCATATTGAAGTTTCGCTATATTCTCAGGTCGAGGGAAATGTGTAACATCATCACTTTGAAATTTTCTATTTGACTTTAGTTATATTAACCAACATAAAACTCTCAAACGAGTCATTCCATAGTTATACGTAACTATCTATATGTAACCTTATGGTACCCTCAGTAGCCATGATCTATACACTGCTAAACATTTGGAGTGCGTCACATACTCTAATCTCAATAGATGTATCGATACCGGTCTCGGAACATCTTGACTAGGAATATTTATGGGTGTTTCACTAGAAGGACAAACTTTGCAGTCCAATTAGTTTCTAGGACGCACATCCACTGAAATTAATTTCAAGGCCAAAGTTAGCAGAATTATTACTTCTAAGGGCAAAGTCAGCAGTTCAATATTTTCAAAGACATAATTTCATAGGTTTTTAGACCTTAGAAACTAATTATTTTGCATTTTGTCCTTAATAGTAATTATTTCAGTTGTTTATCCTAGAAAGTAATTGCACTTGATAAAGAGCCCTTGTGGCTAATTTCCACTTAAAATAATGTGTTATTTAAATGTGAAAAATTTCTCATGATTACAATGTATTTTAATTACTATCATGTAATATATCATTTAAGAATTTTATATTTAACATACTTTAAATTAATTACTTCATTAATATATCATAGTATTATATGGTATATAATAGAAATCAAACACATTTATTATGAAAAGATTGTTTATTGATTTAGATATATGTGACGAATTACATAATTTCCACTTTGGACATACCCCTAACTTTATCAACCACTATATAGTCTAGAGCATTTTGCAATAAAATTGGCAAAGCTTAACCTTTAATGGAGGTATGGAGGTGGAAGGAGATGTGATGTTGACCCAACTCCATTTTTAATTTTAGGAGATGACCTGCTATATCGGGTTAGCTCTTCCTTCAAAAGCTGGTGGGTTTGTTAGTTAAAGACTCAATATTTTGGCAGAGTGGACTTGGAAATAAAGGCAAAATTTGAGGACAATCATGATCAGATAAAAATCCAGCTTCTCTAGCCAAGAGTATCTTATTTTTGGACACGGTGATCATTTGCTGACATAGTATATTGGTCGTTGGCCCTTTTCATCATCCTATACCAGGGAAACATTGATCACTTGGTAAGTGACTACGAGGTAAAGATAAAGATCTTCCCCATCTATGGATTTGAAGAGAATAAGGGTGTCGCTAGATGATGCTTCAGCTCTTCAAATGCCTTGGTGCACTCGTCGACCCATCTAAATTACTTCCCTTTATTAATGAGGTTAAAGAATGGAACACACTTGTCAGTGGATTTGAATATGAAGTTGCTGGGCGCGACTACCATCCCATTAAGGCTTTGAACTTTTTTGATGGTGCGAGAGATTTGCATAACTTATAGGGCATGAATCTTGTCAGAATTTTTTTTGATTCCTTGGACACTCATTAAGTATCCCAAGAACTTGCTAGAGAAAACAAAAAAAGGGCATTTCTTAGGATTCAACTTCATATTAAACTTACGAAGGATGCCAAAGGTTTCACAAGGTTCAATATGTGTCCACCGGCTTTCTCAAATTTGACTAATGCACTTTTAATGAAGACCTCCGTTGACTTTCCAATTTGTTTCGCAAATTTCTTGTTAACGAACCGTTGATAGGTTGCCCTTGTATTTTAAAGGTCTAACAACACTACTTTATAGAAGTAGAGTCCCATGTTGGTTATGAATGACAAATGCTTTTGGTTAGGGAATTGCATGGCAATTTGATTATACTTACTGTAGGATTCCATATGCATTAGTAATTTATGTCCATTGGTGGCATCCATAAGCCAGTTGATTTATGGTAGTAGGAAGCTATATTCCGAGCAAGCCTTGTTAAGATATAAGACATCAATGCACATCTTACAAGGCCCATTTAGATTTCAAACTAGTACAATATTGGGGACCCATATCGGGTATTCAAATTTTCGGATGAAACCACTGTTGAGAAGCTTCTCTACCTTCTCCTTTAATGCTTTGTATTTGTGATGACCCAGAATTTTGAAACAATATCAATTTAATAATCTGAAATAAAATTAAATTGATTTGATAATTTTATTAATAAGATTTGAATTAATTTAATAATACAATTAAAATAAATATTTGATTGATAAGATTTTATCTTTTTAAATCTAATAATGGTTTTATATTTACAATGTATATAGAATATGTATATATTGTTAATAGATCTTGTTTTAATCTAATAAATGAATAAATCTTGTTTTCTATAAATATATATCTTTAGTAAAAACTAGGAATTTTTATTTTTTTTAAAAGTTAAACTTTTAAAAGGGTTATTTAATAAATAAATATGGTTTTAAATTGATAAGATAAAAAAATTTAATTTGTTTAAATTAATTTATTTGATATTAAGTTTTTGAAAGTATATAATAAATAACTAATGATTTTAAATACATATGATAAATATTGAAATGATTTAAAATATATTTTAACTCAAGTTTAAATTTAAATAATAATAATAATAATAACGGTTATTTTGATATAGTTGGATAAACTAAATAATTTATTGATAAAGAAAACAATTTCTTTTATAAATTATTTATAGTTATCAAATGTTGTTATTTTTTTAAAATATAATAATGCATTATTTTTAACAAATAGATTTTTATATAAAAATAATTGTTTTTCAAAAATTTAATTGTGTAGTTATATTTGTAAATAAACTGGATTTCAAAATTTAATTTGAACTTGAATTCAAAGCTTTTAAATTTTAAAGTATAAATATTTTTAATTTGTTTTGATTTTGAAATATTTGTATAAGCTTCATTTTATAAATTAAATTGGATTTATTCATTTTAAAATTTATCTACATGTAAATAAATACATGTTAACTAATTAATTAAACATGGATTTTCATTTATCTTATATTAAACATCTAATTAAAATACAAGTTAACTTAATTATAGCTTGTTAACATTAAAAAAATAAATGTAGGCATTTTACAAATTAAATTAACATGTGTTAAAATAATAAACAAGGTGCATGACAAATGTTATATTTAGGGACAAGTGGCATTTATTTTAATTTTTCTTTTTATTTTAATAAAATCAAATTTCAGCCCTTATAGATACTTATGTTTTCTTATCATCTTCTTTTCTATTTTCATTTTCAAAAGAAAATATGAATCAAACCTTCATAAATTCAGAAACTAAGACAAGTTGAAATCTCATCTTCATTTTTCTAAAACCCGAAACATTTAAAAAAAAAACTGCAATCCACTTCAAATATCAAGCTTGTAATCTCCTGTAACCCATCTTCAACCTTTACAATTTCAAACAAATCCTATAACCTGCACATCTTCTAACATGCAAGCAAACCTGTCACCATATTTGAAATCTGTTTTGAAAGCAAAATTTATTTGAGCCTGCATTTCAAAAATCTGGAGTCTCAAAGGAGCATGCATGCAACTGTATTGTGAAAATCAGGAGCAAATACAAAACAGGATTTAAAGTTTCAAAATTAAAGAAGCAATCCAGGATTTAAGCAAAGGGAGTTTCCAGTTTTAAAAGCACAAGTTTTTTTTAACTGATCTATCTTCCAATCTAGCAGGTGAGTAACTTTTTAACTTAAAATGAATTAAGGTTACATGTTAAATCTCTGTGATAAAAATGTATTGTATGCATATATGAATGAAAACAGCTGTGAATGTATGGTATGCTTGTGTTTTCAGAGTACCCTCTGTTTTATAGTTCATAGGATCAAGTTTTAATTCAAATCCAAAATCCTTAGATTTGCCTCTGTTTAAACTTTAGATTAAATAAACTTGTTTGTTTAATCTTAAAACTTTAGTTTAGGATTTTAGTTAAGATAAAATAACTTGTATTATCTTTGTAAATCAAAAATTTACCGATCAAGTTTTAAAAAAACCAGCAGTGACTGTTATACAAAGTAAAAATCAAACTTTGTAAATTATGAATTCAGTAATATAAAATGGAAACACAAAGCAAAATATGAATTTCAATACAAAAATTATAATTTATAGATTAAGGGAAAAGGTGCAGTTCTATGTTGAACTAAAAAGGGGGATTTTGGGTTTTTGGGTGATCTCGGCAATTTGAAGTGTCGGGGTTCTTCTAGTAGGTGGAGGAGCAGTCATTGATGCCGAGAAAAATATTTTATGTTGATGCAAATCAACATGGGAACTGTGGTGATGATTTTCCACATGTAGCCCTAGTTTACGGTAAGTAATTTGTTTAGGTCAGTATTACCTGTAGAGATGATCGAGTTGGAAGAGAATTGGGCAAATGGAAGCTTGGACGTGGGTGGAAGAGTAGCCAGAGTTGTTGGATTTCCGATGGTCGGAGGGCCGTGATCTTGGCGATGACAGGTTTCGGATGGTTTTTGGTCTTCTGTTTCATGTTTCGGAATGCAACTCGAATTCGATTTTGTGTTTTTGGAAGGAGGATCTGATGGTGGTGGTTGGTCATGGGGTTGATCGTCGTTGTTGGGAAGCCACCGGAAGTGGGTGATGATGACTGGAGGCACGGTGCATGTGCACCGTGCAATTTTTGAGTTCTGATAATCTCTGGTATTGTAGTGTTTTTGAACTCGAGTATTACTCGAGTATTTGCTGTGCTTTGCTCGAAGGAATGGGTCTGATGACTCGAAGCATTATTAGGTTAGCTCCGGTATTTGTAGTTATTATAGTTTTTTTGTAAAACTGTCTGAAGTTTTTAATTTAAATCAAAATTTAAATGAATTTCAAAGTTGTTATGATAACATCTAAACAAGTTTAAATCCAGTATGTATTATAGTTTCAAAGGGTTTTGAAATCTAATAAGTTTTTAAATTTTGAAAGTGGTTTTTAGTTTTTTTTTTAAAAAGAAGAAAAGCTGACAGTTTTTTGGAAATTTAATTTCATTTTGAAAATCTGAAACCTAATTTAAAATAGCAGTTTGAATTTAAATTTAAATTTCAGTTTTCTTAAGAACTTTTAATCTTCAGGTTTTTAAAATGAATTTGGATTTTAAGTTAAGAGCTTTTAAATCAAGGTTTAAACAAAGTTTAATTCAAGTTTAAATCAAATGTTTTAAATAAAGAATGGGTTCTGGTATCTTGAATTTAAATCTGGTATTTGAATAAGTTTTAAATTTTTGAATGTTTTCAAACAAGTTTTAAATTTAAATTGTTTGTTAGAGGAATATTTGTTTTCATAACAAATATTTAAACTATATTCTTTCTGAAAAAAATTATTTATAAAAGGTTTATAATGGAAATTAAAGGATTTGATAACTTGAATTTGCAAGTATAATAGTAATGTACTTAAAAACTTAATTTTAAATAAAATTAAGTAAATTAAGGCTTATCTTGTATAAGTTTTAAATGAAAGTAATAAATGTTATTTACATTTATTTTAAAGGATTATAAATGGAATTTAAATTGGTTAATGCTTAAATAAATATCATTTTGAATTTGAAATTTAAAATGGAATTTGAATTTAAATTTTAAAATGCAATGATCTAGTACACTTTAATATTTATAAAATCATTAATAAGAAATGGATTTTTCTTAGAAATTATTGAAGTATTAAAATGATCATATGAATAAGATAAGTAAGGAATGTCTTATTTATTTAATGTATAAATTAATAATTTAGATTAGTTTATAATTAAGAAAAGTAATTAAAAGAATGATAAATAGTTAATGAAGGTCATTAACTAAGGATTATTTAGTGATTAATTAATATGATTAATTTTTAATAATTAATTAGATTAATTAATTAATGATAATCAATTATGAAAATTATTTAATTTAATTACTAAATGAAAGTAATTAAGACATTAATTACTTAATGTAATTAATGGAGTTATTGAGATTGGTTTAAATTAATCAATTAAGTTTAATTAATTTTAAACATTGGGTTTGATAGTAATTACTTGATGTAATTAATGAAGTAAAATTACTCAGTAAAGTAATTAAAGATAATTACTAGATGTAATTAGTGAACGATGTTGGGATTGTGGAAGTAATTTGGATTAAATTATTTTGTATAATTAATCAAGGGATTAATTAAGAAATTAATTAAGGGGTAATTAATTTGATAAGTAATTAAGGGAAGTTAATTATTGAATGTGATTGATCAAAGGTGATTAATAATTATGGTTTAATTGAGACTAATTATTTAATGTAATTAATTTAAATAAGATAATTAATTAAATATAATTAAGGATCATTAATTAATATAATTAATGATGTAATTAGGATTGATTAATCAAGAGTAATTAATCAATAATAAATTATTAAAGGTAATTAATTAATTGTAATTAATTAAGGTTTAATGTAATTAATTATAGTTAATTAATTAATGAAGTAATTAAAGGTTAATTATTGTATTTGGTTTAGGGTAATTAATTTTGTGAAATTAATTGAAGTATAATTAATCAGGGGTGATTAATTAAGATGATAAATTAGAGGTTAGTTAATTAATTAAATTGTAATAAATTAATGGTGATATAAGCAAGATTTATTTTGATGTAAGTAATTAATTTAATTCATTTTAAATTAATTAGAGATGATGTAATTAATTTAATTCAATTTAAATTAATTATAGATAGTATGATTATAGGTCATTGCTTATGAATGGATGATATTGGTTGCCTTGATGGTTTAAATCTCAGCTATGAGATTAGTAATGTTGAGTGATATGGATGCATTGGTTTCATTGTGATGATGATATGCATTATCTTTTGATAATGATAATGTGGATTATCTATGGTTATGATAATGATAATTATCTGTTGTGAATCTGTGAATTATCTATCTGTGTGTATATAGATAATTGTACTGAATTGTTTTAAACTCTAAAACAACTTGGACCTAAAAGACACGCTTTGGATTTCGATGAGACCGGGATCGGGTTTCCATATTTGGATATCCGAAAACCACATCGATCTAAATTAACGATAGGTCGTGAATCTTATGAGAAGGGTGAAGACTCGAGGTGTAAGGACTATTAGTCAGTATAACTCTGGGGGTGATTCCGTGATGAGTTTGACGGAAATAGTACTTACAGGCTCGAGATGGAGATTCAGAGTGCAAGGGTTATCGTCGTTAACTCTGAGGGTGATTTCAAAACGAGTGTAACGAGATAATGCCTTCGGTTTCGTTCGAACCCGGAACGAACTTGTATGGATTGAATGCTTTCAGATCATTGTCAGGTGGATGATGAGCATTCTAAGAGATGTGTTCTCTAAAGGTAATCGTAGCCTCAAGCCTCATCAACCGGGAATGGTTAAAACAGGGGGGGTGCAGCAAGGCTAAGTGGGTCATGCCCTAGTAGGACGAGATTTTGCCCTGTCTAGAGGTCCCTTTTTATTCAGCTTAGTGGGCGGTTGGATACACGCACCAACTGCGGGGTTGTCTTGTTCGAAACCGTTCAGTAAGGATGGTTCCAGCTTTGTGTGCAGGAGAACGGGCATACTCCTCGGTACGTTGATCTAGGCCACGTACTATGACGGGCGGTACCCCAGTAGCCCAGCCATTGTATGGAATCCAAAATCCAATAAGTGCCAACGGTTTTGATTGTATTACCCACTTTTGTGGCTAGTAGCTGGAATTTAATAAATGTAACAATTTCGGCTATTTCATATTTACTTGAAAACCCTAGACCTATTATAATATCACTGGATTTCCTATCAAATGTTTTGGTTAGCGTAAGGTAAAAACTTTTCCATGTTTATGTGTGGGAAGTCTTACGTGATACCTTTCTTTTCAAAAGATTTTTAAAATTAAGCAACTTTAACCTGTTACTCACACCAAACCCATGTTTGACCTGGAGTTTATCTTTTGTTTTAATAAACTCTTGGGTACTCAAATTTTTACGAGTAGCCAAGGGATTCAGGTTAGCTTTTGACGAACTATGGAGGAGCAACGGAGCAGGAGGCTTCTGCATTAGATATATAGTTTTCCACTGTGTTTGGTATCTCTGTGTTATCTGTTAAGTTGTATTGTGTTGTAATAACTAGACAGGTGTTTATAACTATCTAGTATGTGTTGTATTATCTATGTACTCTGATAGTTGTCGTAAACTATGTAATATTTTATGTTATTAATAAAATTTATTCGTTCCGCTGTTTAGATTCTGATGTGTTGTTTCTTCTTTCTTCTCTTTCTTTCTCTTTTCTATCCCTTTCTTTCTTATTAATGATGCATCATTCTGTGGAGACGAATGATGGGTCGTTACAGTGGTATCAGAGCATTAGGTTGAGTGAATACCTAGGCTCTGGAGTGGTGTCTATCTTGAGAGAGCATATTTGTAATTTCATATATATTTATATATATTTATCTATTTCTACCTATATGTTAGATTACCTGTTTAGGTTTTCCAATATAGGTTATAAAGGTCGATGAGGTAGTAGTGTTTGTAACACGATTACTACCACTGGTTAAAGTTTGTATGTTGAGGTTGGAAGTGTATTTGTCGAGATTGTAGACCTAATACCGTCTCGAGTGAGCTTTGCAGCTGGATGTAAGTATTTCATCGATCTTTGAAGGAAACCTGCTAAGGTTCGGAGTCCATCTTTGAAGTGCAGAGTTTGGTGAGTAGAGTTTGGATCTGTCGGTTGGGCTGGAGAAAGTGATGGTATCTCGATACCTCAGGAGTGTAACTGCGTGATGAGATGCAGTGACTATGGATGCGTCCGAAGATATTTCTTTGGAACAAGGTTAAGGAAATGTGTCTGCTTCGATGTTGTGGCTGGATTTAGCAGGATGTTGTGGTGTTTCTGTTTGCTTTGAAGTCCGAGTTTCTCGAAGAACTTTGGATTAGGAAGTTTGACATTGGTGTCAGTAGTACAGATCAGAGTGTTCTGTGAGCCGACAGGGAGGTTTTAGCTGAGTAGTTTTTCTGGAGGTAGAATTCAGAAGCAGCAGAGTAGATCCGTTTCTTTAATGGATTGGCTAGACCAGCATAAGCTGTTCTGTTTGGTAAAGAGAGAACGGTTTTTCTCTGGAAAATGGTCTGGGTTGATCGCAAAAGTGACTTGCGATTGTTTGAGTGTTCTCTTGGATTGTTGGAGATTTTCTGGATGTCTTCTGGAAAGATAGAGGTTTGTCCGCATCTGGAAATTGAGTTTTCTTATCGACTAGTATTCCAGGAGTGGAACTGGTGGGTTAGTGTAGTTGAAAGATGGTTCCTAGAGATAGAGTTTGATGAAGCAGCTCAGATTTTGGAGAAACTTCTTAGTTTTCTTTATGGATCTATTGAACCATATTTCTGGGAAGTGATGTCCAGTTTGTGCTCGTGTTCTTCATCAGCATTTTTCGGATCAGAGTTGTGCAGCGAAAGTAGTTTGGGAGTGCTTTTGATTTATCTTTTCCGAATAGGAGAAGTTGTTGTCTTCTGTTGTTTGAGGAGTAGGATTTGAGTTCTTGGTTTTGGATTGATTTTGAGGAGATTATGGTGTTGGGTTGTTTTTGGTTCTGATTGTTTCTAGAGGAATCAGCAAGGAGTTGAGCTGATCGGTTTGGATGTGGGCAGCCCAGGATCGTGCGAAAACATCGTCACTCCCTGTACTAAGTTTTAAGCTATACTGATTTAAGGCATTGATCATACGTTAGATGGGGTCCTCAATTAGGATGGATGTCTATGCATGAGTACAAGGATTTTGGCTAACCCGACTCTGACAAATGAGTCTGCCAATGTTGTGAGGGAAGAGGTTGTTTGTTATTTTTTCCTTTTTTCCAATGAGGATGGGCTTTCACATTCTGGGAAGTAATTAGTAATCGGGTGCTATCTGGATTAGCTAGGGAAATCTAATCTTCGATTTTTCTATTCCAGACACAAACGGGAGCATTGTGTGGCTCTTGTGTTCTCTCGTAGGTGGGTACACTATGGTGAGATTTTTCTAATATTTCTTAAATAAGGGTTTCGACGTGAGTAGGAAACTATGTTGTTCATGCACTTTCTTGGAATTTTCCCTATGACTGATGGCCTTAACACAAGTAGGAGTGTTAGGTGGATCTCATGCTAGCTCGAGTGTAGATGATCAGGGCTTGTCCTCGACACAAGCAGGTATGGAGGAACATTCTCATAAACTTTTGGGTTAATTGGTTATGATGATTGCCACTTCTTTTTGGAGCATGAGCACTCTTTTCTTAGCTTATTGTAGAGAGATGTTATAGCAATCCATGGAGGCTTATTAATTGCTTTGTGCGCAATCGATACCTCCCTTTACAGTGAACTTCATAGTGAGTCATTGATATGTTAACGCCTCTAGATCATCCAATGCCACCCACCTATTAGAATGTTATAAGCGTATGAGCAATCTACTACCATGAAATTTACTTCTAATTTGGCGGATCCTCTCTGAAGGTGACCGTATGCAAAGTCGAACATAGAGAAACAACCTCGACACTGTTGAAGCGTAAATAGGGAGAGTACAAGGAGTAAGGCTGGATGATTGGAGTTTCATCCAATCAAATAAATTTTTGAACATGACATTATTTGAGTTATCCCCATAAGTAAAGACCTGATGCACTTTGGCATTGATAACGCTGATTGAGATGGCCATGGGATCATGGTGAGGGTTGTCGATACCTCTCTTATCTTCAGTTGAGAAGGCGATGTCCGCCTAATCTTGCTTCATTGTCAATTTTTTTTGGGAACAAGGATCTACTGGATATATTTGATTTGATAAGACAAGCTCCCTTCAATACCAACTTTGGCTCATTTTCTGCTCTAGGCCATATGCAACCCACCGTAGATACATAGGATTTTAGCGTTAATACAGCCATATTTTTTCTATATGCCCGTTGAGGTGGGATGGGAAGGTTTTGACTTTCGTTATTTTGGTTAACCTATCATATTACATATTGCATAAGTATACCTTTGTGGATTAACCGCTCTATCTCATTTTCTTGTGATGACACTCATTTTATTGAGTGACCAATAGATTGATGGAACATGCACTATTTCCCGCTGCTGCGTGCCTCCTCCTTTCACTTAGGATGTGTGGAAAGGGGCCTTTACTGTGGTGCGATCCTTGTTTGCGAGATAGATGGTTTCCATAGCACGAGTTAATAAGGAATTATTGGCGTATTTGGGTTTGAATTGAGAGCCATCACTAGGGAGCATTTTATGGTGCTCTTAACGGCCATTCATGGCAACTCTCTTCATACAAGCTATTTTTGTTGCCTGACCTCCTCGTCATTGTTGAACATGTCATCTTCTTTCTCCCTTGTAATATTGTTCACTCTTTGGAAGAAGTCAGTTAACAACAAGGTGGGCTGTTTCTGAATTTCCTTCCACATATTGGGCTTATGTGTCACCCTGGAGCAAAGGATGAATGCTAGGCTATCCTTATCCACCCCTCTTGCATTAATTAACTCCTTATTGAAGCAATTAACATAGGAGTAGAGCACCTTGTTCAATCCTTATCGTATGTAGCATAATTCACTAGCCATCATGGTTTTTGTTCACAAGGCAAAGTATTAGGTTTTAAAACCGGTACACAATTAAGTTTAGGAATGAATATGATAAGCATGTGGATACAAGAACCAGTAAGAAGCTAGTCTGGTTAAGGTGGAGTGGAATAAGGGACAATTTTCATTGTGAGAGAGTTAAATGACTTAGGTGATGGAGTTAGAAGATGTGACATGGTCCGAAAGATTGATACTTCCATCTTATTTCTCAATAGGAGGCAAAGAATACCTTTAGTGTATATAAGTTCTCAATATTTCTGTAGAAAATGGATCCTTGATGAACTAGCCCCACCTTCATTATTTCTAATCAAGATTCTGAGCGTATGCTCCCAAAGTGATACCATTTCTTCATTGAGGCTTACTTTTGCTTGCTACGGATGACGTGAGGTCCTTTCTTTGTAGGAGCTCCTCTTGTTCCTCATAGGGGATGTGGATCAGTGACGTTGATATGGAGATGGAGAGTGACGATGGTGGACATGGGTTGATGATCAGTTTCTTTTTACGAAAGGAGATCTGGAGTGATGAACCCACCTCTCATGAAAGCGAGGCCTTAAAAATTCTCATTAAGGTCAGGGATGAATGGAACATTATTTGGGCTTGTTATTTCCCCTTATCGGTTGCTGTTTAAGCGGTTGAAGCGTAGGCCATGCCCCCCACCCGCTAGCCAAAGTCGATTGGAGGCAAAAAGTCTTTCAATACTCCTTAAGACGGAAGGGGTTTGGAATTGGGAATGGCCTCATTTTTGTTGTTGGTTTGAATGATGAACTTTTAGGGTGGAATGGATGCTTTAAGGATAAGAAAAGTGATGAACTTCAAGAGCTATCTAAGAAGGCACTCCTTTTGGCACCAAAAGTTGACCAGATTTCTAGCCAACCTCAAAATTATGATTAGTGATTGATATTAGAAAATTTAATTCAATAATTCGCCGGTAAAAAATGTAAAATGTAGGGCTAAAGAGGAGAACTATATCTAATGCTAGTAAGTAGATAACACAAGATATAGAGTAGCTCTATCTTCGCAAAGATCTTTGTCAACTATTGTTAATATTTTTATTACTATATATTTTGGTTACAAAAGGATTATTACAATGGGTTTGAGTTTAAAATTCTATTTCTTATTAACTAGTGAAAATAAATCCTTGCACTTCATATAAATCTCTATTTACAAAAGTGGAGATTAGGTTTTGGAGGGCTAAAGTTGAAGCTCCAAACCCTAAGCTTCCTCATGACAATTGGTGATGATATACAGTTCATATGTGTTGGATCCGAACCATCACGCGACAGGTTAAATGAGTAAACTTAAAAAATAATTCGTAACTTATTACGACAATGAAGTCCAAAATAATTTAGATTTAATCTAAATAAATTTTGAAAAAATCTTTATTTTATTTAATTGATTAATATAAAGGTTTTATTTGTTTATATATGTGACATATAACGTGTACATGTATATCAAATACACGTGTACATGCATATGGATGTTCAATATATTATATGTACTTGTTTTAACATGCCTGTATCTATGTGCTGAGATTTACACTGCTATAGGCATATTATCCCCGTCATATACGTATTGGCTGCCTAATGTTTTGTAATATCATTATATAAAATATACATATACACACGAACAAATTATGAGTATACAAATAATTATATATATACATATGTTTATATGCCAAACAATTATATATAAATTTAAATATAAAACAATTCAAAATTTAAATCTTTAAGAAGTATTCAAACTTGAATTAGATCTAGATTTAAAATATCCTTCTAAAATTCAAATTCAAACTTAGATATTTTATAAATAACTTATAATATTATATTATGTAAAAAAAATATTTTTATTCAAAAATACATACATACATATATATATTAAACTACATAAAATTCTAATTCATTTGTATATTTAAATAACACTGTATAATTAAACATAAATTAAAATTTATCTTCGACTATATATATTAATTTTGATAAAATCATTTTTCTATAAATTAATCTACGTGGATTAAATGGAATATTTTTTAGTTTTCAGTATGGAAAAAAAATTCTAAACTTTCATACGATATTACATTATAATGTATATATTTATAATATACAAATATTACAATATACATACATACATACATATATTTCTATTAAAAAGCTATAATTTAATACATTTTAATTAATTAATATTAACAAATATTATTTTTATATAAATGTATATAAACTAAATTAATTATTTTTATTCATACGCATGTGAAACAATATGCATAGAATTTATTATTTTTTTTTGCATATATATATATAACAATAGTTTAAAAATTCAATATTAATTTTACATATCCTTTAATATCAATTTTAATTCGATTTTTTGAAAGTTGTGGCAGAAAGAAAATATGATTATATATATAAATAAAAAAATATTATATAGCATATTCATATGTAAATTAATGGCAAACACACATACAAATTCATGATGTAATTCTAACCTATTAATATATACAGTCGCATAAATGATCATGTATATAAAATTGACATAAATTAAATATTAGCTCAATTGTGGCCTAGCTATAATCCCTTGAATGTTGAAGCAAAAAAAAACCCACAATCTAGTCCTATCTCTTCTAAAAATGCAAGTAACCAAAGAGATCTACACATCTTCTATTTTATTTTACTTGATCTTGAAGTTGTTTTGAAAATTAAGCGAGGAAAAGGACAAGAACTTACGGCCAAGGACGAAGCATGGAGGCTAGAAAAAGTAAAATCTAATACGAAGAGGCTGTAGGGTTTATATTAGAAATGAAAGGGGAGAAATGGGATCTAGACCTCAACTTTTATCCTTTCTTTCTCCACCAATTCAAACCCACATATTAAAATATCACACCCTCCTAACCCTATTTACATGGAAAACCATTCGTATAAGCTAATGGGCATATACGATTTTTCAAACTAAATCAGTATTTGCATAATTTAAATTCAATTTAAATGTACATCGATATCGTATATCAATACGTACATATGTAACTTTTATACACATGCTATTTTCAATACCGATTCAAATAAACTTTTTATAATCAATATTTCCTAAATATTAGGTGATTAAGTTAATTTATAACGATTATAATTAATTTAAATCAGGTGGTATTCAGAGTACTCAACATTTCGGTTGCGTGAGTCACATGTGTAAATTCAGTCAGCATATCAAACCTTTGTATATTAACATTCACGTGTCACTTTAGCTTGTGGTGTGATAGTTTGGCTAAATTTAGTGTTTACACAATATCAGTGAAATCGAGTTTTACTATTTTTAGTGGTCTCCGGTAGTTACAATTATTTACATCAATTCTATTCATCAATACTGTATCACATTAGAATTTATTGAAGTTGGTATTGGTCAAAATTCAAATATCATCCATATCCAACTTGTATAGTTTAATACAAAATCCTTGGTTCAATAACAACAATTATTGTTAACCAAACTGCTCTGGCCAGAGGGTTTTACTTTGAGTTGACTATAGTTGACCATGATACTAACATCATATAACCAAGGAGATGAATTCTTTATTGAATAGTGTTTAGCTTCCATTGTTTCAACTCAGACCTAACTATATTCATTTGATGGATGTCAAGCCACGGGTTAACCATAATCAAAGTGGAATGTCCATATTGAAGTTCAACGATATTCTCAAATTAGTAGAATTATGTAATATTATCACTTCAATATTTTTTGTTTGACCTTAGTTATATTAACAGATAGAAAACTATTGAGTGACTCATTTCACAATTATCCAATAACTATTAGTAGTAACTGCTTTATACCCCCCCTCCCCCCGGCAATAGTGAGTAATAAACTATCCAATATTTAGAGAGCATTACATACTCTAGAATCAATGGATTATCACTATCCAATCTTGATATATCTAACTATGAATATTTAAAATGATACGTTTATTATATTGTGATAAACTGATGATGATTATAACACATTATAACTACTACCCTAAAGCATACCATTTATTGATTTTCTATTAAATATACTTAAATTAAACAATTAATTAATATAACACATTATAACAAGTATATGGTAGAAAAAAAATACAACTCTTGTTTCGAATGAGATTTTATTACAAAGTTAATAATTTATAATAAATTACAAAATTTTCCATAGGATATACCCTTAACTCTGTCAATCTCGTACCTACACTTGGGGCCAATTATGGAATCTCAATCTCATCCTTTCCATCAGTTTGATGGAAACTGGTTGAGCTAGTCCCATCGTGAAAGGATCTGTTATGTTGTCCTTTACATCCACTCTTTAAATCTCGACCTCTTTCTTCCCAAAAATTCTCTGATTAGGTAGAAATTTCAAAGAATGTGCCTCGGTTTCTTGTGTTCTCTAGGCTCTTTTGTGATCTACATTGTCACATTGTTGCCACAAAACAATGTCATCGGATTCTCTATATCAGGAATCACTCCTAGCTCACTCATAAATTTGCGCACCCAGACTACTTCCTTGGTTGCTTCATTGAGGGTGATATACTCAACCACTATCACAAAATTAGCTACCATTTCCAATTTGGAACCTTTCCAACTAACGGCCCTACTGTTTAAAGCAAAGACATAACCTGACACTGACTTAATATTGTCGATATCGTTCTAAAAGCTAGAGCCTACATACCCACTATAAGGATGTATCCAGTCCCATGAATAAGGAATAACCTTAGCATTTCTCAAATACTAAGTATTCATTTTATAGTAGTCTAATGTTATTTATTAGGATTAGATTGGTACTGGCTTATGCATCCTAGTGCGTATGCCATATCCGGTCAAATACATAACATAGTGTAAGTTATGGAATCGATTGCCGAAGCATACGTTATCTTCTTCATACACTCTTTACCCTCATTAGTTTCTCTTTACTAGTCATTAGTTTGAGGATCATCCCCTTGGAAATGATTCCAGATTGTGCCTAAACATTTCCACGCTTTGAATTCTCTATATCGAACTTTTTTAGTATAGTATCTTTGTACAGGAATTAGGATAACCCAGAAGCCTCTTTGATCTATCTCTATAGATATTTATACCTAGTATATAGGCTACTTCTCCTAAGTCCTTCATGAAGAAATTATTAGAAACCAAGATTTCATTGGTTGTGATAACGAAACGTCATTACCAGCTAACAATAGATCACCAACAAATAAAATTAATAAAATTTAGCACTTCCTTATTCCTTTTGGTGTACACACACTTCCTCTATATTCCAATAAAAATCAAACTGTTTGATTACTTTATCAAAATTCTTATTCCAAATCCTTGAAGCTTATTTAAGTCTATTATTAGATCCTAACAACTTGCAAGCCAAGCCCTCACTCCCACTGACCTTGAAACTTTCAGGCTATGACATATGTATGGTGTCTTCTAAATTAGCTTTATAAAATGCCATCGTTATGTCCATTTATTATATTTTGTAGTCGTAAAGTGCAGCAATAACATCATTATCTGAATGGACATAAGCATTGCTACGGGCGAGAAAATTTCATCATAACCAACACTATAAATTTGACAAAATCCTTTTACAACTAGTCTCGTGTTATAAATCTCCACTTGTCCATCAGCATTTAGCTTTTCCTTAAAAATCCATTTGCAGCCAATAGTTTTTATCCTTGGGGTATTTTAGCCAAATCAATACTTTATTTCACAAATGGAATCCATTTTGGATGTCATAGCTCTACACCAAAATGCAGAGTCTTTACTCCGTAATGCTTTTGGAACGAGAAAGGATTATCCTCATCTATGACGTAGCTCTCCTTCTTGTCAACCATGAGAAAATTGTAGTATCTCTCTGGTGGAAGAGATTTTCTATTGGACCTAATAGGTTGATTGTTTTCATATTCGGTTAAATTTGGTTCTTTTATTGGTTTGGCTTCTGTATTATTTTCTTGGATCTCATCCAAGTCTACAAATTCACTATTAATTTCTCTTAACATAAATTTCTTTTTAAAAAAGATCGTATGCCAAGGTATAATAATGTTTTGTTCATTAGTGTTGTAGATAGTCTATTTACCGAGTTCTTGGGATATCCTATAAATTTACGTAATGCCGATATTGCCTCGAGTTTACTAGGACCAACATTCTTAGCGTACACTAGACAACCCCAAATCATTAAATATTTGAATAGGGGTTTCTTCCCACATCCCATATGGGATTTTAGGCACAGATTTATTCGACATCAATTCAACATATGTCCTATGGTTTCTAGTGCATATCTCTAAAAGGACAGTGGTAACTTAGCTTTACTCATCACGGAATAAACCATATCTAATAGGGTTTGGTTTCTTCGCTTTTAGATACTGCTATGTCATAGTGTATAGGGATGGAGTAAGCTAAGAGATAATCCCATTATCCTTTAATTATTGTTAAAGCTCTTGTCCAATATACTCATCTCCTCAGTCAGATTGAAGTATATTTGTCTTATGTTTCGTCTAGTTTTCAACCTTATTTTTATATTTAATTAATTTCTTACAGACATTAAATTTTCTTCATAAAAATCTACTTATCCTAGTCCTAAGAAATCATTTATGGAGGTTATAAAGTAAGGATAATTATCTTTAGCATTTATAGGCATTAGGACACATTCACAAGTATGTACTAGACTAAAGAGTTCATAAACTCTTTCATTGCTTGCCCTAAAGGGGTGCTTGGTCATTTTCATTTGAGACATAACTCACACATATCATGTGATTCAAAATCATATAATGGTAGAAAACCTTTGGTTTTTTCTCTAGTAGTTTCTCACTTATATAATCTAGCCTAGAATGCCAAAGTTAATTATTATTTATTTTAACATTAGAAAATTATTCACGACACTTACATAATTAGTATTAATCACATAAATTTCATTATCCAAAACATCGTTGCAGATTTTATTTCCATTCAACATAATGTTCATAATGTTATTAACACAATGAAAAATATATCCATTCTCAGACAATCTAGACATATAAATTATACTACGAATAAATAGTTTTACATGATAGGAATTATATAAATTAAACTAATCCATTTGTCAAAGAGAAGTGATAATCTCCAACTGCATTTGCATCTATTGGAGAACCATCAGCAACTTGAAGTCTCATTTCTCACTTTGCCACATGACGTATGTTCTAAGCCCCTATAATGAAATATAGATGTGAGTTTAAGATCCAGTGTCTAAAACCCAAGATAATTTATTGATTGCAAAATATTAGCAAGATTTTTCATCTCACAACACTAGTCTAATTATGAATTAATTATAGTGTTGGATGATTCCATAACTAAGAATCAACAAACTTAAGTAATATTAAATTCGCCTTAAAAGTAGTAGTTATGTTGCTGAATGCTAACACAATCAAGTATTTGCACTTTATGTCAATCCCAACTTACATCCAATTCAAGTAAAATCTAACACTGAAAATAAGGAAATAAAGTGCAGAAAAATGTATAGGACACAGGATTTTGAGTGGTTTGAATTTTAAGGAATTCCACATCCACTTGTTAATACTTTTTTTATATTCTTCTTGGTAAAAGCAATTAATGGCGGCATGTAAAATAATTTTAGTAATAAGCTCAGAGAAATTATAGACATGCCACTTTCTCTTCTACAGTGTTTCTCTATTTATAGTACTAAGAAATCATACAGATCACTAACGCCGTGCTCTTAAATGTCTTATCAACCGTTCGATCCTCTTACGTAACATTCATTACGCAGCTTGCTAATTTGTATACATATAGCTTATATGCTAGAGGATGTGCAAGTTCTTTAAGTGGAAAATTTAGATGTAGGCAAAAAATCTGAATTTCATGTTAGGTGGGAAAGTTGGATTCTTCCATGTGGGGATAAATCTTGAATTTGACCTTTGAGTTGTGCTTGGTTTGTAGGCTTTTAGACACCTACATATCTGACTGTTGTTGCATGGTTAGCATACGACATTGTAGTTGGTAATGATTTGGTTACCATACAACATTATAACTAGATGTTTGATATTGCTATGGTTTGGGTTGGTGTAACAACCCATTGTCAAGAAGCAATTAATTAACACTTAGATAATAATAATTAATGTAATAAATGCGATTAGAATTATTTAATATGAATTTTGGAAACGGGTTGGATATTTGATGAAAAATATTTTATTAAAATGATAAGAATTGAATATTAAAAGAATAATCATTCAATAATCTATTTAATAATTCTAATATATGTAAATTTCAAATAATTAATTAGAATAAATGTTTAATTGAATTTGAGTTTATTTAGATGATAAAATGTATTTTACTAATAAAGTTTTGAATTACTTAGTAAATCAAATTAAATAAAATGATTAAATAAATAAATAAATTATGGAAAACAATTTTTATGAAATAAGTAGTAAAATTATTTATTAGTAAGAAATTCAATAGAGGATAACTGTTTTGAAATGGGCCTTAGAAATACAATTGTCTCATGAAGTAAAGAAGAGAAAAGAAAGAAAGAAGAAGAAGAAAATGAACGAATTAAGGCTCAACTTGCTTAAGCCCTAACCAAACCCTAGGAGTTAAGTTTTCCAACTCTTAAAATCGACAAACTATAACATTTCCTGATTCTTCATTCCATTCTATAAATATAACACCTATGTTTTTTTTTACCGACTTTAGAAATCAACCTTTCCCCTAAACCTCTCCAATAGTGCAAATTAAAACCAAAATAAAATATCTAAATTCCTACAAAAAAATTAAATCATAGTCACTCGAAAATCTCTACACTAAATATCAAACAAGAAATAAAGTGTTTGTTCATCGATTTGAGGAGGACACTATTCGCAGTGAAGAGCAAAGGAGAGGTAGGAAGTAGGTTAAGAAGGAGATAGAGGTGCAATTGTGTTTCTTCGCCTAAGGTGATTATCTTTGCTCACCACCATGTTAATTCGTGTTGATGAATAGAAATCTAAAATTGTATATGATTCTATACATCAACTCACCATTATCATTTTCCTATAACATTCCTTCATCCTTTATATATTTGATTTTGATTGATATTTGGAAATTTGTATGATTTTTGGAGATGGTGGAATCATTGGAATTATGAAGTATGGTAGTATGTGAATGAAGGTTAAAGGAGGTGGAGGAATAAAGGGAGAAGATGGTCAGAAGTGCACGTTCACATACATAAATATTCACATGCATGGTGCCTGATTGGTTGACCCCTCCAACTGATTGATCGAATGCCCAGTTGCTTATTTCTATTAAAAAAAAGAAACAACACACACACACATACATAGTAATATACATCAACATACTAATCTTATACTTAGTTATAAAATATAATTTAGGAATTCCAATAATTTAATAAAGATATTTAATATTATTGATAATTAACAAATTCTTCTTAAGGATTTATAAAGGAAGTTTATGACATTTATATATCTATTTGAAGTATTTTATACGTAATATATATATATATATATATATATATATTACTTTGGTTATTATACATATGTTATCATTTCTGTATGATGAGGATTTTGAATAAACTGATTAGTGATACATTTTGCATGAGATTTTCAGTAACACTTTCCTAGTTACTCATTGAACTTGTTGCATAGAGATATAGAGTGTATTAAGTGCAATTTATAGGCAATGAATAAATGGACTATTATGACAAGGTAGTATGGGATGTTGATGTGATGCTTATTCGGTTATTCAGTGTAAGTAGATGACAATCAATAGACAGGAATATGGATATACTATATACTTATGTGAGGTGAAGCACGATGTAGAGAAAGTTTATATGCTCGGTGTAAAGCAAGTTTAATGCTTGGTGTAGAGCAAGTTTATAGATGTTGAGTTATGGGGGTGTACCCATATGTCTGTGTATATTCATAGATATTATCTACTTTTCTATCATGAAGTGCTCTAGGATATGATTAAGAGTTAGAGAAAACCAGATTTTCCAGAGTCCAAACTAGGTGCCTAATCTTGGGGTCACGCCCTAGATTTGTGAAACTTTATTTAGATGATGGATGGATGGCGGAGTAGCCTTTAGGTCAATATAGCCCTAGCCCCTTTTTGTCACCTAGGCTAGCAGTCTATTACCATAAGGGCCTGATCCAGGATCGTGACTATGAGTCCTTGCATTGACGGGAACATTAGGTGGATATTGTAATGATCACCAGGGAGGTAACTAAAGACTATAGGAGTGGATCTGAGTGGTGTAGCCTAGGACTACCGTAGTAGGCGGGTAGTTGTTAGTCCCCCTTCTGGTTCTATACTATGTGGGAGATGAGTACATATTACCTATACACTCACTTAAATTTAGATTTGGGTGGTGTAACCCATTCATTATAAGGCGACTCTACTACATACCTCATGTCTTTCGTACAGTCGATACCCGCTACCACTAGATTTGACTTATATACATGTGTTTTTATACAAATATGTATTTGTGATAAGATTGATTGTTATATGTTACTCTTGATTATATGGTATATTTAGACTATTAACCTTTACATATCCATGGGCCATATTTATGCTATTTTCAAATATCACATCTCTAGTATATCATTAAAGGTATAATTTGACCCATGTGTTATTTATAATACTTGGTTCACTTTGAGAAATTTCAGGTGCGGATCCTAGTGATGTCAGAGCATGACGGACCTTTTGGGGAGGCTAGTAGTATCTATAGAATGATATATTCCTTATACATTTTTGTAGCCTTATTGATGTACTAGTAGTTGTATCTGTTGATGTATTGTATAATGGGCTAGAGACTACCATTTTATAGATCTAGATTATGTATTATGTAATGTATTATATGTTATCTGTTTCTTTGTGACTCTGTGTACTTTGATGTTATCTTATGATTATTGTTCTGTCTTCGTAGCACACGTATTTATTTCTTTATACTAAAACGCGTACATTTATGGTAAGTATTATATGATACATGATATGTACCGGTGTTAGTCCAAGGTAATATACAAATGTGTATCTAATGTCACCTTATTCTTCGTGTTACCTAACAGTATTATATAGTAAGACTCTTGTATAACATGGTTATAGAGGTGGAGGTGGTTAAAAATTGTTGTAGTTGAGGCTTTCTTTTGATGGTAGCGGTGCAGTCTGCTTTGAAGTGGCAACGCGGTTATCTCTAGGTGGCGATGCAATTTGTCTTAAGGTGGAGGTAGAGTGTGCAGCTATTTTTGAGGTTCTTTCCAAATATGGTACAGATCTTATCAATGCACTTCTCAAAAATGAACAGAGGGTTGTGTATGGACTAAGTAAGACATTAAGGAAGGCTTTGCTTCCATAGCATGAGTTTATAATTGAGAAGCTTGTTTATACTGCTTTGAGGCTGGCAGAGACAAAAAAAGAGAGTGGCGATGAAGCATAGAAGAATAAGGTCAACTTTGGTTAGAAACAAAAATTTCCATTCAAGTAACAAGGCCTTATTCCAAAATAAGAAGCTAGCTCGAGACAAGGCACATTTCGCGCAAGAGAAAGATGTTATTCAAGTTGTCTACTATAATTTTGGCATAATACAAGGATGGCGATGCAATTTGTTTTGAGGTGATGATACAGTTTGATTTGGAGTGGCACAGCCTATTATATCACGGTGTCGTTTCCATGATTGGTATAGTTATGATGCATGTGAAGTTTTGCTTCAGTTTTGCTTGCGCATATTACTCCTCTGGGGTGGTGGAATTTGCTGCTACCATGGGTTAGCCTCCTACTTAGGGTTTGGCTTTATATGTGCAATTAGCGGATTGGTTGTTTTATGATAGCATGGTTTCTAGGTTGTTCCTTATTGTTTGCATATGCAGAGTCAAAGTAGTTTAGTTTATGAAGGCTGCATGGCTTATTCTAAATTTTGTAACGGATTTAACTTATGGACTGGTATGTAGTTTCCCTGTTGATTCTTGTTTTTCTTTATAGTATACTCGATTCGACATTGATGCTGTTGTAGCTAATTATGTATGAACTATGAGCTATTTAGTTGTATCAAATATAGTTTACTGAGCTTCGTACATGTTATCTGGTGCAGTTCCTTTTAATGAAAATGTGGCTCATCTTGTCTTTCCATTGGCTTACGCAATATACTGTCTTTATTCACTTGATCCAAATTTGCACAACATATATATAGGAGAAAAATGAGTGTAATACTTGCCCCTTAAGTATGTACTAATGTATATTGGGGTGGACTTGTCATATTCGTACCAATTTTTTCGAGTTGTTCAATTATCTCATATTTGATGCTCCTTATACATGCCTTATTGTGAATCGCTACTTTCTCTGACCGCTTTTAGATGAATCGATTCTTATTCCAATAAATCCACTTTTTTTTTGTGTACGTTGGTTGTCATCATTTATATCCAACTGTTATTGATTTTCATGTCCTTTGAATCCACCGATTGAGATTCTTTTAAAAAAACTATATATGTGTTCTCTTTTTCTGCCACTACACCAAAATAGTGATTTTGCAACATTTTCCATTTGTTAATTTCCAACACTTATAATTGTTACAGCCTACTAACAATAAAAAAGTGTCAGGATACCTAAAAAAGTATTGGGAAATATAAATAATGTTTTTATAAACTTTCCAACACATCAGTTATAATTTACAACACAAAAAAGTGTTAGAATAGTTGGTAAATTTGTAAATAACTCACTAAAAATTGGACGCTTATGTAATCTTGTATACGTATCATCTTTCTAACGCTTTCCCTTCCATCTCCAATATCGGCCGCCTAATTTTTAATTTAATTAGGGTTCCCGCGTTCCATCACCATTTCTACCGCTTTCCCGATCGCGCATCCTCCATTTCTTCTCCAGGTAACGATTTTCCATTCTACTAATGATTTCCCAACCGCTTCATCTCTACATCCTACTAATTGGTTCCCAATCCATCCCGCGCGTCATCTCCAGGTACATCGACTTAGGTTCGATTTTGATTTTGAATTATCTTGTTGTTCTTTGAAGAAAGCTTTGGTCTTTGGCTCGATTTTGGTCTTTGGCTTTGCCTATAGAAATAGTTTAGCTTGGTCTTAGTTGAAGAAAGCTTTGGTGTATTGTTCTGAACAATGTTGCATTTGGTTTTGAGTTTGTTTTTGCTATTTTGGCATTTCTAATGCCTCTATTTGGCTGATGTTTGTTTTGTTTTTCGGAGCGCCTGTTCTTCTAATGGTTGCTTTCGCGAGTACTTAGTGAATTATTTGCAGTGTTAACCACACTTGTGATATGTTGCTCTGTCTTTACTATTGGTTATGCTCCGTGACTGCCCTGTCTTAGTGCAGTGGTCTGGTTATCTGTTATTGTGAATTTGTCATGTATTTGGGATTGTGCCTTATGTATCACAATGGGTTGTTATTTCGAGTGACGTATGAATCAGTATGCTTGTTTTTAGTTTGCTAGTGAGTGTTTGCTCCTAAGGCGAACATTCCGAAGTTGTTGTGGTTTTCAGCCTCACGCCTGTATTGTCTGGTTTTTAACAAAATTGGGCCACTATAAAAACCAACTTATCGGCTATTCTTGGAATTATAGGCATAAGTAAAAAGCTACAGTAATGATGGTTCGACCGCATCTTGAATCCTTTCAAATTTTCCTTATGATTCTTATAATACAAACAAATTTTACTACTATGATGAAATTTTTAAAACATCTTATAAAGACATACTATTATAAAATCTTTTGAAATCCAAGAATATTGATGGCAAGGCTCTTTGTATCCAAAAATATTTCAAGAATTATGTCGATATTATACGCAAGATTGATAGGCAATCTTTTCGTTGAGGATTGACAAATCATTTGACTAGGAATTGTAGGAGTGCTCTCGTATGCTTTAAGTGTGGTAAAATTGGACATAAGGGTTTTGCATGCAAAAAAACTTCTTCAAATCCTTTCTACTTGCCTAAATCCTTTTCACCTAATTTTACGTAGATGGCTTTTATAGCACATTTGAATGACGAGATTTATTTGATGTGGGCAGTGCAGTGGTAAGGAGATGGATGGTGTGCCACACAAATTTTTTTTTGGGTGAAGTTGTGGTATTCAGGGTTGACAGTGTGGAGTAGGTGGCTACTGGAAGGGGAATGGATTGGTTTTGGAAATGGAATATGTAAATGTTATGGCAGCAGATAAGTGTGGTGATGAGATATGGTGAATTGGTTGTAAGTTGGAGTGTGGAAGAAGTATGTTATTGGTAGGCTGATGTTATGGGAAGTGATGGAAGTTAGTTGAAGGCTGGGGATATGGTGGAACAGCAGTGGAGTTTTGCAAAAAAAGTAGATGATGGTGGTTGTAGGTTTGAAGTGTTGGCTATTTATGAAGTTATGCTTGACGGTGGAGTATTTGATGTGGTTATGATAGGCTGGAGGTAGTGTGGAGTTTATAGAGGTCAGATGGTAGTGGAGTGAATGTGGGTGATTGTAATTGCAGAGTTCAGGGTGGTCAGTTTGGTTGTAGTGGCTAGTTGGAAGTAAGTGATGATGTTGTATATCGATGAAGATGGTTAAGGCAGTGGAAGGGGATGTTTGAGACTGTGGCAGCAAGTGTTGAGTGAATGGGTTGAAGTGATATGAAGAGTGTTGTGAGGAGGTTTATGCAGTGATGTGGTGGTTTGAAGGGTAGGAGTTGTGGTTGAAGGCTGTTGCAAGAAAATGTTGTATTGAAGTAGATACAAAGCAGCAGTTGTAAGGTGTTGTAGAGGTTGTAGATGAGCAGTTTTCAGAGGAGAAGGGGGTAGTGAAATTTGTTGACAGAGGGGAGCACGGTGGTGCAGTGAAGGTGATGTGGCAAGAAGAGTGTTGCAGGCAGAAGCAAGTAGGCAGAAACACTGTATTGATGCAAATGTACAGTGAATTGAAAATTTGTAAATGAGATGTAAACAAAATCGAAGATGAATGCAATGTAAATCCAAACAAAAGTTGTAAATGAGAATGAAAACGAATTTTTTTTCTAATTGTGTATGTTTTTTTTAATTTGAACTGTGCAGTAATTTACTTAAAGTCAATCCATCAGCAACTTTATTGTAATAATTTTTTTATATAAATGATAATCTGTATATGAATGGTATTTAAGATCATTCATGTATAAACGATATGTTATTAGATTATCTAACGTAATATTATATATTATTTTTCTTTGCAAATCTATATGGCACTAATGTAATATTATATATTATTTCAGTTATGACAAAACAAACGTCAAGAGGGTGGATTAAAAATCCACGTAGAAATGAGGATGAATATAAGCAAGGTGTTCAGAACTTCATCAACTTTGTAAAGCAACACTCACCATAAGATATCCAGTTATGTGTGTGTCCCTGTAAGAAGTGTAAAAACTCCAAAAAAAATCTCAATAGAAACAGTTGAGAAACACTTGATAGTTTCTGGTATGCTTTCGACATATGATGTGTGGTTCTTTCATGGAGAGAGAAACAATGCTACAGTACAAATGACTCGTGCATCAGATTCCGTCCAAGAGTTACCTATTCAAGACCAAATGCAAGTAGAAGAGCCTATTGAGGGCGCTCTTGGAAATCTCGTTAATGATGCATTTAGATTGCATGATATGCCACAGGCTAGCAGTGAAGTGAACTTTGAAGAGATACATGTTCAGAAAATGTACCATGAATACAGAAGCGAAGCAAATGAGAAAATATATCCTTCTTATGAAGATGGACTTACAACTTTAGGTGTAATGGTTGAGCTTCAGAACTTGAAAAAAGAATTTAACTGGTCAGGAAATAACATGACGGAATTGTTGAAATTATTTAAAAAATGTCTTCCAAAATAAAATACACTACCCGACAAGTATCCCACCATGAAAAAAAATGTTAAAAGATTTGGGAATGAAGGTAAAAAGCATTAATGCACGCGAAAACGATTGCATGTTATTTTGGAAAGAAAATGCTAACATAGTAGAATGTCCTTATTGTCATACACCAAGATTTAAAGATAAGGCAAGTGCGTTAGGCATAAAAAAAATGACAACCCAACCGAGGAAAGTTCTAAGACATTTTCCTATAATTCCAAGGCTGACTAGATTGTACACTATACCGTGGATAGCTTGTAAAATGCAGTGGCATAAGCGTGCCGATCATTCTTGGAATTTCACACGCCATCCCATTGACTCGGCCGAATGGAGATCAATCAAATGTAAGTGGCCAGAATTTGCAAATGAAGGACGTAATATATGGCTTGGTATCACTAGTGATGGATTTAATCCTTTTGGGGTTCTCTCCAATAGTTACAGTTGTTGGCCCGTATATATGATTCCTTATAACCTACCCCCTTCGTTATGCATGAAATCACAATTTCAAATGCTAAGTTTATTAATTCCTGGACCGAAAGCACCAAGTCAAGACATTGATGTATACTTAGAACCTCTTGTTGATGAGTTGAACAAACTTTGGACAGAAGGAGTGGCTTCTTTTGATATGTATAGGGGAGAAATGTTTACAATGAAGGCAATACTATTATGGGGAATCCATGACTTACCGACATTTGGAAATTTATCTGGTTGCGTGACACATGGTTATAAAGCATGTCCAGTTTGTGCTATGGAGACCGAGTCAGAGTACATTGCTAACAAGGTTGTTTATCCAAAGTATAGAAGATTTTTGAAGGATGACCATCCATATAGATTAATAAAACATGGATGGTATAAGGATACCGAAGATAAAGAACCGCCAACAAGGTTAAGTGGACCATCCCTTTTAGAAAAGCTTAATTGTATAAAATATTTTCCTGGAAAATTACCAAAGAATAAGAAGCGAACGATATATGAAGCTACCGATAAAAGTTTCTTTACAGTTGGAGATGGTGACATAGAAAAATTGTCTTGGTATAAGAAGTCAATTTTCTATGACTTAATTTATTGGAGTAGTCATAAAGTGCGACATGCTATTGATGTGATGCATACGGAGTAGAATGTTGTCGAGCATCTTATCAACTTAATGTTTGACAAGGGAAATCAATCATCTAAGTTTGCATGGGACATGATTCATAAAATGAAATGTTGTCAAGTTCTAAAAGATGCCAAACTTCCATCCTGTCTTCGGACAAGATTTGGTAGCCTTGTTACTATTCAACCACCTACTTTGCACATAAAAAAAACATATGAGTATCATATTTTTATGCAATACTTGCTTCCTTTAATGGTTCAACATGCATATCCAAAGCTTCGTGAGTTACGACGAGCTATTTTACAAGTGATTTTGTATTTTAACATAATATGCTCGAAAATTTTAGTTCGAGAACATGTTCAAGCCGCCAAAGATATGATTTCCGAGGCGTTGTGTGTGCTAGCACATTATTTTCCTACAGACTTCTTTGATATAAGTGTTCATCTTATGGTGCATCTAGCTGACCAAGCTTTGCTATGCGGACCAACAAACTATATATGGATGTATCCATTTGAAAGGTGAGATATTATTTTTACAAGGTTTGTAAACATTATTTCAAAATGACAATTTCTAAATATATGTGCATGTGTACATGTGTGTAGGGCTATGAATGAATGCAAAAATATACCTAGTAATAAAAGCTATATGGAAGGATCAATCGCAGAAGCATATCTTGTTTCAGAATCAGTTAGATATGCAATGGAATATATGTCGAACCCACGTTATGGAAATCATAGTTCTACACAAGCATCCTTTTTAGATGATGGTGATGATATATATGAACGCCCCATCATTGAAGGCAAATATATTCAGCTAACTAGGATGCAACGTGTTCAAATTCGAAGGTGGATACTTTTTAGAATCGATGTTCCCGAGAGAGATGAATATTATAGGTATGAATTTTCTCCATATTATGATAATTACCGATGACATAAAATAGAGAATGTATTCACATTATAATATCTAATTTGTAGTGCATATCGCTCCTCTTTAGAAGGTGCGTCTCGTGGTAAAAGAAAAGTTACCACAATGGCAGAAGTAGTTGTACGAACTAAATTTATTGATTGGTTGCACAAAAAAGTAAGTTATTTCAATATGAAAATTGTAGGTTTTGTTCCTTTTATGTTAGTCATGCAAATTTGTTTGTTCCTGACAGCTACTAGAAGAAAAATGCATGAACACAATGTTGTGGCAATATGTTAGTGGTCCAAAGTGGGAAGCCAAAAGCTATCTCAAGTATAGAGTGAATGGATATATATTCTCTCCTCAACATTACAATGACACTCTTTTGACCTAAGATAGCGTTGTTTGCATGGATGCAATCACCACATTTGTTGCAAGTGCAAAAGATATAAATCCTACAGACGATGACACTGCTTGGCATGGTATCATTAAAGAAATCATAGAAGTCGATTATTATGATTCTCAACATGCAGTATTCTATTGTGATTGGATAAACATTGTGGATAAGACAAATGGTTGTAAGATTTGTACCGATTCACATTTGTTGATGGTGAACTTGAAAAAGCTCAAAAATTCTAATGGAGAGTATGATGAGCCAGCTATTCTAGCAACCGAAGCAGGTCAAGTTTTCTATGTAAAAGACACTCAAAATCCTGATTGGTCCGTTGTTCGACGTTGTTCGAAGCGCATGACAGACAACATAGATGACTACACAGTATCGACCGATTTTCAGTCTGTTATGAAAGAACAAGCCAACTTAGGACCATTATTGAAATGTGTTGAAATGAAATAGATATCAGTTTGAAATGAATATTTGCGTTGTTAGATATACTTGATATTTGGTAAACTAGCATATGAGTTTATGAACGTACATGCTCATGTTATTTGATATATTTTCCCCTTTTTTTCCTGTTTATTGTAGCATTCATTTACATTTTACTTTTCTTTCCTTAAATTGAATTTATTCACTTTACTAGATTTTGAATGTATAATTGCATGGTTGAAAAAAGTAAAAATCCTCTAAAGGTACAAATGTAGAGCTTGCAGCATGTTTTTTGAATGAATTCAACGAAGATGTCATGCCTGTACTTTGAAATGACATTTTAAGTTTCATTGTATACTAAAATCTTTTTTATGCAGGTCTAAATGTCGAACATTTGCAATGCTAGTGCATCTAAAGGTACAAATATAGAGCTTGAAACATATAATCCTCCTCAGACAAGTGATAAAAAATACTTAATAAGTGTTGATCTTGAGGTTGTTAAAGGTAAAGATGAAGCTAAATGGAGCTCCAGATGCGGAGCCCTAATTCGTTGTCATATACCGATTGGCTATGACGAGTGGAGAAATGTAGATGATTATTACAAGAATATTTTATGGCAAGAGCTATTGGTATGTCACGAATTCATCTTATTTAGTCATTTATGTTTTGCACAAGATTTATCCTTAGTACTAAAATTTCTTTGTTAAACAGAATGAATTTGACATGGATATAGATCTCGATCTAGCTCGGCCAATTTTAGAAAAAACTTTTCCACGATATTATCGTACGGTAAAGTCTACTTTGCAGAATAAATAGCTCAGAGTCGGAGGAACCGCCATACCCAAGAATATTGCTATTACTAAATGTCCCGCGGACATTGACAGAGTATGGTGGGAAAAGTTTATAGATAATGAATATTCAAATTAAAAAAAGAGCAATGTAGGAAAAATGCCGAAGCCAAAGCTAAAAATACTATCACTCATACACTCGGAAGAAAATCATAATGTAGAGTTTATGACGAAATGGTAAGAAATAGTATAAAAAATATTTCTTGTAAATATTAATATTGAATAGTTAATTAGTTTAAAAATATTTGTTCTTGTAGGTCAAGGAAAATCCGAAAGAGAAAGTTACACGGACAATGGTTTGGAAGGCGGGACATATAAATAAGAAATCCGGACAAGTTCTTCCATCTACGGCAAAAGCCTACGTAAGTATTTTTACTTTAGTACGAATTACTGATCAATTGTAAAAATTTCGGTAAAGCTTTATATGTATACATTGGCATCTTCTTTGCACTTAATTTATTCCATATAATAGAATGCCAGTCAACTGTCTAATTGTAATTTCGAATTGTCATCTGTCTGATCGTTGTATAGTCCAATAATTTGCCTGTTTGCTTGTATCCACTATAATAGGTAAGATATAATGTTTGATATCTCTAGTTTTCGATAGAAAATTGGATTAAGTCGAAGTTAGTCGATGTTAGTCATGTAGGGGGAAGTCAGATGTTAGTCATGAGGCAGTGGTATGATGCAGTGTTAGCAAGGCAGTGTTATGTGAAATTTGCAAGTGGTTTAGAGGTTAGGCAAATGAAGATTGCTTTGTTCAAGAGTGGGTGTAAGTGTGTTGGAGGCTGATGTTAGCCTTCACCACAATACGACCAACCACCTTCATACAATTCCTACTTCATACAATACAACCAACCTGAACACATCTACCTACCCCATCAAACTGTGCATTGCCATATCTCCAAACTTTTAACTTCCATAACCATAATATCACACAATATTTTGCAATCTTGCAAACATCTCCACATACATCACTGCCCTCTCTACCATCATCTGTCATCAACTTGCATTCACCCAAACCATTCCTCCGATTCAACAAGTTTTCTAGTCACTGCCTTCTATTCACTGTTGCACCTTTACAACACACTTTACCAAGTTTTATGCTGTGCACATATCTTCTGACCTCTGTGCACAAGTTTTCTGGTCTGGTCACATATCTTCAGACCTCTGTGCACATATCTTCAGACCTCTGTGCACATATCTTCAGACCTTCTATTCTGGTCACATGTTTTTTGGTCACTGATCTACAAGTTTTCCGATTCAACAAGTGAAACCATCTGTTAACTTCTTTACAACACACTTCAGACCTCAGTGCACCACTGTGCACTGCCACTACCAACCACACAAAACTCCAAACCCGCCACTGACTACATATTACCCATCTCCACCACCAACAAACTCATCCTACAACTGACTGCACATTCATCTCTGTCAACCTTCAGACCAACTTCAACCAACAACAACACTTACATACTTCATATTTTAAACTGCCTTTTGCCTGTCATCCTGTCATACTTCATACAAACATACATTTCCACTGATGAAATACCATCAGATCCTCCACAAACATACAGTTACGACATCCCCTTCATTCAATTCATCCACCGTTTACAGTAACACCATCAAAACAACCAAATTCTCAACCCTCTCACCACTGCAATACACAACAGTCCACCACACTCTCTTCCTGTCAACTAAACTTCCATCACAGACTCCATACATACTGATACAACTGACACAAAGCAACCTTCTTCTGTCACCCAAGTCACCACTGACCACCATTTCCTATAACCCATCCAACAACTTGTAGCCTACCATCCAGTGCAAAAGTAAACATCACCTGCATACTATCAACATACAAGTAACACCACTATGTCAACTCACAAACCAACCAAATTTCCAGTGCAACTCACAAGCAACACCACTGTGTCAACATACATCAACTTCATACCATCACTTACCTCTGCAACAACCAGCATCCAAGATAACTGTCAACATACCAAACCACACTACATTACATCCTCTACCACATCAGAACTTCACCACTTCTTCCATACCCCTCCCTACTGACCAGTCTGTTTGTGTGGTATATTGAGGTGTAATATTGGTGGAAATGTGCAGTTTTATAGTGGAAGCTTACTGTAGTGGGGGATGTTTGGTGATTTTGTGGTGGTTTTATTCAATGTCTGGTGACATAGAGTGTTGTGGTTAGGCTAATGGAATTGGATAGTTGAAACGTTAGTTGATGACATAGAGAATAGGAGTTGTGCAGGGTTGTATTGTTGAATGGAAGATGCAAGGCAAAGCTTAGTTGCAGAGGGGAGTGGTCGAGTGTTTGTATGTAGTTGTTGTCTGGTGATAGGCTATTTCGTTGAACTATTGTCGTCAAGGGTGGTTGATGATTGTTGTCAGGGGTGGTCAGTGATGGCAGAGATGCAATGTGCAGTGGTAAGGCAGGTTTGGGTTTAGTGGTGCTAAAATGATGAGTTGCAGTGGTGTAGTATTGGCAGTGAATGGAAGTTGCTATGGTAGTAGATGAATAGTGGAACTGTTAGGTGATGTAAGTGCGGTTTTGAACATAGGCAGTGAGGTAATAGAAGGAATTTGATCATGTTTGAAAATGCAGTGAACTGTTTGCACTGTTGTAATGAAGAACTGAGGGAGAAGGAGGTCGTTCAGGTATGGTGGTTGTTTTGAAAGTGTGGTGGTATTTGGTATGATGCAGAAGGCAATAGGCAGTTCGTAAATGTACAACAATTTGGTTAAAGTGATGACTGGTGTGCAGTTGTATTGTTATGCTGTCGTGATGGTTCAGGTTGATTATGCAGAGGGTTGATATGCAGTGGTTCAGGTGATTAAGCAGTGGTTCAGTTTGAACTGAATGATAGAGATGCCAGGAATGGAAGATCAATACAAACTAATACAAACTTCAAAAGCAAACTTTTATGATAGGTAAATGTTCTGGTATCAATTTATTGTGTGCGCCCCCCTCAAATTAATACAAACTTTTATGTCATTTGATATAATCCCAACGTCTCCAATTGTTTATTATTTATCTTATTGCTTCTCAACCGCTAATCTTCTGTACGTATTGAATGCAGGAACTTATGGAGGAAGAGGAAGAAAAACAGAAGTTGGAATGTAGCGGTAACGAGGAAGCAAACACATACGACCTTGACAACGATCCCATCTCTAAAGTTTTTGGGTCCGATAGAAAGAAAAACTATTGTCGTGCAATTAGCTCCACTTCCTCTGCAAAACAAGTAAAGTTGATGCAAGCTTCAAAAGCAATTGCCGATAAGAATAAAAAGGAAGATTTTCGTCAATGGTCATTGGAATTACAAAACCAAGTGGCAAATCAAGTTGCAAATCAAGTGGCGAATCAAGTGTCGAGCAAATCAATGAGGCTCTTAAATCATTTGCTTCATCTTTCTTAAATATGGTACCGGGGTTACAACGTAATCTTAATGGTAGTAATGTGACGCCTATGACTGAAACCGCTTCTAACTTGAATAAATCTCCTTTGAATATTGGAATTGCTAGTATTCCATCAAATGATGTTGGATCATCTACAAGAGGTAAACAATTTGTAATGCTACTATCACAGGATACGAAGAAGGATGTAGCAAAAGCTTATATTGGAACACAAACTATGTGTCATTTCAGAGAGATAGTTCCAAATATTGAGAAAATTGTTTGGATAACAGAAGTTTTAGAACCGGAAGCACCAATTTACGATGGTCCTCAAAATGGGCACCACAAGCTTTGTGAATTTTCAAATGGGGGCTTTATGATATGGCCTGTGTTTCGTCTTCGCGGTATCTAAAATTGTATTGTAATTTGGATATGATATTATGGTATTTTGAAATTTGGATATGGTATTGTGGTATTTTGAAATTGGAAAGTTTGTAGCTCATATTATAGTATTATCTAAATATGATATTGTTGCATTTGAGATATGGAAGCATTTTAAACTTCATATTGAATTGATATGATGAATTATATATGATATGGACATCATCATTTATGAGATATTATATTCATTTGTTTTAAGAATTAAATATTAATTGTTACTAAATAATCATTTTCCAACACTTATAAGCGTTACCGTATATTTCTGTACCAACACTTATAAGCGTTACCGCATATTTCTGTACCAACACTTATAAGCTTTACCGCATATTTCTGTACCAACACTTATAAGAGTTACTGCATATTTCTGTACCAACACTTATAAGCGTTACCGTACATTTCTGTACCAACACTTATAAGCGTTACCGTACATTTCTGTACCAACACTTATAAGCGTTACTGTATATTTCTGTACTAACACTTATAAGTGTTAGTAATACGTATGTTCGTAACACTTATAAGTGTCACAAATTTGGCCGCTTCATTCCTCACAGTCCATTAGTAACACTTAAAAAGTGTTACTGAAATTATTTGTAACACTTATAAATGTTAGGATTTGCCTGTTTTGGTGTAGTGTGCCCATTCTTCTTTTACCAATATCAAAGATTATATTTCCATACATCTTGGGTTATCCTCTTTATAAAATCTTCTTGCTTATGAATTCTCCCAAATATAAGTTGAATTCTCGTCTATTTTTACATATATCCACTCTTGTTTCTTTTTTTTTTATATAAATCCATATTTGTATTCATGCCTTTAAATTATTTTGTAAAATGTTTATATGAGTTGTTCAATTAATTTTCTAATAGGATGATTACATTATTTGATCCATTCTTGAATTAGACTAATTTTTTTATGGGTTTGATGTTGATTTTTTTTCACTTTGGATATTGATCCTGAAAATGTCTTCCCATTGTACTTCATTTTCTCTTTTAACTATTCATGACTATTATTGATCTTCCCAATACCTCTAGTTGGAACTTAGTCTCTTTCATTGAATTGATTTTAACCATATGTAAAAAAGGCTAGGCTAAAGGGATTTAAACCACTTAAGAATTAGTAATCATTTAGGGTTCCAATCCATTTAGGGCACATTCATTTGCCTCTAGAAGGGTTACTTTCTTTAACATTGAACACATTAGAAATAGACTTTATCTTTGATTTCACCCTATCATCAAGGAGTGGTTAGCTGCTTTGAATTTGTCTGCAATCCAGTTGTCTCCCATTTTTGACTTTCTCTAATATTTACTTATATTCTATATGTCGAACACTTAAATGTGCCTACTTGCCAAGAATTTCTTTTCTTGTACTTGGTTCACAAAAGTAGTGCTACAGGCAGTGATGGGTTCATTACATTCAAGCTATAAAATCTATTTTCTCAGTTTCTCTTCGTAAAACTCAAAAATGGGCTGACCAATTATCTATGTCACCAATCAAGATGGCTTCATTCCTTCCTTCCAGTCTCCTAGTACTATCTATGTTTTCCTCCCTTTTTTCTACTAACCTACAAATTTCTTCTTTTTAGTTAAATGCCCTACCTTCTCCAACGTTGATTGGAAATTTTTTCGGTGCACAAAGCGAATGCGCCTAGGCTTGACAAGGATTTTTACAAGGTCTCTAATATTTTTACCAAATCTTTGTTGTGCAGGCGTGGCTACTTATAGCAACATCATTTTTCGCGTTTGTGTTCGTTTATGTTTTAAATACTTCTATGCCATATGGTGTATTTGTTTATTAGATAAGCATATTATTATGTATGTTTTGTGACATGTGCATATTTTCATATATGTCTAAGCGATAGTCAATTCATATTTTCACTAATGCTCATTTGTTATCAAGTGTGTCCTTAGATGCATTGTTATTTGAATTGTATTAGCATGATGTCTAAGATACTTGATCCTTCTAAGCAAAGGAGGACTAGTGATAAGTATAAGAGGAAATGGAACGATCTTACAATGCATGATAGTGGGAGTGGATCACCTAGAGTTTATCTTCCTCTCCCTCCTCCTCCTCCTCATCCTTATGTATCTTCTTCCACTTCTGCTACTACATCCGTGCCTCCGCTCATTGTGCTTCCAATTTCTTACTGCTTCTTACCTCTCCTAGAAGATGTTGTTGCTTTAACTTTAGCTGAGAAAATGGGTCGTCTCATGATTGATGATGCCTCGGTTCTTACTTCTACTCCTCATCTTCAATTCTTCTCTAAGCTTTAAGACCACATACTATGGAGGTCTACCAATATCTCCATAATAGCTTGTCTCATATACTAATTTGATTTGAAATTATTGAAATTGTCAGGAAGTTCTAATGTGTTTTTTTATTATTATATAATTTTTGTTAAATTATTCATTAGGATATGCTTTCACCATAAAGTTACATGTCGAGGGGAAAATTCCAAGCCTACATTGGTTAGTGCACCGGCTAAAATTCAGAAGCTAAAAGGAGAAATTGAGGATAGAAACCAAAGAGGGTATGACTATAAGAAGCAGGTGGAGGAGCTCAATGAAAAGTTAAAAGAAATGGAGTTGTATGATACTATCTAAATTGATAAAAGGTGCCGAATACATTACTTTCAATGTATTTATTAGATTTATGCATAGGTTAAGAGATATTTTTGCGGAACGCCTTAATGATCCTGATGTAGAGTGATTTTAGAATTTTTACATGATTTTTAACATATTAAGTCTACTCAAAGTCATTATCGCACCTCATGGGTTAAGGAATGCTGTGGAGTTGCTGCTTTCCCCTCAGCCTCTATATAGGAGTTATCATACAATTATGATTTCGAGGATACTTCTCTTGCTAATCTTGATCAGATCACTATAACTTCTCATTTTGATGAACTAACTTCTTGAACCTTGGGTCTATATTTTTTATAAATTTTTCCTAGTTTTCATGAAATTTGTAATAATATTTTAGATAAGACCACATCTTTAGCTAATGTTGTGATTGTTTTTTTTTGTAAACACCCTTGTAATTGATGAATGGAATTGGATTTTGTATGTTTGATCTTAGTTTTGTCATTGTGCTTTACTATAATTACTAGTCATTGATGTTCTTATTAGATGTAGAGATATTTTTAACTAATGCAGTTTTCCTTTTAGGTAGTAATTGTAAGTTTTGATAAACCTCTTTTATTAGAGCTATTCAAAGAACATAGTCTAGTTCAATATTTTAAGGGGTATGTCAAAATTTTGGGGGAACAAGATGTGAAGAAATTATCAAGAAGAACTACTTTTGTGCGTAGGAGGGGAGATGAATTGGAAAAGACAATTGTGTAAATAAAGAGTGAATCTCAAAGGTTCTTTTTAGGATTACGCAAGTTATCCATGAAAGGTACGCACTTTGTGATTTTTTACTAGGGAAGTAGAAGCCTTCTTTTGGGGATGAACTACTTTCTTTAGTGCATCCTCATTTATTATGGTTTAAAAATAGATTTAGCCGTAGGTGGTTAGGATAATATGCATGATATGTATTGTATAACGTTGTGTAGTTAAATAAAACCATCTTTGTTTGTTCATGTGTTCTCTTTTTTCATTTAATTACTTTATCTTTTGTGTGATGCATAGCTTGGCATTCAACCAATAATTGACTAATCCCGGTTAGCATTTCCAAGGTGTGTGGAGATGTTGGCGGTAACTTGAAGCTTTCGGAGGATGATTTCTCTCAAACCTGTTATGGAAGATGGAAATCGATGCACAAAATTTAAAAATGAGCTAGATGTGACAAAAAAGGCTTTATATAGGCACATTACTAAGCAGCTAAATGACGTTGATGCCATAAAAAAGTTAAAAAGTCTTAAGGCTGAATTAAAAGCCTTATAGGAGAAGGTGGTGTATTTGGAGAAATTGTTAAAAGATGCTAAGGGGTTGTACACTGTTTCGTATGAAGATGAGATCAAGGAACTCCAAAAAATTATTGAAGAGCCACCCCAGCAAGTTTCTTATCAGTCAATTAAAGAAGATAACCTACCCTGTGATTTGGGTCCTCCTAAGGCATCTACCTCTAGGGAAGTTCTAGCTCCTTCTCTAGGTCTAGACAACGAAGCGGCCTCATAATGGAAAAGAGAAGCAATATCTTATTACCAAAAGAAATTTAAAGAGTTGAAGGTTGTCTACATAATGAGGTTGGAAGGTTCTAAGAAAGAGATGAAGTTAGAGGGGTGTTCATCTATTTACATATTTTGGATGATCTAGAATGTGTAGCGCATAGCTATTGAATGTGTCAACGAGCTTAAAGATCAAATATCTGGATCGGTTCTGGCTGCACAGTTGTTAGTTTATCTTCTTCACATTTTCTTCCTTTAACTCTTTCCATTCTTGAATCTGCATAGTTCGATTTTTTTGAGAAGCTCCGAAAAGAGAATGTTAGGCGCGTTATACATGATATAGCTAAACAACATGCTATTGATGTGTTTACTTATTTATTGCCAAAGCTAGACATAAGCTTCCTTTATAATCACGATGATTACAATTACAAAAGGCAAGGCTTAGGGAATCCTTAGGCTAGTGCTAACTACGACCCAAAGCTCCATGCTATTACCATGCCTCGGTGCTCCTTACTTGTTTTAACTAAGATACCTCCATCTCCTACTGCTCGAGCTCCCAGTAGAAAAGAAGGTTTTTATCCTCGGAGGGTTTAGAGTTTGATTATGGTGATTTGTAGTGAAATTTAGTAAAAAAATGTAAATTTGTATGTTTACCTCTTTGAGCTTTGTGTGGCTCTTGATCATTTCCTTAACTCAGACTACATGAACCTCCTTTTCTTTCCTTTGTAACAACTCTTAACTTCGAGTGTTCACTTCTGAGCTTTGTGTTATCTCTTTTCTTTTTTGTCATGTGCTTAGCATAATCTGCCTCGCTTGGGGTGTGGATTATTATGTTTTGACTATGAAGTCAAGTTGTATGTTTTTACAACCCCATGTTCATGAAAATGATTTTTTATGCTGGTTAAGGCAGTCTAATAGCCCTAACTCTAGGGAAGTTTCTTGTTGAAAAATTGAGTTATTTTATCACAGTTCATGTTTGGTTTGCAGGAAAGTAAAATTAATATATAGATTATTATTCTGTTTTGGTCGTGTAATATTCTTACATCCAATTTGCTATTTATATTAATCATTTTTAGTTACAACTTTATACATTGAACTTTGCTACAAGAAAAGAAATATTAAACAAAGTATTGTCGGAGGTATTCTGAATTCCATGTCTTTGGAACTTTGAGATAAGGTGTCCATTAGGCTTAGAGAGGTGATATGATCCATTTGAAAATGCTTCCGCAACTATCGACGGTCCCTCCCAATTTGGTCCAAGTGATCCCTTTATTGGGTCTTTTGTTTTATCCATCACCTTTCGTAGAACTAGATCTTCTTTATGGAACTTCCTATCATTGAGTTACGAATTATAACTTCTCACCATTCTTTGCTTATAGACTTCAAACCTAACTTATGCTTCTTCTCTTTAGTCCTGTATGAGATCTAACATAGCTTCTTTATGGTACGAGTTCTGTTCAACTATGTATCATAACAATCGATGTGATGGTATGTCTAGTCAACGGGGAGCATAACTTTCGTATCCATACATTAGGTAGAATAGGTTATGAACCTTAGATGACCTTATAGGTGTTATGTATGCCCGTAGAACCAGGGGTAGTTCCTTTGCCCATTTCCTTTCGGATTTCGTAAGTCACTTTTTGAGTAACTTCTTTATTGTTTTGTTTTCTTCTTCAACCTGCGTATTTGCCTATAAGTGGGCTATTGAGGAGAAATTATTAATTATTCCTTTTTTTACAATGGTTAAAGAATTCTTTACTTTCAAATTGTATACCATTGTCAGAGATTATCTTGTGCGGGATCATAAATCAAGTGTCGATATTCCTAACCATAAAATTGACTATCCTTTTGGAAGATATGGTTGCAAGCGATTTGGCATCCACCCACCTGGTAAAATAATCTACGGCTATTACTTTATACCCTATTCCCTTGGACATCGAGTATGGGCTTATCAGTTAAATTCTCTAAATATTGAATGGTTATGGACCGGTCATAGCAACAAGCTCATGTGACGACAATCATGGGATAATCGTAAATTTTTGACACCTATCACATCCACGAACGAACTCCTGGACATCAGTTAGAAAAGTTGGCCAAAGTAACCTTATCTTAATATTTTCTTAACTAACTTTGTTCCTCCTGAATGATCTTCGTACTATCCTTCATGAACTTCTCTAATGACACTAGTTCCTTCCTCTTTGTTGACACATCATAGATAGGGGGTTAGGTATCCTCTTTTGTAGACTATCCTATCAAAAAATGTGAAATAGAGAGCTTGATATCTGTTCTTTCTGGCTGTATTTTCATCTTTGGTAAGGTTCCTTCCAATAAAAACGTTTGATAGGGGTCATCTAAGGCTCCACTTTTTTTATTGCATTGCTGTTAGGCATAATTATCTTGAATCTTATTTATCGCTTCTTGAGTTCCTGCCTCTTGACCCCCTGCTCCCTGAGTTTGCGTTAGCACTAGAACCTGATTTTTTTTAGAAATGCTAGGCTCGGTTAGGTGCCTCATAAGAACTGCCTTCATTCCCTATGCAACTTTGGTACTTTCTAGCTTGGCTAGGGAATCCGCGAAGGAATTTTCCTTATTGGGAATCTTCTCTATACCAAATTGTTCAAATTAAGCCAATAGCTCTTTGGATGTTTCCACATACTTGGCTAGAGTTGGTTCTTTTGTTTGATAATTCCCTTGCACCTGATTTATATTAAGTTTGAAATCACTATAGGTTTTAATATTGATTACCTTCATTATCTATGCCATTTTGAGTCCAACAATGAGTGCCTTGTATTCTGTTAAATTATTTGTTGCCTTGAATTCAATCCGATCTGCACCATATTGTTTCTGCCAATTTAAGGTGAAAAACACATATCTAATCTCTTCCCTTTTGTTCATTTTACATGCCATTAACATAGACTTGCAATAGCTACGGAGGCTCTTTCGTTTCTTCACTTTATGGTGTTGTTGATGTTGTGAATTCCATAAAGAAATCGGGTAGGGCCTAACCTTTGATTGCGTTGTGAAGGCAGTAGGAGATGTCATACTAACTTGGTTCGATAACCTACTTTAATGGACGAGGGGATGTTTTTGGTTTTTGTAGTATATTCTTTACTGGTTTGTCAATCAGTACTTTAATGGAGTGTGCTTGGAAATATGGTAATAGCTTTCTGGCTATGAGCAATAAGTTATTTTCTAACTTCTCTATCATGGAGTAGTTTAATTCAACTTTAGAGAAATGCTTTCTGGTGAAATAAATTTCCTATTATACATCTTCTTCTTCTCATACTACGGGCGCGCTCATAGCTTGATTTTTCATAGCCAAGTATACAAATAAATCCTCATCTAAGATTGGCTTTAAAAGTATAGGTGGATTGGATAAGTGTTCCTTTAGCACTTTGAATGCTGTTTTGTACTCTTTCTTCCATTCAAAGCTCATTCCCTTGTTGATTTCATCAAAGAAAGGAATGCATTTGTTAGTGGCTTTAGAAATGAATGTGCTCAAGGCTACCACTTTCCCATTCAGGCTCGTTACAACTTTGGGTTTTCTCACAATTTGCATTTTCCTTATGGCTTTAGTTTGGCTATTATTTCCCATGCACTCATAATGTATCCTAGAAATTTCTTTGACTGAATCGAAAAGGCACACTTTAATGGGTTCAATTTCATTCCATAATGCCTCAGGGTGGTGAAAATTTCTTCCATATCCTACATATGGTTAAAAGATGCTTTGGATTTTACCAACATGTTACCAACATAAACTTTGATGTTCTTTCCAATTTGATCCTCGAACACCATATTAACTTGCCTTTGATATGTTTCATCTACGTTCTTTAATCTAAATGGCATAACTTTGTTCCTTATCATTAGTGAAGCACGTTAGCTCTTGATCTGGTTTGAACATGACTGTTTGGTTGTGTCCTAAATACACATCCATGAATGTAAGCAGTTCACGTCCACTAGTTGCATTAACCAAATGATCGATTCTATTTTAGGAGAAAATGTCCTTGGGGCATGCTTTTTTGAGGCTAGTGAAATATATGTGATTTATTTACTAGAACGGATTATCCACCCACTTTGGGTAGTGTACTTCTCAGAAGAATTCATTCTCCTTCAACCTTTTAACCTCTTCATAAAGAGAATTATACCTAGAAGAATTCATTCTCCTTCAACCTTTTAACCTCGTCATAAAGAGCACTATACCTCTCTTGATTCAAGGTGCACTATTTTTGCTTCATGTGGTATGCATCGAGATCTTCGTTGAGGGCATGGCATATTATGGATGGATCGATTCTTTTCATGTATGATTGAGTCTAAGAAAAAAATGTCATAGGACCTCTTTACGAAATCAATTAGTTAATCTGTTATATTTTCATCTTTACATAAAATTAGAGGAGAAAGCAATATAATGTTGAAAATTGCTAGGATTCAAAGTTACATATATAATTCTTTAGCCAACAGCTACTCTTCTCTCACACTTCCTACTCCTATGAGGGTATGAAATTCCACGAGTAAATCTCTATGGGAGATAACTGCCCCTAAGCTCTATCAACGCATGCCTTGTCTAGAAAGCGTTGTGGGAGGACCATTGATTGTAACAATAAAACTCGCATGGAAGGATTTCTGCAGTGGTGATGCTCCTGCGGTAAGGAGTTGTGCCACTCCCATTGGAATACTACTGTATTACTGAAATCATATATTGGTTCTGGACTTGGCTTCGAGACTTCAGCTGAAAGCCTTATCTTGTTGTATATAGCACTAAATATAACATTCGTAGAACTGCCTAGATCAACAATTTTTTTCATAGTGCAGTTTGCGATCCATATAGTTATTTTCAAGGAATCCAGATGTGGGAAAATGAATTTTTTTGAATCCAGTGACGTAAACATGATGTTTGGCATATCTTATATTTAATATGGAATAAGGTTTTGTGCTCAATGCAGGCTTCTTGGATGTATATTTCTAGTGCTTTCTTGCTCCTACCTGCAAGGTGGGGTCTCCTATGAATGGAAGCGATGAAAGTATTAGGGTTCCATACTATATCTTCACGAGGATCTTGTGATTGATTCAGTGTAGGAATAATCACATTTTTTTATAAGTGCCTAAATATCACTTATGTATTAATCTTTCAATTTCAATTTTATAGTGGTGATAATTATAAGGGTAATGGCCATTCACGCTATGGAACTTACACTATGCATAGACTTTATGTTGCTCGGGCTTCTTTTCTTTATTGGAGACCTTGTAAGCTAATTCAGTTATGGTCATTTCATTAATCTGTCCTAGAGTATGCGTCAATACAGTTTTTCTATTTAATTAAACTCTCTTTGCCTTTTTATGAGTGGATTGTGGTAATTTTCCATCACTCGCTTCCTCTCATCCTGAGCAGGAGAAACCCTTCTGTAGATATCTCTCCAGCTTCTCTTGCCTCCTCGGTACATATATATCCGTTAGCTCTTTCATTAAAGGAATTCTTGATCCACATATCTATGTCCATTTTCACTGCCGCAGAAGCCGCTGTAAGAAATTTCTCCTCAATAGTCACTCTATTCTCAACATTTATAACTTAAAGCATTTGATATAAATGCATAAGCTTTCATTGTCCCTTCTTCCCTCCTTATTGTTTTTCTTACGTAATCTGGCTAACTACGCTACACGAGCTTAAGTTCCCATATCTCCTCATCCATAGCACTTTCATAATGAGTCACCTCTATAGACTGAAATGGCCTCATTTGCACCTTGCATAGCATGGTTAATGCGCTTTTCCAACAAAAAGGGTTGATATTGGCCAGTTAAGTTTTTATATTCTTAGGTTTACTTGGGCCTTGTTTTTAGCTCTTGGTCCCAAGCTTAACAATCCAACATCACCATTCTCATTAACAAGATTGTCGCATTTGTTCCCTGCTTACACTTTTTGCACAATGGAAGGACGTTGACGATGAGCTATAGAACTATGATAATTTGATGGCATGGGTAAGAAATTTCGAAACACCGGCCACTCAATCTCAGTTACTCTACCATTGATTTATTTTACGAATGTATAGCGGGACTCAAGTATAGGGCCAGTGGCTGTTTTTGTGGTGGGTAGATTAGTTTGGATGAGGAAGTGAAGGTCTATTGCCTATTTTTGCAGCCAGTTGGTCCAATTCTTGTAGGGAAGGTGTTGAAGAACATCCGAGTTGCATTGTTCAAATTTTTAGGAAGTTGCAAAAATCAAATATTGAGGTATTTGAGTAAAAATTACTGGGGCTCGACCCTCGTTCTAGTGCTAAAATATTAGTGAGATTTTTCATCTCATAATGTCAATCTAATATGATGTAATTACTGTGTTGAATGCTTACGTAATTGAGAATTAACAAACTTCAATAATATTAAATATTCCTTAATAGCAGTAATTATGTTGCCGAATGTTAATACAATCAAGTAGTTGCACTTTATTTATTTGCTAAATGTCAAACCTAACTTATATCCAATTGAAGTAAAATCAAACAAAATCCAATATTAAAAATAAGGAAATAAAGTGCAAAAAAAGTAACGGACATAGGAATTTAAGTGGTTCGGATTTTAAGGGAATCTATGTTCATGGGTTAATGCTTTTCTTATGTTCTTCTTGGTACAAGCTATTAATGGCAGTAAGAACAAGAATTTTAATATTAAGTTTAAAGAAATTAAAGAAAAATCTCTTTCTTTGCTAATATTGCTCTATTTATAGTACCATGACATCGCACGAACATTGACGTCATTCTCTTATATTTCTTCACAACTATTTGGTCCTTCCACAAGTTGCTTATTGCATATCTTATTGATTTGTGCTTAAATTGCTTATGTGGTTAGAGGAATGTGCAATTTTTTTAGGTGGGAAAATTTGGCTATAGGTGGGAATTGTTAATTTGATGTAGATAGAAAATTTGAACTATACCATGTGGAGATAACTCTTGAGTTTGACCGGGGAGCTGCGATTGGTTTGTTTGATTTTAAACATCCACTTATCCGACTATTACTGCATGGTTAGCACACAACATTGTAGTCGGTGCTAGGTATTACTATACTGTTGTGGTTAGCATACAACATTATAGCTGGTCCTGTTTATTATTGTACTATTATGGTTTGGGTTTGGTTTTGAGTTGAGGCTTACTTTTAATGGTAGTAGAGCAATCTGCTTCGAGGTGGCAGTGTATTTCTTTTTAAGATGGCACATTTGTCTTAAGGTGGGGTGCAATTTGTCTTAAGGTGGTAGCGTAGTTTAACTTGAGATGGGGGCAGCGTTTGTAGCTACCTTTGAGGTTCTTTCCAAGTATGACACAGATCTCATCAATGCTCTTCTAAAAAAGGGTCAGAAGTTTATGTATGAACTAAGTAAGATGCCGAGGAAGGCTTTGCTTCCATAGCTTGAGTTTACAATTGAAATGCTTGTTCATACTTCTTTGAGGCTTGAGGAAGCTGAAAGAGAGCGATAAAGTACAGAAGTGTAAGGACAACTTTGGCCAGAAACAAGAATTCCCATTTAATAAACAAATGCTTGGATTCTAGAACAAGATGCCAGCTTAAGTTATGGAATAATTAACCTAAGAGAAAGATAGCACTCAGGTTATCTACTACAATTATGGCATAGCTAGTGATGGTGATGCAGTCTATTTGAGGGTAGTGATGCAATTTGTTTTGGAGTAGCGGCTCAGCCTGTTATATCGTGGCCCAGTTTCCACAATTCGTATAGTTATGATTCATGCAAAATTTTGCTTCAATTTTACTTGCACATCTTACTAGGCTAGGTTTATGGAATTTGCTGGCACCATGTTGGGTTAGCTTCCTATTTTGGGTTTATCTATGTGCATATGCAGTGAGGTTTTTTACTTCTTTATGATTTGCATTTGTAAAGTCAATGCAGTTTAGTTTATGAATGCAACATAACTTATTTTAACTTTTGGTAATAGATTTGATTTATGGGCCAATGTGTAGTTTTCCCTGTTGATTCATATTGATCTTCGTAGTATATTCGATTCGACATTGATGCTACATTGCTAGTCGCATAAGAACTAAAATCTGTTTGGTTGTGTCAAATATAGTTTATTGGGATTCGTAAATGTTATCTTATGCAGTTCCCTTTTAATGAACATGTGGCATGTCTAATCTTCCTATTGGATTAATTAGTATAATGGCTTTATGCATTTGAACCTGAATTTGTAAAGCATGTATTTATAGGAGGAAAATGAACGTAACACAAAACAATTTTGAATCATGAGTATACATGTATGAGTGGTAGAACTATTCTATTTCTTCTCTTTAACAATCTTAAAGTACTCTAGACAGTTTCGTTTCTAATGACCCTTCTTGTGATAGTGATGACACTCGCCCTTGTTAATTGAAGCAGTCTTCTTATTGTTCTTATTAATCGTTGTCCACTTCTTTGAACCATTCAAAGATTATGCCTTCGCCTTAACTATGAGCATCATTCTTAGATTAAGACTCGGCTGACCTCAACGTATTGATCAACTCTCAAACCTTACATTCAATTGGTTCATATTATCATTTAATATGAACATCTCAAACTATAGAGTAATAAATCCTAGAATTAGGTCCCATTGTAGCTCTTTGCCTATTGTAAAATCCAATTAATAAAGACTATCAATACAGCCTTTCATCAATTGGATGTAATCATCCACTTTCATTCCCTTCATCATCTTTATACTAAATAGTTTCTTTGTATGTTCATACCTTAAGGAATAAGATTGTTTTCCAAAAAAAGCATTAAGGTTATCAAAGTTCTGACAGACATTTCTGTTTTCGCACTGTCTTTGAAGTGGTTTTTCTAACATAGACAACACATAAACTTAGGCGATCTATATTTCTGCAACCTATTGTTATATGTATAAATTAGTTCAGGGTTCGAATTATCAAAGGATTTTCCCTTGGAGGTTCAATCATCAATGATCTTAGACGTTCATACATTTGTGTTATCTTAATTTCCCTTAACTAGTCTATGTAATTATGTTCGGCGAGTTTGTCATTTTCAAAAAACAAAATTGTTGTGGACATTTTATGCAAATTTAGTTTAGTAGATTACGACATTAAATCATTGTTATAAGAATATTAGTGAGGTTAAACATCACATTTTATTTTACTGATAAGCTCCCACTAGACTTTTATGTTTTTCAAAACCATAAAGATGAAACACAGACAAATTCTAACTTCTCGATTGGGTGTTAGGGCTCGTTTGTCTTAAGATTCCGACCTTCAGTTTGCTTAACAAATTGTAGGCCCATAAACGATAGATAATGCTTTATCAGTTGCATCACATACGACTCCTACCATGGTCTTCGTCCTAATTTCATTTAGATCTTGAGTTTTCTTAACAAAACTACAGAAATTATTCACTCCTACATATAATTTTGCACCACTTAAATATAGTATGTGCACATTGAGTTTGCTCAATAAATACATATAGCTCTCCTACCTCATCTAGTCTATATATTAATAATACTACACATAACATCCCTAGCTTGAGTTTGGTCGGCAACCAGAGAGTATGCAAGTAATTTATTAGTATATAAATGGTATCGAAAATATTTATATTAAAGATTCATAATCGTTAATATATTTAATTAGTTGATATCAACTAATAGAATTATGTATTTCTAATGAAATACCTTTGTGATTCAAGTATCAATCACATCTGAAATCATGGTATAGATACTATACATATGTATTTATTCCTTAATCCAATTAGGGTCTCTTATTATTCCATATTTTATTATACATTAATGTTATATTAGTCTCAATTGTTCTATAACATTTTATAATTTAATTAATTTATATAATAATCTTACATATATATTATCTTTATTTTACTAATTATATCTTATCTGGTTAATTTAATTAATTGATTAATTAACATTTTAATTTACTTTATTTAGGTAAACTTTAAAAAGAATATGTATATGATAACATTTAAAGTTAAACACGTATATTTTAATATACATGTATTATATTATTTATTAATTAACATTTAATTATTTTATTTAATTAAATTTTTTTAATTCATTATAATTTATTTTGAAAATTATATATACATACATCACCTTAAACATTTTATGATAATGTAACATATATCAATATATATATATATATATATATATATATATATATATATATATCCATGTTGTTATTAATTTAATTAATTAACTATTTAATTTATTAATCTAATTAACTTTTAAATATTTTTTGAAATTAAGTTTTACATTTCCAAAACAATTTTTATAATTATTATAACATTTACAAAATTTCTGCTTATTTTAAATTTAACGTTTTTAATTTAAAATTAATTTAATTTCAAAACCAAATCTAAAAAATTAGCCTAAGCCCCTAATTTAAACTAGGCCTTTCATACTATGGATAAGCTTTGGGCTTACTTCTTCCTTAGTTCCATACTTTTAGCCTGGTATGGAAAGGTACTTGATTACCTAAACATAGCTTAGACATTACTTTTCTAGACACCCTGTGTGACAACCCGCAAATCCGACTGTTTAGAGCTGACAATAAACCACATATGTCCAATCCAAATCGAACGGAAAGATGGATAATCATAAAAAGGAAAGAAAGAGAGAAGAAGAAGAGAAAAGAAACTAAAACAATTATAGAATCTCAAAATCGCAGTGGAACAACATACAATATAATATCAATGATCTTTACAAAACAAAAACTGTAATATATATACATCCATCAGAGTACAACAATCAATCACTAATCATTAGCTTGGAAAGATATAATAACTTGTCCTTACAATTGTTGATAATTTAAACAACCATGCGGTGGAAAAATAAACATATACATGAATACGACCAGAAGACCTCCAGCTCATCCGCTAAAGCTCCAAAGCATCCAAATCTACATCTGTAAATATACTCAGTCTGACCCTAGCATTGAAAGGGAAGAACCCCCGGATCAGTATGGTAAACCAACGTGAGAAAAAACACCTCAACTGAATTTTAAAGTTATAAAACTTTTCCTTTATCAGAACAAAGATATCCCGTAAGACCATGCCCACACATAAACACGGATGAGTTTTTACCTTATGATAACCCAAACGTTTAATATCAACTTCTGTTATATTATATTAGTGTCTAGTATACAAATAATATCAACCATTGCCAAAATTATTACATTGATTAAATTTTAACATACTAAACACAATCATGGGTTCCACAAACAAAATGACAGGCACGTAGTGGAGAAGGATTTCCATACAAATGACCAGGTTAAGGGACGACCCGCCAACGGTACACCTCTAGAGGAATGTACCAAGGCCCAATTGGTGGTCCTTTACAAACACATGACAAGCCTACCTCAAACTAGATAGTACCGAATATGTCATCACCTCGTTCAATACCGACCTATCCGAGGGCCCTCATAGCATACATCCATAACAATATAAAACCTGAATGTCATATATGACGAAAGGAAAATCTGTACCCTTTGAATCGACAATAAACCACACATGTCCGACCCAAAAAGCACAAACCGACGGAAAGTCAAGAGAAAGAAAATTAGAAAGAAGACGAGAAGAGAAGAAAGAAAGAAGATAGAACCAAACAGAACAATACAGAATCTCACATCGCAGCGGAAAACATATAGTATCATATTAATGATCTTTACAAAATAGAAACTATATACACATACATCAATCAGAGTCAACAATCAATCAACAGTTATCAGTCAACAATCCTACTGAAGCTCCAAAAGCATCAAAACTGAACCTATAAATATACTCCTTCTGACCCGAGCATTGATGCAACGGCCCGCAAATTCGTACCCCTTGAGTCAACACTATTCTACCTAAATCAACTCAAGTTGTACAGAAATACAAACCATTTGGGTTAAAGAAGAAGAGGTAGAAGAAGAAAATAGAAAACAACAACATAATCTTACCATCGCAGCGGAATAGAATATAATAGATAATAAATAATCTTTATTCAAAAATCAAATATATCTGTTTATATATTACATCATCAGAGTACATTAGTCACAGCTCAACAATATCAATAACATACAACCGGATACACAGTTACTCAACACAGCGTAATATATATATAACAAGTACGAAAGTACGTATCGTCATCCAGCTCGTCTCCTGAGCTCCACAGCATCATATCCTATATCCTATAATACTCGGTCTGACCCGAGCATTACAGTCAAATAACACCCGAGTCAGTATGGAATACCAGCGTGAGAAAATCATAGTCAATTGATTATTAAAGTTTCAAAATCCTTTGAAACAAAAGCATCTCGTAAGACCATGCCACAAATAAACATGTCGGGTTTTTACCTTACGATAGCTAAAAACACTTTTTATTAAAATCCTCTGATTATAGAAAGTAAAATAGAATCTAGCTGAAATGCTTGCATCTCACGTTTCAGCAGTAATTGGGCACAATCAAAACCGTACGGGCGCGCAGGGAAAATGGATTTCCAAGGAATGACTAGGCACTGGGGTACCACCTGTCACAGTGGCTGGTCTAGATCAGCGTACAGAGGACCCACCCTAAGTCCCCTGCAACACGAGACCGAAACTATCCCTTACTGGACAGTCCCGAGCAAGATCACCCTGCGGTTGGGATCAGCAACCGCCCACTAAGCCGAAATAAAAAGGGACATCTAGACAGGGATAACCTAACCCTCAAGTGGGGGCTACCCACGAAGCCTTGCTGCATAACCCCTGATTTTCAGTCATTCCCGGTTGATGAGGCTTGAGGCTAAGCGTTACCTTTTTTAGAACATATCCCTTAGAATGCCCATCCCTGACGATGTTCCGAAAGCATTCATCCATACAAGTCCGTCCTGGGTTCGAACGGAACCGAAGGCACTGTTCCTACTACATCCATTTTGGAAATATCCTCAGGATTAGTAGGGACTAGCCCTTGCACTTCACTACTCCATCTTCGCATCCAAACTCGTTTCCAACGAAACGTACAAACCGGATCGAAGTGGTTTTCGAAATATAAATCCCGATCCCGGTCTCTTCGAAACGATCAACGCATTTGGCCAACATTGATAGTCGGTTATTTAACTATCAATTAACATTCACAAACAACCATCAAACAATAAATAATTTTCCAAATTATTTATTAACCTCAAAAATATCTTCAGAAGATATATTTCTATTTTCAACCCTTTGAAACAATTTCAAAACCATCTTTCTTTTTCAGACCAAGCTTTCCCAAAAATTTACTATCTCCACTGAAATCACCAAGCACAAAACTAGATTTTTAAAATAATTTAAAACACTTTACTTTGAAATATACTTTAAAACATTTAGGGTAAAACTACTTCAACAATTTGTTAAAAATACATACTATATATATATTTGAAAATAAGGTTACTTAATAAAATATAAATTAGATTTACATTTTTAAAGACAAAATATTAAGTCACTCTTTAAATAATTACTACCATAATAGATTAAAAGAAAATACTTACTTTTAGGATTTAAATATTTAGAATATATAAATTATCCAAAACTTACTTTTTAAAACAACTTTAAAACTATTAACTTATATTTAAAAATTTACTTTAAAAAAAATGTACTTGATTATTCAGGGAGAATTTCCAATCTCAATCACTTAAATCAATTTTCCAAATTGATTTCCAATTTATTCCATTTGAAATAAATTTCTTTACTTACTCAGTTCATTTCAAAATTCATTAATTATGGACTTTATTATTATTATTATTTTTCGTTTGATTTCAAACCTTTTAACTGAAATATACAAATTTCAGGTTATTCCTAATTTCTTCTTTATTCTTTTCAAAATTCAAATCTTAAATTTAAAGTAAATGGTTTGTTCTTTTAATAATAACGCTGAAGTTTAAAATTCATTAACTTTTTGTTTGTTCAAAATTTCCGTTCTATACTCGAGATTTATTTATTAAAATTTTAAAGTCGCTTTATTTCTTTTTCAATTCTTTCTTAAATTTTTTCAAATTTTCTATAATTATTTTACTTACAAATTCACTTCTTTTATTTTCTTTCCAAAATCCAATTTATATATTTTTGGTAATTCGTTCTACCTAATCATATCCCATCGAACCATAGCATTCAATATTCTAATATAATTCATCATAGAATATCAAATAATCACAGCAGAGGATATTAAATAATTTTAAACAAATGTTGAGGGGTCCAGTTGGATCCCTCCAACCTGTTTTCCCTGCATCCACAGACGTTAGCACAGCATAAAATATCAATTCCACTTCGAGGTGGAATATCACAGTATATGGGTTTTAAATATATATTCATCCGCTATTTAATGCTGGAAATCAAACATTACAAGATATACTATATACTACTATATATAACACACCAAATCAAATCAATCAATCAAATAATTCTTTAAATTAACCATTGAATTTTAAAATAAAAATTCAGCTGAGTGAGATTAACTCACCTTTGCCTTTTAATTTGCACTCCGATCCATCTCGGCTTGATTTCTTCGCAATTCTTCACAATTTAAACCTTGTATAAACATTTTATATTTTATTAATATTTGAATTGATCAAATAATCAATTACCATTTAATACTTTAAATTCAAATTAACAATTTGGTTTTAACCGAATAAATTCTAATTTTAACCAATTTCCTCTAATAAATTATTTTTAGGAACTAATTTGGTAATTTAATTTTCTTTATTTTTTTTTAAACAAGTTAATCCCTATAATCTTTCAATATCTAAAACCCCCATGTATATATATATATATATATATATTATTTTCCCTTTCCCTCTTTCCAAAATCTTATCTGAATATATATATATATATATATATATATGTGTTTCTCTGCTTATAAAATTCCCCTTTTATATTTTCAAAATCGTTAACCCAAAGTCTACAGTCAAATCAAATATGGAAACTGAAGTTGACATGCAAACAAAAATCAATCGAAATACTTACCAAATCGTTGACGACAACCCATAAGACAGCTCGACCCAAAATTGGCCATTGTCTCGACCTAAGCTTCGACAAGCTTCCTCGACCACGACCCCGGTGCCTCGCATCGCGACTGCCATATGATGCCCCCACTGTCGCGACCCCAAGTCTACCCTCGAAGCAGCCAATCGCGGTTGCGTCCCTCAAAAGGAACCCTAATGTCGCCCCCCCTCCCCCTGTCATGACCTCGGCCAGGCTTGCATGCTTCGACTCGAAAAAAGGGCTTCGGCCTGTGTTGAACAAAAAGGGGAAAAGGGAAATTTCCAATTGATTCTCTCTGATTCCCTTTTTTAATTTGAGAGAGCGGACCGATTTAGATAAGGAAGAAGACGCGATTGATTTGGGAAGAAAAAGCGGCCTTGAATTTTGAGAAAGGCTCGGCGTTGACCCTTTTTTTATCGTCTGAAGGAAGATAAGGATGGACGAAATAAAAAGTAGGGGAGTGGCGTATAAGATAAGGTTCGATTATTAATTCAAATTCGATTAGATTATTCAGGCATTAACCAATCATACGACCTAACGGTAACTCCAAACACTGCGAAAATTGAAATCCGATAATAATAAAACATTACGGATCCAATGGAGCCGATTTCGTTGAATTCCGAAACTGTGCCTCGGAAGGCTATTTTTAAATTCAATTTAAACGATATATTTTTCAAAACTTAACAAACCATTTTTAAATTTGATTCCAATACTTCTATTGTTTTCAGTATTATCAGTATAAATTTTATAAGCCTTCAAATTATTTTTAACAGGCTTAAAACTCCAGATTCAACATTTTACCCAACTGCAAATTATTTAATTTAATAATTTAATTATCAAATAAATAGTGATATTTGAATTCAAGTTAAAATTAACTTTTAAATATTTAAAAATCAATTAAATATTTCGATTTTAAATGTTTAAAAATTTCGGGTCGTCACATTCGTCCCCCCTTAAAAGAATGTCGTCCCCGAAATTACTAATTTGGAAGAATGGTCTAATACCCGTTTACTTTTCTCAAAACCAACAATTTAACATCTTACCAACGATCTTTTCATAAAAGACCCATTATCTTTCTTACTAATTTCCCAAACCTTTCCTTAGTTCCCAAATAACTTTACTTATTCAACCATTTAAATATAAATTTAAATTCAAATTTAAATTATCAAAATTTTCTCAAAATTTTCTAACTCTTTAAATTTCTGAAAAATTTCGTCAGCGTCTCCTTTGCGCAGCTAGCTCGGTACAACTACAAAAGGCCTCTACGGGCTCCCAAATCCCAAGAGAAAACAAAAGGCCAAGTGGCTAGATCCAAAAATCCAATCAATTTCACAGAAATCTAAACACATACCTTTTTGCGAGCATTTCGAATTTATCTTCTGAAATCAAAACCCATTTTACTTTTTCCTTTTATAATACCTGCATATCCTGCTTAGCACTAATATCCAATCACAGCATTCCAAAAATATTTTATCGACTTCCTTACAAAGTGTCAACTATTTATTCATTCAAATATCAACTTAGAATATATTTGTAATATCAATTTCCAATTAAGAATTCACCATTCTTTACTTCAGTTTAGTATAAGCATTCTATATGCTTCTTTATTTGTTTTCACTTTACCACTTTAGTTTATATCTATTCTTATTCAAATTGATTCTTTCATTTCCATATGAATTCAATTTATCTTCAACTCTGAATATTTGAATTTTATTTTCCATTTATAACTAATTTATGTCATTATTTTAATTAGTTTCATTTACTAATTTATTTCAATTTCCAGTTTGAAATCGTTTTGTCGTTAACTAAAAAAATTTCCTAAAATTTTCAAAAATTTTCTAACTTCCAAAATTTTTGAAAAATCTTGCCAGAGTCTCCTTTGTACGGAGGAGCTTTTGCAATTTGACAAAAGATATAAATATATATACATCGACCCACCCGGTCTGAAAAAACCAAAAACAGTTCATATTTCCTATTTTTATTGCGTAGGCGTACCTTATTTAGCATTTTTAAGCAAACGGCTTATTTATTTAGCAGTTGGCATGCCTAAAATCCAGCCAAACGACTTCCCTGTACCTGTACTTACTCAATTTAAATATGTAAGTGTCGTATATATGTGGTTTAACAACATTTCACTTACTTGAAATAGTTAAACACATGAATTCTAAAAGAAATGCACACCAAAAACTTCCCATAAGCAATTTATATAGTTTTCATACTAATTCAATTGTTTTCAATTAATTTATAAACCATTTCATTCAATTCGAATGGTTTTCAATCGATTCGTATACAACTTCATCAATTTGAATGGCTTAAAACTCAATCGCTTACATTCAATTCATTTTTAAGCAAACCGAACTCATATTTAATTCAGTTGCTCTCAAAATCAATTTATTTTACTCCTATCAATTCATAGAATTTTAATTACTTCCATTTACATCAAATGACAATTTATTCTATGCAATTTGACAAGATTTATGTGAATAAATAAGTATTTATGTTTTATAACGAATTTAAATGGATTTCAACTCAATTTATACTTAATTCTATTCCATTTTTAAATTTATTCACAATCCATATATTCTCATTTTCATTGCATTTCAAATTTGAATACATTCACTTGCATTTCATTTTATTAACCAAACTAGTTTCATTATTCAAACAAGTTCCATTCAAAACCACCTGATCTAGCTCGACACATTCTATTAAATTTGATCCCTTTCCAAATTTATTCACGATCCATTCATTTACATTTCATTTCTTATCCGCATTCATTTAAATCCATTCTATTAAACTTGAAAACATTCTATTTTCCCATTGTCTCTAAGTTATTTCAATTCCTTAACAATTTAAATAGTTTACAATTATTTAATTAAGAATTTCATTCCATTAAATATTATCGGTAACTCACCGAATTTTATTTCTATTAAAATTTATTTTCACTTGATTTAAAACCAATCCAATATTATTAAACTTAGTTTAAATTGATTTCAATTCAACTCTCCTCCATTTATTCAGCTAAGTTAATTTACTTCAATTTATTCAAATTTTATACTTAAGCTCATTTTCATTTTACAAGTAAAATTTTCTCTTCTATTCAACTTAATTCTATCTCAATTAAATCTCATTTTAAATCTACAATTTCTTTTGATTGGTTATTATAAAATTTAACTTTTCAGATTCAACCCATTCAATTGATTACAAGGCCATTTCCAATGTATTTCTACTTATTTGGATTTTATTTGCAATTCAACCCATCACTATTTTAATCCAAATTCATTTCATTTTTATTCGATACATTTCCAATTATATTTGGGTTACAAGTTCTGATTCTACCATTCTCTTTTAATTTACCATCCAATTTATTAACTAACAATTCAATTTCATACTCAATTCATTTAATTAATTGCAAGGCCACCTCCAATTATATTTTCTTCACTAATGATTCAAGTCAAATTTGATTTATAACTTGAGTTTTATTTCCAAACCTCAATATTAACTCATCAATTCAGCTTCTATTAAATTACATTAGGTTCCATTTACATATTTCATTAACTGATTTATTAACAAATTAGTTCTCCCCTAATTATAGTTCAATACTAAATTTTAAATCTCAAAATCTCTTCATTTAATTTTATTAAGTTCAAATTTATTTTATAATTCAAATTTTGATTTTTATTTATTTTCCAATTCATCAAAAATATTTATTTTAGGTTTTCTATCCCATTTTTCAATTATAAGTCACAACTTATTATTTTACACATTTCTGTTCATTCTAGGCTTGAATATATTCATCTTTTATTTTTAACTCAAGCCTTATGCTTATTTATAACCGAAGCATATTTTATTCCATGGATTTTAATTCTTTTACAAGTTATTCTAATTTATTTATTTCAGTCCAATCCTTATCCAACTTATTTTCCATTTATTCAGGTAAGAATCTAATTTCATTCGATAACTCAATTGAATTTTTATTCTAATTCAATTTTTATTTTAACTCAGATTTATTTAACTCAATTCGATTTCAATTTAATTCGAACACAACTGGATATTATTTTCAGCCTATTCAATTAATTTCAATCCAGTTAAATTTTTATTTCCCCATCCAAGTTAATTTCATTTTTAACCTTTCACCTTGAATTTAAATATCCAACATTCAAAGCTTATATTTCTTCCTGATTTAAAAATCATCTCAATTTATAAGCTTACAACCTATTTTATTAGGATTTTTTTTAAACACCCGACTTTTGGTTCCAAATTATTTTGAAATCTTCAACATCTCAAATCACATTTCTCAAAAGTCAAACCAATCCTGGTTTTATTCCCAACAAATTTCCCTTGAAATTTTCAAAAATAACTAGCTTTTCTGAACAAATCAATTTGGTAGCAATCCGTCACTTAGAAATTCAAAAATGAATACTGATGATGCGGCCGTCATCATCAGAATTATTTTCCAATAATCCAAGAGATTTCAATGCTATATCACTTTCGAAATACCTTCAAAACACATTTCATTTCAGAAATACCCCCAAAAGAATAATGCTATTATTTATCTTCAAAATACTTCCAAATCTCCGGGATTTAAATTTCCAAATTCTGCTTAAATTTTTTTTAACTATAATTCATTGCATAGCTTATGCTCATACAAATACTCATTTGGTTATATTTCAATTTATAATTTACGTTTATAATTCATATTTATAAATTTCATTTTATAATGAATTTATTCCCTTAAACTTTGGTTATATTTTCAATTTCTAGTTAAATTTTCACTCAACAATGATATAATTAAATATTATCATTCCTAACATCCAAGCAACCATATATTAGCTAAAATAGTTTACAAAAACTTTTATTTATATCAAAATATATTTTGGGGTAAAATTATTTCATTCACCCATATTTAAAACAATACCGTGTCAAACTGTTCTATTTAAGTGTTTAGAAACCCCTTCGATACAGTTGTCTAGACTATACCGACGAAGGTTCATATGTCACTCAACAAACCAATCAACACAATATTAAAACTATTTATATTCACTAACAAATACGCGCTCATATCTATTAATACGCTCAACTCATTCTAGAGCACTACGGACTCTAATTTAAATGACTAATTCCCACCAGAGCCAAGGTTATCACCAACCTAAGCTCTATTACTAAGTGTAACATCCTGCAAATCCGTACCTCTTGAGTCAACACTATTCTACCTAAATCAACTCAAGTTGTACAGAAATATGAACCATTTGGATTAAAGAAGAAGAGGTAGAAGAAGAAAATCGAAAACAACAACAGAATCTAACCATCGCAACGGAATAAAATATAATAGATAATAAATACTCTTTATTCAAAAATCAAATATATCTGTTTATATATTACATCATCAGAGTACATCAGTCACCGCTCAACAACATCAATAACATACAACTGGATACACAGTTACTCAACACGGCGGAATATATATATAACAAGTACGAAAGTACGTATCGTCATCTAGCTCGTCTCCTGAGCTCCACAACATCATATCCTGTATCCTATAATACTCGGTCTGACCCGATCGTTACAGTCAAATAACACCCGAGTCGGTATGGAATACCAGCGTGAGAAAATCACAGTCAATTGATTATTAAAGTTTCAAAATCCTTTGAAACAAAAGCATCACGTAAGACCACGCCACAAATAAACATGTCGGGTTTTTACCTTACGATAGCTAAAAACACTTTTTATTAAAATCCTCTGATATTATAATAGTGTCTATAGAAAGTAAAATAGAATCTAGCTGAAATGCTTGCATCTCACGTTTCAGCAGTAGTTGGGCACAATCAAAACCGTACGGGCGCGTAGGGAAAATGGATTTCAAACGAATGACAAGGCACTGGAGTACCACTTGTCATAGTACCTGGTCTAGATCAGCGTACCGAGGACCCACCCTAAGTCCCCTGCAACACAAGACCGGAACCATCCCTTACTGGACATCCCGAGCAAGATCACCCCACAGTTGGGATCAGCAACCGCCCACTAAGCCAAAATAAAAAGGGACATCTAGACAGGGATGACATCACCCTCAAGTGGGGGCTACCCACGAAGCCTTGCTGCATAACCCCTGATTTTCAGTCATTCTCGGTTGATGAGGCTTGAGGCTAAGCGTTACCTTTTTTAAAACATATCCCTTAGAATGCCCATCGTCCACCTTACGATGTTCCGAAAGCATTCATCCATACAAGTCCATCCCGGGTTCGAACGGAACCGGAGGCACTATTCCTACTACATCCATTTTGGAAATATCCTCAGGATTAGTAGCGACTAGCCTTTGCACTTCACTGCTCCATCTTCGCATCCAACGTTTCCAACGAAACGTACAAACCGGATCGAAGTGGTTTTCGAGAAATAAATCCCGATCCCGGTCTCTTCGAAACGATCAACGCATTTGTCCAATATTGATAGTCGGTTATTTAACTATCAATTAACATTCACAAAAAACCATCAAACAATAAATAATTTCCCTAATTATTTATTAACCTCAAAAATATCTTCACAAGATATATTTCTATTTTCAACCCTTTAAAACAATTTCAAAACCATCTTTCTTTTTCAGTCTAAGCTTTCCCAAAAATTTACTATCTCCGCTGAAATCACCAAGCACAAAACTAGATTTTTAAAAGAATTTAAAACACTTTACTTTGAAATATACTTTAAAACATTTAGGGTAAAACTACTTCAACAATTTGTTAAAAATATATGCTATATAAATATTTGAAAGTAAGGTTACTTAATAAAATATAAAATTAGATTTACACGTTTAAAAACAAAATATTAAGTCACTCTTTAAATAATTACTACCATAATAGATTAAAAGAAAATACTTACTTTTAGGATTTAAATATTTAGAATATATAAATTATCCAAAACTTATTTTTAAAACAACTTTAAAACTATTAACTTATATTTAATAATTTACTTTAAAAAAACGTACTTGATTATTCAGGGAGAATTTCCAATCTCAATCACTTAAATCAATTTTCCAAATCGATTTCCAATTTATTCCATTTGAAATAAGTTTCTTTACTTACTCAGTTCATTTCAAAATTCATTAATTATGGACTTTATTATTATCATTATTATTTTCCGTTTGATTTCAAACCTTTTAACTGAAATATAAAAATTCCAGGTTATACCCAATTTCTTCTTTATTCTACTTAAAATTCAAATCTTAAATTTAAAGTAAATGGTTTGTTCTTTTAAATAATAACGCTGAAGTTTAAAATTCATTAACTTTTTTTTATTCAAAATTTGCTTTCTATACTCAAGATTTATTTATTAAAATTTTAAAGTCGCTTTATTTCTTTTCCAATTCATTCTTAAATTTGTTCAAATTTTCTATAATTATTTTACTTACAAATTCACTTCTTTTATTTTCTTCTCAAAATCCAATTTATATATTTTTGGGAATTCGTTCTACCTAATCATATCCCATCGAACCATAGCATTCAATATTCTAATATAATTCATCATAGAATATCAAATAATCACAGCAGAGGATAGTAAATAATTTTAAACAAATGTTGAGGGATCCAGTTGGATCCCTCCAACCTGTTTTCCCTGCATCCACAGACGTTAGCACAACATAAAATATCAATTCCACTTCAAGGTGGAATATCACAGTATGTGGGTTTTAAATATATATTCATCTGGTATTTAATGCAGGAAATCAAACATTACAAGATATACTATATACTACTATATATAACACACCAAAACAAATCAATCAATCAACCAATTCTTTAAATTTAACCATCGAATTTTAAAATAAAAATTCAGCTGAGTGAGATTAACTCACCTTTGCTTTTTAATTTGTACTTCGATCCATCTCGGCTTGATTTCTTCGCAATTCTTCACAATTTAAACTTGTATAAACATTTTACATTTTATTAATATTTGAACTAATCAAATAATCAATTACCATTTAATACTTTATAGTCAAATTAACAATTTGGTTTTAACCGAATAAATTCTAATTTTAACCAATTTCCTCTAATATATTATTTTTAGGAACTAATTTGGTAATTTAATTTTTTTAAAACAAGTTAATCCCTATAATCTTTCAATATCTAAAACCCCCATGTATATATATATATATATTATTTTCCCTTTCTCTCTTTCCAAAATCTTATCTGAATATATATATATATATATATATATATATATATATATGTTTCTCCACTTATAAAGTTCCCCTTTTATATTTTCAAAATCGTTCACCCAAAGTCTACAGTCAAATCAAATATGGAAACTGAAGTTGACATGCAAACAAAAATCAATCGAGATACTTACCAAATCGTTGACGACAACCCATAAGACAGCTCGACCCAAAATTGGTCGTTGTCTCGACCTAAGCTTCGACAAGCTTCCTCGACCACGACCCCAGCGCCTCGCATCGCGACTGCCATATGTTGCCCCCATTGTCGCGACCCCAAGTCTACCCTCGAAGCAGCCAATCGCGGCGGCGTCCCTCAAAATGAACCCTAATGTCGCCTCCCCTCCCTCGCTGTCATGACCTCGGCCAAACTCGCGTGCTTTGATTCGAAAAAAGGGCTTCGGCCTGTGTTGAACAAAAAGGGGAGAAGGGAAATTTCGAATTGATTCTCTCTGTTTTTTTTTAATTTGAGAGAGCGGACCGATTTAGATAAGGAAGAAGACGTGATTGATCTGGGAAGAAAACGCGGCCATGAATTTTGAGAAAGGCTCGGCGTTGACCCTTTTTTTATCATCTGAAAGAAGATAAGGATGGATGAAATAAAAAGCAGTGGAGTGGCATATAAGAGAAGGTTTGATTATTAATTCAAATTCGATTAGATTATTCCAGGAATTAACCAATCGTACGACCCAACGGTAACTCCAAACACTGCGAAAATTGAAAATCCGATAATAATAAAACATTACGGATCCAATGGAGCTGATTTCATCGAATTCCGAAACTGTGCCTTGGAAGGCTATTTTTAAGTTCAATTTAAACGATATATTTTTCAAAACTTAACAAACCATTTTTAAATTTGATTCCAATACTTCTATTATCTTCAGTATTATCACTATAAATTTTATAAGCCTTCAAATTATTTTAACAGGCTTAAAACTCCAGATTCAACATTTTACCCAACTTCAAATTATTTAATTTAATAATTTAATTATCAAATAAATAGTGATATTTGAATTCAAGTTAAAATTAACTTTTAAATATTTAAAAATAAGTTAAATATTCCAATTTTAAATGCTCAAAAATTCCGGGTCGTCACAATTGAAAAGGAAGAACGCCCGGATCAGTCTGGTAAACCAGTGTGAGAAACACACTCAACTGAATTTTTAAAGTACAAAACTTTTCCTTTATCAAAACAAAAGTATCTCGTAAGACAATTCCACACATAAACACGGACATTTTTTTACCTTAGATAACTAAAACTTATCATATCAACTCCTCTTATATTATAGTAGTGTCTATTATATACAAATAATATTAATCATGGCCGAAATTGTTACATTGATTAAATTCTAGCAAATATCCTAATTAGGTAATACAATCAAAATGGTAAACACATAGTGGGGTTGGATTTCCATATAAATGACCAGGTGGAGGGACTGCCTTCCGGCAGTACATCTCTAGAAGAATGTACCAAGGATCATCACAAAGGATCCACTACCAACACAAGAGCAGCCCACCTCTATAATTAGATATTACCGAATATATCATCCTCTGGTCGTTACCGACATTTACCATGGGCCCTCTAGCATACAAACCACAATAATCATATACATGACGTCATAGCGTGCAAATATCTAGAAGAAGATGATCATACCCTAATGGGGCGACCCACTTAGCCCAGCTGCATCTAATCCTGTTTTGGTCATTTCTGGTTGATGAGGCCTGAGGTAACGATTACCTTTCACAAATCACAATCACATCACTTTGAATGTCACACGGCCATTTCCGTTGACTATTAATTGTCTTCCACAAAAATATAACCTTTAAGCTCATATGTCTCAAGGAGGGTGTTAAGCTAAGATAAGTTGCATTCTCCACCACCACTGATTTACGTATTTAAAAACCAATGTACGTAATCTTTAGAAATGCAATGTCAGACAAACATCCATACAAGTTGTCCAGGAATAGGACAAACCTGAGGTACTTTCCTACCATATCCAGTCGGGAAATCCCAAGGATTAGTAGCGAATAGTACTCGCATTAGATATTTCATAATGAAGAGACCACTGCTACTGGATATATATTGGGATTTTAACCCCAAACAATCAACAAGAAGTCCCCCACTTTGAAAATCCGGAATATCAATATCATCATAAGCAACCTGCACAATCGTCGCATATACGTTGGTTCGAAGTGGTTTTTAGATAAATCTGATCCCGGTCTCTTCACACCAACAACGCAAAAGCGTTTCTCAAACTCACATAGCAACTAAGTCTCATAGACTTATCACATCTTCAACTTTCAACTTGCTATCCTTCGGGCCAAGAAGGAAGCTCGATAGATTTGAGTAATACTCAGCACTACACGAATCAACATCCTTAACACAAACGATAATCAAGCATACACAGAAGGCTACGTACTACGTGTATGACTAAATAGTTCCCACTCAAGTTGAGGAACTAAAATGGCGAAATTTGATAGTCGGTTATTTAACTATCAAAGAAAACAAACAAATATTTAGCACCATAACAATCACTAGGCCCTTTTAATTAAACTTTTATTAATTAGATCACTTGCCAAATATTCACTTTAGGTTGTCTTTCTAAAAAAAGATATGTTTCCAAAACCATTTCAACTTCTATATTGGAAAACATTTCCATATACTTATTTAATAATAAGTAATTCATAATTCAATTTATTTTCAACACTTAGAAAATATTCAATATACTTAAATCAGGATTAAGTATATATTTTATTCTTTAAAGAAGACGTTCTCTTTAAACACATTTATTTGGGTCAAAACGAATGTTGCGTAAAACATCGTTATGGCAATCCAAAATCACTAGTATAGGAATTCGAAAATTAGATAGATATATAAATCCCATATACTATACAAAACATTTCCTTTCGGAAATCATTTACTATAACAACAGTGTTATAGTCCATCATTTCCTTACTTCTCGAAAATGTCTATTTCAACAATGAATGTTGAAATCTATGTATTCGATACTTAATACATTTTAAAACGTCTTTAAACCATTTTAAACTCAATTTAAATACCACTTTCAAAACATTTATTTAACTTAAAAGATTATTCACTGTCCAAAATCGTGAATACAATTCATTTACTAAATTCAATATTTCTACACATTTATATTAAGGATAATCCACTGTCCAAAATCGTGAATTTAATGCCTAATCAAATTTATTACTATTTAAGTTTTAATTAAATGATTATCCACCGTCTAAAATTGTGGACATAATTCCTTTAATAATCTTCTATATTAACTTATTAAATTCAATTGATTTCGAATTTATAAAACAATGTTTATAAATTCCATATATATATTTATAAAACCTTCAATATACAAAATTCCTTTATTAACCAATTCCCTTTAAACCATTAACATACCAAAATCCAAATTATAAGCTAATTCACTTATAATTCATTTATTTTACAAATTCATTCATTTTATGACTTCATCAATTATAAATCTATAATTCTTAATTACTTATACAATCCATTTATACTACGTTTTAACACTTATAAAACTCGTTTATAATTCCAACACTTTGATTTATAAAAATTCAATTCTATAAATCTTATACATAAACCATTTATAATGAATCAAAAATCTCGATTTAAATAAACTTATTCTTTTAATAATTTATAAATTGTTATTAAATATAACTTCAAAAATCATACTTAAGTATATTTCACAAAAATCAAAATTTTTATGACATAAAAATTATAACATTTATTTATTTAAAATATATTCATTCTTTTAACAATTCAAAATTAATAAAATTTCTATTTTAAAAATCACTTAAAAATCCTTTTTAATTTGGAAATCATCACTTTAACATGTTTAAATTCCAAAAATAGGCACAATGCTGCAACAACACCAAATACATCAATCACGCAACTAAACATCATATATCATATGACAACAACATATATCACAACATCTATAAACAAATCATAATTGGTGAGGAATCCAGTTGGATCCCACCAACTTGTCACCTGCAACAAGTATACATATTAGAATATGTGTACAATGTTCGCTTCAAGGCAGATGCGTGTACAAAGGGCCATCCGCTGATACACGGGAACGTATAGGGTCATCTGCTCCACTAGGCAGGAATATATTCAAATACCAATCAATATATCATATATCATCCAAATAATCATCAATCATCATAAATAAATTTATTTTCACTTATATAAAAATATCAGTGAGTCAGAAAGAGTGAGTTGTACTCACATTGCTTGTAGTCATCGCGATAGTGATTTATTCCGATTAAAATTAAGCGAGCGTTTAATTTCAACCAAAATTTTCACTGGCTCAAATAAATCCTATCAATCTCCATAATATAGTGCTCGTCAATATGAACCCGAAGCAATCTGTTTCATGCGAAACGGACCTTGTATGACAAAGTTATAGCTTTTTAAAGATTGAACGAATTTAAATATAAATTAATATACAATTTTCTTTTTAGTTTTACCCTAAAATAAATTGGCCCGTTCCTCTTTGCATCTATGCATCTGGGTTGCGTGCATTATCTTCTTCCTTTCCCTCACATATTCACGCACGAGAATAACCCAAAGAGCGGCCACTAAACCCTAGATCGTCGCGCCTTTCCGTCCACTTCCATGACGATCGGGTTACGCCGTTCGGACGCTCGTCTCATGCTCTGTTCTCGGCTATAATATCGAGGAGCTTGGTCCCAATTTTTGCGTGGAAAAATGCATGTGAACGTGTGACGTTCAACCATGGTTTGCCATCAATCCATGCCTCTATTTACGATCATAGCCGTTGGATTCGAAGCTCTCATCGTCCTCTTCATTTTTTAGTTGAAGCCTTTTGCTAATTGTTTATAGATTTGAAGATTTTAAGGGAAGAAGACCGACAAATTCTGGCCATTAAACAGTTGATGGCGGCTAGACCTAAGTAATTAGGGTTTTAGTGCAAATGAAAAAATCTAGGTCCTTTAAAGAGTATTTCACGACACTATTCATTGCCTAATTTTCTGAGCTCGAAACAAAGCATGCCGCCTGATATTATAATGTTTTACCCCTATTTCGAATGCAATGTAATATATATCGAGAGCCAATTCGATCGTATTTGGAAGATAGGTTTTCGAATCGACTAAATTAAATTTAAAGTTCACTTAAACAGACTTCTATGTGTTTTAGCTTGCCCCGGACAAACCGTACATCCGATTAACACGAAATTTGAAATCTTACAATAATTTAACATTATGGATAAGATGAAACTAGTTTCATCGAAATCCGAGACTATTTGAAAAATGGCCATTTTCACTCGTCAATTTAAATATTAAAATATTCAATTTCTGCAAATTAACTTTTAATTCAATTTTAAAAGTTTACTATCAGTATTCTAATTCAAATAAGGTTTAATTCAAATTTATAAATCATCTTCATTCACATTAAATTCGTTTTCCAATTATTTACATGATTTCAAATACTAAATTAATAACTTAATTATCCAATTAAATCCAGATATTTGAAATATAATTTATTCAGCTTATTAAATTTACTTGTGAATATTTAAAATCAATTAAATATACAAATTTCAAATGACAGAAATTCTGGGTTGTTACATTCTTCCCTACTTAAAAGAATTTTGTCCTCGAAATTACCAAGTAAGAAAAAGTCACAAAATCCATTAACTTTTCAAAATAATTCGTTCAAATTTGAAATCAAATCATTTTAACTTTTCCAAAATCCATTCATTAAACTTATTATATAAACTTTTCCAAGTTTTCAAATCCATACTTAGTTATCTTTCCAAAGCCAGCTAATATCGTTTAACTTTTATAACTCAAAATCAAAATTTAGTTTTCAAAAAATTTCCAAAATCTCAAAAAAAAAATCTAGCGCCTTAAATTTTCAAAAAAAAAATCGCCAGTGTCTCCTTTGCGCTGTTCGATCGTAGTAAGATCGCAACACACACACACACACATATATATCACAAATATACATCTCATCTTAGTGACGAGGCATCCCGTAGGGAAAAAAGTGTAAAAGTATGATATGTAATCCGAGATATGTACCTTATATATTATTAGCAAGCATATACGGCTAGTATAGCGCGAAAGCGAGCTCCAAATGCGAAGCAAACGCCTTATGCACCTATTAAACACTCAACAACATATGAGAAACATGTATATTTGAAAATAATATCGATATACAACAAATACCAATACAACAACTACATATGCCAATATAGCAAATGCAAATCAAAAGCAACAAATCCAACCATCACACACTATCATCCGACAAATCCACTACCAAATCAATATAAATTCATTTCTCATTAATATTCATTGGATTGATTTTCAATTTAATCACATTTGATTCATTAACATTGGATTTTACTAACATTCATTTATTCTAATTCAATTAGTTTACATTCAATAATTTACTTTCAAGTTGGTTCCTTTCAATTTAAATTCAATTCTATTTAGATTTACTTCACTTCCAATTCAAATTCAATTACTTAGCTTTCAATTTTATTAATTCAATTTCATTAATACTTAATGAATTTCTATTCACTCAACTAACATACATCTAACAACCAATGTATAACCAACATAACCAAATTTGTTTACTTTGCTTTGCTTACATTCATATTTACTTTGTTTACATTCAATTTGTTTTAACACATTTAATTTCCAATTGGTTTAATATTTAATTAGCTTTCGTTCAATTTTGAATTTCCAATTTCAGAAGCTTTTAATGAATTAACACTTGCATCCACTGTTCCAGATCAATTTACTTACATTCGATTGATTAACATTCGATTCATATTTCATTTACTATTCTATTCCATTAGTTAAATTCAATTCATTCATTAATTCAATTTATAATTCACTCTTACAACTAAAGTTGAATTTTTTATATAACTTAAGTTCACATTCATTTAATGACTTTATTTCATTAACTCACTTTATTAATTTACTTCGATACCAAAGTCAACTTCATTCAACATCACTTAAGTTAAATTTCATTTTATTTTCATTGCATTTACTTCTACTATACACTTAAGTTCACTCTAATTTAACTGAAATTCTATTTTATTAATTTTTACTAAAATCAAATTCATATCACTATTCAAATTCAGATTTCGTTTTTCTTAACAAAATTATTTAACCATTTTAATATTTCGTTTTACTTATATTTTCCCACTTTCAAAGTTATACAACTTAATATTCAAACTTCAAAAATCATATTGTATAATCACTTTACTAACTTATGTTTGATTTCATTTCAATAACTTATCTAATCCAGTTAAAATCCAATTCAAATTATTTAACCTTCCTTTAGCTAAAAATCTTTATTTCATATTATAAGTCCAAAACTCGTTTTACTGAAATTTATCAATTTTCATTTGGATTTTAAATTCAAATTTTTTTATTACAACAATACTTCAATTTCAATTTACTATTGGTAGTAAATCCATTACACAGAAACTCAAAAATTATACTGATGATGCTGCAGACATCACCCTTATTATTTCCCAGCAACAGTAGTGAATTCGATGCTTTTTATTCTTTTAAATTTTCTTTTATTATTTCCAAATCACATTTACAAACTTATACATATATAGTTTCACCATTTCACTTTACTTACATAAGATCCATTCTAAATTAATTTATCCTACTTAGATTTATAATAATATAATCTCTTTTAACTTTTGAATAATTACTTCCAAAATCAACAAGATTCAAATTTTCAAATTCGTAGTTTAATTCATATAGTTTCACTTCTTATATATAAGATTATTTCACAATTGTAAATCATATTAATTATAATTCCATATTTTATAATTCATTTTCTTATATAATTTATTATTCTTTTACAATTGTTGTTTTATTTAGATTATTCAAACATCTTTTATTAACTTATTTATGTTTACATTTTCAACAATCCAAACAATCAATTTATATACATTTTAATAATTCTGAAAAATTATTTCCTCTCTATATAAAATATAGTCGAGGTAAAATATGTTTAGAAATCCCTATCGATAACATGGCGTCCCATATACCGACCAGAATTCACAAATAACTCAACGGATAAGTAAAAACAATATAAAATATTTTATATCACTAACAAATACGCTCTTATATATAATACACTCAAAATAAATCTAGGGTGCTACTGTCCCTATCTATACAGAGTACACATCAAAGCTTAGGAATATACAAAATTTAAGCTTTGATACCACGTATGATGACCCGCAAATCCGTACCCTTTGAATCAACAATAAACCACACATGTTCGACCCAAAAAGCACAGACCGAGGGAAAGACAAGAGAAAGAAAAGAAGAGAAAAGAAGAGAAAAGAAGAGAAGAGAAGAAAGAGAGAAGATCGAACCAAACAGAACAATACAGAATCTCACATCGCAACAGAAAAACATATAATATCATATTAATGATCTTTACAAAATAGAAACTGCATACACATGCATCAATCAAAGTCAACAATCAATCAATAGTTATCTGTAACGACCTGCTATTTTGGACTATTCGCATCCGCACGTGTCGGACTTGAATAATACAAAATACCGAATTGTTAATTTAAATTTGGCAAAACTGAACATATACAGTAAATAAATAATCACAGAATCACAGACACAGAGTAATAATATGCAGCGGAAATAAAAGAGATAGTAGTTCATGAAGCTACTATATAAATATATAAGATACAACAGAGTTTACAACATAAGAGTAACACGATACATCAGGTACAAATCAGAATACATTACTAGAATAATCGAATGCTGAAAGCAGAATAGATGGCTGGATCTTCAAGCAAAGCTCCAACTCCAAAGGTGAGACTCAACAGTTGAACCACTCAGTCTGACCCGAGCGTAAAGCAAAACACAAACACTCGAGTCAGGATTAACATTCTTATATCAATAAATCCAATTCAAGTGAAATAACCATTGAAATACAAGTAACTCAAAGGACGTTGGAATAACCATCCTTTAAGGATCCGTTAAACTATCTACCATATAGTAGTGTACGCTAAAAAGGTAATGCCTATCAGTAATATAAATATCAAAATAGTGTTAAGGCGTTACCATTATCCCCCTTAATACATTTTATAAATGTCATAGTCTATACAGCACTGTAAAATCCACCGTAAACTGGTGGGATATCAGGGAGTACTCCATAGGTATAACACAAAACAATTTCGTAGTGGTCGCGTATATAGGGATACAAGTATGACAAGGCACATGAGGCAATACCCAAGGTAGTGAAACTACCATTCGCCTGATCCGGACTGGTGAGAACGCATCGCCGCAGCGATCGCAACACCGCGAAACAACACTCCTGAAAAGTACGAGGGTGCACCAATCGATAACAAGTAATGAGTAGTAGTTACGAAGAAGTGTGTTCGCTTGAGGTGGCTAACCCCATTTGGCCAGGCACGGCTCCTGATTTTAGTCATTTCCAATTTGACGCAAGTGTCAAGGCTATCCATAATCGTTCTCTTTCTTCAATCATCACGTACATCATTCCAACCACTTCATTCTGGATCATCACTCCGCGTATAGTTATTAAAGTGGTTTTCGGTTTAGATAGAGAGTATATCCATAACCAATTCCGGTTTCTTTAATAACTTTCGTAATTATTACACCAATTGGTCGTTTAATAAATTTCAAAACCAAATCAATTTCAATTTCAATTAGAATTTATAATCAACATTTCATTCGTCTTTCGAAGTCGATTTCTATAATTTACGTTTCAAAACTTTCAAATAACCATTTCAAAGTCTTACAATTCAATTTCAATTTTTATTTAAACAATTCAAATATTGATTCAAGTTTGGGTATAAGTTTCATTCCGAAATCATTTAAAATGGTTTAATTTTCATTCAAATCACTTAAATTCATTTATCGATTTCATTCAATATTCGCTAAGTAAATTTATCCTTCAAACCAACTTCTATTTAAATACCAATTCATTTAAATCAATTACTTACGTTCAACTTCATTATATCAAAACTTTAAATTGAAAAAAAATAAATTCGTCAAATCAATTCTTTAACTTACAATTCTTACGTTAATTCCAATAAATCTCATTCGTTTCAATAAATCACATTTTATTTCTTGTTAAAGAAATTCAATTTTCACTTATTTATTGACATCGTTACAAATTTCAAACTCAATTAATAAAGATCTAAATTTCACATAATCGAGAAGTTTCTATTTCACTTATTAACTTAAATTATTCTTCCAAAACTTTAATAAATAAGAAACTCAATTTCATTTATTAACGAAGTTCAAATCCACTTATTCAAAAGTTCAATTTTCTTTTATCAAAGAATTCAATTTTTATTCAATTATCAAATAATTTAAATCTTATTCAATTATTAAATAATTTCAATCTTAATTATTAATAATTTCAAAACTTAATAATTACAACTTGATTATAAATTCAAACTTAATTATTAAATTATTTCAACTTATTTACAAATTCAACTTAATAATTTCAAACTTAAATTATAATTCCAACTTAATTATAATTTCAAATTTTAATTATTAAATGATTCCAAACTTAATAATTTCAAAACTCAATTATTACTAATTCCAAATTATTTATTAATGATTCCAAATTTAATTATTAAATAATTAAATTTCAAACAACGTTCTTTCATCACTTACTACGTTAATATTTGTTTTAGATTTCAATCTTTACATTTTCCTTTCAAGAATTCAAATTCAAACTTCATTTCAAAACTTATTCTTTGCTCGAATAAAATCATTATCTTATTTTAAAATCAAATTATTGACCAATTGGATTTTATTTAATTCTCTATCCTAGGTCAAATTCATTTGGGTATATATCATTTCAACCCGATTCCAATTCCAATTCACAAATCAAAGCGTAGTAAAGGGAACTTGCAGTGTGATAACAGGGATGGTGTCAAAGTAAATAAACAAGCAATAACAACAATCAAACACAATCCAATAATCAATTCAAATAATTCCGAAATAATCGTATTAATTCACATTGTTATTTGTGCGAATTAATATAATTATTTCTAGAATCTACACTATCATTTCAAGTAGATTAAAGATTATTTCATTACGGTTTTTCCACTTGTCGTTCAATTTCAATTTCAAATTTAATACCACAACAATTAATCCAATATACGTTCAAGGTTCAAAGTGTAATTTATCAAATTCTACGTGTCAATCAACTTAACAATTAAAAGGGGTCATATTATTCAAGTTAACTAATCAAATTCAACACATATGCCAATTCACATTTTTAAGCTATCCTACGTCAAATTAAATTGCATAACATTTATCACTTTACACATTTCATTTACATCCAATATAAACAACAAAAAATCAAACAATTATCAACCAACTGTATTATCATCGCAATAAAAATCAACAGATAATGGTGTCAGTTATCATAGATGAACACATACAGGTCATAACAGTGTACATAACTAACAATAGCATATTTTAATTGTCATTTTCAATTGAAATCAAATTTAATAAATAAAAGAATATTAATCGTGAGTGATTGCTCACCTTTCGAGGCTAGAGAATTTGAAGAAGAAAATGAGTTACGTGTCCCAAAGCAAAGCGGGATTAGCGCGAATTCGATGAATAGGCTGATAACAGAAATCAACGAGATGATTAGAATCGGCTTGATAGAGACAGAACTATATATTTTATCGTTTCCTTGGAACAATATTTCATTTTACGATAAATATTAAAATAAAATAAATATATATATAATATATCTAATCATAATATATTTATAACCAACATACTATATAATACACAAAAATACGAACACTTACAAAAAATGAATTTACAACTATATATGCAACTTTCAGGTTGTTATATATGCAGACGGTATTGGTTATACAAACCAATATATATACAGGCTGTTACTTTATGTCCATATAAAGTAGACAAAAATATCATGCAATCTATGTACTTCATACAGAACACGTTTCAAATCAAATCTAGTTATATATAACCGTAACTATTATAAACTTGTATATAACTGAAACAACTCTATATAACAGCCTATATAAGCCACGCATGCTTCAAAATCTCTGACAAAACATATTATATACATATATATATGTATATATATATATCCTTACACAACTCACATGCAAAATATGTACAACATAGTAAGGCTTATATATAAGCAGATTCTCCTTGTAAACTATATATAACGGACTATAATGTATGCAACTACAACGTCCCTTATGTATAACAAGTATGTTAATTTCAGTAAAACGAAAAACAGATGACACCTCGTTTATAATATATTATAATATATAACTTACCTATAATTTACACTACGAAATCAATACTATAAAACTGATTGTTTGCATAATTTTATTTTTTACTATAAACGAAAACAGAAATCAAGGGTATAAGAGATACATATAATACAACTTAATATAAGTGTTAATATAAACTTATCCCATATACAATCTTATAGAACCATGAATAAACTTTTAAACTAGCTTCATATAACAAAATACATGTAATATGCATGCATGAGCGAACTAAATAAACCAGCCTTGAATCTAAATATGCATACCTCGTAAAACATGCAAGCTACAGCAACTTATATATAATATAAAGTAAACTATCATAACCTTATAATCTATATATTCAAAGTAACAATTTATACAACAATAGTGTTAAACATGTATATATATATATATATATATTGTATGCTTTAATATATAACATAATGTATATCTATTTTACACACGGTACGAAAATAATATCAACTTGTTGTATAAATATAATAAAACTAAAACTGTACATGAACATATAATTTGTTTTCAAATATATACACCCACTTGCACAAACCGATAATATATAGCTCATATCCTCATATCTCAACCCTTACAAGAAAACTAATATATACACATAAAATGACCAAATTTATACGTACAAATATAAACTCTACATACCTTACACATAAGAACGGCTCAGCAATAGTAGTGCATGATGAGGGAAAATGAGGCCGAGGATGGAACTAAGTCGCGGAGGATTGCTCGCCAAGGGAGGAGGTTGGCCGATCATGCTTGCGCGTGCTTTGGAAGTGAGGAAGCAAGGTGGTACAAGGAAAAACTGAAGCGAACAAAAAGATCCAGGCGGAGGCAAGCGGCTGTTGAAGGAAGAGTTTTCTTCGCGGTGGCTGGGTAGGCCTTCTGCCGTGGGTGAGGGTGAGAGATTCGGTTGTGATACGTTGGTGGTAAGTGAGAGGAAGCGCATGGTTTAAAGGAAGATGGGAAAAATGTGGTACAGAAGTTAGAACCAAATATATGTAACAGCTTCAGGCTAGTAGAAATATGAGCTGCCACATTCTGTTTTTCAAAAGAGAAGGAGGGGAACGAACGGAAGTATGAAGCAAACGAATAGGCTACTATTGGGAATAGCAATAGTCACAGTTTGGAATATCTTGGGAAAAATAAGGTTGCAACCATTGGATTACATAGTAAGAAATGAATAGTCACCCGAAGTTAAAAGCCCAAAATTTCGAAACTGATACGGTTAACCGTTTCACGGTTTCAGCGACGAACCGGATCTCGAAACACACAAAAAAATAGACTACAGAGATCAGCACAACGAGACGTTCAAAATGATATACAGATATTAGCGGTACGATTGAATTAAAAAAATTCGAATTTTTATACCAGCGGAAAATGCATGAAAAACGTAGAAAAATAAGATCGACGGAGCCAAAAAAGTCCGAATTTGGAAAAACGACAAATTGACGTCTTGCTCAGAAGATGTTTTAGAATTTTTCTATGTAAAAATATTTAGGTTTCGAAAATGTTTTATTTTCATCGCTTTTAAACTGATTAAATTGAAGTAAATTTACGCACGAAATAAACTTTCGTATTTTTGGACGAAAATTTACTAGTTGCTATATTTAACTAGACGCATTCCAATTATAAAATTTATATTTCAAAATTTTATCGTTTATTTATTTTCACACAAAACGCTTAATTAAATTAAATAAAGTCGTTAAAATATCCGGGTTGTTACACCCTCTCCCACTCAAAACTTTTCGTCCTCGAAAAGGAAGTAGGTAGGCGAATAGGAACAACCAAAAGGAAATAGACTTGAATTACTTTATAAATAATTAATTTAAACCATATAAATTTCAATTTAGATTTTGTTTATGTTCAGCAATTATCTTTCAACTCAAGGAATTTCCTTAACTTGGTTTATTTCAATTTATCATTGTTTATTATAAAATTTATTTCAAACAACAATTTATTTTATTAAAGTGTATAACCTTTTTTATATGCACTCAAATTTATTTATAAAGACAATTTAGATTGTATATTATCCAATTTTTTTAAATTAACCATTTCAAAGATCATAAATTTGAATAGTCATTTATTATAATCATACTTTACCCGACAAATTTAATTCTTCTTTATTCCAAATTATTATTAAATTTATTCTACTTAATATATCTTACCACATTAAGTATATTTACATTTATTATAACTACTCAAATTTATTTTAAAAAAAATTCCTTTGATATCATTTTATACAATATAATATTCAATTACATAGTTAACTTTTGAAAATTAAGGTAAGTTATATATAATGCAATTGAGTGTTATACAAGTAAATTTATAATTCAATTCTCTCCAGTTTAAATATTAATTCAAAATTTTGATTCATTTATAACTGAAATAATCTTTTATCCAAATTTTAAGAATTAAATTTCCGATTAACTTCAAACAATTTAGAGATAAAATAAATATATATATTCATAATATATCAAATCAAATTTAAAATCTTCAATATATATTATAAATCAAGTCATGTTTAGTAATTCAAATCAATTTATTTTTCAAAACAAACCGTAGCAAAGCTACAGAATAGTCTCTCCCCTTCGAAACTCGAAAATGAATGTTGATGATGCGGCCGTCATCACCGAAATTATTTTCCAGCGACAAAAGAGAAGAGCTCGGATTTAAACATTTAAAATTCCTTGAAAACGGTTTCTATTCGAAAATACTAAAACTATACACTTTAAAATTTCCAAATCAATTTTTGAAATCACCGAAAGTTAAATTCTCAAACTCTAATTTATATCCATTTCAAATTCCGAGTCAAATTATAGCCAAGTTTATAAATTCATTTATTTATTATTATGCAATAGTCAATGGTTTACAAATAATAAATGAAAATCAAATATTATTATTTCAGGCAACAAATTCATTAACAATTTAATTCAGAGAAATACATATATATAATATAATCATACAAAACTATTTTATCATCCAAATTTGAAATACTACTGTGTCAGTTTGCTTTGTTCAAGTGTTTTGGAAATCCTATCGATAACGTTGATCAGACGAATCGATCGGAAACCCAAATCAGCATCAACAACTCAAACAGAACAACATATATTAAAACATTTAAAGATTAGTTTACAAATACATTTCTTTGCTCGACGATACAGGAATGAACTTTCAAAATAAGGATAGGATTCAAATTTGATGGACTCAGATTAAAGAGAATTCTGATTCGAATTCAAGTGCGAAAGAAAAGATAAGATGATTCAATTAACAGAATCGAGAGATGGATAAGCTTATTTAATTCACGGGCAACCTTAACCGGGTCGACCGTAATTTCAAGAATAAGATCGATGCTGAATTCCGAGGCAAATCCACATCCGATCTCAAGAGATAGAATTCGGGATATCTAGAGATATTAGCATCTACACCGAGATATCCATAAATCTCCGGTGAATCGACGATATTGTAAATGAGTTTCATTTCTTTACAATTCATATGAATGTTGGCGAGACCGCCAATTCATTATAAAGATCATTCGAAGTGGAGTTATGGGATGCTCCAGAATTGAAAGAAGACGAATAATGAGGGACACGAATGAACTTTGGAATCGTAGGGAACGTTCCAAAATTCAAAGGAATTGAGTCAAAAGGAAGAGATTGAAACTCGAATGAGAGTGATTCTGTAAATACATTTACCCTATATGCTAAGTTTTTCCTAGAGCTGCCAAAGCTCTAATACCAACTGTAACGACCCGCTATTTTGGACTATTCGCATCCGCACATGTCGGACTTGAATAATTCAAAATACCGAATTGTTAATTTAAATTTGGCAAAACTGAACATATATAGTAAATAAATAATCACAGACACAGAGTAATAATATGCAGCGGAAATAAAAGAGATAGTAGTTCATGAAGCTACTACATAAATATATAAGATACATCAGAGTTTACAACAGAAGAGTAACACGATACATCAGGTACAAATCAGAATACATTACTGGAATCATCGAATACTGAAAGCAGAATAGATGGCTGGATCTTCAAGCAAAGCTCCAACTCCAAAGGTGAGACTCAATAGCTGAACCACTCAGTCTGACCCGAGCGTAAAGCAAAACACTGGAGTCAGGATTAACATTCTTATATCAATAAATGCAATTCAAGTGAAATAACCATTGAAATACAAGTAACTCAAGGAACATTGGAATAACCATCCTTTAAGGATCCGTTAAACTATCTACTATATAGTAGTATACGCTAAAAAGGTAATGCCTATCAGTAATATAAATATCAAAATAGTGTTAAGGCGTTACCATTATCCCCCTTAACACATTTTATAAATGTCATAGTCTATACAGCACTGTAAACTCCACCGTAAACTGGTGGGATATCAGGGAGTACTCCATAGGTATAACACAAAACAATTTCGTAGTGGTCGCGTATGTAGGGATACAAGTATGACAAGGCACATGAGGCAATACCCAAGGTAGTGAAACTACCATTCGCCTGATCCGGACTGGTGAGAACGCATCGCCGCAGCGATCGCAACACCTCGAAACAAAAGTCCTGAAAAGTACGAGGGTGCACCAATCGATAACAAGTAATGAGTAGTAGTTACGAAGAAGTGTGTTCGCTCGAGGTGGCTAACCCCATTTGGCCCGGCACGACTCCTGATTTCAGTCATTTCCAATTTGACGCAAGTGTCAAGGTTATCCATTATCGTTCTCTTTCTTCAGTCATCACGTACATCATTCCAACCACTTCATTCTGGATCATCACTCCGCGTATAGTTATTAAAGTGGTTTTCGATTTAGATAGAGAGTATATCCATAACCAATTCCGCTTTCTTTAATAACTTTCGTAATTATTACACCAATTGGTCGTTTAATTAATTTCAAAACCAAATCAATTTCAATTTCAATTAGAATTTATAATCAACATTTCATTCGTCTTTCGAAGTCGATTTCCATAATTTACGTTTCAAAACTTTCAAATAACCATTTCAAAGTCTTACAATTCAATTTCAATTTTTATTTAAACAATTCAAATATTGATTCAAGTTCGGGTATAAGTTTCATTCCGAAATTATTTAAAATGGTTTAATTTTCATTCAAATCACTTAAATTCATTTATCGATTTCATTCAATATTCGCTAAGTAAATTTATCCTTCAAAACAACTTCTATTTAAATACCAATTCATTTAAATCAATTACTTACGTTCAACTTCATTATATCATAACTTTAAATTGAAATAAAATAAATTCGTCAAATCAATTCTTTAAATTACAATTCTTAGGTTAATTCCAATAAATCCCATTCGTTTCAATAAATCACATTTTATTTCTTGTTAAAGAAATTCAATTTTCACTTATTTATTGACATCGTTACAAATTTCATACTCAATTAATAAAGATCTAAATTTCACATAATCAAGAAGTTTCAATTTCACTTATTAACTTACTTAAATTATTTTTCCAAAACTTTAATAAATAAGAAACTCAATTTCATTTATTAACGAAGTTAAAATCCACTTATTCAAAAGTTCAATTTTCTCTTATCAAAGAATTCAATTTTTATTCAATTATCAAATAATTTAAATCTTATTCAATTATTAAATAATTTCAATCTTAATTATTAATAATTTCAAAACTTAATAATTACAACTTGATTATAAATTCAAACTTAATTACTAAATTATTTCAACTTATTTACAAATTCAACTTAATAATTTCAAACTTAAATTATAATTCCAACTTAATTATAATTTCAAATTTTAATTATTAAATGATTCCAAACTTAATAATTTCAAAACTCAATTATTACTAATTCCAAATTATTTATTAATGATTCCAAATTTAATTATTAAATAATTAAATTTCAAACAACGTTCTTTCATCACTTACTACGTTAATATTTGTTTTAGATTTCAATCTTTACATTTTCCTTTCAAGAATTCAAATTCAAACTTCATTTCAAAACTTATTCTTTGCTCGAATAAAATCATTATCTTATTTTAAAATCAAATTATTGACCAATCGGATTTTATTTAATTCTCTATCCTAGGTCAAATTCATTTGGGTATATATCATTTCAACCCGATTCCAATTCCAATTCACAAATCAAAGCGTAGTAAAGGGAACTTGCAGTGTGATAACATGGATGGTGTTAAAGTAAATAAACAAGCAATAACAACAATCAAACACAATCCAATAATCAATTCAAATAATCCCGAAATAATCGTATTAATTCACATTGTTATTTGTGCGAATTAATATAATTATTTCTAGAATCTACACTATCATTTCAGGTAGATTAAAGATTATTTCATTACGGTTTTTCCACTTATCGTTCAATTTAAATTTCAAATTTAATACCACAACAATTAATCCAATATACGTTCAAGGTTCAAAGTGTAATTTATCAAATTCTACGTGTCAATCAACTTAACAATTAAAAGGGGTCATATTATTCAAGTTAACTAATCAAATTCAACACATATGCCAATTCACATTTTTAAGCTATCCTCCGTCAAATTAAATTGCATAACATTTATCACTTTACACATTTCATTTACATCCAATATAAACAACAAAAAATCAAACAATTATCAACCAACTGTATTATCATCGCAATAAAAATCAACAGATAATGGTGTCAGTTATCATAGATGAACACATACAGGTCATAACAGTGTACATAACTAACAATAGCATATTTTAATTGTCGTTTTCAATTGAAATCAAATTTAATAAATAAAAGAATATTAATCGTGAGTGATTGCTCACCTTTCGAGGCTAGAGAATTTGAAGAAGAAAATGAGTTACGTGTCCCAAAGCAAAGCGGGATTGGCACGAATTCGATGAATAGGCTGATAACAGAAATCAACGAGATGATTAGAATCGGCTTGATAGAGACAGAACTATATATTTTATCGTTTCCTTGGAACAATATTTCATTTTACGATAAATATTAAAATAAAAAATATATATATATAATATATCTAATCATAATATATTTATAACCAACATACTATATAATACACAAAAATGCGAACACTTACAAAAAAATGAATTTACAACTATATGTGCAACTTTCAGGTTGTTATATATGCACACGGTATTGGTTATACAAACCAATATATATACAGGCTGTTACTTTATGTCCATATAAAGTAGACAAAAATATCATGTAATCTATGTACTTCATACAGAACACGTTTCAAATCAAATCTAGTTATATATAACCGAAACTATTATAAACTAGTATATAACTGAAACAACTCTATATAACAGCCTATATAAGCCACGCATGCTTCAAAATCTCTGACAAAACATATTTTATTTATATATATATATATATATATATATATATATATATATCCTTACACAACTCACAAGCAAAATATGTACAACATAGTAAGGCTTGTATATAAGCAGATTCTCCTTGTAAACTATATATAACAGACTATAATGTATGCAACTACAATGCCCCTTATGTATAACAAGTATGTTAATTTCAGTAAAATGAAAAACAGATGACACCTTATTTATAATATACTATAATATATAACTTACCTATAATTTACACTACGAAATCAATACTATAAAACTTATTGTTTGCATAATTTTTTTTTTACTATAAACGAAAACAGAAATCAAAGGTACAAGAGATACATATAATAAAACTTAATATAAGTGTTAATATAAACTTATCCCATATACAATCTTATAGAACCATGAATAAACTTTTAAACTAACTTCATATAACAAAATACATGTAATATGCATGCATGAGCGAACTAAATAAACCAGCTTTGTATCTAAATATGCAGACCTCGTAAAACATGCAAGCTACAGCAACTTATATATAATATAAAGTAAACTATCATAACCTTATAATCTATATATTCAAAGTAACAATTTATACAACAATAGTGTTAAACATGTATAGATATATTGTATGCTTTAATATATAACAGAATGTATATCTATTTTACACACGGTACGAAAAATAATATCAACTTGTTGTATAACATATAATAAAACTAAAACTGTACATGAACATATAATTTGTTTTCAAATATATACACCCACTTGCACAAACCAATAATATATAGCTCATATCCTCATATCTCAACCCTTACAAGAAAACTAATATATATACATAAAATGACCAAATTTATACGTAAAAATATAAACTCTACATACCTTACACATAAGAACGGCTCAGCAATAGTAGTGCGTGATGAGGGAAAATGAGGCCGAGGATGGAACTAAGTTGCGGAGGATTGCTCGCCAAAGGAGGAGGTTGGCCGATCATGCTTGCGCATGCTTTGGAAGTGAGGAAGCAAGGTGGTACAAGGAAAAACTGAAGCGAACAAAAAGATCCAGGCGGAGGCAAGCGGCTGTTGAAGGAAGAGTTTTCTTCGCGGTGGCTGGGTAGGCCTTCGGCCGTGGGTGAGGGTGAGAGATTCGGTTGTGATACGTTGGTGGGAAGTGAGAGGAAGCGCATGGTTTAAAGGGAGATGGGAAAAATGAGGTACAGAAGTTAGAACCAAATATATGTAACAGCTTCAGGCTAGTAGAAATATGAGCTCCCACATTCTGTTTTTCAAAAGAGAAGGAGGGGAACGAACGGAAGTATGAAGCAAACAAATAGGCTACTGTTGGGAATAGCAATAGTCATAGTTTGAAATTTCTTGGGAAAAATAAAGGTTGCAACCATTGGATTATATAGCAAGAAACGAATAGTCACCCGAAGTTAAAAGCCCAAAATTTCGAAACTGATACGGTTAACCGTTTCACGGTTTCAGCGACGAACCGGATCTAGAAACACACAAATAAATAGACTACGGAGATCAGCACGACGAGACGTTCAAAATGATATACAGATATTAGCGGTACGATTGAATTATAAAAATTCAAATTTTTATACCAGCGGAAAATGCATGAAAAACGTAGAAAAATAAGATCGACAAAGCCAAAGAAGTCCGAATTTGGAAAAACGACAAACTGACGTCTTGCTCAGAAGATGTTTTAGAATTTTTCTATGTAAAAATATTTAGGTTTCGAAATTTTCATCGCTTTTTAACTGATTAAATTGAAGTAAATTTACGCACGAAATAAACTTTCGTATTTTCAGACGAAAATTTACTAGTTGCTATGTTTAACTAGACGCATTCCAATTATAAAATTTATATTTCAAAATTTCATCGTTTATTTTTTTTTCCACACAAAACGCTTAATTAAATTAAATAAAGTCGTTAAAATATCCGGGCTGTTACATTATCAGCCTAAACAGTTATAATAATCTGTCCTCACAATTGCTGATAATATATAACAACAACTAAGAAACAATGCAGCGGAAATCAAACACGAAATGAAGATCTCCAGCTCTCCTGCAGAAGCTCCAAAAGCATCAAAACTGAACCTGTAAATATACTCGGTCTGACCCGAGCATTGAAAGGGAAGAATGCCCGGATCACTCTGGCAAGCCAACTTGAGAAATACACTCAACTGAATTTATTAAATTACCAAACTTTTCCTCTATCAAAACAAAAGTATCTCGTAAGACAAGCCCACGCATAAACACAAACATGTTATTACCTAACGATAACTAAAACATATCATATCAAATCCTCTTATATTATAGTAGTGTCTACTATATCCAAATAATATTAATCATAACCGAAATTATTATATTGATCAAATTTCATCATATAGCCCAATTGGGCAATAGAATCAAAATGGCAAACACGTAGTGGGGTTTGGATTTCCATACAAATGACCAGGTGAAGAGACTGCCTTCCAGCAGTACATCTCTAGAAGAATGTACCAAGGACCATCACAAAGGATCCTCTACCAACACAAGACTGACGCACCTGTATAACTAGATGGTACCGAATATATCATCCTCCGGTCATTACTGACCTTTACCGAGGGCCCTCAAGCATACAAACAAAAATAATCAGATATACGACGTCATAGCGTGCAAAGATATATCTAGAAGAGGATGATCATACCCTAATGAGAGGTACCCACTTAGCCCTGCTGCATCTAACCCTGTTTTGGTCATTTTCGGTTGATGAGGTCCGAGGTAATGATTAACTTTCACAAATCACAATCACATCACATTGAATGCCACATGGCCATTTCCGTTGATTACTAATTTCCTTCTACAAAAATATCAACCCTTAAGCTCATACGTCTCAAGGAGGGTATTAAGCTAAGAGAAGTTGCCTTCCCCGCCACCACTAATGTGCGTTTTGTAAAAGCCATTGTACGTAATCTTTAGAAATGCAATATCAGACAAACATCCATACAAGTTGTCCAGAAACAGGACAAAACGAATGTACTTTCTTATCACATCCTGTCGGGAAATCCCTAGGATTAGTAGAAATTATCCTCGCACTGGATATTTCATAATGAAGACACCACTGCTACTGGATGTATATTGGGATTTTAACCCCAAACGATCAACAAGTAGTCCCCCACTATGAAAATTTGGAATATGAATATCATCATAAGCAAACTGCATAATCATCACATATACGTTGGTCCGAAGTGGTTTTCAGATAAATCTGATCCCGGTCTCTTCGCACCAACAACGCAAAAGCGTTTCTCAACCTCACACAGCAACTAAGTCTCATAGACTTTTCACGTTTCCAACTTTCAACTTGCTATCCTTCGAGACAAGAAGGATGCGCGATAGATTAGAGTAATACTCCGCACTACATGAATCAACATCCTCAACACAAACAATAATCAAGCCTACACAGAAGGCTACGCACTAAGTGTACGACCAAATAGTTCCCACATCTAATCGAGGAACTAAAATGGCCAAATTTAATAGTCAGTTATTTAACTATCAAAGCAAACAAATAAATATTTAGCACCATAACAATCACTAGGCCCATTTAATTAATCTTTTATTAATTAAATCACTTGCCAAATATTCACTTTAGGTTATCTATTTTTAAAAAAGATATGTTTCCAAAACCATTTCAATTTCTACACTGGGAAACATTTCATATACTTATTTAATAATAAGTAATTCACAATTCAATTTATTTTCAACTCTTAGAAAATATTCAACATACTTAAATCTGGATTAACTATATATTTTATTCTTAAAGGAAAACGTTCTCTTTAAACACATTTATTTGGGTCAAAACGAATGTTGCGTAAAACATCATTACGACAACCCAAAATCACTAGTATAGGGATTCGAAAATTAGATATATTTTTAAATCCCATATACTATACAAAACATTTACTTTTGGAAATCATTTACTATGACAACAGCATTATAGTCCATCATTTCCTTACTTCTCGAAAACGTCTATTTCAACAATGAATGTTGAAATCTATGTATTGGATACTTAACACATTTTAAAACATCTTTAAACCATTTTAAACTCAATTTAAATACCACTTTCAAAGCATTTGTTTAACTGAAAAGATTATTCACTATCCAAAATCGTGAATACAATTCATTTACCAAATTCAGTATTTCTACACATTTATACTAAGGATAATCCACTGTCCAAAATTGTGGATATAATGCCTAATCAAATTTATTACTATTGTAGTTTTAATTAAAGGATTGTTCACCGTCCAAAATCGTCGATATAATTCCTTTAATAATCTTCTATATTTAACTTATCAAATTAAATTTATTTCGAATTTATAAAACAATGTTTATAAATTCCATATATATTTATAAAAACTTAAATATACAAAATTCCTTTATTAACCAATTCCATTTGTACCATTAACATACCAAAATCCAAATTATAAGTTAATTCACTTATAATTCATTTATTTTACAAATTCATTCATTTTATCACTTCATCAATTATAAATCTATAATTCTTATTTACTTACAAAATCCATTTATACTACATTTTAACACTTACGAAACTCGTTTATGATTCCAACACTTTGATTTATAAAAATTCTATTCCATAAGTCTTTTACATAAACCATTTATAATAAATCAAAAATCTCTATTTAAATAAACTTGTTCTTTAATAATTTACAAATAGTTATTAAAACTTATATAAACTTCAAAAATCATACTTAAGTATATTTCACAAAAATCATAATTTTTATAACATAAAAATTATAAAATTTATTTATTTAAAATATATTCATTCTTTTAACAATTCAAAATTAATAAAATATATATTTTCAGAATTACTTGAAAATTCTTTTTAATTTGGATATCATCACTTTAACATGTTTAAATTCCAAAAATAGATCTAATGCTGCAACGGCACAAAATACATCAATCACGACAAACGAACATCATATATCATATGACAACATCATATATCACAATATTTATAAACAAATCAATATTAGTGAGGAATCCATTAGGATCCCTCCAACCTGTCACCTGTAACAAATATACATATTAGATATGTGTACAATGTCCGCTTCAAGGCAGATGCATATACAAAGGGTCATCCGCTCATACACGGAAACGTATAGGGTCATCTGCTCCACTAGGTAGGAATATATCCAAATACCAATCAATATATCATATATCATCTAAACAATCATCAATCATCATAAATAAAATTATTCTCACTTATATAAAAATATCGGTGAGTTAGAAAGAGTGAGTTGTACTCACATTGCTTGTAGTCATCGCAATAGTGATTTATTCCAATTAAAATTAACAAGTGTTTGATTTCAACCAATATTTTTACTAGCTCAAATAAATTCCAATCCACCTCCCTAATATAGTGCTCGTCAATATGAACCCAACGTAATTCATTTCGTGCGAAACAGACCTTATATGACAAAGTTATAGCTTTTTAAAGATTGAATGAATTTAAATATAAATTAATATACAATTTTCTTTTTAAGTTTTACCCTAAAACAAATCGGGTCGTTCCTCTTTGCATCTATGCATCTGGGTTGCGTGCGTTATCTTCTTTCTCTCCCTCACATATTCATGTATGAGAATAACATAAAGAGCCGACACTAGACCCTAGATCGACGCGCCTTTCCGTCCACTTCCACGACGATCGGGTTACGCCGTTCGAACGCTCGTCTCATGCTCTACTCTCGGCTCGAAAATCAAGGTGCTCGATCCTTGTTTTACATGGAAAAATTGCATCGTAGCGCTCATCGTCCTCTTCATTTTTGTAGTTGAAGCCTTTTGCCAATTGTTTATAGATTTGGAGATTTTTAGGGACGAAGATCGACAAATTCTAGCCATTAAACAGTTGATGGCGGCTAGACCTAAATAATTAGGGTTTTAGTGAAAATGAAAAAATCTAGGTCCTTTTATAGAAAATTTCGCGGCACTATTCATCGCCAAATTTTTCGAACTCGAATCGAAGCATGTCGCCTGACATTTATGATATTTTACCCCTATTCTGAACGCAATGGAATATATATCGGGAGCCAATTCGATCGTATTTGGAAGATAGGTTTTCAAATCAACTGAATTAAATTTAAAATTCACTCAAACAGATTTCTAGACAAACCGTACATCCGATTGACACGAAATTTGAAATCTTACAATAATTTAATATTACGAATCCGATGAAACTAGTTTCGTCGAAATCTGAGACTATTTGAAAATTAACCATTTTCACTCGTCAATTTAAATATTAAAATACTCAGTTTCTGGAAATTAACTTTTAATTCGGTTTTAAAAGTTTAGTATCACTATTCTAATTCAAATAAAATTTAATTCAACTTTATAAATCATTTTCATTCACATTAAATTCAAATTATTTACAAGATTTCAAATATTAAATTAAAAATTTAATTATCCAATTAAATCAAGATATTTCAAATATTATTTATTCAGCTTATTAAATTTACTTGTGAATATTTAAAATCAATTAAATATACAAATTTCAAATGACAGAAATTATGGGTCGTTACATCATAGCAGGAATAAATATATCTAGAAGGGAATGATCATATCTTAATGGTTGCAACCTCATAGCCTTGTTGCATCTACCATATTTCGGTCATTTTCGGGTGTGAGGCCTAAGGTCATGTTTATCTTTCACATAGTCCATCATCTATCCTTTTTGAATGCCATATTGATGTTCCATCGATCACTAGACTTTCACACACATGCAATCTCTGTGCTCATACGTCTTGTAGAAGGGTGTTAAGTTAAGATAAGTTGGCTTCTCCGCTACCAAACAGATGTACGTTTATAAAAGTCAACAATGTAATCTCAAAAATGCAATGTCAGACATCCATCCATACAAGTTTTCCAGGAACAGGACAAATCGAAGGCACTCTTCTACCACATCCTATCGAAAATTGACCCAAGGATCAGTAGCAACTAGTCCTTGCATTGGGTATTTCATAATGAAGAGACCGCTGCTACTACTTGCACATTGGGATATTATCCCCAAATGATCAACAACCAGTCCTTCATTACGAAAAATCCCGAATATCAATATCTTCAAAATCTACAAATTTGAACGCATACTTTGGTCCAAAGTGGTTCTCGGATAAATCCGACCCCGATCTCTCCGAATAAACAATGATAAAAAGGCCAACATTTTGTTGAATATGCGCTTATATGATTTTTGTTTGATGATAATAAACATACATACATTCGTTTAAATGTATTTGATAATATACTATTTTATTTTTCACAGATTAAATAAATATTTGCTGAATAAAATAAATAACACGGAATTTGAATTCAAATGAATATTTTATTCAAATAAATATTTATTACAACTTTGAATAGTACAATTTCAAGCTCTCACTATAACTATACAACTTTGATTACAATTACATCACATTACATATTTACAGTTCACCTCACTACATATCACTCACACTCGTATTTTTCTTCAACTGCATTCCAGTTTGAATCCAGCATCTGAGCAATCTGCAAAAATATAAACTAACGCAGTAAAATTGAAAAAGAAATATTTTTGCAATTCAAAAATAAAAGATAATTTTTGAAAATATGATTTGCCTCAGTTATTTGGGTTGTTCGTCATAATTTAAATTTGAATTCATCATACACGAACAACTTGTGACATACACAGTGTATTACTGTATATGCCACAAGGCCGTGCACACCGATATATACACTTGATAATGCTACAGGGACAGGTGAACACAGGTCAAACCCAAATGAAAAGCCGGGTTCAACTCACGTGCAATATATTTAAAACCATGACACGAGCACAAGGTCAAACCCGAGTTTTTGTAACTGGATTCAACTCAAGCGCAAATCAAAAGTACACATGAATATGAAACTAAACAGGCAAGTTCAGTGGTCAAATGCAATAGGCCGAGAACCAGACAAATGCATGCAACAGCAGTGAAAGTGATCAACACAGCAACTAGTAGAGCACGCATGAAACAGTGGTATGAACAAGTGAACCCAGACTGAAGTATGGATAGTGCAAAGTGCAATGATACACCAGGATATCAAGTTCAGTGAAACTCAAGCAAGTGCAAGACTAAACCAGCGTGAATGCAACATAGCTAAGATATCTCAAATAAACAAAACACCAAATAGACCATGGAACAGCAAAGTGATCGAATAAACAAGATCAGGGCAGTGGACAGTACAAGCCAGCAAATGCAACAAACTCAAATGTCCAGTTATAACCACAAAACCATCAAGCTACAACTCAAATTATACAAGCTCCAGAAGTACAAAATGAAGACTGCATCCAAATGCAAGCACAAAAGTGCACAACAACCATTAACTGCTCAAGACCACACAGTACAGTATGCAAACATGAAGTCATAGTTCACAAGCCTGCAACTTCAATCCAAACCAAACAGTGGCTATACACATATATACACACAAGAATGTTTGTATACAAATGATCAGCCATCAAAGTGCACTACAGTAAAAGACACTGGCAAATGCATCAGTAATTAAGCATATAATCACACCTAGCATGACAACTGACTCTAGTGACACAAGTGATACCAAACACTACAAACTGCAAATACCAGTGATACGAGTGCGTCAGAAATATAGCAACATAGAGGGATCTGAAATCACAACGGAGTTCAACATAACTCGAAGTACACTCTAATGCAAACTGCCTCAAAAATGAATACAACATGAAGCACTGCTACTCAAGGCAACTAGGAATGAACAGAATCACAAGGCAAGTCCACCACCACACAAGTATACACAAGCAACATATATGCACCAGTAAAGCAATGAACCAACACAAGCATGAAACCAGTCAATGCCAAATCAGTGACATCAAAACATGGCAGTAAGGATGTAATGGCTGTGAACAGCAAGAGGGATGCAAGCATCAAGATGCAGTTTTCAAAACAAATGACCAAAGTCGAGTATGCTACAAAAATAAGCAAATCAATTTTATCAAGCATCAAAATTCAAAGCCGTGGATAAGTTGGAACAAGTCAAAAACCAAGCCAAAGTCAACAGTAAAATGATCGAAGTCAAAGTCGTGGATAGCAAGAATATACACGCATATGAATAAGTCAAAATCAAAGCCGTAACCATCAAGCAACCAAAATATACGATAACGAATTAGTCAGAATCAATCTCAAACAATCAAGCATCATCGAGTGGCCGAGGTGAATCAGTTGACAAATTCAATTAGAAAATATACGACGCAAATCTAGGGTTACAAACCCTATATAAACCATCATCATCGGCAATCTAAAATCATCGAGTTCGAGTAAGCCAAAATTGTAAAAGCAAAAAGGGAAATTACATACCGAAGCATCAGAGTTGAACTCGATCAAAAAATTGGGGCAGCCGAAAGCTAAACAGAGCTAGAGGGTCGATTACCGAATCAAAACAAAGAAGTAGCTACTGTAGTCGATCTACATTCAAGCGGCGCCTTCGATTTTACTAAAGCCCTAATTTTTAAAAGGAAGAAGAACGCACGAAGAAACAACGGCCGCCAGCTCCAATATTTCACGAACAAAGGAAATAAAAGAAGACGGGCTGAATTACTAAAGAGGGCTGGCCTTGTTTACATAAAGGGATAAGAATTTAAAAATAGGGTTTTTTATTTTTAATTTGTTTTTGTTTTGTATTTTCATTTTTAAACCGTTTAAATTTCTAGTCGTGTGACTAGGGGACAAGCTACGTGGCGTAGCTTGAGAATTCGCAACTCGGTAGTTGAGTTGTGGCAGGGTTTTGAGCGTAGAGTTAGATTAGTCAATAGCGGGTATAGCGAGTTTACGTATGTAAGCGAGGGACTATCTAATTTCTAGTAGAAACCTTGGGGGCAGCACGTAGGCAGGGTTTTGCCGAAGCTGGGTAAATTCTGTGTTGTTCTGTTTTATTCAGTTATTTATATTCTGCGATATCTGTGCTGCTATTCTGTGATCTGAATTGAAATTAATTTATAAGCTTCCGCGATTAATTTTAATAATTTACACTATCACCCTATTCACCTCCCCTCTAGGGTGAAATCGATCCTACACATTTGATAGTCGATTATTTAACTATCAAAGCAACAATACAATATCTAGCACCATAAGCAATCACCATGCCCATTTTATTAATCTTTTATTAATTAAATCATTTTCCAAATATTTTCTTCAAATTAACTTTAAAAATATATATTCTCAAAACCATTTCAACCTTTCTATATTGGAAAACATTTCCATGTATTTATATCAACGATATAAGCATATTTCATAACACTGCCTTTGGAGACATTCGAAATAGATTTCAATAACTGTCCAACTCCAGAGTTCGTATGCCTTCAGACGGGTGTCAAGTATAGGAAGCAATGCTCCTACACCACTAAGCCTTTAGTATAATCATAAGAGCCAATTCGTATATTTCACAATAGAAGGTAGAATCATAATTTATTGGGTCAAAATGAATGTTGCGTAAAGCATCATTATGAAAACCCAAAAATATTATTATAGGGATTCGATTAATAATATATATATATATATATCCCGTATACTATATACAACATTTCCTTTCAGAAATCATTTGCTATAATAACAGTGTTATAGTCCATGTCTTCCATATCTCCTTGAAAACGTCTATTACAACTATAAATGTTGAAATCTATGTTTCGGTTACTTATTGTAACGACCCGTATTTTACGTGTCGACATATTGTAAAATAGTTGCCACTAAGTCGTTGATGTTGTTAAGCCGTGTGGAGCTTAGGTTGTATAAGGAATTGAGTTGAGCGACTTATAGGTTTGGAACGACCTAGGAGTTAGGTCGTGTAGGGGTTAAGTCGTATAGGATTTAGGTCGTGTGGAAGTTAGGTCGGTTGAGCGACCTAAGGGGTGAGCGACCTAAGGAAGAAGAGCGACTTAAGACAGTATGACCTAGTAGTTAGCGAGTTAGTATGTTAGAACTAGTTAATGAGTTAAGGAATAGGTCGTTAACGAGTTATTAGTTAGAGTGGGTTAGCGAGTTACGACTTATAGGATGTTAGCGACCTAAGATAGTGAGCGACCTATAAGATAGTGGTTTAGGTCGGTGGAGCGACCTAAGGGTTAGGCGACCTAAGGGGTTAGGTCGTGTGGAAGATAAGTCGTGAGCGACTTATGGTTAAGATAGGTCGTAAGCGACCTATATCAGGTTGCTGTGTATTAGTTAGGTCGCATGAACGTTAAGTCGTCAAGTCGCATAAGTGATAAGTCGATAGGTCATGAGTGTGTTGAGCCGTTAGGTCGTAGGGATGTTAAGTCGCAGCCTTTGTTAGGTCTTAAGCTGTTAGGTCGCGTGAAGGAATATTCGCTAGGTTGTATCCTGGTTAGGTCGTGTGACCCTGATGAGTCGTTGGGTCTGCAGAACTTTAGGTCGTAGGTCGTTGAGGTTATAGGTCGTGGGTCTTAGGTCGTGGACAACTTATGGGGGTGGCGACTTAAGGAATTCAGCCTATAAATAGAGGGCTTTGGTTCACTTTTTGGCACCGAATTTTGAAGCGACGAAGTGCTGCCATTTTGAGAGCTCGACTACAACACTTCTTCACTTCTTTTCTCCACTCTAATCTAGTGATTCCTTCCATCTAAATTGAAGATCAAATCGAAGATCCAAGAGCCAAAGTTGAAGATCTCCATCCACCGAAGAGAGATTTCATCGTTTGAAGCGGAGCTTTGGAGGATCAAGCTTGATTCTTTGCTGTCCAGATCTGGAGTTGGTTGTTTTTGAGGTGTTTAGGTGATTCGGTGAGTGGTGGTCATCTCTCACACGGACCCAAAGGAGTATATTGGATCGGTGGTTTGTTTATGTGTTAAAGAGAGTGATTTCGTGCATTTTCTCAAGTCTGCATGTAGATCTATTGTTCATGATGATTTGACATTTATTTTACTACATGTTCACTTATGCAAGTTTATTCATCAAGTTGTAGAGATATTGTTCATAATTCATGCTTGTTAGAATGCATGTTAGATTTGGACTCTTTATTTACGAAATTGCCATTATTGTTGTAATTGTTTATTTAGATCTTGTTTGAATGATTGATTACTTGGATTTGATGGATTAGTTGATTGATAACTTGATTTGGACAAGTTGGTCTAAGATGATTCAAAAGCTAAGTGGAAAGGCTCTTGAATAAGGAAAGCTGCTTGTGGCATATGAAGCGGATGTTGAAGCTCATATGGATAGACTTGATGATGATGTTGAGATGAGACTTTGCCATGATGCGATGAGGCAAACCATGATGTTGAGATGGAACTTTGCTATGATGCGAAGAAGCAAAGTAAGATGTGAGAAAGCCTTGGTTTAATTCAGACGGGATCATCCCAAGCATGATGATACTTGATGATGTGGTTCGAGTTTGTGGATAATGGTTGGCTCGAGAGGTGCTTGAGCAAGAATGAGAATAGTCGTCGAGGAGGATGACTAGGAGGCTGAGATTTCATCGTTATTGAAGGTTCTAGCATGCTCAAAGCAAGAGTACGTTGGGACGAGTTGCGACGACGTTCCAGGCACGGGCTGCCACGACGTGCTAGTACTCTGGGCAGATTCGATAGTCCTAGGCACGGGCTGCGACGACGTGCGGAGTTATGTCTAGAACCGGGGTTACCATTAGCCCTTGGCGGATGGATGAGATAATGAGATGGTCATTCAATTAATGATGAAATCAAGGCAATGATAACAGTGATAGCCAGAGTCATGGATGTTTGGAAGTTTGGTTGTATCGTCGCTTGGGTCAAGAGCGATGTTTTCAGAGTGCTTATCTGATCTTGGTTTAGGCCTTGGGGGTTTGTACTTGGAAAACATCGACCTTGACTCGAGTGGTAATTACTTTTCTTTGAATGTCTGAATTGCTATGTTTGCTTCTGCTTAGTGTGTCTGGGGCTATCACTGTAGAAAGAGGTGGAGTGGGATGGTTGAGTTCCTATTCCTTTTTACCCTTTATGCTCTTTTGGTATGTTTGATAGTTGATTTACTGCTCACTAAGACTTTTGTCTGACTCAAGGTTTTATGTTTAACTCTTATCACCTTGGGCTGTTCATCCATGTTGGGATGGGCAGACTAGGTAGCAGGTGACAGGTGTCGTTCTTAGTAACCAACGCTGTTGATGACGAAGACGAGCTGGAGGCTTTTGCATATTGTTTTCTTACTATATGTACTGGATGTTCCGCTGTTTGTATGATTCTCTGAGTGTTATGTAGTGAGGCTTGATGTATTGACTATTCAGATGTTTGTAATAAACTACTATGAGTTTATATGATAGATTCTGTTCAATGAGCTTCACTATGTATACTTTTCTATTGTATTTTATCCCTACGCTGTGAGTAATACGATAGAGTTTATTGTTTTTACCTTACCCTGATGATCGTCCATGGCGGCCTGGCACACTTTTCAGCGCATTATTTCTTTGTTTAGTGCAGGAGTCTTGGGCGGTCGTCACATTTGGTATCAGAGCTTTGGTTAATCGATTTTAGCCAACGCTCGCTGACGTAACTACGTATGAGAGACGTAATTGTAATTTTGATGGATGATTACTATATATAATATAGTAGCTTAGAAGAATTTGAACTTCTTATGCAGTTGTTTCTCAGGGTATATTAATCATTTCTCTTATAGATATTCGGAATGAGTCGAAGAGGGAGACCAGCTGCTAGGGAAGGCCATGCTATTGAGGGGGCTGCTGATTATGCTTCTATGTTCGAGGCTATGATGACTTCGATCATGAGGAGGATTCCAGCTCCGGGGCCATCAGTAGATGTGGGAGTTCAAGTTCAAGCTCCAAGACCAGTGGATTTTGCTAAGTTGTGCAAAGACTATACTTCTCTTGGAGGAAAGGTTTTCTTGGGAACAGAATCAACCATTGAAGTTCAGAGATGGATAGATGCTTGTAAAAGGATTTTTGGTATTTGGGAATTGAGGATGCAACTAAGAGGAAGCTTGCATCAAGACAGCTTCAAGGAAGAGCTTCTGATTGGTGGAACTCTATCACCATTGATACTCCAGAGGAAGAGATTTCTTGGGAGCAATTCCAAGTTAGATTCGAAGCTAAGTTCATTTCTACAGCTTAGAAATCTGTTTTGTTTAAGAAGTTTGTGGAACTCAAGCAAGGTGGGAGACCAGTTCTTGAGTATGTTTCTGAGTTTGAAGCTTTTTCCAAGTATGCTCGGTCATACATTGACTTCCCCTATCAGAAGAATGAGAAGTTTGTGACAGGCTTGGATAGTTATCTTGGGAGGCAGTTGGTGGATCATCTGGATGATTCATTTGAGAAGCTTGTGGAGAAGGCTCTCAGGCATGAGAATCTGTTTCCTAAGGAAGGATCTGTTGTTGTTGTAACCAAGGAGCAAAGTGGAAACAAGAAGAGGAAGCAGCAGCAGCAGAAGGGTAAGGATGGCCAGAAGAAGCCGAAGGGTGAAGTGACCTGCTACAACTGTCAGCAGAATGGTCATCTCTCCAGGGATTGCAAGAAACCGAAAGTGCCGGCGAAATGCGACAACTGTGACAAACCGGGGCATTTTAGGAAGGATTGTCCGGAACCGAGGAAGGACAAGCAGGTTGTGCAAGCCTATGCTTTGGGGGCTGTTCCATCATCTTTGAAAGCTCCTACTGTGGAAGAGAAAGGAAAGAGTGTGGTGGTTCAAGGTATTCTTTCCATTTGTGGTGTTCCAGTTAGGGTGTTGTTTGATACTAGAGCGTCGCATTCCTTTGTTTGTAATGAGTTGGTAGACCGGTTGGGTTTGGAACCGGATATTGTTGATAGACCATTGGTTGTGACTAATCCAGTTGGGGGTTCGTCCTGTTTGTGTATGTTATGCCGTGGTCTAGTTGTGTCGAGTCATGATTGTTCTTTTGTTTGTGATTGCTTTGTTCTGAACTTTGCGGGGTTCGGGATTATTTTGGGTATGGGTTGACTTAGGAAGTATGCGGCAAAGGTTGATTGTGAGAGGCTGGAAGTGACAGTCGAGAATGTGGAAGGGCGAAAGGTTGTGATACGATGTAAGCATGAAGAAGGCGTCTTCATGAGCTTCATGTATTCGCTGGTTATTCCACGGGATGGACTGTCATCGATGCCTATTGTGAATGGATTTGAGGATGTCTTTGACGAGGTCAAAGGGTTACCGCCGCATAGAGAGATCAAGTTTCGTATCGATCTAGTTGAGGGAGCCAGATTTGTTGTGATGCCTCTTAGGCAGATGGCTCCTAGGGAACAGCAAGAGTCGAAGGTGCAAGTTGATGACCTTTTACGGAAAGGATTCATTCGGCGTAGCGTGTCCGAATGGGGTGCACCAGTTGTGTTCGCAACCAAAGCGGATGGATCGTTGAGGTTGTGTGTGGATTATCGTGAGCTGAATAAAGTGACTAGGAAGAACAAGTATCCATTGCCGAGAATAGATGACTTGTTTGATCAGCTTCACGAAGCTAAGGTGTTTTCTCAGATGGATTTGACAACGGGATTTCACCAGTTGAGAGTAGCAAAGGATAGTGTTTCGAAGACTGCTTTTAGGACACCATCCGGTTTTTTGAGTGGCTGGTAATGCCGTTTGGATTGACCAATGCACCAGCATATTTTGTGGATCTTATGAATAGAGTGTTCAGAGATCAGTTGAACAAGTTCGTACTTGTGTTCGTGGACGATATTCTGATTTATTCCAGAACTGAAGAAGAGCACAAGACGCACTTGCGGATTGTTTTGGAAATTTTGTGAAAACATCAGCTGAGGGCTAAGTTTTCGAAGTGTCACTTCTGGAAGAGTGGAGTGAGATTCTTAGGCCATGTTATCTCTAGAAATGGAATAGCGGTTGATCCCGCCAAGGTGGCAGCGATCCTGGATTGGGTTAGACCTAAGAATGCATCTGATGTGAGAAGTTTTCTTGGATTAGCAGGATATTATCGTCGGTTTATCAAAGACTTTTCCAAGATAGCTGCACCATTAACAGGATTGACGAAAAAGAACCAAGTGTTCAGATGGGATGCTAAGTGTGAGCAAGCTTTCGGAATCCTGAAAAAGCAATTGACAAGTGCTCCTGTTTTGACTATTCCAAGTGGGAATGATGAGATGGTGGTATACACCGATGCATGTGGTACTGGACTTGGAGCAGTGCTAATGCAGAAGGATAAAGTTTTTGCATATGCAAGTCGACAACTGAAGCTGCATGAAAGGAATTATCCGACTCATGATTTGGAGTTAGCGGCGTTGTGTTTGCTTTGAAGATGTGGAGACATTACCTATTGGGAGTCCGATTTGAGTTGTTTACAGATCATAAGTCATTGAAGTATCTTTTCTCCCAAAAGGATTTGAATCTTCGACAGCAACGATGGCTAGAGTTTTTAGCATCATATGATTTTGGTATAGCATATACTCCGGGAAAAGGTAACGTAGTGGCAGATGCGTTAAGTCGAAGACATGCAGGATTGGGAGCCACGTTTTCAGAATGGAAGAGCCTTGAGTATTTGGCTGGATTTGACTTCAGGTCTAGATGTGAATTGGAACCTGAGATGTTGGCAAACTTATCGATAAGACCTTCTCTAGTGGAAAGGATTGGCGAGAGCCAAAAGCGAGACGATAAGCTTGTCAAGATTATCCGAGATTTGGAATCTGGATTAGACCCAGAGAAGGATAAAGGATTCGAAGTCGATCGAGAGAGTTGGCTTCGAAAACAAGGACGATTGGTTGTTCCCGATATAGATGGATTGAGAGATGAAGTTCTTAAGGAAAGTCATCACTCGAAGTTGACGATTCATCCAGGTAGAAATAAGATGTATCGGGATATGAAGAGAACCTATTACTGGGAAGGTATGAAGAAGGATGTTGGAAATTTCATTTCCAAATGTATGAATTGCCAGTTGGTAAAAGCCGAACAGAAGAAGCCAAGTGGATTACTTCAGCCGTTAGAAGTTCCTACATGGAAGTGGGAGCAAATATCGATGGATTTTATCGATGGGTTACCTAGAACCAAAGCAGGAAATGAAGGGATTTGGGTAATCGTAGATCGTTTGACAAAGAGTGCAAGGTTCATTCCTGTTCGATCAACTAGGACTGCATCGAAGTTGGCTGAGTTGTATGTCAAGTGGATAGTACGATTCCATGGTATTCCGAAGAGTATAGTGAGCGATCGAGACCCATTGTTCACTAGTGGATTTTGGAAGAGCTTACAAGAAGTTTTGGGAACCGAGCTATGTTTGAGTACGGCTTATCATCCCCAAACGGATGGTCAGACCGAGAGAGTCAACCGAGTTTTGGAAGATCTACTCAGAGCATGTGTTTTGGATTTCGGAGGATCATGGGAAGATCATCTTCATTTGGTGGAATTTGCGTATAATAACAGTTATCAGACAAGTATTGGTATGGCACCATATGAGGCATTGTATGGAAGACCGTGTAACTCTCCGACATGTTGGTTGGAAACTGGAGAAAAGTTGATACTTGGGCCAGAAATGATTCGACGGACTTCGGACTGTATAGAGATCATTCGGCGACGAATGAAGGCAGCCCAAGACCGACAGAAAAGTTATGCCGATAAGCATTGTAGGGATTTGGAATTCGACGTAGGAGATATGGTTTTTGTGAAGATTTCTCCTTTGAAAAATGTTATTCGATTCGGGAAGAAAGGAAAGATGACTCCGAGATTTGTTGGACCATTCCCGATCATCGAGCGAATTGGAAAGCTCGCATATAAATTGGAGTTACCAGAAAAGATGGCGGGTGTGCACAATGTTTTTCATGTGTCTTATCTACGGAAGTATGTGCACGACTCGAATACGGTGGTTTCTGCTGATAGCTGTGAAGATTTAGAGGTTGATCCAGTTGTTACGAGATCTCGTAAGCCGCTTCGTGTTGTGGAAACCGACAAGAAACAACTTAGGAGGAAGACGATTACGTTGCTCAAGATACAATGGAGTGATGATGTTAACGACTGTACATGGGAGGAGGAAGAGAGGATGAAAGCAGCTCATCCTGAACTCTTCGAGGTATGGCCCTAAGGTGTCGTGGCATCTCATGAATTTGTAACTTGATTCTAATCTTAGAATTCTGCATGCTAGGTTAGTGATTGGATGTATGGTTTGATGATTGCTATGGATGGTAGGCATGCAGAATAGTTTTGATTACTCTTGTTTGTTTGGAATTTCGGAGACGAAATTCCTACGGGGGAGAGAATGTAACGACCCGTATTTTACGTGTCGACATATTGTAAAATAGTTGCCATTAAGTCGTTGATGTTGTTAAGCCGTGTGGAGCTTAGGTTGTATAAGGAATTGAGTTGAGCGACTTATAGGTTTGGAACGACCTAGGAGTTAGGTCGTGTAGGGGTTAAGTCGTATAGGATTTAGGTCGTGTGGAAGTTAGGTCGGTTGAGCGACCTAAGGGGTGAGCGACCTAAGGAAGAAGAGCGACTTAAGACAGTATGACCTAGTAGTTAGCGAGTTAGTATGTTAGAACTAGTTAACGAGTTAAGGAATAGGTCGTTAACGAGTTATTAGTTAGAGTGGGTTAGCGAGTTACGACTTATAGGATGTTAGCGACCTAAGATAGTGAGCGACCTATAAGATAGTGGTTTAGGTCGGTGGAGCGACCTAAGGGTTAGACGACCTAAGGGGTTAGGTCGTGTGGAAGATAAGTCGTGAGCGACTTATGGTTAAGATAGGTCGTAAGCGACCTATATCAGGTTGCTGTGTATTAGTTAGGTCGCACGAACGTTAAGTCGTCAAGTCGCATAAGTGATAGGTCGATAGGTCATGAGTGTGTTGAGCTGTTAGGTCGTAGGGATGTTAAGTCGCGGCCTTTGTTAGGTCTTAAGCTGTTAGGTCGCGTGAAGGTATATTCGCTAGGTTGTATCCTGGTTAGGTCGTGTGACCCTGATGAGTCGTTAGGTCGGCAGAACTTTAGGTCGTAGGTCGTTGAGGTTATAGGTCGTGGGTCTTAGGTCGTGGACAACTTATGGGGGCGGCGACTTAAGGAATTCAGCCTATAAATAGAGGGCTTTGGTTCACTTTTTGGCACCGGATTTTGAAGCGACGAAGTGCTGCCATTTTGAGAGCTCGACTACAGCACTTCTTCACTTCTTTTCTCCACTCTAATCTAGTGATTCCTTCCATCTAAATTGAAGATCAAATCGAAGATCTAAGAGCCAAAGTTGAAGATCTCCATCCACCGAAGAGAGATTTCATCGTTTGAAGCGGAGCTTTGGAGGATCAAGCTTGATTCTTTGCTGTCCAGATCTGGAGTTGGTTGTTTTTGAGGTGTTTAGGTGATTCGGTGAGTGGTGGTTATCTCTCACACGGACCCAAAGGAGTATATTGGATCGGTGGTTTGTTTATGTGTTAAAGAGAGTGATTTCGTGCATTTTTCTCAAGTCTGCATGTAGATCTATTGTTCATGATGATTTGCATCTATTTTACTACATGTTCACTTATGCAAGTTCATTCATCAAGTTGTAGAGATATTGTTCATAATTCATGCTTGTTAGAATGCATGTTAGATTTGGACTCTTTATTTACGAAATTGCCATTATTGTTGTAATTGTTTATTTAGATCTTGTTTGAATGATTGATTACTTGGATTTGATGGATTAGTTGATTGATAACTTGATTTGGACAAGTTGGTCGAAGATGATTCAAAAGCTAAGTGGAAAGGCTCTTGAATAAGGAAAGCTGCTTATGGCATATGAAGCGGATGTTGAAGCTCATATGGATAGACTTGATGATGATGTTGAGATGAGACTTTGCCATGATGCGATGAGGCAAACCATGATGTTGAGATGGAACTTTGCTATGATGTGAAGAAGCAAAGTAAGATGTGAGAAAGCCTTGGTTTAATTCAGACGGGATCATCCCAAGCATGATGATACTCGATGATGTGGTTCGAGTTTGTGGATAATGGTTGGCTCGAGAGGTGCTTGAGCAAGAATGAGAATAGTCATCGAGGAGGATGACTAGGAGGCTGAGATTTCATCGTATTGAAGGTTCTAGCATGCTCAAAGCAAGAGTACGTTGGGACGGGCTGCGACGACGTTCCAGGCACGGGCTGCGACGACGTGCTAGTACTCTGGGCAGATTCGATAGTCCTAGGCACGGGCTGCGACGACGTGCGCAGTTATGTCTAGAACCGGGGTTACCGTTAGCCCTTGGCGGATGGATGAGATAATGAGATGGTCATTCAATTAATGATGAAATCAAGGCAATGATAACAGTGATAGCCAGAGTCATGGATGTTTGGATGTTTGGTTGTATCGTCGCTTGGGTCAAGAGCGATGTTTTCAGAGTGCTTATCTGATCTTGGTTTAGGCCTTGGGGGTTTGTACTTGGAAAACATCGACCTTGACTCGAGTGATAATTACTTTTCTTTGAATGTCTGAATTGCTATGTTTGCTTCTGCTTAGTGTGTCTGGGGCTATCACTGTAGAAAGAGGTGGAGTGGGATGGTTGAGTTCCTATTCCTTTTTACCCTTTATGCTCTTTTGGTATGTTTGATAGTTGATTTACTGCTCACTAAGACTTTTGTCTGACTCAAGGTTTTATGTTTAACTCTTATCACCTTGGGCTGTTCATCCATGTTGGGATGGGCAGACTAGGTAGCAGGTGACAGGTGCCGTTCTTAGTAACCAACGCTGTTGATGACGAAGACGAGCTGGAGGCTTTTGCATATTGTTTTCTTACTATATGTACTGGATGTTCCGCTGTTTGTATGATTCTCTGAGTGTTATGTAGTGAGGCTTGATGTATTGACTATTCAGATGTTTGTAATAAACTACTATGAGTTTATATGATAGATTCTGTTCAATGAGCTTCACTATGTATACTTTTCTATTGTATTTTATCCCTGCGCTGTGAGTAATACGATAGAGTTTATTGTTTTTACCTTACCCTGATGATCGTCCATGGCGGCCTGGCACACTTTTCAGCGCATTATTTCTTTGTTTAGTGCAGGAGTCTTGGGCGGTCGTCACATTTGGTATCAGAGCTTTGGTTAATCGATTTTAGCCAACGCTCGCTGACGTAACTACGTATGAGAGACGTAATTGTAATTTTGATGGATGATTACTATATATAATATAGTAGCTTAGAAGAATTTGAACTTATTATGCAGTTGTTTCTCAGGGTATATTAATCATTTCTCTTATAGATATTCGGAATGAGTCGAAGAGGGAGACCAGCTGCTAGGGAAGGCCATGCTATTGAGGGGCTGCTGATTATGCTTCTATGTTCGAGGCTATGATGACTTCGATCATGAGGAGGATTCCAGCTCCGGGGCCATCAGTAGATGTGGGAGTTCAAGTTCAAGCTCCAAGACCAGTGGATTTTGCTAAGTTGTGCAAAGACTATACTTCTCTTGGAGGAAAGGTTTTCTTGGGAACAGAATCAACCATTGAAGTTCAGAGATGGATAGATGCTTGTAAAAGGATTTTTGGTATTTGGGAATCGAGGATGCGACTAAGAGGAAGCTTGCATCAAGACAGCTTCAAGGAAGAGCTTCATTTAGAATTATCATTTCCAAAACCTTTGCTTTAAAGGATAAAGTACTTTTTAAAACCATTAACTCCGTAAAAATATTTCTTTCAACATTCCTTATAAATAGAAATCCATATTATAAAACTATTTTATACATCTCCTTTCGATTTTATAAAACTTCTATCTTATAAAATTCCTTTATTTATAAAATTCTATTTATAAATCCATTCTTTTATAAAAACTCATTTTACTATCAAAATCCATTACTAAATTCATTTCTTTATAAATTAAATTTATTCATAAAATCCATTTATGAAACAAACTTCAAATCCATCTACGAAATATTTATAAATTTCAATTATAAATCTATTTTTTTATTTATAAAACAGCTTTTCTCCAAATCTTTTATATAAACTATTCAAAAATCCTAGATCAATGTACTCCTCAAAACTATACATTTACAACATCAAAAATCATAACTTTAATTTTTTTTTTAAATAAATTCGTTCCTTTTAATAATTTAAAAATCAATAATAGATATCTATACTTCCAAAATTACTTTGAAATCCTTTTCGAATCAAAATCATTATTTAATAGTATTTCAAAATACCAAAAACAAGGCTAGTGCTACTAAAACACTAATAAGTCAAATAATCTCAAATCAATGACATGTCATCTAACACATCATATATCAACATATGTAGGAAAAGTAAAATCAACTGTGGTGAGGAATTCTGTTGGATCCCTCTATCACAAACGACATATAATCATAAAAGTATAAATCAACCGCGGCGGGGCTCGTATACAAAGGGTCATCCGCTCTTACTCGGGAACGTAATAGGGTTTCATCTGCTCTAATAGGAGGGAATATATCCAAACCAACTAATATATGTAGTATATCATCCAGACAAGCAACAATCATCATAAAGAAAATTATTCCTACTTATACAAAAATATAAGCAGGCTAGAGAGGTGGATTTGCTCACAAAAATGCCAAAAATCGACAAAGCACTCTGGTTTGAATACAAATTGAACGGTCATTTTGTTTAACTATAAATTCCAATTAGCTCCTAATTCATCTAATTCAACTCCATAGCGTAGTGCTCGTCGATACAAACGCAACGCAACTTGTTGCACCCGAAACAGACCTCATACAAGAAAGTTACAAATTAATTAATATTGACATAATTAAAATTTAATTAACATAAATTGACTTAGGTTTTAAAACTAAACCTTCCTTCCTCATTTCCTCTTTTCTCATTTCCAAGCTCACGCGCGCACACACCTTTTTTTATCATGTGGGTTGTACGACATAGCCATCAGCCATGACCGTCACCGCCTGCGCCCATGCCATGCGCCATCGCCGCCACGCTCCAGCCCCCCACCTCCCGCTACGAGCATGTACAATGCCCGAAACCCAATTTTCTGCCCACGAACGTGAGCTAATTTCGGTCTCCTAGGTCGATGATAGCCATATCCAACCATTGGTAAGCTTCGTATGATCGCTCTCTACATTTCCCTAGTTGAAGTCGTTGGCTAATTCGGGCTCTAGAGGCTCCGATCGATGATAGCCATTGGATTGTTTAGTTTAATAGCGGCTAGAAATAGGAGCTAGGGTTTTTGGTTGCAAATAAAATAAAGTTAAGGGCTATTATAGAAAATAAACTCGGCACTATTCAGCCATGAGAATTTCGAACTCCAAACGAAGCGTGCCACCTTGTGCCTTATATGTTATATCCCTATTTTGAACATAATGGAATATATATATATATATATATATATATATATATATATATATAAAGAGCTAATTCCATCATATTCATAAGATAACTTTACAAAATCAAATTATTTTAATTAAATTTCCTTAATTAATTTCTATGCGTTTGGAACTCCCATGGTCAAACGATACGCCCAATGCCGACGAAATTCAACAGCATATAATAATTCACTATTACAGATCCGATGGTACTGATTTCATCAAAATCCAAGACAGTGCCCAAAAAGACTATTTTTACACGTTAATTAAAACGAGTAATTTTCAGTTTCAGTTTATTAACTTTTACATCCAAATGAAAAGTTTACTAACTTCATTCTTATTCAAATAGATTTTAAATTGACTTTAGAAATTATTTTTCATTCATATTAAATTCAAGATTCAATTATTTAAAAAAATTCAGTATTAAATTTAACAATTTAATTACCAACTTAATTACTATATTTGGAATATAAGTTATTTAACTTAGAAAAGTTAACTTTTCAATATTTAAAATCAGTTAAATATTCCAAATTTGAATGACTAAAATTCTAGGTTGTTACATTATGCTAAATGGGTAAGCTTAATTAGTTGGCCCTAACACTGCTAATTTAGACCGCATAGACTGTGACGACCCAACTTTCTCACCGCAGAAAATTGCATCATCTTGAAGAAAGAAATGGATAGAAAAGAGAAAAGAAAGAGAAGAAAGAAGAAACAACATTAGAATCTCAACAGCGGAACGAATAAATTATATTAATAACATAAATATTACATAGTTTACAACCATTATCAGAGTCACACAGATTATACATCACATATTAGACAGTTATAAACACCTGTCTAGTTATACAAATCAATACAATACAAGGAAACTACTCAGAGAAACCAATACAGCGGAACACTATATATAACTACAACGCAGAAGCTCCTGCTCCATTGCTCCTCTAGAATTCGTCAAAGCTAACCTGAATCCCTTGGCTACTCGTAAAAATTTGAGTACCCAAGAGTTTAAGAAAATAGAAGATAAACTCCGGGTCAGACATGGGTCTGGTGTGAGTAACAGGTTAAGGTTGCTTAACTTTTGAAAACCTTTAAAAACAAAAGGTATCACGTAAGACTCCCCACACATAAACATGGGTAAGTTTTTACCTTACGCTAACCAAAACATTTGATAGGAAATCCTGTGATATTATAATAGGTCTAGGGTTTTCAAGTAAATAGAAAATAGCCGAAATTGTTACATTATTAAATTCCAGCTACTAGCCACAAAAGTGGGTAATACAATCAAATCCGATGGCACTTATTGGATTTTGGATTCCATACAACGGCAGGGCTACTGGGGTACCACCCGTCACAGTACGAGGCCTAGATCACCGTACCAAGGATTACTCTCAATCCCCTGCAACACAAGGTCGGAACCATCCCTTACTAGATAGTCTCGAACAAGACAACCTCGCAGTTGGCGTACGTTCCAACTGCCCACACAGCCGAATAAAAAGATACTTCTAGACAGGGGAAAATCTCATCCTACTTGGGCATGACCCACTTAGCCTTGCTGCACCTCTCCTGTTTTAGCCATTCTTGGTTGATGAGGTTAGAGGCTATGATTTCCTTTAAAGAACACATCTCTTAGAATGCTCATCGTCCACCTGACGATGTTCTAAAAGCATTCAATCCATACAAGTTCGTTTCGGGTTCGAACGAAACCGAAGGCATTATCTTGTTACACTCATTTTGGAATCACTCTCAGAGTTAACGACGATAACCCTAGCACTCTGAATCTTCATCTCAAATCTGAAAGTACTATCCCGTTAAACTCGTATTGGAATCACCCTCAGAGTTAAACTCGTATTACAAATTAATTATACTTAACCAAATACAGTAATTAACCTTTAATTACTTCGCAAATTAATTAACTATAATTAATTGCATTAATTCTTAATTAATTACATTAATTAATTATTCTTTAATCACTTATCATTGATTAATTATAATTAATTGACCCTTGATTACATCATTAATTACATTAATTAACGATCCATTAATTATTTCTTAATTAATTATTAACCATAATTATTAACCACTCTTGATTTATCACAAACAGTAATCAACTACTCTTAATTACTTTATTAAATAAATTAGTTACTCCTTAATTAATAATTAATCTTTAATTATTTATTTTTATTAATCACCCTTGATTAATCTCATTCAGTAATTAATTACCCATAATTAATTACATTACTTAGTTATCTTTAAATAACATAAATTAATTACACTAAGTAATTAATTATTAGTTACTTTTACTACGTAATTATCCTTCATATTAATTGCATGAGGTAATTAACCCAAAACTACTTTCAAATCTTCAATTAATTACATCCTATAATTACCATCACTAATTACTTCACTAAGTAATTACACTTAATAAATCTCATTTAGAAATTAAACTTAATCCCATCATCAAGTGATTATTTAAATTAATTAAACCAATTAATTTACTTAAACTAATCCTATTAATTAATTAATTACACTGAGTAATTAATTACTTTAATTACTTTCATTAAGTAAATACACTTAAACAATTTCACAATTGATTATCCATAATTAATTAATATAATTAATTATATAAAATTAATCACATTAATTAATTATTTAATAATCCTTAGTTAATGATCTACATTAACTTTTAACAAATCTATAATTACTTCTCCTAGGTAATTAAACTTTGATTAATCATTATTAATTACAAACTAATAAATCTTTAATAACCAATCAATTAATCTTTAATTACTTAATTAATTAAGTGATTAACTGTAACTTAATTAAGCTTTAATTACTTGATTAATTATATTCCTAATCATTAATTAATAATCTAATCTTATCTAATTAATGATTTTTAATTACAAATTAATTATTCCTTAAATAATTAACTTAAACCTTAATTAATTATTTTAAACTCTTAATTATTAAATTAATTAATTCAAATCATTAATTATTTATCCATTTTAATTACTTTAATAATTAAATGAATTATAAATCATTAAGTCTTCATTAACTTTAAGACAAAAATATTATTCTTATTTATGATTTAATCATCATTCACAAATACATTTGAAAACATTTTACTTCCGAATAAGCTTTTATATTCCATTCCAAATGAAGATTCAATTTAAATACAAATTAGATTTTTAACAAAATTAAAAAAAAACAATGTAAAAACCCTCTTAATCAAATGCTAAAGAACACTTATCTTTATAAAAGAAATTCATATAAGAATTTAAAACCTAATCATTTAAATTCAAATCCTTTTATAAAATATACTTTAACATTCTAAACTTATTTCAAAACATTTTAAATTTTGATAAAACCATATTTATCTTAAAGCTAGGATATAAATTAAATTTGAATCCAGATTAAATCTTTGATTTAAAACTTTGTCTAAATCTTGTTTCCAAAATTTAAACTCATTTAGATTCAAAAACAGACAGGTTTCCATTTTTAAATTCATTTAAACTTAAAGTACTGACAGGTTTTTACAAAAACCTATAACAACAATATACCCGAGCCCTCACAACAAATACTTCGAGACAAACACCCCAATGCTTCGAGGAAAACACGAAACAACTTGAATAAACACTCAAGTACCCATCTTCCCAAATCAACAGCAGATAAACCATTACCTCCGTGCACATGCACCAACACTGCCGCCCTTTCCGACCCCTCGCGATGGCATACGCATGTCGGCGATCATCCTCTCACTCAATTCCGACCATCAAATCGTTAGTAGTAGCTCGAAATCAAAATCGAGCTTTAGAGCTCAAAACTGGAACCAATGTCAAAAACCTAGAATCACCTCAATCTCATGACTGCGACCACCAGAGTGCCTACACCTCCGGCCACGACTTCTTCCACACTCCAGCTATCATCTCCCTGAATCTGGGGAAGCTCGGTCATCTCTAGAAGTCGCGTTGATCAAATTTCTGATCAATGGAAGAATTAGGGTTACAAACTTCTTTGCTTAACCACCATCGCCACAGTGCATTGATCAACTTCCAAATATTTTTCCCTGATTCTCCTATCATCACTTCATCACCAAAGAAGACGCTGACCTCCCCGACCACTTAGATCGACAGTATCTTTCCAAAACATCATTTCTGGTCAAACCAGAAATGCTCATTCATTTTCAAACTAAAAATTGTGATTTTAGTTTTAAAAATCAAGTTTTAGTTTAAGTAATCGATTTATAATCTTGGATCAATGAATCTGGATAATTAAATTTTCACTTACATAAAGTTTGTTCTGTTATTTTTGATTTCCAGAGACAACACAGATTTTTTTTATCTTAAATAAAATTTAAACTTTAACTTATGTTATACAACCACATTTTTTTTGAATCTTAAATCTCAACATAGATTAGATCAAATGAAATGGATTTTTAGCAATTCTTGAACCTGGAAACTTAAGAACAGAAAAACTAAGATACACTGCAGCATGCACAACTATATATATTCATATATATACCCAGCAGTGCACTTGTAAATAGGCATACAAACATACTTATTTCCAGAGTAAATCAAGCAACTAGATTCATAATTAATTTTTAAAAGAGTGATGTTACTCACATGGCATGCATGATGAACAACACAACCTTGTTTGTGAAAAGCTTGAAACTGGAATGTGCTTTGATTTGAAAACTTTGAGTTGTTGTGGTTTGCTTATGATTTTAAAACTGCAGTTGCATGTTTACTTTTAAAAACCTCAAGTTGAAGATGAATGTAGGCCTGGTTGTTTCTTCAAAACAGAATTGAAGGAATGCATGCTTGATTCCAGATGGTCAGGTTAGATTTTCATCTTTGAAAATGTGCAGCCTTTGAGTTTGAGCTTCAGGTTTGAGTTGTAGAATGATGATCAGATTTTATTTCCAGATTTTGAGAAATGAGTTCAGGCTTTTGTTTTGAACCTGCTTTGATTTGTAATTTTGGTGTTTGAAAATGAATTGCAGGTTGTTGAAGTGAAATAATTTTCTGGTTTGCTTTTAAAGATGATTTCAGATAGTTGAATTTTGATTTGGTTAGAGGAAATACTGATTTTAGATTTGTTTTTGAGGGATTGTTTGAGTTCAGGTTTTTATCTTAGCTTTTTTTAAAAAAAATAGATAGAGAGAAGTATATGTATTTAGGCTAAAAATCATTAAGTAAAAATAAAAGAAAACTAACCTAAAAAGGCCACTTGTTTTAAAGTATAATACTTGTCATAAACCTTTGTTCATTAATTAACACATGTTATATTAAGTTTTAATATGATAACACTTGTCTTGGTATTACTTTCTTTTTATTTTAAATGTTACTAAAGGTTTTACTTAATTTATTTATTCTTATGTAAATATATATATGAATTTCTTATGTAAAGAAAATGTAATAAAAATAATTTATAAATAAAAGCTTATACAAATATTTTTAAGTATCTATCTTTTGAATTTCAAAATTACTTCAAATTCAACTTAAATTATAAAATCAAATTTAAAAATCAAGTTATATATATATATATGCATATATAACTCTTATTAAATTTAAAAAATAACAATTCTATTTCTATAAAATCTATTTATGTTTATAAAAAGTAAGTATTATAATTATTATTTGAAAATAATAAATTTAACAATTTTAAATAATTTATAAAGGAGATTATAAATTACTTCTATTACTCAATATATTAAGATCACATGTAAATTGTATTTTAAACTCTTATATATAATTTCAAGCAATATTAAAAAAACAAAGCTTTTATGTTAATCTAATTTAAATTCATATTTAAGCTAATTAAATATAATTTTAAACAAATAACATTTACCTTAAGTATTTACAAACCATATAGTTATTTATTAAATTGCTTTGAAAAACTAAATGTTAAATTTAAATCAAAATTTCCAATTTACCAAAAATAAATTAGAATTAGAAAATTACTTTATTTACTAAATTCCAAACCAAAGCTTATATATTTACAATATATGCAATTATATATATTATAAATAGAAAATAATTTATTAGCTTTAAAAAGATAAATCTACCAATTTAAATATTTGTTAAAAGAAGATTATTAAATCAATTCAAATTTTATTAACAAAACTATCGAATCAATTTAATTTTTAACACAGATTATTAAATTTATATTGCCAAAAATTCCGGGATATCACATTCCTCCGCCCTTAAAAGAATTTCGTCCCCGAAATTTAAAAACAAAGGTAATTTAATAATCCGTCTTAAGATTTTATTTTAAAACACAAGCATATATTATCAATCATATGCTAACAACCATAGCAACCAATTCACTCAAACAAACAAATCTAACTATCCAGACAAAATTATGGATAGGATTTCCTAGAGTTTCCCAAGTATAAATACCGGGATACTCACTCTACAGAATCCAAACAATCTATACTACTAAGCTACAGAGCTCATATTCAACTAAATCTACAAAACTAAACAGGATATCAGACTACAGACAAGTCTGACTCAACAATCACATCCTCCTGAATTGTTGGTTCCACAACCAGAGATAGATAATACACGTACTCCCTCAGAGATACGTGAAACACATCGAATCCCAGTTATCCAAACTGGCAATTCAACCTTGAAAATCAAACACTAATCCTCACAAGAACACAGAAAAGATCCAAAACACCTCGGAGCTGACTTACCCAGTCTTCCCCAATCTTATAGCTCCTTAGATCGGAGAAAACTTACCCAAAATCAAATCTCCGACTCCGAAATCCAAATTCCTTCGTCTCTTATCCACAAAACTCTTCTGACGATCCTGGGCTGCCTTCATCTCTCCCGATCAGCTGAACCTTCGCTGATGTCTCTAGAAACAAACTGGACTAAAACCAACCCAATAGAATGATCTCCTCAAGATCAATCCAAAACTAAGAACACCAACTCTACTCCACAAACATCAGAAGACTAACTTACTTCTCCTATCCGGAAAAGATAAAACAAAAGCACTCCCAAACTGCTTCCGCTGCACAACTCTGATCTGGAGTAGACGAAAATTCTGATGAAGAACACGAGCATAAACTGGACAACACATCTCAGAAATATGGTTCAACAGATCCATAAAAGAAAACTCAGATGTCCCACCTGATCCTAAGCTGCTTCACCAAACCCTCGCTCTAGAAGTCATCCTTCTACTAAACTGAACCATCGGTAGCACTCCTAGAATCCAGTCGATAAGAAAACTCAACCTCCAGATGCGGATAAACCTCTGATAACTCAAGAGAACACTCAAACAATTCCAATTCACTTTTGCGATCAATCCAGACTAATTTCCAAAGAAAACTGCTCTCTCTTTACCAATCAGAACAGCTTACACTTATCTAACCAATCTAACGAAGAAATGGATCCACTCTTCTATTTTGAATTTCACCTCCAGAGAAACTGCTTAGCCAAAGGATCTCCTTGCCAGAACAGAACACTCCGAGTTGCACTGCTGACACCGACGCCAAAGTCTTCCTAATCCAAAGCTCTTCGAGAAACTCGGACCTCAAACCAGGCAGAAACATCCTGCTGAACCCAGCCACAACATCGAAGCAGATATACTTCCTAAACTTGTTCCAAAGAAACATCTTCGGAGACATCCATAGTCATTGCGTCTCATCACGAAGCTACTATTTTTTTTTGGGGTTGCCAAGATACCATCACTCGCTTCTACCTAACCAACAGATCCAACTCTACTCATCCAACTTGCACTACCAAGATGGACTCCGAACCTTTAAAAGGTATCCTTCATAGATCGATTAAATCCTTTCATCAAGCTGCAAAGCTCACTCGAGACGGTATTAGGTCTACAGTCTCGATAGATACACTTCCAACCTCAACATTCAAACTCCAACCATTGGTAGTAGTCGTGTTACACACCCCACTACCTTATCCACCTTTATATCTAATATTGGAAAACTTGAACAGGTAACCCAACAGATAGGTAGAAGTAAATATATATATATATATATATTAAAAATTACAAATACGCTCTCTCAAGAAAGAAATCACTTCAAAGCCACTCAACCTAGCGCTCTGATACCAAACGTGACGACCCGACTTTCTCACTACAGAAAATCGCATCATCTTGAAGAAAGAAAGGGATAGAAAAGAGAAAAGAAAGAGAAGAAAGAAGAAACAACATCAGAATTTCAACAGCAGAACGAATAAATTATATTAATAACATAAATATTACATAGTTTACAACCATTATCAGAGTTACACAGATTATACATCACATACTAGATAGTTATAAACACCTGTCTAGTTATACAACTCAATACAATAGAAGGAAACTACTCAGAGAAACCAACACAGCGGAACACTATATATAACAATAACGCAGAAGCCTCCTGCTCCATTGCTCCTCTAGAATTCGTCAAAGCTAACTTGGATCCCTTGGGTACTCGTAAAAATTTGAGTACTCAAGAGTTTAAGTAAACAGAAGATAAACTCCGGGTCAGACATGGGTCTGGTGTGAGTAACAGGTTAAGGTTGCTTAACTTTTGAAAACCTTTGAAAACAAAAGGTATCACGTAAGACTCCTCACACATAAACATGGGTAAGTTTTTACCTTACGCTAACCAAAACATTTGATAGGAAATCCTGTGATATTACAATAGGTCTAGGGTTTTCAAGTAAATAGAAAATAGCCGAAATTGTTACATGATTAAATTCCAGCTATGAGCCACAAAAGTGTACAATCAAATCCGATGGCACTTATTGGATTTTGGATTCCATACAATGGCAGGGGTACTGAGGTACCGCCCGTCAAAGTACGGGGCCTAGATCACCATACCGAGGATTACTCCCAATCCCCTACAACACAAGGCCGAAACCATCCCTTACTAGATAGTCCCGAACAAGACAACCTCGTAGTTGTCATACGTTCCAACTGCCCACACAGCCGAATAAAAATGGACTTTTAGACAGGGGAAAATCTCATCCTACTTGGGCATGACCCACTTAGCCTTGCTGCACCTCCCCTGTCTTAGCCATTCCCGGTTGATGAGGCTTGAGGCTACGATTACCTTTAGAGAATACAACTCTTAGAATGCTCATCATCCACCTGATAATGTTCTGAAAGCATTCAATCCATACAAGTTCATTCCGGGTTCGAACGAAACCAAAGGCATTATCTCGTTACACTCATTTTGGAATCACCCACAGAGTTAACGACGATAACCCTTGCACTCTGAATCTTCATCTCGAGTCTGAAAGTACTACCCCGTTAAACTCGTATTGGAATCACCCTCAGAGTTTTAACGACGAATAGTCCTTACACCTTGAGTCTTCAGTCTTCACTTGAGAGTCACGACCTATCGTAAATTTGGATCGATGTGGTTTTCGAATATCCAAATCTGGAAACCCGATCCCAGTCTCATCAAAATCCAAAGCGTATCTTTTAAGGCCAAGTTGTTTTAGAGTTTAAAATAATTCAATTTCATTATCTACATACACACAGATAGATAATTCACGTACCACAGTAGATAATCATCATTATAATCACAACAGATAATCCATATTATCATTATTAAAAGATAATCCATATTATCATCACAAATAGATAATTCATATTTTCATCCCAATGCAACCAAAGCATCCATATCACACAGCATTACTTATCTCATATCTGAGATCTCAAACCATTCAAGGCAACCAATATCATCCATTCATATATAAGCAATGATTAATAATCACACCAAATATAATTAATTTAAAATGAATTAAATTAACTACATCATTTCTAATTAATTTAAAGTGAATTAAATTAATAACTTCATCAATATAAATCTTGCTTACATAACCATTAATTAATTACAAATTAATTAATTAATTATCCTCTAATTAATCACCTTAATTAATCACCCTTGATTAATTATTCCTTAATTACATTCATGTAATTATCCTTTAATTAATTTTACAAATTAATTATACTTAGCCAAATACAGTAACTAACCTTTAATTACTTCGCAAATTAATTAACTATAACTAATTACATTAATTCTTAATTAATTACATTAATTCTTAATTAATTACATTAATTAATTACTCTTTAATCACTTATCATTGATTAATTAATTATAATTAATCAACCCTTGATTACATCATTAATTATATTAATTAACGATCCCTTTAATTATTAACCATAATTATTAATCACCCTTGATTTATCACAAACAGTAATTAACCATTCTTAATTACTTTATTAAATAAATTAATTACTTCTTAATTAATAATTAATCTTTAATTATTTATATTTATTAATCACCCTTGATTAATCTCATTTAGTAATTAATTACCCATAATTAATTACATTACTTAGTTATCTTTAAAAAACATAAATTAATTACACTAAGTAATTAATTATTAATTACTTTTACTAAGTAATTATCCTTCATATTAATTGCACAAGGTAGTTAACCCAAAACTACTTTCAAATCTTCAATTAATTACATCCTGTAATTACCATCACTAATTACTTCACTAAGTAATTACACTTTATAAATCTCATTTAGAAATTAAACTTAATCCCATCATCAAGTGATTATTTAAATCAATTAAACCAATTAATTAACTTAAACTAATCCTATTAATTAATTAATTACACTGAGTAATTAATTACTCTAATTACTTTCATTAAGTAATTACACTTAAATAATTTCACAATTGATTATCCATAATTAATTAATATAATTAATTATTTAATGAACACGTGGCATGTCTAATCTTTCCATTGGATTAATTAGTATAATGGCTTTATGCACTTGAACCTGAATCTGCGAAGCATGTATTTATAGGAGGAAAATGGACGCAACACAAAACAATTTTGAATCATAAGTATACATGTATGAGTGGTAGAACTATTCTATTTCTTCTCTTTAACAATCTCAAAGTACTCTAGACAGTTCCGTTTCTAATGAACCTTCTTGTGATGGTGATGACACTCGCCCTTGTTAATTGAAGCAGTCTTCTTATTGTTCTTATTAACCGTTGTCCACTTCTTTGAACCATTCAAAGATTATGCCTTTGCCTTAACTATGAGCATCATGTCCAAATTCTTAGATTAAGACTCGGCTGACCTCAACGTATTGATCAACTCTCAAAGCTTACACTCAATTGGTTCATATTATCGTTTAACATGAACATCTCAAACTATAGAGTAATAAATCCTAGAATTAGGTCCCATTGTGGCTCATTGCCTATTGCAAAATCCAATTAATAATGACTATCAATACTGCCTTTCATCAATTGGATGTAATCATCCACTTTCATTCCCTTCATCATCTTCATACTAAATAGTTTCTTTGTAAGTTCATACCTTAAGGAATAAGATTATTTTCCAAAAAAAGCATTAAGGTTATCAAAGTTCTGACAGACATTTCTGTTTTCGCACTGTCTTTGCAGTGGTTTTTCTAACATAAACAACACATAAACTTAGGCGATCTATATTTCTGCAACCTATTGTTATATGTATAAATTAGTTCAGGGTCCGAATAATTATCAAAGGGTTTTCCCTTGGAGGTTCAATCATCAATGATCATAGACGTTCATACATTTGTGTTATCTTAATTTCCCTTAACGAGTCTGTGTAATTATGTTCGGCGAGTTTGTCATTTTCAAAAAACAAATTTGTTGTAGACATTTTATGCAAATTTAAATTAGTAGATTACGACATTAATTCATTGTTATAAGAATATTAGTGAGGTTAAACATCACATTTTATTTTACTGATAAGCTCCCACTAGACTTTTATGTTTTTCAAAACCATAAAGATGAAACACAAACAAATTCTAACTTCTCGAATGGGTGTTAGGGCTCGTTTGTCTTGAGATTCTGACCTTCAGTTTGCTTAACAAATTGTAGGCCCATAAACGATAGATAATGCTTTATCAGTTGCATCACATACAACTCCTACCATGGTCTTCGTCTTAATTTTATTTAGATCTTGAGTTTTCTTAACAAAACTACAGAAATTATTCACTCCTACATATAATTTTGCACCGCCTAAATATAATATGTGCACATTGAGTTTGCTCAATAAATACATATGGCTCTCCTACCTCATCTAGTCTATATATTAATAATACTACACATAACATCCCTAGCTTGAGTTTGGTCGGCAACCAGAGAGTATGCAAGTAATTTATTAGTATATAAATGGTATCGAAAATATTTATATTAAAAATTCATAATCTTTAATATATTTAATTAGTTGATATCAACTAATGGAATTATGTATTTCTTATTAAATACCTTTGTGATTCAAGTATCAAGCACATCTGAAATCATGGTATACATACTATATATATGTATTTATTCCTTAATCCAATTAGGGTCTCTTATTATTCCATATTTTATTATACATTAATGTTATATTAGTCTCAATTGTTCTATAACATTTTATAATTTAATTAATTTATATAATAATCTTACATATATATTATCTTTATTTTATTAATTATATCTTATCTGGTTAATTTAATTAATTGTTTAATTAACATTTTAATTTACTTTATTTGGGTAAACTTTAAATAGAATATGTATACGATAACATTTAAAGTTAAATATGTATATTTTAATATACATGTATTATATTATTTATTAATTAACATTTAATTATTTTTTTTAATTAAAAAAATTTAATTCATTATAATTTATTTTGAAAATTATATATACATACATCACCTTAAACATTTTATGATAATGTAACATATATCAATATATATATATATATATATGTTGTTATTAGTTTAATTAATTAACTATTTAATTTATTAATCTAATTAACTTTTAAATATTTTTTGAAATTAAGTTTTACATTTCCAAAACAATTTTGATAATTATTATAACATTTACAAAATTTCTACTTATTTTAAATTTAACGTTTTTAATTTAAAATTAATTTAATTTCAAAACCAAATCTAAAAAATTAGCCGAAGCCCCAAATTCAAACTAGGTCTTTCATACTACGGATAACCTTTCGGCTTACTTCTTCTTTAGGTCCGTACTTTTAGCCTGGTATGGAAAGGTACTTGATTACCCAAACATAGCTTAGACATTACTTTTCTAGACTCCTTGTGTGACAATCCGCAAATCCGACCCGTTTAGAGCTGACAATAAACCACATATGTCCAATCCAAATCGATTGGAAATATGGATAATCATAAAAAGGAAAGAAAGAGAGAAAAGGAAGAGAAAAAGAAAATAAAACAATTATAGAATCTCACAATCGCAGTGGAACAACATACAATATAATATCAATGATCTTTACAAAACAAAAACTGTAATATATATACATCCATCAGAGTACAATAATCAATTACTAATCATTAGCTTGGAAAGTTATAATAACTTGTCCTTACAATTGTTGATAATTTAAACAACTATGCGGTGGAAAAATAAACATATACATGAATACGACCAGAAGACCTCCAGCTTGTTTGCTAAAGCTCCAAAGCATCCAAATCTACATCTGTATATATACTCAGTCTGACCCTAGTATTGAAAGGGAAGAACCCCGGATCAGTATGGTAAACCAACGTGAGAAAAAACACCTCAACTGAATTTTAAAGTTACAAAATTTTTCCTTTATCAGAACAAAGATATCTCGTAAGACCATACCCACACATAAACACGGATGAGTTTTTACCTTATGATAACCCAAACATTTAATATCAACTTCTGTTATATTATATTAGTGTCTAGTATACAAATAATATCAACCATTTCCAAAATTATTACATTGATTAAATTTTAACATACTAAACACAATCGTGGGTTCCACAAACAAAATGACAGGCACGCGGTGGATAATGGATTTCCATACAAATGACCAGGTGAAGGGACGACCCGCCAACGGTACACCTCTAGAGGAATGTACCAAGGCCCAGTTGGTGGTCCTTTACAAACACAAGACAAGCCTACCTCTAACTAGATAGTACCGAATATGTCATAACCTCGTTCAATACCGACCTATCCGAGGGCCCTCATAGCATACATCCATAACATTACAAAACTCGAATGTCATATATGACGAAAGGCAAATCCGTACCCTTTGAATCGACAATAAACCACATATGTCTGACCCAAAAAGCACAAACCGATGGAAAGTAAAGAGAAAGAAAATTAGAAAGAAGAAGAGAAGAGAAGAAAGAGAGAAAATAGAACCAAACAGAACAATACAGAATCTCACATCTCAGCGGAAAACATATAGTATCATATTAATGATCTTTACAAAATATAAACTGTATACACACACATCAATCAGAGTCAACAATCAATCAACAGTTATCAGCCTGAACAGTTATAATAACCTGTCCTCACAATTGCTGATAATATAAAACAACAACTAAGCAACAATGCAGCGGATAATCAAACAAATAAGTGTGTATGAAATGAAGATCTCCAGCTCTTCCTACTGAAGCTCCAAAAGCATAAAAACTGAACCTATAAATATACTCAGTCTGACCCGAGCACTGAAAAGGAAGAACGTCCGGACCAGTCTGGTAAACCAGCGTGAGAAACACACTCAACTGAATTTATTAAAGTACGAAACTTTTTCTTTATCAAAACAAAAGTATCTCATAAGACAAATCCACACATAAACACGGACATGTTTTTACCTTAGATAACTAAAACTTATCATATCAACTCCTCTTATATTATAGTAGTGTCTACTATATACAAATAATATTAATCATAGCCGAAATTGTTACATTGATTAAATTCTAGCAAATAGCCCAATTAGGTAATACAATCAAAATGGCAAACACATAGTGGGGTTGGATTTCCATATAAATGACCAGGTGGAGGGACTTCCTTCCGGTAGTACATCTCTGGAAGAATGTACCAAGGATCATCACAAAGGATTCGCTACCAACACAAGAGCAGCCCACCTCTATAATTAGATGGTACCGAATATATCATCCTCCGGTCGTTACCGACCTTTACCGTGGGCCCTCTAGCATACAAACCACAATAATCAGATACATGACGTCATAGCGTGCAAAGATATATCTAGAAGAGGATGATCATACCCTAATGGGGGCGACCCACTTAGCCCTGCTGCATCTAATCATATTTTGGTCATTTCTGGTTGATGAGGCCTGAGGTAACGATTACCTTTCACAAATCACAATCACATCACTTTGAATGTCACATGGCCATTTCCGTTGACTACTAATTGACTTCCACAAAAATATAACCCTTAAGCTCATATGTCTCACGGAGGGTGTTAAGCTAAGATATGTTGCATTCTCCGCCACCACTGATGTATAGTTGTAAAAACCAATGTACGTAATCTTTAGAAATGCAATGTCAGACAAACATCCATACAAGTTGTCCAGGAATAGGACAAACCGGAGGTACTTTCCTACCACATCCTGTCGGGAAATCCCAAGGATTAGTAGCGAATAGTTCTCGCATTAGATATTTCATAATGAAGAGACCACTGCTACTGGATGTATACTGGGATTTTAACCCCAAACGATCAACAAGAAGTTCCCCACTATGAAAATCCGGAATATCAATATCATCGTAAGCAACTTGCACAATCGTCGCATATACGTTGGTCCGAAGTGGTTTTTAGATCAATCTAATCCCGGTCTCTTCGCATCAACAATGCAAAAGCGTTTCTCAAACTCACATGGCAACTAAGTCTCATAGACTTATCACATCTTCACCTTTCAACTTGCTATCCTTCAGGCCAAGAAGGAAGCTCGATAGATTGGAGTAATACACCACACAACAAGAATCAACATCCTCAACACAAATGATAATCAAGCCTACACAGAAGGCTACGTACCACGTGTATGACTAAATAGTTCCCACATCAAGTTGAGGAACTAAAATGGCGAAATTTAATAGTCGGTTATTTAACTATCAAAGAAAACAAACAAATATTTAGCACCATAACTGTGACGACCCGACTTTCTTATCACAAAAAATCGTATCATCTTTAAGAAAGAAAGGGATAGAAAAGAGAAAAAGACAGAGAAGAAGAAAGAACCAACACCAGAATCTAAACAGCGGAACGAATAAATTATATTAATCACATAATACATTACATAGTATCATATACATCAGAGATACACAACTAAAACAACACATACTAGAAAGTTATAAACACCTGTCTAGTTATACAACTCAATACAATAACTCAGAGAACACACATCGGAAAAACTCTATAGCTATACGCAGAAGCCTCCTACTCCATTGCTCCTCCAGAATTTGTCAAGCCAATCTAAAATCCTAACCTGAATCCCTTGGCTACTCGTAAAAATTTGAGCACCCAAGATTTTATGAAAAAACAGAATAAACTCCGGGTCAGACATGGGTCTGGTGTGAGTAAACGGTTAAAGTTGCTTAACTTTAAAAACCGTTGAAAAGAAAAGGTATCACGTAAGACTTCCCACACATAAACATGGAAAAGTTTTTACCTTACGCTAACCAAAACATTTGATAGGAAATTCTGTGATATTATAATAGTGTCTAGGGTTTTCAAATAAATAAGAAATAGCCGAAATTGTTACATGATTAAATTCCAGCTACTAGCCACAAAAGTGGGTAATACAATCAAAACCGTTGGCGCTTATTGGATTTTGGATTCCATACAATGGCAGGGCTACTGAGGTACCGCCCGTCACAGTACGTGGCCTAGATCACCGTACCGAGGACCACTCCCGATCCCCTGCAACACAAAGCCGGACCCATTCCTTACTGAACAGTTCCGAATAAGACAACCCCGACGGTTGTAGCTATTCAACCGTCCACACAGCCGAAATAAAAGGGACCTCTAGACAGGGGTAAATCTTACTCTCAAGTGGGGGCTACCCACGAAGCTTTGCTGCACCTCCCCTGTTTTAGCCATTCCCGGTTGATGAGGCTTGAGGTTACGATTACCTTTAGTGAACACATCACTTAGAATGCTCATCGTCCACCTGACGATGTTCTGAAAGCATTCAGTCCATACAAGTTTGTTCCGGGTTCGAACGAAACCGAAGGCATTATCTCGTTACACTCATTTTGGAATCACCCTCAGAGTTAACGACAATAACCCTTGCACTCTGAATCACCATCTCGAATCTATAAGATCTATTCTGTCAACTCATTACGGAATCACCCACAGAGTTATACTAACGTATAGCCCTTACACCTCGAGTCTTCACAAAGCTCCACTTTGACTCGCGACCTAACGTTATTTGGAATCGATGTGGTTTTCGGATATCCAAATATGGAAACCCGATCCGGGTCTCATCGAAATCCAAAGCGTGTTTTTTAGGTCCAAGTTGTTTTAAAAGTTTTAAAACAGTTAAATTCAACTATCTATATATACACAGAATAGATAATTCAGAGGCCACAATTGATAATCAACATTATCAAATAACAGGTAATCCACATAATCAATATCATAATATATATCAACATCCCAATTGATAATCTTTGTAATCATCACAAATCAACCAAGCATTCATATCACACAAACATACTTATCTCATTTCTGAGATCACACAGCATTTAAGACAATCAATGTCATCCATTCATACATAAGCAATGATTAACTCATACCAATATAATTAATTTAAAATGAATTAAATTAACTATCTCTATCTCTAATTAATTTAAAGTGAATTAAATTAAATTAATTACCTAACCTCTTAATTAATTTAAAATTAATTAAATTAATTACCTTTATCAAAATAAATCTTGCTTAGTTATTCATTAATTAAACCAATTAGTTAATCATCATCCTAATTAATCAACCTTGATTAATTAACTCTTAATCAAATAATTAATCCTTAATTATTCTCATTAATCATATCAATTAATGAACCTTAATTAATTACTTCTATTTATTAATTAACCATAATTAATTACATTATTGCTCAATTAATTACATTATCTCTTAATTAATTAATAATGCTTAAATTAATTATTTTCAATTAATCAAATAAAACCTTTAATTATTTTAACAAGTAATTACCCAATTTAAAATTACTTTCCAATCAGTAATTTTACCTTAACTCAATCACCCTTGAATTTCCATTACTTACCTTAAGTAAATAGCCTTACCAAAACTTAATAAGTAAACATACTTAATCTTTTATCAAGTGACTATATTCAATTAATTAACAAATTAATTAACTTACTTAATCGAACTTATCTCATTAATTATAATTGAGTAATTCATCCTTAATTACGCATTAACCCAAATTAATCTTCAATTATCAGGTTATCTATCTTCAATTATTAATTAATAATCCTCAATTATTAATCAATCCTTTATTACAAAGTAATCAATCACTAATTACCCTTATAATTAATTAATTAACCTTAATTAACTAATTAATCAACTCTTAATCATTAATTAATTAACTTAATTATTAATTAACAATCTTAATTACAAATTACTTAATCCATAAATATAATTAATTAATCCTTAATTAAAATTAATTAACCTTAAATAAAAATAGTTAATTGATTCTTAATTAACTAGCATTATATTTTAATAATCCTTTAATTGTTAATTAAGAAAACCCAATTAAAGCTTAATAAAACCTTTATTAATTATTAATTAATTTCTTTTAAATTAACTCTTATTTACTTAATTAATTAAGTAATTACAATTTAATTAATCATTTGTCATTAATTAAATTATCATCTTAATTAATAGTTAATTAAATAAATAATTATACTTAATTAATTACCTAATTAACTCCCTTTAAATAATAATTTAAATAAATTAATTAACTTAAAATTCCTTAATTAACTAACTAATTACAAATTATAAATACTTAATTATTATTTAAGACAAAATATTATCTTAAATAAATCTTGAAATCTTTATTTAACTTAATTCATAAATTAAATTAAATTATAAAGAAATCATTAATTACTTTTCCCTTAATTATTAATTAACAATTTTTAATTCCAAGTTAATAAATTATCTTAAACTTAATTGTTAATTAATAAATCATTTTCCTCTAATTAATTTAAATAAAACATTTACTTAAATTCTCTTTATATTTCAAAATAAGATTTGAAATAATATTAAGATTGTTACTTAAGTTATTTAAAACATTATACAAATTTATTTATGAAAACAATTCAATTTCAAAAAAACAAGAATTTTAATTTAACTTAAACTTTTTAAAGTTTAAAACTTATTTTATGTTTTGAACTAAATATCAGGTTGAACATAAATCTGGGTTCAACCCATATTTACATGAATCCCAGAACAAAGTATAACTTCTGTTCTTTCTTTCTTTTAGTTTCCAGTTTAACGTTAATTAGGATCTCAAAATTTTAAAAACTGTTTAAGTTAAAACTTAAAACTGTTAAAACAAAACAGTTTAACACTACATACCCAAATGACCCCAGAACCCCCCCTCCCCTCCCCGAGTTCCTTCCCGAGCCACAACAAAACTTACTCGAACTTTACCCGAGCTAAACCCCAGTACCCAAACCCAAAGCAAAACCCAAATCATACTGACATCACCCAACTCCACCGTGCAACCTGCACCAGTGCCGGCTTCCCTCCAACCAACGTCAACACCTCCGACACTCCACTCCTTCATACTACAAGCGTTTACGACCAACCAATCATCACTTACTACCTCGATTCGAAATCGAGTGCCCAGGTTGGTCTGAACCCAAAACCAACATCAGCAAAACCCCAAATTTCCACGGCTCCGATCAACTACAAAGGCCACAACTCCGGCCATGGTCCACTGACCCACCATGCTTCCCTCACTCCAATTTTCACCCCACTCGATTCAAAGATGAAGACGCCGTGGTTCATTTTACTGCAAGTTCCCAAACTAGGTTTAAATTAAATCTCTGTCAAAATCCAACTCCACAATGATTTATAAATTCTTCTACTATTTTTGCCACAGTCCTCGAACATGATTCTAGCTCCAACAACAATCACGTGCAACCCAGATTCACTGATCAACAGAGATCACCAAAAACCTATTTCTAGATAAAACCCCAAATTCTCACATTTTACTTCATTTAAAAACCTGATTTTGATTTTAAAAATCATAACTTTCAATATCAATTCAACTTATATATGTGAATCAGAGAATTGTGTTAGTTGATTTCTAACATATTTATAAAATTTGTACTGTAACCTTATCTTCCTAGTTACTACATATCTAAAAACATGTTTAACTATTTTTAGACTCTAGTTCATACTTAACAAACTCAATTTGTTTGAGAAAACTCAGACCCATCAGAAATCAGGGAGGAATGAAATAGAATTTGATCAAGATTTTACTCTGAATCATGAAACAGAGGGGTGATATGCATATACCAGGCATGCATACTCAAATAAAATCACATTCACAAAATTATACACATGCAGTCATCATTTTCACAAAGATTTTATAAGCAATCAACTATCAATCAACTTATGTTTAAAATTAAATGTTTGCTCACCTTATACAAGAAATGCAGTGCAGGGGTTTTGAAGAAAAGAACAGGAACCATTTCACTGAATTTGCTTCCAGATTTTGCATGCACAAGAAAAATGATGCAGACCAGTGTAATTGCAAATCTGGGTTGATAGCTTTGCAAAAATACATGAAATTTTTGAAATCATACTACAGGCTTTTGATATAAAATTTATGGTTTCATGCTTCTTGTTTGAGGAGGTTACAGGGTTTAAGCATAAGCAGTTTATAGAGTTGAATTGCATTTGTTTTGGAGGAAATGATAACAGGCTTTGAGCATAAAGGTTTTGATTCATGTATTTTCTAGCTTAGATTTTGTTTTTGAATTTGAGGGATTTCAGAATTCATTTGAACTTGAGAGGTATTGATTTTTTTTAAGGAACTTTCAGATTCTCATTTGAACTTGAAGAGGTTTCAGAATTTGGAATGAATTTAAACTTGATCAATGGTTTCAGATTTAAGTTTTGAGGATTTTTTCTGATTTTTGAAGAGTGAAAGTTTGGCATGGATAATCAAGTTTCTCTTAGGAATGAATAAAATGTTTAAAGAAAAAGAAAGTGAAGAGATAAGATGTTTATATAAGCAAATTTTCAGATTTTATAAATTGAAAAGAAAATATAAAAAGAAAAAGGACACTTGTCTCTTTACTTACATTAATGTTGTAACACTTGTTAATAAAGTGTTTTAAAAGTAAACATTTGTCAAATCTTGTGTATATTTATTTTAAAAGAAATTTGAAGACTTTTTAAAATATTTCCTAATTAGCAAACATGTTTTCTTAGTTTAAAAGTTACTACTTAATTAAATATCTAACAAACAAATGCACTTATACATTTATAAGTGTATGCTAAATTTATATAAAATAAAATCTTTAAAAAGAAATGAAACCAAATAAAATTTAAATAAAATTATATACAACATTTCAAACTTAATTTAAATACTATTTTAAAAAGCCTTTGTATTTATTTTATTAAATAAACACAAATCAAATTTGTTTAGATAAACTTCTATAAAAGAAAAATAAAACAAAATCTTATTTCTAATTAAAATATTATCTATATATTTTAAAATCAAATTATATATATATTATTTTATTTTAATATGTATGTATATTCTTGAATTCAAATTTATATTCATTTCAAAGTCAAATTTAAAAATCAAATCTAAAATAAATTTAAATAAATATAAACAACTATTTTAAAATAAGCTCATTATTATTTACAAATAATATATCCTATTTTGAAATCAATTTAAAATACACAAATTTAAATATTTAAACATACTTATAAATTTTGAAAACAATAAGTCAAATTAGAATTGGTTTACACAATACAAAATAATTATAATTACAAAACCAATCTATAACCAAAATTAAAACATTATATTATATTACTTGGTTAATTATCTTTGAAAATAACAATTTATCAATTTCAAATAATTAAAAATAAGAGATTATCAACATTTTAAACTCCTGGAAATTCCGGGATATTACAATCCTCCCCTCTTAATAGAATTTCGTCCTCGAAATTTAAAACAAAGATAATCCAAAGTTTTATTTCAACAAATTCAAACATTCATAACAGCCATACACTATCAACCAAACAAACAATTTCATCCAAACAACCAACTCAATCAAATAATTAACACTAGCTATTCGGTCACAGATCCGGATAAACTTCCTAAAATTATCTCGAGTTTCCCCAGTACAGACATAGGGATACTCGCTCTACTAAATCCAAACTAGCTATACTGCTAAGCTACTGAGTCTCCCACTTAGTTAGATCTATAATCTACACAAGATACCAGACCAAAGACAAGTCTGATCAACCACTAAATCCTTCACAAAACTACTAGTCTCAAAACCAGTGATGGACCAAAACACGTACTCCCTCATAGACATGCGAAATATTTTGAATTCCAGTCTTCCAAACTGGCAATTCAACTCTTCAAACCAAAGCACTAATCTCTACAAAAACTCAGAAAAATCCAATATGCCTCGAAGCTTACCAAATCTTATTGCTTCCTTTACCAGAGAAAACCTCAACCATATCGAAGTCTCCAACTTCGAATTCCAAATTCTTCCGTTACTTAACCTCAAAACTTACCGGATGATTCGGGCTTCCTACAGATCCTTTCCAATCGGCTCAACCTTCACTGATACTCCTACAAACAAACTGGATCAACTCACAAACTGATCCTCACAAGATCAATCCAAAAATCAAAACCAAACTTTACTATCAACAGTAGAAAACAACTTCTCCCATCTGGAAAAGACAGAACATAATCACTCGCTAACTTGCCTCAGATCCTGAAAAATAAATTCAGAAGAAACTATCTAATCCAAAACACTGCAATTCCCAGTTGCTTCTACTCAAGAACAACAGCCACCTTCCTTCCGCTGCACAACTCTGATCTGGAGCAGATGAAATGCCCTCGAATGAACACAGGCACCGACCAAACATCACATCTCAGAAATAAGGTTCAACAGAAATTCCAAGAAATACAGAGCTGCTTCACCAAGCCACCAACCTAGGAGACAATCTTCTACCCAGGTGAATCACCGATATCACTCCTATCAAGTCGATTCAGAACTCAATCTCCAATGCGGGCAAAATTTCCAACTTTCCTAAAAATATATCCAGAAAATCTTTAGCAACTCCATAACTTCTACATCCTCTAGAGATGCCACAAATCCAAGCAAAGACTATCTAAGATAATCACCCATCTATCGCAAGTCACTTTTGCGATCAACCAATCCAATATCCAAGATACTGTTCTCTCTCCACTAATCAGAACAGTTTATCCTTAACTAACTAATCCATCTAAGAAACAGGTTCTCACTACTGCTTCTGAATTCCACTTCCAGGAAATGCTAAGCCAAAAAGATCTTCCTGCTGGAACACAAAACATTCCGAGTTGCACTGCTAACACAGATGCCAAAGACTTCTTATCCAAAGCTCTTTGAGAATCTCGGACTTCCAACTAAACACATGCATCCTGCTGAACTCGGCTACAACACCTGAAACAGACACACTTCCTTAAACTTGCTTCGAAAGAAAACGTCTCCGGAGATATCTATAGTCACTGCATCTCATCACGCAGCTACTACTTCCTGAGGTATCAAAATATCATCACTTACTTCTGTCCAACCGACAGATCCAAATTCTCAAAAATCCGCTCACACGAGCGCGATCAAACTTATACTTCAAAGATGAACTTCGAACCTTAATAGGTTTCCTTCAGAGATCAAATGAAATCCTTACACCAAACTACAAAGATTACTCGAGACGGTACTAGGTCTACAGTCTCGACAAATACAGTTCCAACCTCAAACATTCAAACTCCAAACATTGGTAGTCGTGTTACACACACTACTACCCTATCCACCTTTATAACTTATATTGGAAAACTCGAACAGGTAACCCAACAGATAGGTAGAAATATACATATATAATTATATATAAAAATTACAAATACGCTCTCTCAATAAAGACACTACTACAGAGCCTAGGTATTCACTCAACCTAACGCTCTGATACCAAGTGTGACGACCCGACTTTCTTATCACAGAAAATCGTATCATCTTTAAGAAAGAAAGGGATAGAAAAGAGAAAAAGACATAGAAGGGATAGAAAAGAGAAAAAGACAGAGAAGAAGAAAGAACCAACATCAGAATCTAAACAGCGGAACAAATAAATTATATTAATCACATAATATATTACATAGTATCATATACATCAGAGATACACAACTAAAACAACACATACTAGACAGTTATAAACACCTGTCTAGTTATACAACTCAATACAATAACTCAGAGAACACACAGCGGAAAATCTCTATAGCTATACGCAGAAGCCTCCTGCTCCATTGCTCCTCCAGAATTTGTCAAGCCAATCTAAAATCCTAACCTGAATCCCTTGGCTACTCGTAAAAATTTGAGTACCCAAGAGTTTATGAAAAAACAGAATAAACTCCGGATCAGATATGGGTCTGGTGTGAGTAAACGATTAAAGTTGCTTAACTTTAAAAACCTTTGAAAAGAAAAGGTATCACGTAAGACTTCCCACATATAAACATGGAAAAGTTTTTACCTTATGTTAACCAAAACATTTGATAGGAAATTCCGTGATATTATAATAGTGTCTAGGGTTTTCAAATAAATAAGAAATAGCCGAAATTGTTACATGATTAAATTCCAGCTACTAGCCACAAAAGTGGGTAATACAATCAAAACCGTTGGCGCTTATTGGATTTTGGATTCCATACAACGGCAGGGCTACTGGGGTACCGCCCATCACAGTATGTAGCCTAGGTCACCGTACCGAGGACCACTCCCGAACCCGTGCAACACAAAGCCAGACCCATTCCTTACTGAACAGTTCCGAATAAGACAACCCCGACGGTTGTAGCTATTCAACCATCCACACAGCCGAAATAAAAGGGACCTCTAGACACGGGTAAATCTTACTCTCAAGTGGGGGCTACCCACGAAGCTTTGCTGCACCTCCCCTGTTTTAGCCATTCCCGGTTGATGAGGCTTGAGGTTACGATTACCTTTAGTGAACACATCACTTAGAATGCTCATCGTCCACCTGACGATGTTCTGAAAGCATCCAATCCATACAAGTTCGTTTCGGGTTCGAACGAAACCGAAGGCATTATCTCGTTACACTCATTTTCGAATCACCCTCAGAGTTAACGACAGTAACCCTTGCACTCTGAATCACCATCTCGAATCTATAAGATCTATTCTGTCAACTCATTACGTAATCACCAACAGAGTTATACTGACGTATAGCCCTTACACCTCGAGTCTTCACAAAGCTCCACTTTGACTCACGGCCTAACGTTATTTGGAATCGATGTGGTTTTCGGATATCCAAATATGGAAACCCAATCCCGGTCTCATCGAAATCCAAAGCGTGTTTTTTAGGTCCAAGTTGTTTTAAAAGTTTTAAAACAGTTAAATTCAACTATCTATATATACACAGAATAGATAATTCACAAGCCACAATTGATAATCAACATTATCAAATAACAGGTAATCCACATAATCAATATCATAATATATATCAACATCCCAATTGATAATCTTTGTAATCATCACAATTCAACCAAGCATTCATATCATACAAACATACTTATCTCATTTCTGAGATCACACAGAATTCAAGACAATCAATGTCATCCATTTATACATAAGCAATAAGCAATGATTAACTCATACCAATATAATTAATTTAAAATGAATTAAATTAATTATATCTATCTCTAATTAATTTAAAGTGAATTAAATTAAATTAATTACCTAATCTCTTAATTAATTTAAAATTAATTAAATTAATTACTTTATCAAAATAAATCTTGCTTAGTTATTCATTAATTAAACCAATTAGTTAATCATTATCCTAATTAATCAACCTTGATTAATTAACTTTTAATCAAATAATTAATCCTTAATAATTCTCATTAATCATATCAATTAATGAACCTTAATTAATTACTTCTATTTATTAATTAACCATAATTAATTACATTATTGCTCAATTAATTACATTATCTCTTAATTAATTAATCATGCTTAAATTAATTACTTTCAATTAATCAAATAAAACCTTTAATTATTTTAAAATGTAATTACCCAATTTAAAATTACTTTCCAATCAGTAATTTTACCTTAACTCAATCACCCTTGAATTTCCATTACTTACCTTAAGTAATTAGCCTTACCAAAACTTATTAAGTAAACATACTTAATCTTTTATCAAGTCACTATATTCAATTAATTAACAAATTAATTAACTTACTTAATCAAACTTATCTCATTAATTATAATTGAGTAATTCATCCTTAATTACTCATTAACCCAAATTAATCTTCAATTATCAGGTTATCTATCGTCAATTATTAATTAATAATCCTCAATTATTAATCAATCCTTTATTACAAAGTAATCAATCACTAATTACCCTTATAATTAATTAATTAACCTTAATTAACTAATTAATCAACTCTTAATTAACCATTAATTAATAAACTTAATTATTAATTAACAATCTTAATTACAAATTACTTAATCCATAAATATAATTAATTAATCCTTAATTAAAATTAATTAACCTTAAATAAAAATAGTTAATTAATTCTTAATTAACTAGCATTATATTTTAATAATCCTTTAATTATTAATTAAGAAAGCCCAATTAAAGCTTAATAAAACCTTTATTAATTATTAATTAATTTCTTTTAAATTAACTCTTATTTACTTAATTAATTAAGTAATTACAATTTAATTAATCATTTGTCATTAATTAAATTATCATCTTAATTAATAGTTAATTAAATAAATAATTATACTTAATTAATTACCTAATTAACCCCCTTTAAATAATAATTTAAATTAATTAATTAACTTAAAATTCCTTAATTAACTAACTAATTACAAATTATAAATACTTAATTATTATTTAAGATAAAATATTATCTTAAATAAATCTTGAAATCTTTATTTAACTTAATTCATAAATTAAACTAAATTATAAAGAAATCATTAATTACTTTTCCCTTAATTATTAATTAACAATTTTTAATTCCAAGTTAATAAATTATCTTAAACTTAATTGTTAATTAATAAATCATTTTCCTCTAATTAATTTAAATAAAACATTTACTTAAATTCTCTTTATATTTCAAAATAAGATTTGAAATAATATTAAGATTGTTACTTAAGTTATTTAAAACATTATACAAATTTATTTATGAAAACAATTCAATTTCAAAAAAACAAGAATTTTAATTTAACTTAAACTTTTTAAAGTTTAAAACTTATTTTATGTTTTGAACTAAATATCAGGTTGAACATAAATCTGGGTTCAACCCATATTTACATGAATCCCAGAACAAAGTATAACTTCTGTTCTTTCTTTCTTTTAGTTTCCAGTTTAAAGTTAATTAGGATCTCAAAATTTTAAAAACTGTTTAAGTTAAAACTTAAAACTGTTAAAACAAAACAGTTTAACACTACATACCCAAATGACCCCAGAACCCCCCCCCTCCCCGAGTTCCTTCCCGAGCCACAACAAAAATTACTCGAACTTTACCCGAGCTAAACCCCAGTACCCAAACCCAAAGCAAAACCCAAATCATACTGACATCACCCAACTCCACCGTGCAACCTGCACCAGTGCCGGCTTCCCTCCAACCAACATCAACACCTCCGACACTCCACTCCTTCATCCTACAAGCGTTTACGACCAACCAATCATCACTTACTACCTCGATTCAAAATCGAGTGCCCAGGTTGGTCTGAACCCAAAACCAACATCAGCAAAACCCCAAATTTCCACGGCTCCGATCAACTACAAAGGCCACAACTCCGGCCATGGTCCACTGACCCACCATGCTTCCCTCACTCCAATTTTCACCCCACTCGATTCAAAGATGAAGACGCCGTGGTTCATTTTACTGCAAGTTCCCAAACTAGGTTTAAATTAAATCTCTGTCAAAATCCAACTCCACAATGATTTATAAATTCTTCTACTATTTTTGCCACAGTCCTCGAACATGATTCTAGCTCCAACAACAATCACGTGCAAACCAGATTCACTGATCAACAGAGATCACCAAAAACCTATTTCTAGATAAAACCCCAAATTCTCACATTTTACTTCATTTAAAAACCTGATTTTGATTTTAAAAATCATAACTTTCAACATCAATTCAACTTATATATGTGAATCAGAGAATTGTGTTAGTTGATTTCTAACATATTTATAAAATTTGTACTGTAACCTTATCTTCCCAATTACTACATATCTAAAAACATGTTTAACTATTTTTAGATTCTAGTTCATACTTAACAAACTCAATTCGTTTGAGAAAACTCAGACCCATCAGAAATCAGGGAGGAATGAAATAGAATTTGATCAAGATTTTACTCTGAATCATGAAACAGAGGGGTGCTGTAACGATCTCGAATTTTATTAAGTTTAAATTGATATTTAAATAAGAATTTTGAATAAAAAAAATTGTTAAATAATTGGTAATTAATATAAAATGTTAATTAAATTTTGAATTTCTGGAAAAAAAATATTTAAATTAAATATGAATTGGGATTTACAAAATAATAAAAATAAATACATAAGTAAATTTAGTATGTGATAGTTTAGGTTAAAAACATGAAAGAGAAATAGAAATAAGCATATACTAAATTCATAAGTTAAAATTTTATAACATAACTAAAACTACTTTACATCTATATTCATGAAGTACAAAAACAAACTAAGTAATGGAATCTTGTATGTAGGCTGTAAACAAAACAACAAAACAAGAAAAAAAATAAGTGAGAAGCTTATAAAGGAAGACATCAACCTTGATATCATGTACAGCCGAAATAAAATGAAAGAAATTATAAGTATATGGTACAATACAATTAATACTAGCATATCAAAAGCAAGATTTCAACCAACAAAATCTCTGACTAAATACAAACTAAAACACTTGAACAACAAAGCAATTAATGAAATATCTTTAGCCACCGAGACAAGAATCATCTCATCCTCCATTTGAAATTATATCTGATCCTATTGTACAAAACACTATAATCACTTGTACAAAATATTTATCACCCTGTAGTCTGTTAATTCAATTTATATACGTCACACTTCTTCATTTTTTTGTGCATCTGAGCTAAAAATATCTGAGTAAACAATATCTTTAAAACTCAAACAACAAAACCTTAAAAACAACTCAATGTAAACAACAATCTACTTCAAGATTCAAACCAGAGGGGTTCCAGCTTGAAAATTTCAAAGTTATTCAACAAAAAGAAGAGCTCTGTTCTTTCTTCTTTCTGAAAACTGTGAGTAACCTTTAAACCATTATATTTGATTTTGGTTTGCATGATTTGATTTATGTGTTAAATATGTGGAATGGATGAAATTTGTCTGCATGAGTATATATAGATGTGACTGTGTATATGTATCTCTATTTAAGTTCCAGGTTTGAAAATAAATTTAAAGATTCATATCACTTAAAGAAAAAAATCAATACTGGGCTATAATCTCGAGATGGAAGGTGATGGTAATGTTGTGTTGCCAATTTTAAAAATGACTACAATCATAATTATTGGATAAACATTTTGAAAATTGGGAAATTGGATGAAATCTGTGTATATCTGTGACTGTATCTATATGTATGACTGTTACAGAGATGTATTTCTCTGTTAAATATCTTTATAGGCTAAGAACCACTTAGGAATTCAATTTCTTCTTCCCTGGTCTGTTATAAGTCATGACATATAAGCAATAAGTGTTTGAAATAACAAGACCTTTCATCTAAAAATAGTTTCAAGTAAATTATAAGCATTCAAGTTGGAAAAGAATTTGATTTTCCAGAACAAACTTAAAATGTGATATACTCGAACATGATTATTTGTGAATTCAGTTACATAATGTGAATTGTTATACAAAAACAAGATTTTTAAAACAAATATGAGGATTTTCAGTTACGCATTCTAGGAGCAGTTCATGGTTGAACAATTCTTGCATTTAAACCATTTCCTGAGGATCAAATCGATTTTAAATGATAAGGTTGTGCTGGGAGCAAGTTTGAACACTGAGGATATCAGGAAAATTGTTGAATAAATTTTCTAATACACGAATTGGTTGGACGAGAACAATTTAGGGTTTAAGGGCTAAATGGAGTTGAGTCTGGAAACGTGGTCACTGCTCCGCCTGTGGGCCATCGGACTTCAAGACTCCGGTGCCAATCGCGACGTTGTACGGTGACGAAGCTTGGGTCAATTTTTCGTGGCCTCTGAGGGCCAGAGGAGGGAGCGCGAGTCGTTTTTTCTGGTGACGTGCTGCTGGGTAGTTGGGTCGAGATGCTCAAATTTTCGTTTCGAATTTTTTTCCAAATTCTAGGTACTGGTGATGTTTTGGGGGATGGAAGTCGACGTGTTGGTGGCCGTAGCACCGACCATCGGCGGCGTTTCCAGCTGTGCACATGCACGAGGAGGTGGTGGTGTCAGTTGCAATAGGTTGGGGAAGAAGGCAGATAACCCGAAGTACTGCTCGGGAAATTGGGGTAGAAACTCGAAGTCGTGCACGGTGCCATGGGTTGTTTTTCCTGGTAAAGACTGGTTTGGGTAGAAAGGTATACTCGAGTTTCTCGAGTGGCTCCAATGTTTTGCTTGAAGTCTTGGGGGGTTGGACTCGAAGGTGATATGGGGTAGCTCGGGTATAACCTGATTTCCAGGTTTAAACAGAACCCTGTTCTGTTTCCTTTCAAAAGTAAACTGAATTTTTATTTAAAGTTTAAGTATAAATTTAAGTTAGGTTAGATCTTAGATTGGAAAACAAAAGTTTTAAATTTAAGATTGTTTCAATAACTAGAGGAAAAAAATGGTGAAGCAATTAAAAGTATATTTTAACAAATTGAATCTGAATAAAAATGGGATTTAAAATCATGAAGGAATGATTCAAACAGAGACTAAATCAAAGTTTAAAAATCTGAATTTAAATCTAAAGTTAAATTCAAGATTTTGAAGAAGAAAAAAAATAAAGTTGATAAATTCAAAAGTTTAAATGAAAAGAATTATACATTTAAATATGTGAAGTTAGAAGAAAATTTGATTTTTTTTACTCTTCTAATTTCTTTATAACAAAAGTATTTCTTAACACGAGATTTAATAGGTGTTGGAATTGTTTAAACTTTATTAAAAATAAATTTGTATTTATTCTAAAAGATTGAAATTTAATTTGAAATTTGAAATCAATATTTCTAAACATATTGTAAGTAATAATTTAAACATAAATGTAAATAAGTTTTACTTTAAGTAATGAAGATTTAATGACTTATAATTCATTAAAATTATTAAGGTGATTAAGGTGGATAATTAATTAATTCAATTAGATTACGATTTGGAATTAATTAATCACATAATTACGACTGAAATTAGGATTAATCAATGATATATAAATGGTTAATTAATTTATAATTAATGTTGATTGATCTAAGTCAATTACTTTAGAAAGTAATTCAAAGAATCGTTAATAAAGTTATTAACTAAGAATTATTAAACAATCAATTAATTAAGGAAATCAATTATAAATTGTTAATCACTTAATTAAAGTAATTAAGGAATTGATTGCTTATTGTAATTAATTGATTGTTAATTTGCCATAACCGGCAAATTTATTCATAGGAATTAATCTGATTTAAACCAATCAGATAATTAAATTTATCCTATTTATGGATGTTTAGATTGTATTGGATGTTGAATTGTTTGATATCCCTGATATGTGATGCTTTGTTTTGATTTGAGCTATGTGACTTATTTATCTGTGATGCATATATCTGTGATCTGTGAATAAAAGATAAGCGTTATAGTTTATACCGCTTATCAACTATATTTCTATATTTTAATCTGTGATGATTGAATAATGTTGCACTATTGTGTAAAACCCCTGGACCACACTTACACACACAAATATGGATTCACGGGGAAATTGATTGAGTCATAGATTTGAAATAGTTTAAAAGTTGAATATGTAAATCCAAATGATTTGGAAATGTTTTGGGTTTAAAGTGAAAAGCTTTTGAAATGAAATTTCAAAGATGAAATTTATTTTGAATAACTTGATTGAATTTTGAAATTTACATATTTGAATTCAATATTTGAAATTAAATTCTATGATCTGGAAACTAGGGACTAAAGATGTTATACCAGTTTATATGGGTTAAGCTATTTTAAAGGTATTGATTTGGAAATTTGAATTTTAATTCAAAGGCTTTAACTCGTGTAAATAAAATTGGATCTTTCTGAAATGAAAACTATTTGTTTTCAAATAATAAAAGATTTCATATAGGAAGTGAACTTCCAAATTGTGTTAAAACGATTTCAAGTTAAAAATGAAAATGATTTTTCCAAGTTATGGAAACGATTTGAAAGCTATCAGTTAAATCTTTAATTTAAAGATTTTAAACGAGTTAATCCAATTGAAATGGAAATTGTTTTGAAATTCGTAAATGGATCTTTGTGAAAATGGGTGAACTTAGTGAAATAAATCTTTTGTTTCAAAGATTTGAAAATGGTAATTTGTTAAACCATTTAAAGGAAAGTTTTGAATTATTAAGTTGTGACTTAATTGAAATCCCATATCCATATGTTTTAAATGTTGCGCTCACTATTCGGTTTAGCTGGAAGAGGACCTTTATGTTGCATAACTCATTCCGAATATGTGATTCGACGTATATGGATAGCATTTGAAGACCAGTGTTGAAGACCGGGTATTTGTGAGAATGATAAGATAACCTATCGATTGTCTCTGCACCGAGTAGCTACGGTATAGAGATTCCCTAAGTGATGGGAAGTCCGATCAGGATTGTGAATACCCGGATTGCAAGGGCTTCTTCGGAAGTGCCTTCGGTTCTGTTCGAACCCGGAACAGACTTGTATGGTTAGATGTCTGACACTACACTTTTAGATATAAAGCAGATTTCTTTCAAATACATTTCTGTTGGTGGCGGAGAATTTATTCTCTTAGCTTAACACCCTTCTCTGAGACGTACGAGCTCAGAGGTTATGTAGTTGAAGGTTATCAGCGATATACTCCCAATTTGGTAGTGTGGCATGCTGAGTGCTGCTGAGTGTTGATGATCATTTGTGATCAGAGCATGGCTTTTGTATAAAGCGTAGCTTTGTGGACGAGACTGCATCAGGACCTCACACCCCGGAAATGGTCGAAACAGGAAAGATGCGGCAAGGTTATGAGGGTCACGCCCTCTAGGGTGTGTCATTCCCTTCTGGTAAAGGGTGATATTAGGTATGGAGCCCTGATATTTAACCTATGTGGTTGCTCCAATCTCATTTTACTGTGTGGTTGTTGCTTAGAGGTACCTCGGATAAAGGTCCCAAAGGACCGGGGAGTGGCATGCTCGAGTAGTAGTTACCTAGTTACAGAGGTAACCCGGCTTTGTGTTGGCAGAGATCCGGTTAGGTTCTCGGGACGTCCCACCAGAGGCGATCCCATGTGGCAGTAAGAAGTTCCTTAGCCTGACCATTTGTTGGAAAATCCAAAGAAACAATACGAGCCTTTTACGATTGCAATTGTATAACCTGCCTCCTCAAGAGGTAGCTATAGCGGGCATAATATAATGGTACCTATGCTGGCTAAGATTTATATTCTACTTTCGAAATGTTTTCTACACTATGCACTAATAATAATAAAAATCAAATAATTTTGCATAGTAAGCATGTTTGTCTATCATAAGAAGAAATCTCCTCCAAGTCTGCATTTGCATTGTGTGTGTGGCGGGAGGTCTTATGGTAGTTTCATTTTCTAAAAGCTTTGCGAATTTACTTTAAAATTCTCTTCTTGTTTTATTAAAAGATAAACTTTTTTTGTTACTCACACCAGTCCCATGACTGATCCGGAGTTTATTGTTCCTTTCCTAAACTCTGGGTGCTCACTATTTTCCACACGAGCAGTCTAGAGTTGGGTTTTTCAGATAGTTAGGTTTAGTGGATTATCTGGAGCTAGTTCAGTCTTTGGACATGACTGATCTTGCTTGTCTTAGTGCATCGTTATTGGGAGTTCGTGCTATTTCTGGATTGGTTCTTGGAGATGGAGTTGCAGTTTTGAAGTTCTTCCTTGAAGACTATCTTGAGTTATTTGTTCCGCTGCTAGGGTTATTTATTTTCTTTCCGCTGCTATTTTATTGTATCATATCTCTGATGTATATCGATATCATTTGTATCATCTGTTGTATCAGGATGTTGTATCAGATGTTGTATATTGATATTCATTATTTCTTCCACTGTGTTGTTATACTTAATGGTGTTATAAGCTCCGGCGAACCAGGTTCGACGTTTGGATCTACGGCATTTGAATATAGGTGACATATTCGGTGCCGATTTTCGAAGGTCGAGTCAGGATCGCTACATTGACATGCATATACCAGGCATGCATACTCAAATAAAATCACATTCACAAAATTATACACATGCAGTCATCATTTTCACAAAGATTTTATAAGCAATCAACTATCAATCAACTTATGTTTAAAATTAAATGTTTACTCACCTTATACAAGAAATGCAGTGCAGGGGTTTTGAAGAAAAGAACAGGAACCGTTTCACTGAATTTGCTTCTAGATTTTGCATGCATAAGAAAAATGATACAGACCAATGTAATTGCAGATCTGGGTTGATAGCTTTGCAAAAATACTTGAAATTTTTGAAATTATATTGCAGGCTTTTGATATAAAATTTCTGGTTTCGGGCTTCTTGTTTGAGGAGGTTACAGGGTTTAAGCATAAGCAGTTTATAGAGTTGAATTGCATTTGTTTTGGAGGAAATGATAACAGGCTTTGAGCATAAAGGTTTTGATTCATGTATTTTCTGGCTTAGATTTTGTTTTTGAGTTTGAGGGATTTCAGAATTCATTTGAACTTGAGAGGTATTGATTTTTTGTTTTAAGGAACTTTCAGATTCTCATTTGAACTTGAAGAGGTTTCAGATTTTGGAATGAATTTAAACTTGATCAATGGTTTCAGATTTAAGTTTTGGGGATTTTTTCTGATTTTTGAAGAGTGAAAGTTTGGCATGGATAATCAAGTTTCTCTTAGGAATGAATAAAATGTTTAAAGAAAAAGAAAGTGAAGAGATAAGATGTTTATATAAGCAAATTTTCAGATTTTATAAATTAAAAAGAAAATTTAAAAAGAAAAAGGACACTTGTCTCTTTACTTACATTAATGTTGTAACACTTGTTAATAAAGTGTTTTAAAAGCAAACATTTGTCAAATCTTATGTATATTTATTTTAAAAGAAATTTGAAGACTTTTTAAAATATTTCCTAATTAGCAAACATGTTTTCTTAATTTAAAAGTTACTCTTTAATTAAATATCTAACAAACAAATGCACTTATACATTTATAAGTGTATGCTAAATTTATATAAAATAAAATCTTTAAAAAGAAATGAAACCAAATAAAATTTAAATAAAATTATATACAACATTTCAAACTTAATTTAAATACTATTTTAAAAAGCCATTGTATTCATTTTATTAAATAAACACAAATCAAATTTGTTTAGATAAACTTCTATAAAAGAAAAATAAAACAAAATCTTATTTCTAATTAAAATATTATCTATATATTTTAAAACCAAATTTTATATATATATTATTTTATTTTAATATGTATGTATATTCTTGAATTTAAATTTATATTCATTTCAAAGTCAAATTTAAAAATCAAATCTAAAATAAATTTAAATAAATATAAACAACTAATTTAAAATAAGCTCATTATTATTTACAAATAATATATCCTATTTTGAAATCAATTTAAAATACACAAATTTAAGTATTTAAACATACATATAAATTTTGAGAACAATAAGTCAAATTAGAATTGGTTTACACAATACAAAATAATTATAATTATAAAACCAATCTATAACCAAAATTAAAACATTATATTATATTACTTGGTTAATTATCTTTGAAAATAACAATTTATCAATTTCAAATAATTTCGAATAAGAGATTATCAACATTTTAAACTCCTGAAAATTCCGGGATATTACAATAACAATCACTAGCCCTTTTAATTAAACTTTTATTAATTAAATCACTTGCCAAATATTCACTTTTGGTTGTCTTTCTAAAAAAAAGATATGTTTCCAAAACCATTTCAACTTCTATATTGGACAACATTTCCATATACTTTTTTAATAATAAGTAATTCATAATTCAATTTATTTTCAACACTTAGAAAATATTCAATATACTTAAATCAGGATTAAGTATATAATTTATTCCTTAAGGAAAACGTTCTCTTTAAAAACATTTATTTGGGTCAAAACGGATGTTGCGTAAAACACCATTATGGCAATCCAAAATCACTAGTATAGGGATTCGAAAATTAGATAGATATATAAATCCCATATACTATACATAACATTTCCTTTCGGAAATCATTTACTATAACAACAGTATTATAGTCCATCATTTCCTTACTTCTCGAAAATGTCTATTTCAACAATGAATGTTGAAATCTATGTATTCGATACTTAACACATTTTAAAATATCTTCAAACCATTTTAAACTCAATTTAAATACCACTTTCAAAACATTTATTTAACTTAAAAGATTATTCACTATCCAAAATCTTGAATACAATTCATTTACCAAATTCAATATTTCTACATATTTATATTAAGGATAATCCACTGTCCAAAATCGTGAATTTAATGCCTAATCAAATTTATTACTATTTTATTTTTAATTAAAGGATTATCCACCGTCCAAAATTATGGATATAATTCCTTTAATAATCTTCTATAATTAACTTATAAAATTCAATTGATTTCGAATTTATAAAACAATGTATATTAATTCCACACATATATTTATAAAAACTTCAATATACAAAAATCCTTTATTAACCAATTCCATTTATACCATTAACATACCAAAATCCAAATTATAAGCTAATTCACTTATAATTCATTTATTTTACAAATTCATTCATTTTACGACTTCATCAATTATAAATATATAATTCTTAATTATTTACCAAATCCATTTATACTACATTTTAACACTTATAAAACTCGTTTATAATTTCAACACTTTGATTTATAAAAATTCAATTCTATAAATCTTATACATAAACCATTTATAATAAATCAAAAATCTCGATTTAAATAAACTTATTCTTTTAATAATTTACAAATCGTTATTAAAACTTATATAAACTTCAAAAATCATACTTCAGTACATTTCACAAAAATCAAAATTTTTATAACATAAAAATTATAATATTTATTTATTTAAAATATATTCATTCTTTTAAAATTCAAAATTAATAAAATATCTATTTTCAAAATCACTTTAAAATCCTTTTTAATTTGGAAGTCATCATTTTAACATGTTTAAATTCCAAAAATAGGTCCAATGCTGCAACAGCACCAAATACATCAATCACGCAACTAAACATCATATATCATATGACAACAGCATATATCACAACATCTATAAACAAATCATAATTGGTGAGGAATCCAGTTGGATCCCTCCAACCTGTCACCTGCAACAAGTATACATATTAGAATATGTGTACAATGTTCGCTTCAAGGCAGACGCGTGTACAAAGGGTCATCCGCTGATACACGGGAACGTATAGGGTCATCTGCTCCACTAGGCAGGAATATATCCAAATACCAATCAATATATCATATATCATCCAAATAATCATCAATCATCATAAATAAAATTATTTTCACTTAAATAAAAATATCAGTGAGTCAGAAAGAGTGAGTTGTACTCACATTGCTTGTAGTCACCGCGATAGTGATTTATTCCGATTAAAATTAAACGAGCGTTTAATTTCAACCAAAATTTTCACTAGCTCAAATAAATCCTATCCATCTCCATAATGTAGTGCTCGTCAATATGAACCCGAAGCAATTCGTTTCATGCGAAACAGACCTTGTATGACAAAGTTATGCTTTTTAAAGATTGAATGGATTTAAATGTAAATTAATATACAGTTTTCTTTTTAGTTTTACCCTAAAATAAATTGGCCCGTTCCTCTTTACATCTATGCATCTGGGTTGCGTTCATTATCTTCTTCCTTTCCCTCACATATTCACGTACGGGAATAACCCAAAGAGCCGCCACTAAACCCAAGATCGTCGCGCCTTTCCGTCCACTTCCACGACGATCGGGTTACGCCGTTCGGACGCTCGTCTCATGCTCTATTCTCGGCTATAATATCGAGGAGCTTGGTCGCTGTTTTTGCGTGGAAAAATGCATGTGAACGTGTGACGTTCAACCATGATTTGCCATCGATCCATGCCTCTATTTACGATCACAGCCGTTGGATTCGAAGCTCTCATCGTCCTCTTCATTTTTGTAGTTGAAGCCTTTTGCTAATTGTTTATAGATTTGGAGATTTTAAGCGAAGAAGACCGACAAATTCTGGCCATTAAATAGTTGATGGCGGCTAGACCTAAGTAATTAGGGTTTTAGTGCAAATGAAAAAATCTAGGTCCTTTTATAGAGTATTTCGCGACATTATTCATTGCCTAATTTTTCGAGCTCGAAACAAAGCATGCTGCCTGATATTATAATGTTTTACTCCTATTTCGAATGCAATAGAATATATATCGAGAGCCAATTCGATCGTATTCGGAAGACAGGTTTTCGAATCGACTAAATTAAATTTGAAGTTCACTTAAACAGACTTCTATGCGTTTTAGCTTGCCCTGGACAAACCGTACGTCCGATTAGCACGAAATTTGAAATCTTACAATAATTTAACATTATGGATAAGATAAAACTGGTTTCATTGAAATCCGAGAATGTTTGAAAAATGGCCATTTTCACTCGTCAATTTATATATTAAAATATTCAATTTCTGCAAATTAACTTTTAATTCAATTTTAAAAGTTTACTATCAGTATTCTAATTCAAATAAGATTTAATTCAACTTTATAAATCATTTTCATTCACATTAAATTCATTTTCCAATTATTTACATGATTTCAAATATTAAATTAATAATTTAATTATCCAATTAATTCTAGATATTCGTAATATAATTTATTCAGCTTATTAAATTTACTTGTGAATATTTAAAATCAATTAAATATATAAATTTCAAATGACAGAAATTCTGGGTCGTTACATTCTTCCCTACTTGAAAGAATTTTGTCCTCGAAATTACCAAGTAAGAAAAAGTCATAAAATCCATTAACTTTTCAAAATAATTCGTTCAAATTTGAAATCAAATCATTTTAACTTTTCCAAAATTCATTCATTAAACTTATTATATAAACTTTTCCAAGTTTTCAAATCCATACTTAGTTATCTTTCCAAAGCCAGCTAATATCGTTTAACTTTTATAACTCAAAATCAAAATTTAGTTTTCACAAATTTTCCAAAATTTCAAAAAAAATTCTAACCCTTAAATTTTCAAAAAAAATTCGCCAGTGTCTCCTTTGCGCGGTTCGATCGTAGTAGGATTGCAACACACACACATACACACAAACATATCACAAATATACATCTCATCTCAGTGATGAGGCATCCCGTAGGGAAAAAAGTGTAAAAGTACGATATGTAATCCGAGATATGTACCTTATATATTATTAGCAAGCATATACGGCTAATATAGCGTGATAGAGAGCTCCAAATGCGAAGCAAGCGCCATACACACCTACTAAACACTCAAAATCATATGAGAAACATGTATATTTGAAAATAATATCGATATACAACACATATCAATACAACAACTACATATGCCAATATAGCAAATGCAAATCAAAAGCAACAAATCCAACCATCACACAAATATCATCCGACAAATCCGTTACCAAATCAATATAAATTCACTTCTCATTAATATTCATTGAATTGATTTTCAATTTAATCACATTTGATTCATTAACATTGGATTTTACTAACATTCATTTATTCGAATTCAATTAGTTTACATTCACTAATTTAATTTCAAGTTGGTTCCTTTCAATTTAAATTCAATTCTATTTAGATTTACTTCACTTCCAATTCAAATTCAACTACTTAGCTTTCAATTTTATTAAATCAATTTCATTAATACTTAATGAATTTCTATTCACTCAACTAACATACATCTAACAACTAATGTATAACCAACATAACCAAATCTATTTACTTTACTTTGCTTACATTCATATTTACTTTGTTTACATTCTATTTGGTTTAACGCATTTAATTTCCAATTGGTTTAGTATTTAATTAGCTTTCGTTCAATTTTCAATTTCCAATTTCAGTAGCTTTTAATGAATTAACACTTGCATCCACTATTCCACATCAATTTACTTATATTCGATTGATTAACATTCAATTCATATTTCATTTACTAATCCATTCCATTAGTTAAATTCAATTCATTCATTAATTCAATTTATAATTCACTCTTACAACTAAAGTTGAATTTTTTATATAACTTAAGTTTACATTCATTTAATGACTTCATTTCATTAACTCACTTTATTAATTTACTTCGATACCAAAGTCAACTTCATTCAACATCAATTAAGTTAAATGTCATTTTATTTTCATTGCATTTACTTCTACTATACAATTAAGTTCACTCTAATTAAATTGAAATTCTATTTTATTAATTTTTACTAAAGTCAAATTCATATCACTATTCAAATTCAGATTTCATTTTGCTTAACAAAATTATTTAACCATTTTAATATTTCGTTTTACTTATATTTTCCCACTTTAAAAGTTATACAACTTAATATTCAAACTTCAAAATTCATACTATATAATCACTTTACTAACTTATGTTTGATTTCCATTTCAATCACTTATCTAATCCAGTTAAAATCCAATTCAAATTATTTAACCTTCCTTTAGCTAAAAATCTTTATTTCATATTATAAGTCCAAAACTCGTTTTACTGAAATTTATCAATTTTCATTTGTATTTTAATTCAAATTTGTTTATCACAACAAAACTTCAATTTCAATTTACTATTGGTAGTAAATCCATTACACAGAAACTCGAAAATTATACTGATGATGCTGCAGTCATCACCCTTATTATTTCCTAGCAACAGTAGTGAATTCGGTGCTTTTTATTCTTTTAAATTTTCTTTTATTATTTACAAATCACATTTGCAAACTTATACTTATATAATTTTACTATTTCACTTTACTTACATAAGATCCATTCTAAATTAATTTAATTTATTCTACTTAGATTTATAATAATATGATCTCTTTAACTTTTGAATAATAACTTCCAAAATCAACAAGATTCAAATTTTCAAATTCGTAGTTTAATTCATATAGTTTCACTTCTTATATATAAGATTACTTAACAATTGTAAATCATATTAATTATAATTCCATATTTTATAATTCATTTGCTTATATAATTTATTATTCTTTTAAAATTGTTGTTTTATTTAGATTATTCAAACATCTTTTATTAACTTATATATGTTTACATTTTCAACAATCCAAACAACCAATTTATATACATTTTAATAATTCTGAAAAATTATTTCCTCTATATACAAAATATAGTCGAGGTAAAATTATTTCATTTACCTAATTTAAAATAATGCTATGTCGACCTGCCTCATTTAACTGTTTAGAAATCCCTATCGATAACATGGCGTCCCATATACCGACCAGAATTCATAAACAAATTAATGGATAAGTAAACACAATATAAAATATTTTATATCACTAACAAATACGCTCTCATATATATAATACACTCAAACTCAATCTAGGGTGCTACTGTCCCTATCTATACTGAGTACACATCAAAGCTTAGGAATATACAAAATCTAAGCTTTGATACCACGTATGATGACCCGCAAATCCGTACCCTTTGAATCGACAATAAACCACACATGTTCGACCCAAAAAGCACAGACCGAGGGAAAGACAAGAGAAAGAAAAGAAGAGAAAAGAAGAGAAGAGAAGAGAAGAAAGACTGAAGATAGAACCAAACAGAACAATACAGAATCTCACATCGCAGCGGAAAACATAAAATATCATATTAACGATCTTTACAAAATAGAAACTGCATACACATGCATCAATCAGAGTCAACAATCAATCAACAGTTATCAGCCTAAACAGTTATAATAACCTGTCCTCACAATTGCTGATAATATAAAACAACAACTAAGCAACAATGCAGCGGATAATCAAACATGAAAGGAAGATCTCCAGCTCTCCTGCAGAAGCTCCAAAAGCATCAAAACTAAACCTGTAAATATACTCGGTCTGACCCGAGCATTGAAAGGGAAGAATGCCCGGATCATTCTGGTAAGCCAGCGTGAGAAACTCACTCAACTGAATTTATTAAATTACCAAACTTTTCCTTTATCAAAACAAAAGTATCTCGTAAGACAAGTCCACACATAAACACAGACATGTTTTTACCTTACGATAACTAAAACATATCATATCAAATCCTCTTATATTATAGTAGTGTCTACTATATCCAAATAATATTAATCATAGCCGAAATTGTTATATTGATTAAATTTCAGCATATAGCCCAATTGGGTAATAGAATCAAAATGGCAAACACGTAGTGGGGTTTGGATTTCCATACAAATGACCAGGTGAAGGGACTGCCATCCAGCAGTATAGAAGAATGTACCAAGGACCATCACAAAGGATCCTCTACCAATGCAAGACTGGCCCACCTCTATAACTAGATGGTACCGAATATATCATCCTCCGGTCATTACTGACCTTTACCGAGGGCCGTCTAGCATATAAACCAAAATAATCAGATATACGACGTCATAGCGTGCAAAGATATATCTAGAAGAGGATGATCATACCTTAATGGGAGCAACCCACTTAGCCCTGCTGCATCTAACCATGTTTTGGTCATTTCAGGTTGATGAGGTCTGAGGTCATGATTACCTTTCACAAATCATAATCATATCACTTTGAATGCGACATGGCCATTTCCGTTGACTACTAATTGCCTTCTACAAAAATATCAACCCTTAAGCTCATACGTCTCAAGGAGGGTATTAAGCTAAGAGAAGTTGCCTTCCCCGCCACCACTGATGTGCGTTTTGTAAAAACAAATGTACGTAATATTTAGAAATGCAATATCAGACAAAAATCCATACAAGTTATCCAGAAACAGGACAAACCGAAGGTACTTTCCTATCAATCCTGTCAGGAAATCCCTAGGATTAGTAGAAATTATCCTCGCATTGGATATTTCATAATGAAGAGACCACTGCTACTGGATGTATATTGGGATTTTAACCCCAAACGATCAAAAAGCAGTCCTCCACTATGAAAATTTGGAATATCAATATCATCATAAGCAAACTGCACAATCATCGCATATACGTTGGTCCACGGTCTCTTCGCACCAACAACGCAAAAGCGTTTCTCAACCTCACACAGCAACTAAGTCTCATAGACTTATCACGTCTCCAACTTTCAACTTGCTATCCTTCGAGACAAGAAGAACGCTCGATAGATTAGAGTAATACTCCGCACTACACGAATCAACATCCTCAACACAAACAATAATCAAGCCTACACAGAAGGCTACGTACTAAGTGTACGACCAAATAGTTCCCACATCTAGTCGAGGAACTAAAATGGGCAAATTTAATAGTTGGTTTTATAACTATCGAAGCAAACAAATAAATATTTAGCACTATAACAATCACTAGGCCCATTTAATTAATCATTTATTAATTAAATCACTTGCTAAATATTCACTTTAGGTTATCTTTTTTTTAAAAAGATATGTTTCCAAAACCATTTCAAATTCTACGTTGGAAAACATTTCCACATACTTATTTAATAATAAGTAATTCACAATTCAATTTATTTTCAACACTTAGAAAATATTCAACATACTTAAATCTGGATTAACTATATATTTTATTCTTAAAGGAAAACGTTCTCTTTAAACACATTTATTTGGGTCAAAATGAATGTTGCGTAAAACACCATTACGACAACCCAAAATCACTAGTATAGGGATTCAAAAATTAGATAGATATATAAATCCCACATATTATACAAAACATTTACTTTTGTAAATCATTAACTATGACAACAGTATTATAGTCCATCATTTCCTTACTTCTCGAAAACGTCTATTTCAACCATGAACGTTGAAATCTATGTATTCGATACTTAACACATTTTAAAACATCTTTAAACCATTTTAAAATCAATTTAAATACCACTTTCAAAGCATTTGTTTAACTTAAAAGATTATTCACTGTCCAAAATCGTGAATACAATTCATTTACCAAATTCAGTATTTCTACACATTTATATTATGGATAATCCACTGTCCAAAATCGTGGATATAATGCCTAATCAAATTTATTACTATTGTAGTTTTAATTAAAGGATTGTTCACCGTCCAAAATCGTGTATATAATTCCTTTAATAATCTTCTATATTTAACTTATCAAATTCAGTTGATTTCGAATTTATAAAACAATGTTTATAAATTCCATATATATTTATAAAAACTTAAATATACAAAATTCCTTTATAACCAATTCCATTTGTACCATTAACATACCAAAATCCAAATTATAAGTTAATTCACTTATAATTCATTTATTTTACAACTTCATTCATTTTATAACTTCATCAATTATTAATCTATAATTCTTACTTACTTATAAAATCCATTTATACTACATTTTAACACTTATAAAACTCGTTTATGATTCCAACACTTTGATTTATAAAAATTCAACTCCAAAAATCTTTTACATAAACCATTTGTAATAAATCAAAAATCTCTATTCAAATAAACTTGTTCTTTTAATAACTTACAAATCGTTATTAAAACTTATATAAATTTCAAAAATCGTACTTAAGTATATTTCACAAAAATCATAATTTTTATAACATAAAAATTATAAAATTTATTTATTTAAAATATATTCATTCTTTTAACAATTCAAAATTAATAAAATATCTATTTTCAAAATTACTTGAAAATCCTTTTTAATTTGGATATCATCACTTTAACATGTTTAAATTCCAAAAATAGACCTAATGTTGCAGCCCCACCAAATACATCAATCACGGCAACTGAACATCATATATCATATGACAACAGTATATATCACAATATCTGTAAACAAAACGATATTGGTGAGGAATCCAGTAGGATCCCTCCAACCTGTCACCTGCAACAAATATACATATTAGAATATGTTTACAATGTCCGCTTCAAGGCAGACGCATGTACAAAGGGTCATCCGCTCATACACTGGAATGTAGGATCATCTGCTCCACTAGGTAGGAATATATCCAAATACCAATCAATATATCATATATCATCTAAACAATCATCAATCATCATAAATAAAATTATTCTCGCTTATATAAAAATATCGGTGAGTAAGAAAGAGTGAGTTGTACTTACGTTGCTTGTAGTCATCGCGATAGTGATTTATTCCGATTAAAATTAAACAAGTGTTTGATTTCAACCAATATTTTTACTAGCTCAAATAAATCCCAATCCACCTCCATAATATAGTGCTCGTCAATATGAAACCAACGTGATTCATTTCGTGCGAAACAGACCTTATATGACAAAGTTATAGCTTTTTAAAGATTGAATGAATTTAATTATAAATTAATATACAATTTTGTTTTAAGTTTCACCCTAAAACAAATCGGGTCGTTCCTCTTTGCATCTATGCATCTGGATTGCGTGCGTTATCTTCTTCCTCTCCCTTACATCCTCACGTACGAGATTAACATAAAAGCCGCCACTAGACCCTAGATCGACGCGCCTTTCCGTCCACTTCCACGACGATCAGGTTACGCCGTTCGAACGCTCGTCTCATGCTCTACTCTCGGCTCGAATATCAAGGTGCTCGATCGTTGTTTTGCGTGGAAAAATTGCATGTGAACATGTGACGTTCAACCATAATTTTCCATCGATCCACGCCTCTATTTACGACCACAATCGTTGGATTCGTAGCTCTCATCGTCCTCTTCATTTTTGTAGTTGAAGCCTTTTGCTAATTGTTTATAGATTTGGAGATTTTTAGGGAAGAAGATCGAAAAATTCTGGCCGTTAAACAGTTGATGGTGGCTAGACCTAAGTAATAAGGGTTTTAGTGGAAATGAAAAAATCTAGGTCCTTTTATAGAAAATTTCGCGGCACTATTCATCGCCAAATTTTTCGAACTCGAAACGAAGCGTGTCGCCTAACGTTTATGATATTTTACCCCTATTCTGAACGCAATGGAATATATATCGGGAGACAATTCGATCGTATTTGGAAGATAGGTTTTCAAATCAACTAAATTAAATTTAAAATTCACTAAAACAGATTTCAACGCGTTTTAGCTTGTCCTGGACAAACCGTACATCCGATTGACACAAAATTTGAAATCTTACAATAATTTAATATTACGAATCCGATAAAACTAGTTTCATTGAAATCTGAGACTATTTGAAAATTGACCATTTTCACTCGTCAATTTAAATATTAAAATACTCAGTTTCTGGAAATTAACTTTTAATTCAATTTTAAAAGTTTACTATCACTATTCTAATTCAAATAAAATTTAATTCAACTTTATAAATCATTTACATTCACATTAAATTCAAATTATTTACAAGATTTCAAATATTAAATTAACAATTTAATTATCCAATTAAATCAAGATATCTGAAATATAATTTATTCAGCTTGTTAAATTTACTTGTGAATATTTAAAATCAATTAAATATACAAATTTCAAATGACATAAATTATGGGTCGTTACATCATAGCAGGAATAGATATATCTAGAAGGGAATGATCATATCTTAATGGTTGCAACCTCATAGCCTTGTCGCATCTACCCTATTTCGGTCATTTTCGGGTATGAGGCCTAAGGTCATGTTTATCTTTCGCATAGGCCATCATCTTTCCTTTTTGAATGCCATATTGATGTTCCTTCAATCACTATTGACTTTCACAGACATGCAATCTCTGAGCTCATACGTCTTGTAGAAGGGTGTTAAGCTAAGATAAGTTGGCTTCTCCGCTACCAAACAGATGTACGTTTATAAAAGTCAACAACGTAATATCAAAAATGCAATGTTAGACATCCAACCATACAAGTTGTCCAGGAACAAGACAAATCGAAGGCACTCTCCTACCACATCCTATCGGAAATTACCCCTAGGATCAGTAGCAACTAGTCCTTGCATTGGATATTTCATAATGAAGAGACCACTACTACTATATGTACATTGGGAGATTATCCCCAAATGATCAACAACCAGTCCTTCATTACGAAAAATCCCAAATATCAATGTCTTCAAAATCTACACATTTGAACGCATACTTTGGACCAAAGTGGTTCTCGGATGAATCCGACCCCGATCTCTCCGGATCAACAACGATAAAAAGGCCAATATTTGATAGTCGATTATTTAACTATCAAAGCAGCAATACAATATCTAGGACCATAACAATCACCATGCCCATTTTATTAATCTTTTATTAATTAAATCATTTTCCAAATATTTTCTTCAAATTAACTTTAAAAAGATATATTCTCAAAACCATTTCAACCTTTCTATATTAGAAAACATTTCCATATATTTATATCAACAATATAAGCATATTTCATAACACTACCATTTAGAGACATGCCAAATAGATTTCAATAACCGCACAACTTCAGAGTTCGTATGCCTTCAGACGGGTGTTAAGTATAGGAAGCAATGCTCCTACACCGCTAAGCCTTTAATATAATCATAAGAGCCAATTCGTATATTTCACAATAGAAGGTAGAATCATGATTTATTGGGTCCAAATGAATGTTGCGTAAAGCATCGTTATGACAACCCAAAAATATTGTTATAGGGATTCGATTAATATATATATATATATATATATATATCCCGTATACTATATACAACATTTCCTTTCATAAATCATTTGCTATAACAACAGTGTTATAGTCCATGTCTTCTATATCTCCTTGAAAACATCTATTACAACTATAAATGTTGAAATCTATGTTTCGGTTACTTATCACATTTTACAACATTTTTCAAAAGCATTTAAATTTCATTTGGAATTATCATTTCCAAAACCTTTGCTTTAAAGGATAAAGTACTTTTCAAAACCATTAACTCCATAAAAATATTTCTTTCAACATTCCTTATAAATAGAAATCCATATTATAAAACTACTTTTATACATCTCCTTTCGATTTTATAAAACTTCTATCTTATAAAATTCCTTTATTTATTAAATTCTATTTATAAATCCATTCTTTTATAAAAACTCATTTTACTATCAAAATCCATTACTAAATCCATTTCTTTATAAATCAAATTTATTCATAAAATCCATTTATGAAACAAACTCAAATCCATCTACGAAATATTTATAAATTTCAATTACAAATCTATTTTTTTATTTAAAAAATACCTCTTCTCTAAATGTTTTATATAAACTATTCAAAAATCCCAAATCAATGTACTCCTCAAAACTATACATTTACAACATCAAAAGTCATAACTTTATTTTTTTTTAAATAAATTCATTCCTTTTAATAATTTAATAATCAATAATAGATATCTATACTTCCAAAATTACTTTGAAATCCTTTTCAAATCAAAATCATTATTTAATAGTATTTCAAAATACCAAAAACAAGGCTAGTGCTACTAAAACACTAATAAGTCAAATAATCTCAAATCAATGACATGTCATCTAACACATCATATATCAACATATATAGGAAAAGTAAAATCAACTGTGGTGAGGAATTCTGTTGGATCACTCCATCATAAACGGCATATAATCATAAAATATAAATCAACCGCGGCGGGGCTCGTATACAAAGGGTCATCCGCTCTTACTCGGGAACGTAATAGGGTTTCATCTGCTCCAATAGGCGGGAATATATCCAAACCAACTAATATATGTAGTATATCATCCAGACAAGCAACAATCATCATAAATAAAATTATTCCTACTTATACAAAAATATAAGCAGGCTAGAGAGGTGGGTTTACTCACAAAAATGCCAAAAATCGACTAAGCGCTCTGGTTTGAATACAAATTGAATGGTCATTCTGTTTAACTATAAATTCCAACTAGCTTCGAATTCATCCAATTCAACTCCATAGCGTAGCGCTCATTGATACAAACGCAACGCAACTTGTCGCGCCCGAAACGGACCTCATACGAGAAAGTTACAAATTAATTAATATTGACAGAATTAAAATTTAATTAACATAAATTGACTTAGGTTTTAAAACTAAACCTTCCTTCCTCATTCCCTCTTTTCTCATTTCCAAGCTCACGCGCGCACACACCTTTTTTTATCATGTGGCTTGTATGACATAGCCATCAGCCATGACCATCATCGCCTGCGCCCATGCCATGCGCCATCGCCGCCACGCTCCAGCCCCCACCTCCCGCTACGAGCATGTACAATTCCCGAAACCCAATTTTCTACCCACGAACGTGAGCTAATTTCGGTCTCCTCGGTCGATGATAGCTAGATCCAAACATTGGTTAGCTTCGTATGGTCGCTCTCTACATTTCCCTAGTTGAAGTCATTGGCTAATTCGGGATTTGGAGGCTCCGATCGATGATAGCCATTGGATTGTTTAGTTTAATAGCGGCTAGAAATAGGAGCTAGGGTTTTTGGTTGCAAATAAAATAAAGTTAAGGGCTATTATAGAAAATAAACTCGGGATTATTCAGCCATGAAAATTTCGAACTCCAAACGAAGCGTGCCACCTTGTGCTCTATATGTTATATCCCTATTTCGAACATAATGGAATATATATATATATATATATATCAAGAGCTAATTCCATCATATTCATAAGATAACTTTACAAAATCAAATTATTTTAATTAAATTTCCTTAATTAATTTCTATGCGTTTGGAACTCCCATGATCAAACGATACGTCCAATGCCGACGAAATTCAACAGCATATAATAATTCACTATTACAGATCCGGTGGAACCGATTTTATCAAAATCCAAGACAGTGCCCAAAAAGACGATTTTTACACGTTAATTAAAATGAGTAATTTTCAATTTCAGTTTATTAACTTTTAAATCCAAATGAAAAGTTTACCAACTCCAATCTTATTCAAATAGATTTTAAATCGACTTTAGAAATTGTTTTTCATTCATATTAAAATCAAGATTCAATTATTTTAAAATTTTCATATTAAATTTAACAATTTAATTACCAAATTAATTACTATATTTGGAATATAAGTTATTTAACTTAGAAATTAACTTTTCAATATTTAAAATCAATTAAATATTCCAAATTCGAATGACTAAAATTCTAGGTTGTTACACCATGCTAAATGGGTAAGCTTAATTAGTTGGCCCTAACACTGCTAATTTAGACCGCATAGACTGTAACGACCCGTATTTTTACGGATCGAAAGATCGTAAAACTGTTGTTGTCTTTAAGTCGTTAGTGCTTAAGTCGTATGGTAGTTAACTCGTGTAGAGGCTTAGGTTGAAGGGTAGCCTAGGTCGTTCGGAGTTGAGTCGTGACCGACTTAGCGTCTTAGGTCGTGTGATGTTGAGTCGGTAGGAGCTTAGGTCATGTGGCCGAGTTATAATAGCTAACGAGTTAACTAGTGGCCGAGTTAGGATGTGGGACGACTCATAGACTTGGACGAGTTAACATGTTAAGTATTAGGTCGTAGGCGACCTATAGATATGAGCGGCTTAAGGGCTGGGATGAGTTAGTGACCTAGAGATTTGGACGACTTAAGGTGTGGCCGAGTTAGTGTGTTAGACCGAGGTAACGACCTAAGAAGGCTACGACTTACGGGTTAGCGAGTTAGGAGATAGGTTGTGAACGACCTATAGGGGTAACGACCTAAGTTAGGTCGTTGAGCGACCTAAGGGAAGTGTTAGGTTGCTAGGTAAGTTAGGTCGTTTAGTAGTTAGGGCGAGCGACCTATAAGTTAGCGGCTTAAATTAGTTAGCGACCTAATGTAGTTAGCGATCTAAAAGTGCGAGCGACCTAAGGAGTTTAGCGACCTAATAGTAGGCGGCATAAGTAAGTTAGGTCGGGGAGCAACCTAAGATAGGTCGCAGTGTATATTTAGGTCGGAGGCGACCTATGTTGAGGTAGGATGTCTGTGTAAGGTCGTTAGGTCGTTCTGGCGACCTAGAGAGGGATATAGCTTGGTTATGATAGTTCGCGCTTTGGCATAAGGTTTAGGTCGTTGGAGAGTTAAGTCGCGTATGCTTTAGGTCGTTGGGTCGGTAGGTTGCTATATCATAGAGGCGAGTATGCTTTAGGTCGTAGGTCGTTGGGGTCTAGGTCGTAACTCGTATGTCTCTGGGTGGTTAGGCCGTTAGGTCGTTGGAGTGTATAGGTCGGCAGCGACCTATGTTAGGTCGGAGTTTTTAGGTCGGCAGCGACCTATGTTAGGTCGGAGTTTTTAGGTCGGCAACGACCTAAGTCTGGGCGACCTAAGGGTGATTTCAGCCTATAAATAGAGGGGTTTGGCTCACTTTTTGGCACCGGTTTTTGAAGCGACGAAGTGCTGCCATTTTGGAAACTCGACTACAACATTTTCTTCACTTCTTTCTCTACTTCAATCTTGTGCTAACATCCATCCAAGATCGAAGATCAAGATCGAAGATCCAAGAGCCAAAGTTGAAGATCTTCATCCAACGAAGTGAGATTTCATCGTTTCAAGCGGGATTTTGACGAATCAAGCTTGAATCTTTGCTGTTCAGATCTGAAGCGTATTGCTTTTGGGTTGTTTTGGAGATTCGGTGAGTGGTAGTTATCTCTCACGCGGACCCAAAGAAGTATATTGGATCGGTGGTTTGTTTATGTGTTGTAGATAGTGATTTCATACATTTTCCTTAGATCCAAGTGTAGATCCATTACTTATGAAGATGTTTACTTATGCAAGTTCATTCATCAAGTTGTAGAGACAAAATCCATGATTTATATTTGTTAGATCTATGCTAGAAACCCATGATTCATGCATGTTAGACTTATGCTCATTTATTTACGAAATTGCCATTATAGTTAATATTGCCTGTTAGATCTTGTTTGAATGTTTGATTGCTTGTATTGATGATTGATTTGATTGTTTCAAGTTAGCTGTTAGTTGATTTGGAACAAGATGGTTGTAGATGATTCAAAAGCTAGAATGGTGAAAGCTGCTTGTGGCATATGAAGCGGATGATGAAGCTCATATGGATGAATTCCAGGATTTTGCTATGATTAGAGGGAGCAAAACATGATGATGATGATGGACTTTGCCATGATGCGATGAGGTGAAGCATGATGTTGAGATGAACTTTGCTAAGATGCGATGGAGCGAAGTATGATGTGAGATAGTCTTGGTTTAATCCAGGCGGGATCATTCCAAGCAGGTTAATGACTCGATGATGCGGTTCGAGTTGGTTGATAATGGATGGCTCGAGAGGCGCTTGAGCTAGTTTGAGAATAGTCGTCGAGGAGGATGACTAGGAGGCTGAGACTTCATCGTTGTTGAAGGTTCTAGCATGCTCAAAGCAAGAGTACGTTGGGTAGTTGCAAAAATTCCCAAGCACGGGCTACGACGACGTGCTAGTACTCTGGGTAGTTGCGAAAATTCCTAGGCACGGGCTGCGACGACGTGCGGAGTTATGTCTAGAACCGAGGTTACCATTAGCCCTTGACAGATGGATGAAAGAATGAGTCGGTCATTCAATTAACGGTGAAATCAAAGCAATGATAACAGTGATAGCCAGAGTCATGGATGTTTGGTTGTATCATCATTCGGTCTCAAGAGCGGTGTTTTCTGGGTGCTTATCTGATCTTGGTTTAGGCCTTGGGGGTTTGTATTTGGAAAACATCTACCTTGACTCGAGTGATTATTGCTTTACTTTAATTATCTGCTTTGCTATGCTTGCTTCTCCTTAGTGTGTGTCTAGGGGCTATCACTGTAGAAAGAGGTGGAGTGGGATGATTTGGGTTCCTATTTCTTTTTATCCCTTATGCTCTTTTGGTATGTTTGATAGTTGATTTACTGCTCACTAAGACTGTTGTCTGACTCAAGGTTTTATGTCTCCTCTTATTACCTTGGGTTGTTCATCCATGTTTGGGATTGGCAGACTAGGTGACAGGTGGCAGGTGCTGATCTTAGTGGCTCACGCTGATGATGACGAAGACGAGCAGGAGGCTTTACATATTATTTTCATATTCTATGTACTGGATATTCCGCTGATTGTTGATTACTCTGAGTGCTATGTAGTGAGGCTTCTTGTATTCATGATTGAGACCATGTATAAAGCTATTATGATTAGATGATGATATTCTGTTCTATGGGAGCTTCACTATATTATATTTCTCTATTGTATTTTATCCATGCGCTGTGAGTTTTACGATAGAGTCTGCGATGTTTATTCTACCCTTGACTATCGTCCATGGCTGCCTGGCACACTTTCAGCGCACTATTTCCTTGTTTTGGTGCGGAAGTCATGGGCGGTCGTCACATTTGGTATCAGAGCTTTGGTTAATCGATTTTAGCCAACGCTCGCTGACGTAACTACGTAAGAGAGACTTAATTGTATTTTGATGGATGATTACTATATATAATATAGTAGTTTAGATGTATTTGAACTCCTTATGTAGTTGTTCCTCAAGGTGTTCTAATCAGTCCTTTTTGTAGATACTAAGGATGAGTCGAAGAGGGAGACCAGTTGCAAGGGAAGGCCGTGCCGCTGAAGGAGTTGCTGATTATGGAGCTATGTTTGAAGCCATGATGACTTCTATCATGAGAAGGATACCAGCTCCAGGGCCATCTGTAGATGTTGGAGTTCAAGTTCAAGCTCCAAGACCGGTGGATTTTGCTAAGCTTTGTAAGGATTATACTGCTCTTGGAGGGAAGGCTTTCTTAGGGACAGAGTCAACCATTGAAGTCCAAAGATGGATAGATGCTTGTAGAAGGATCTTTGGTGACTTGGGAATTGAGGATGCAACTAAAAGGAAGCTTGCATCAAGACAGCTTCAAGGGAGAGCTTCTGATTGGTGGAACTCTATCACCATTGATACTCCGGAGGAAGAAATTACTTGGGTGCAGTTCCAAGCTAGATTTGAAGCTAAGTTCATTTCTACGGCTCAGAAGTCTGTCTTGTTTAAGAAGTTTGTTGAGCTCAAGCAAGGTGGGAGATCGGTTCTTGAGTATGTTTCTGAGTTTGAGGCTTTGTCCAAGTATGCTCGGTCGTATATTGAATCTTCTTATCAGAAGAATGAGAAGTTTGTGACAGGCTTGGACAGTTATCTTGGAAGACAGTTGGTGGATCATCTGGACGATCCATTTGAGAAGCTAGTGGAGAAAGCTCTCAGGCACGAGAGTTTGTTTCCTAAGGAAGGATCTGTTGTTGCTGTGACCAAGGAAGAGCTCAAACCACAGCAGGGTGGAAACAAGAAGAGGAAGCAGCAACAGCAGAAGAGTAAGAATGGCCAGAAGAAACCAAAGGGCGAAGTAACCTGCTATAACTGTCAGCAGAAGGGCCATCTCTCTAGGGATTGTAATAATCCGAAAGCGCCGGCGAAGTGCCACAACTGCAACAAGCCAGGGCATTTTAGGAAGGATTGTCCGGAACCACAGAAGGACAAGCAGGTTGTGCAAGCTTATGCTTTGGGGGCTGTCCCGTCATCTTCGAAAGCTCCTACTGCTGAAGAGAAGGGGAAGAGTGTGGTGGTTCAAGGTACTCTTTCCATTTGTGGTGTTCCAATTAGAGTGTTATTTGATACTGGAGCGTCTCATTCTTTTATTTGTAATGAGTTGGTAGACCGGTTGGGTTTGGAACCGGATATTGTTGATAGACCATTGGTAGTGACTAATCCAGTTGGGGGTTCGTCTTGTTTGTGTATGCTATGCCGTGGTCTAGTTATATCGAGTCATGATTGCTCTTTTGTTTGTGATTGTTTTATTCTGAACTTTGCGGGGTTCGGAATTATTTTGGGTATGGACTGGCTTAGGAAGTATGCGGCAAAGGTTGATTGTGAGAGATTGGAGGTGACAGTCGAGAATGTGGAGGGGCGAAAGGTTGTGATACGATGTAAGCATGAAGAAGGCGTCTTCATGAGCTTCATGTATTCGCTGGTTGTTCCACGGGATGGACTGTCATCGATGCCAATCGTGAATGGATTCGAGGATGTCTTTGACGAGGTCAAAGGGTTACCGCCGTATAGGGAGATTGAGTTTCGTATCGATCTAGTTGAGGGAGCCAGACCTGTTGTGATGCCTCTTAGGCGGATGGCGCCTAGAGAACAGCAAGAGTTGAGGGTGCAGGTTGATGACCTTTTATGGAAAGGATTCATTTGGCGTAGTGTGTCCGAATGGGGTGCACCAGTTGTGTTCGCAACCAAAGCGGATGGATCGTTGAGGTTGTGTGTTGATTATCGTGAGCTGAATAAGGTGACTAAGAAGAACAAGTATCCATTGCCGAGAATAGATGACTTGTTTGATCAGCTTCACGAGGCGAAGGTGTTTTCTCAGATGGATTTGGCAACGGGATTTCACCAGTTAAGAGTAGCAAAGGATAGTGTGCCGAAGACTGCTTTCAGGACACCATCCGGTTTCTATGAGTGGCTGGTAATGTCGTTTGGATTGACTAATGCACCAGCATATTTTGTGGATCTTATGAATAGAGTGTTCAGAGATCAGTTGAACAAGTTCGTACTTGTGTTCGTGGATGATATTCTGATTTACTCCAGAACTGAAGAAGAGCACAAGACGCACTTGCGTATTGTTTTGGAAATCTTGCGAAAACATCAGCTAAAGGCTAAGTTTTCGAAGTGTCACTTCTGGAAGAGTGAAGTGAGGTTCTTAGGCCATGTTGTTTCTGGAAATGGAATAGCGGTTGATCCTGCTAAGGTGGCAGCAATCCAGGATTGGGTTAGACCTAAGAATGCATCCGATGTGAGAAGTTTTCCTGGATTAGCAGGATATTATCGTCGGTTTATCAAAGACTTTTCCAAGATAGCTGCACCGTTAACAGGATTGACGAAGAAAAACCAAGTGTTCAGTTGGGATGCTAAGTGTGAACAAGCCTTTGGAATCCTGAAAGAGCGATTGACGAGTGCTCTTGTTTTGACTATTCCAAGTGGGAATGATGAGATGGTGGTTTACACCGATGCATGCGGTACTGGACTTGGAGCAGTGCTGATGCAGAAGGATAGAGTTGTTGCGTATGCGAGTCGACAACTGAAGCCGCATGAAAGGAATTACCCGACTCATGATTTGGAGTTAGCGGCGATTGTTTTTGCTCTGAAGATGTGGAGACATTATCTATTGGGAGTTCGATTCGAGTTGTTTACAGATCATAAGTCGTTGAAGTATCTTTTCTCCCAAAAGGATTTGAATCTTCGGCAGCAACGATGGCTAGAGTTTTTAGCATCATATGATTTTGGTATAGCCTATACTCCGGGAAAAGGTAACGCAGTAGCTGATGCATTAAGTCTAAGGCATGCAGGATTGGGAGCCATGTTTTCGGAATGGAAGAGTCTTGAGTTTTTAGCTAGATTTGACTTCAGGCCCAGATGTGAATTGGAACCTGAAATGTTGGCAAACTTATCGATAAGGCCTACTCTTGTGGAAAGAATTGGCGAGAGCCAAAAGCGAGATGATAAGCTTGTCAAGATTATCCGTTATTTGGAATCTGGATTGGACCCAGAGAAGGATAAAAGATTCGAAGTCGATCGAGAGGGTTGGCTTCGGAAGCAAGGACGACTGGTTGTTCCCGATATCGATGAGTTGAGAGATGAAGTTTTGAAGGAAAGTCATCACTTGAAGTTGACAATTCATCCAGGAGGAAATAAGATGTATCGGGACATGAAGAGAACCTATTACTGGGAAGGTATGAAGAAGGATGTTGGAAATTTTATTTCCAAGTGCATGAATTGCCAGTTGGTTAAAGCAGAGCAGAAGAAGCCCAGTGGATTGCTTCAGCCGTTAGAAGTTCCTACATGGAAGTGGGAGCAAATATCGATGGATTTTATCGATGGTTTACCTAGAACCAGAACGGGAAATGAAGGGATTTGGGTCATTGTAGATCGTTTGACTAAGAGTGCAAGATTTATTCCTGTTCGATCAACTAGGACTGCATCGAAGTTGGCTAAATTGTATGTTAAGTGGATAGTTCGATTCCATGGTATTCCGAAGAGTATAGTGAGCGATCGAGATCCATTGTTCACTAGTGGATTTTGGAAGAGCTTTCAGGAAGTTTTGGGAACCGAGTTGTGTTTGAGTACAGCTTATCATCCCCAAACAGATGGTCAGACTGAGAGAGTCAACCGAGTTTTGGAAGATCTCTTGAGAGCATGTGTCTTGGATTTCGGAGGATCATGGGAAGATCATCTTCATTTAGTGGAGTTTGCGTATAACAACAGCTACCAGTCAAGTATTGGCATGGCACCATATGAAGCCTTGTATGGAAGACCGTGTAACTCTCCGACATGTTGGTTGGAAGCTGGAGAAAAACTGATGCTTGGGCCAGAGATGATTCGTCAGACTACGGATTTCATAGAGATCATTCGGCAACGAATGAAGGCAGCTCAGGATCGGCAGAAAAGTTATGCAGATAAACGTCGAAAGGATTTGGAGTTCGACGTAGGAGATATGGTTTTTGTGAAGATTTCTCCACTGAAGAATGTTATTCGATTCGGGAAGAAAGGAAAGTTGACTCCGAGATTTGTTGGACCATTCCCGATTATCGAGCGAATTGGAAAGCTCGCTTATAGATTGGAGTTACCAGAAAAGATGGCGGGTGTGCACAATGTTTTTCATGTATCGTATCTACGGAAGTATGTGCACGACTTGAGCACAGTGGTTTCTGCTGAGAGCTGTGAAGATTTGGAGGTTGATCCAGTTGTTAGAAGACCTCGTAAGCCGCTTCGTATTGTTGAAACCTATACGAAACAGCTTAGGAGGAAGACGATTACGTTGCTCAAGATACAATGGAGTGATGATGTTAACGACTGTACGTGGGAGGAGGAAGAGAGGATGAAGGCAGCTCATCCTGAACTCTTCGAGGTATGGCCCTAAGGTGTCGTGACATCTCATGAATTTGTAGCTTGATTCTAATTTTAGAATTCTGCATGCTAGGCTAGTAATTGGATGCATGGTTTGTTGATTGCTATGGATGGTAGGCATGCAGAATAGTTTTGGTTGCCCTTGTTTGTTTTGAATTTCGGGGGCGAAATTCCTAAGGGGGAGAGAATGTAACGACCCGTATTTTTACAGATCGAAAGATCGTAAAACTGTTGTTGTCTTTAAGTCGTTAGTGCTTAAGTCGTATGGTAGTTAACTCGTGTAGAGGCTTAGGTTGAAGGGTAGCCTAGGTCGTTCGGAGTTGAGTCGTGACCGACTTAGCGTCTTAGGTCGTGTGATGTTGAGTCGGTAGGAGCTTAGGTCATGTGGCCGAGTTATAATATCTAACGAGTTAACTAGTGGCCGAGTTAGGATGTAGGACGACTCATAGACTTGGACGAGTTAACATGTTAAGTATTAGGTCGTAGGCGACCTATAGATATGAGCGGCTTAAGGGCTGGGATGAGTTAGTGACCTAGAGATTTGGACGACTTAAGGTGTGGCCGAGTTAGTGTGTTAGACCGAGGTAACGACCTAAGAAGGCTACGACTTACGGGTTAGCGAGTTAGGAGATAGGTTGTGAACGACCTATAGGGGTAACGACCTAAGTTAGGTCGTTGAGCGACCTAAGGGAAGTGTTAGGTTGCTAGGTAAGTTAGGTCGTTTAGTAGTTAGGGCGAGCGACCTATAAGTTAGCGGCTTAAATTAGTTAGCGACCTAATGTAGTTAGCGATCTAAAAGTGCGAGCGACCTAAGGAGTTTAGCGACCTAATAGTAGGCGGCATAAGTAAGTTAGGTCGGGGAGCGACCTAAGATAGGTCGCAGTGTATATTTAGGTCGGAGGCGACCTATGTTGAGGTAGGATGTTTGTGTAAGGTCGTTAGGTCATTCTGGCGACCTAGAGAGGGATATAGCTTGGTTATGATAGTTCGCGCTTTGGCATAAGGTTTAGGTCGTTGGAGAGTTAAGTCGCGTATGCTTTAGGTCGTTGGGTCGGTAGGTTGCTATATCATAGAGGCGAGTATGCTTTAGGTCGTAGGTCGTTGGGGTCTAGGTCGTAACTCGTATGTCTCTGGGTGGTTAGGCCGTTAGGTCGTTGGAGTGTATAGGTCGGCAGCGACCTATGTTAGGTCGGAGTTTTTAGGTCGGCAGCGACCTATGTTAGGTCGGAGTTTTTAGGTCGGCAACGACCTAAGTCTGGGCGACCTAAGGGTGATTTCAGCCTATAAATAGAGGGGTTTGGCTCACTTTTTGGCACCGGTTTTTGAAGCGACGAAGTGCTGCCATTTTGGAAACTCGACTACAACATTTTCTTCACTTCTTTCTCTACTTCAATCTTGTGCTAACATCCATCCAAGATCGAAGATCAAGATCGAAGATCCAAGAGCCAAAGTTGAAGATCTTCATCCAACGAAGTGAGATTTCATCGTTTCAAGCGGGATTTTGACGAATCAAGCTTGAATCTTTGCTGTTCAGATCTGAAGCGTATTGCTTTTGGGTTGTTTTGGAGATTCGGTGAGTGGTAGTTATCTCTCACGTGGACCCAAAGGAGTATATTGGATCGGTGGTTTGTTTATGTGTTGTAGATAGTGATTTCATACATTTTCCTTAGATCCAAGTGTAGATCCATTACTTATGAAGATGTTTACTTATGCAAGTTCATTCATCAAGTTGTAGAGACAAAACCCATGATTTATATTTGTTAGATCTATGCTAGAAACCCATGATTCATGCATGTTAGACTTATGCTCATTTATTTACGAAATTGCCATTATAGTTAATATTGCCTGTTAGATCTTGTTTGAATGTTTGATTGCTTGTATTGACGATTGATATGATTGTTTCAAGTTAGCTAGTAGTTGATTTGGAACAAGATGGTTGAAGATGATTCAAAAGCTAGAATGGTGAAAGCTGCTTGTGGCAAATGAAGCGGATGATGAAGCTCATATGGATGAATTCGAGGATTTTGCTATGATTAGAGGGAGCAAAACATGATGATGATGATGGACTTTGCCATGATGCGATGAGGTGAAGCATGATGTTGAGATGAACTTTGCTAAGATGCGATGGAGCGAAGTATGATGTGAGATAGTCTTGGTTTAATCCAGGCGGGATCATTCCAAGCAGGTTAATGACTCGATGATGCGGTTCGAGTTGGTTGATAATGGATGGCTCGAGAGGCGCTTGAGCTAGTTTGAGAATAGTCGTCGAGGAGGATGACTAGGAGGCCGAGACTTCATCGTTGTTGAAGGTTCTAGCATGCTCAAAGCAAGAGTACGTTGGGTAGTTGCAAAAATTCCCAAGCACGGGCTACGACGACGTGCTAGTACTCTGGGTAGTTGCGAAAATTCCTAGGCACGGGCTGCGACGACGTGCGGAGTTATGTCTAGAACCGGGGTTACCATTAGCCCTTGACAGATGGATGAAAGAATGAGTCGGTCATTCAATTAACGGTGAAATCAAAGCAATGATACCAGTGATAGCCAGAGTCATGGATGTTTGGTTGTATCATCATTCGGTCTTAAGAGCGGTGTTTTCTGGGTGCTTATCTGATCTTGGTTTAGGCCTTGGGGGTTTGTATTTGGAAAACATCTACCTTGACTCGAGTGATTATTGCTTTACTTTAATTATCTGCTTTGCTATGCTTGCTTCTCCTTAGTGTGTGTCTAGGGGCTATCACTGTAGAAAGAGGTGGAGTGGGATGATTTGGGTTCCTATTTCTTTTTATCCCTTATGCTCTTTTGGTATGTTTGATAGTTGATTTACTGCTCACTAAGACTGTTGTCTGACTCAAGGTTTTATGTCTCCTCTTATTACCTTGGGCTGTTCATCCATGTTTGGGATTGGCAGACTAGGTGACAGGTGGCAGGTGCTGATCTTAGTGGCTCACGCTGATGATGACGAAGACGAGCAGGAGGCTTTACATATTATTTTCATATTCTATGTACTGGATATTCCGCTGATTGTTGATTACTCTGAGTGCTATGTAGTGAGGCTTCTTGTATTCATGATTGAGACCATGTATAAAGCTATTATGATTAGATGATGATATTCTGTTCTATGGGAGCTTCACTATATTATATTTCTCTATTGTATTTTATCCATGCGCTGTGAGTTTTACGATAGAGTCTGCGATGTTTATTCTACCCTTGACTATCGTCCATGGCTGCCTGGCACACTTTCAGCGCACTATTTCCTTGTTTTGGTGCGGAAGTCATGGGCGGTCGTCACATAGACTGTGACGACCCGACTTTCTCACCACAGAAAATTGCATCATCTTGAAGAAAGAAAGGGATAGAAAAGAGAAAAGAAAGAGAAGAAAGAAGAAACAACATCAGAATCTCAACAGCGGAACGAATAAATTATATTAATAATATAAATATTACATAGTTTACAACCATTATCAGAGTTACATAGATTATACATCACATACTAAACAGTTATAAACACCTGTCTAGTTATACAATTCAATAAAATACAAGGAAACTACTCAGAGAAACCAACACAGCGGAACACTATATATAACTATAACGCAGAAGCCTCCTGCTCCATTGCTCCTCTATAATTCGTCAAAGCTAACCTGAATCCCTTGGCTACTTGTAAAAATTTGAGTACCCAAGAGTATAAGAAAACAGAAGATAAACTCCGGGTCAGACATGGGTCTGGTGTGAGTAACAGATTAAGGTTGCTTAACTTTTGAAAACCTTTGAAAACAAAAGGTATCACGTAAGACTCCCCACACATAAACATGGGTAAGTTTTTACCTTACGCTAACCAAAACATTTGATAGGAAATCCTGTGATATTATAATAGGTCTTGGGTTTTCAAGTAAATAGAAAATAGATTAAAATCCGGCTACTAGCCACAAAAGTGGGTAATAAAATCAAATCCGATGGCACTTATTGGATTTTGGATTCCATACAATGGCAGGGCTACTGGGGTACCGCCCGTCACAGTACGGGACCTAGATCACCGTACCGAGGATTACTCCCAATCCCCTGCAACACAAGGCCGGAACCATCCCTTACTGGATAGTCTCGAACAAGATAACCCCGTAGTTGGCATACGTTCCAAATGCCCACACAGCCGAATAAAAAGGGATTTCTATACAAGGAAAAATCTCATCCTACTTGGGCATGACCCACTTAGCCTTGCTGCACCTCCCCTGTTTTAGCCATTCTCGGTTGATGAGGTTTGAGACTACATTTACCTTTAAATAACACATCTCTTAGAATGCTCATCATCCACCTGACGATGTTCTGAAAGCATTCAATCCATACAAGTTTGTTCCGGGTTCGAACGAAATCGAAGGCATTATCTCGTTACACTCATTTTGGAATCACCCTCAGAGTTAACGACGATAACCCTTGCACTCTGAATCTTCATCTCGAATCTGAAAGTACTACCCCGTTAAACTCATATTGGAATCACCCTGAGAGTAAAACTCGCATTGGAATCACCTTATACTTAACCAAATACAGTAATTAACCTTTAATTACTTTGCAAATTAATTAACTATAATTAATTACATTAATTCTTAATTAATTACATTAATTAATTACTCTTTAATCACTTATCATTGATTAATTAATTATAATTAAACAATGCATTAATCAACCCTTGATTACATCATTAATTGCATTAATTAACGATCCCTTAATTACTTGTTAATTAATTATTAACCATAATTATTAATCACTCTTGATTTATCACAAACAGTAATTAACTAATCTTAACTACTTTATCAAATAAATTAATTACTCCTTAATTAATAATTAATCTTTAATTATTTATATTTATTAATCACCCTTGATTAATCTCATTCGGTAATTAATTACCCATAACTAATTACATTACTTAGTTATCTTTAAATAACATAAATTAATTACACTAAGTAATTAATTATTAATTACTTTTACTAAGTAATTATCCTTCATATTAATTGCACAAGGTAATTAACCCAAAACTACTTTCAAATCTTCAATTAATTACATCCTGTAATTACCATCACTAATTACTTCACTAAGTAATTGCACTTTATAAATCTCATTTAGAAATTAAACTGCATCCCATCATCAAGTGATTATTTAAATTAATTAAACCAATTAATTAACTTAAAGTAATCCTATTAATTAATTAATTACACTGAGTAATTAAGTACTCTAATTACTTTCATTAAGTAATTATACTTAAATAATTTCACAATTGATTATCCATAATTAATCAATATAATTAATTATTTGAAATTAATCACATTAATTAATTATTTAATAATCCTTAGTTAATGATCTACATTAACTATTAACAAATCTATAATTACTTCACCTAAGTAATTAAACTTTGATTAATCATTATTAATTACAAATTAATAAATCTTTAATAACCAATTAATTAATCTTTAATTACTTAATTAATTAAGTGATTAACTGTAACTTAATTAAGCTTTAGTTACTTGATTAATTATATTCCTAATCATTAATTAATAATCTAATCTTATCTAATTAATGATTTTTAATTACAAATTAATTATTCCTTAAATAATTAACTTAAATCTCAATTAATTATTTTAAACTCTTAATTATTAAATTAATTAATTCAAATCATTAATTATTTATCCATTTTAATTACTTTAATAATTAAATGAATTATAAATCATTAAGTCTTCATTAACTTTAAGATAAAAACATTATTCTAATTTATGATTTAATCATCATTCATAAATATATTTGAAAACATTTTACTTTCAAATTTGCTTTTATATTCCATTCCAAATGAAGACTCAATTTAAATACAAACTAGATTTTTAACAAAATTTAAAAAAAAACTTAAAAACCCTCTTAATCAAATGCTAAAGAACACTTATCTTTATAAAAGAAATTTATATAAGAATTTAAAACCTAATCATTTAAATTCAAATCCTTTTATAAAATATACTTTAACATTTTAAACTTGTTTCAAAACATTTTCTATTTTGATAAAACCTTATTTATCTTAAAGCTAGGATATAAATTAAATTTGAATCCAGATTAAAGCTTTGATTTAAAACTTCGTCTACATCTTGTTTCCAAAATTTAAACACATTTAGATTCAAAAACAGACAAATTTCCATTTTTAAATTCATTTAAACTTAAAGTACTGACAGTTTCTTTTACAAAAAACTGTAACAACAATATACCCGAGCCCTCACAACGAATACTTCGAGACAAAGACCCCAATGCTTTGAGCAAAACACGTAACAACTCGAATAAACACTCGAGTACCCATCTTCCCAAATCAACAGCAGATACACCATAACTTCCGTGCACATGCACCAACACTACCGCCCTTTCCGACCCCTCGCGATGGCATATGTATGTCGGCGATCATCCTCTCACTCAATTCCGACCATCAAATCGTTAGCAGCAGCTCGAAATCTAAATCGAGCTTTAAAGCTCAAAACTGGAACCAACGTCAAAAACTTGGAATCACCTCAATCTCATGACTTCGACTACCAGAGTTCCTACACCTCCGGCCACGACTTCTTCCACACCCAGCTATCATCTCCTTGAATCTGGGGAAGCTCGGTCATCTCTAGAAGTCCCGTCGATCAAATTTATGATCAACAGAAAAACTAGGGTTACAAACTTCATTGCTTAACCACCATCGCCACAGTGCATTGATCAACTTCCAAATATTTTTCCCTGATTCTCCTATCATCACTTCATCACCAAAGAAGACGCTGACCTCCCCGACCACCTAGATCGACAGTAACTTTCCAAAACATCATTTCTGGTCAAACCAGAATGCTCATTCATTTTCAAACTAAAAATTATGATTTTATTTTTAAAAACCAATTTTTAGTTTAAGTAATCGATTTATAATCTTGGATCAATGAATCTGGATAATTAAATTTTCACTTACATAAAGTTTGTTCTGTTATTTTTGATTTCCAGAGACAATACACATTTATTTTTATCTTAAATAAAATTTAAACTTTAACTTATGTTACACAACCACATTTTGTTTGAATCTTAAACCTTAACATAGATTAGATCAAATGAAATGGATTTTTAGCAATTCTTGAACCTGGAAACTTAAGAACAGAAAAACTAAGATACACAGCAACATGCACAACTCTATATATTCATATATATACCCAGTAATGCAGTTGTAAATAGGCATACAAACATACTTATTTCCAGAGTAAATCAAGCAACTAGATTCATAATTAATTTTTAAAAGAGTGATGTTACTCACATGGCATGCATGATGAACATAGCAACCTTGTTTTTGAAAAGCTTGAAACTGGAATGTGCTTTGATTTGAAAACTTTGAGTTGCTGTGGTTTGCTTATGATTTTAAAACTGCAGTTGCATGTTTAATTTTAAAAACCTCAAGTTGAAGATGAATGTAGGCCAAGTTGTTGCTTTAAAACAGAACTGAAGGAATGCATGCTTGATTCCAGGTTGAAGAATGCAGATGGTCAGGTTAGATTTTGATCTTTGAAAATATACAGACTTTGAGTTTGAACTTCAGGTTTGAGTTGTAGAGTGATGATCAGATTTTATTTCCAGATTTTAAGAAATGAGTTCAGGCTTTTGTTTTGAACCTGCTTTTGATTTATAAATTTGGTGTTTTGAAAATGAATTGTAGGTTGTTGAAGTGAAATAATTTTCTGGTTTGCTTTTGAAGATGATTTCAGATAGTTGAATTTTGATTTGGTTAGAGGAAATACTGATTTTAGATTTGTTATTGAGGGTTTGTTTAAGTTCAGGTTTTTATCTTAGCTTTTATTTAAAAAAATAGATAGAGAGAAGTATATGTATTTAGGCTGAAAATCATTAAGCAAAAATAAAAGAAAACTAATCTAAAAAGGCCACTTGTTTTAAAGTATAACACTTGTCATAAACCTTTGTTCATTAATTGACACATGTTATATTAAGTTTTAATGTGATAACACTTGTCTTGGTGTTACTTTCTTTTTATTTTAAATGTTAATAAAGGTTTTACTTAATTTATTTATTCTTATGTAAATATATATGTGAATTTTTTATGTAAAGAAAATGTAATAAAAATAATTTATAAATAAAAGCTTATCCAAATATTTTTATGTATCTATCTTTTGAATTTCAAAATTAATTCAAATTCAATTTAAATTATAAAATCCAATTTAAAAATCAAGTTATATATATGTATATATAACTCTTATTAAATTTAAAAAATAACAATTATATTTCTATAAAATCTGTTTATGTTTATAAAAACTAAGTATTATAATTATTATTTGAAAATAATAAATTTAACAATTTTAAATAATTTATAAAAGAGATTATAAATTACTTCTATTACTCAATAAATTAAGATCATATGTAAATTGTATTTTAAACTCGTATATATAATTTCAAGCAATAAAAAAAACAAAGCTTTTATGCTAATCTAATTTAAATTCATATTTAAGCTAATTAAATATAATTTTAAACAAATAACATTTACCTTAGGTATTTACAAACCATATAGTTATTTATTAAATTGCTTTGAAAATCTAAATGTTAAATTTAAATCAAAATTTCCAATTTACCAAAAATAAATTAGAATTAGAAAATTGCTTTATTTACTAAATTCCAAACCAAAGCTTATATATTTTCAATATATACAATTAGATATATATATATATATATATATATATATTATAAATAGAAAACAATTTATTAGCTAAAAAGATAAAATCTACCAATTTAAATATTTATTAAAAGAAGATTATTAAATCAATTCAAATTTTATTAACAAAAATTATCAAATCAATTTAATTTTTAACACAGATTATTAAATTTATATTGCCAAAAATTCCGGGATATCAAATTCCTCCCCCTTAAAAGAATTTCATCCCCAAAATTTAAAAGTAAAGGTAATTTAATAATCTATCTTAAGATTTTATTTCAAAACACAAGCATATATTATCAATCATATGCTAACAACCATAGCAACCAATTCACTCAAACAAACAAATCTAACTATCCAGGTAAAATTCTGGACAGGATTTCCTAGAGTTTCCCAAGTATAAATACCGGGATACTCACTCTACAGAATCCAAACAATCTATACTACTAAGCTATAGAGCTTCTATTCAACTAAATCTACAAAACTAAACAGGATATCAGACTACAGACAAGTCTGACTCAACAATCACATCCTCATGAATTGTTGGTTCCACAACCAGAGATAGATCATACACGTACCTCAGAGATACGTGAAACACATCGAATCCCAGTTATCCAAACTGGCAATTCAACCTTGAAAATCAAACACTAATCCTCACAAGAACACAGAAAAGATCCAAAACACCTCGGAGCTGACTTACCCAGTCTTACCCAAAATCAAATCTCCGATTCCGAAATCCAAATTCCTTCGTATCTTATCCACAAAATTCTTCTGACGATCCTAGGCTGCCTTCATCTCTCCCGATCAGCTCAACCTTCGCTGATGTCTCTAGAAACAAACTGGACCAAAACAACCCAACAGAATGATCTCCTCAAGATCAATCCACAACCAAGAACACCAACTCTACTCCACAAACATCAGAAGACTAACTTACTTCTCCTATCCAGAAAAGACAAAACAAAAGCACTCCCAAACTGCTTTTGCTGCACAACTCTGATCTGGAGTAGATGAAAATGCTGATGAAGAACACGAGCACAAACTGGACAACACATCTCAGAAATATGGTTCAACAGATTCATAAAAGAAAACTCAGATGTCCCACCTGATCCTAAGCTGCTTCACCAAACCCTCGCTCTAGAAATCATCCTTCTACTAAACAGAACCATCGGTAGCACTCCTAGAATTCAGTCGATAAGAAAGCTCAACCTCGAGATGCGGACAAACCTTTGATAACTCAAGAGAACACTCAAACTATCGCAAGTCACTTTTGCGATCAACCCAGACTAATTTCCAAAGAAAACTGTTCTCTCTTTACCAATCAGAACAGCTTACACTAATCTAACCAATCCATCGAAGAAATGGATCCACTCTACTGTTTTGAATTTCACCTCCAGAGAAACTGCTTAGCCAAAGGATCTCCTTGCCAGCAAAGAACACTCCGAGATGCACTGCTGACACCGACGCCAAAGTCTTCCTAATCCAAAGCTCTTCGAGAAACTCGGACCTCAAACCAGACAGAAACATCCCGTTGAACCCAGCCACAACATCAAAGCAGATATAATTCCTAAACTTGTTCCAAAGAAACATCTTTGAAGACATTCATAGTCACTGCGTCTCATCAAGCAACTACTATTTTTTTTTGAGGTTGCCAAGATACCATCACTCGTTTTTGCCTAACCAACAGATCCAACTCTACTCATCCAACTTGCACTACCAAGATGGACTCCGAACCTTTAAAAGGTATCCTTCAGAGATCGATGAAATCCTTACATCAAGCTGCAAAGCTCACTCGAGACAGTATTAGGTCTACAGTCTCAATAGATACACTTCCAACCTCAACATTCAAACTCCAACCATTGGTAGTAGTCGTGTTACACACCCCACTACCTTATCTACCTTTATATCTTATATTGGAAAATCTGAACAGGTAACCCAACAGATAGGTAGAAGTGTGTGTGTGTGTGTGTGTGTGTGTGTGTGTGTTGTGTTTGTATATATATATTAAAAATTACAAATACGCTCTCTCAAGAAAGAAATAACTTCAAACCTAGGTATTCACTCAACCTAGCGCTCTGATACCAAATGTGACGACCCGACTTTCTCCCCACAGAAAATCGCATCATCTTGAAGAAAGAAAGGGATAGAAAAGAGAAAAGAAAGAGAAGAAAAAAGAAACAACATCAGAATCTCAACAGCGGAATGAATAAATTATATTAATAACATAAATATTATATAGTTTACAACCATTATCAGAGTTACACAGATTATACATCACATACTAGACAGTTATAAACACCTGTCTAGTTATACAACTCAATACAATACAAGGAAACTACTTAGAGAAACCAACACAGCGGAACACTATATATAACTATAACGCAGAAGCCTCCTGCTCCATTGCTCCTCCAAAATTCGTCAAAGCTAACCTGAATCCCTTGGCTACGCGTAAAAATTTGAGTACTCAAGAATTTAAGAAAACAGAAGATAAACTCCGGATCAGAAATGGGTCTGGTGTGAGTAACAGGTTAAGGTTTCTTAACTTTTGAAAACCTTTGAAAACAAAAGGTATCACGTAAGACTCCCCACACATAAACATGGGTAAGTTTTTACCTTATGCTAATCAAAACATTTGATAGGAAATCCTATGATATTATAATAGGTCTAGGGTTTTCAAGTAAATAGAAAATAGCCGAAATTGTTACATGATTAAATTCCAGCTACTAGCCCCAAAAGTGGGTAATATAATCAAATCCGATGGCACTTATTGGATTTTGGATTCCATACAATGGCAGGGCTACTGGGGTACCGCCCGTCACAGTACGGGGCTTAGATCACCGTACCGAGGATTACTCCCAATCCCCTGCAACACAAGGCCGGAACCATCCCTTACTGGATAGTCCCGAACAACACAACCGCACAGTTGGCATACGTTCCAACTGCCCACACAGCCGAATAAAAAAGGACTCCTAGACAGGGGAATATCTCGTCCTACTTGGACATGACCCACTTAGCCTTGCTGCACCTCCCCTGTTTTAGCCATTCTCGGTTGATGAGGCTTGAGGCTACGATTACCTTTAGAGAACACATCTCTTAGAATGCTCATCATCCGCCTGACGATGTTCTGGAAGCATTCAATCCATACAAGTTCGTTCCGGGTTCGAACGAAACCGAAGGCATTATCTCGTTACACTCATTTTGGAATCACCCTCAGAGTTAACGATGATAACCCTTGCACTTTGAATCTTCATCCCGAATCTGAAAGTAGTACCCCGTTAAACTCATATTGAAATCACCCTCAGAGTTTTAACGACGAATAGTCCTTACACCTCGAGTCTTCACTCTTCACTTGAGAGTCACGACCTATTGCAAATTTGGATCGATGTGGTTTTCGGATATCCAAATCTGGAAACCCGATCCCGGTCTCATCGAAATCCAAAGCATATCTTTTAAGGCCGAGTTGTTTTAAAGTTTAAAACAATTCAATTTCATTATCTATATACACACAAATAGATAATTCACATACCACAACAGATAATCATCATTATCATCACAACAGATAATTCACATACCAAAACTACTTTCAAATCTTCAATTAATTACATCCTGTAATTACCATCACTAATTACTTCACTAAGTAATTGCACTTTATAAATCTCATTTAGTAATTAAACTTAATCCCATCATCAAGTGACTATTTAAATTAATTAAACCAATTAATTAACTTAAACTAATCCTATTAATTACACTGAGTAATTAATTACTCTAATTACTTTCATTAAGCAATTACACTTAAACAATTTCACAATTGATTATCCATAATTAATTAATATAATTAATTATTTAAAATTAATCACATTAATTAATTATTTAATAATCCTTAGTTAATGATCTACATTAACTATTAACATATCTTTAATTACTTCTCCTAATTAAAATTTGATTAATCATTATTAATTACAAACTAAAAAATCTTTAATAACCAATTAATTAATCTTTAATTACTTAATTAATTAAGTGATTAACTGTAACTTAATTAAGCTTTAATTACTTGATTAATAATATTCCTAATCATTAATTAATAATCTAATCTTATCTAATTAATGATTTTTAATTACAAATTAATTATTCCTTAAATAATTAACTTAAATCTTAACTAATTATTTTAAACTCTTAATTATAAAATTAATTAATTCAAATCATTGATTATTTATCCATTTTAATTACTTTAATAATTAAATGAATTAGAAATCATTAAGTCTCCATTAACTTTAAGATAAAAACATTATCCTTATTTATGATTTAATCATCAATCACAAATACATTTGAAAACATTTTACTTTCAAATTTGCTTTTATATTGCATTCCAAATGAAGATTCAATTTAAATACAAATTAGATTTTTAACAAAATTAAAAAAACAATTTAAAAACCCTCTTAATCAAATGCTAAAGAACACTTATCTTTATAAAAGAAACTTATATAAGAATTTAAAACCTAATCATTTAAATTCAAATCCTTTTATAAAATATACTTTAACATTTTAAACTTGTCTCAAAACATTTTAAATTTTGATAAAACCTTATTTATCTTAAAGCTAGGATACAAATTAAATTTGAATCCAGATTAAAGCTTTGATTTAAACTTTGTCTAAATCTTGTTTCCAAAATTTAAACTCATTTAGATTCAAAAACAGTCAGCTTTCCATTTTTAAATTCATTTAAACATAAAGTACTGACAGGTTTTTACAAAAACCTGTAACAACAATATACCCGAGTCCTCACAACAAATACTTCGAGACAAAAACCCCAATGCTTCGAGCAAAACACAAAACAACTCGAATAAACACTCGAGTACCCATCTTCCCAAATCAACAGCAGATACACCATCACCTTTGAGCACATACACCAACACTCCCGCGCTTTCCGACCCTCGCGATGGCATACGCATGTCGGCGATCATCCTCTCACTCAATTCCGACCATCAAATCGTTAGCAGCAGCTCGAAATCAAAATCGAGCTTTAAAGCTCAAAAATGGAACCAGTGTCAAAAACCTGGAATCGCCTCAATCTCAGACTCCGACCACCAGAGTGCCTACACCTCCGGCCATGACTTCTTCCATACTCCAGCTATCATCTCCCTGAATCTGGGGAAGCTCGGTCATCTCTAGAAGTCGCGTCGATCAAATTTCTGATCAACATAAAAACTAGGGTTACAAACTTCATTGCTTAACCACCATTGCCATAGTGCATTGATCAACTTCCAAATATTTTTCCCTGATTCTCCTATCATCACTTCATCACCAAAGAAGACGCTGACCTCCCCGACCACCTAGATCGACAGTATCTTTCAAAAACATCATTTCTGGTCAAACCAGAAATGCTCATTCATTTTCAAACTAAAAATTATGATTTTGGTTTTAAAAACCAATTTTTAGTTTAAGTAATCGATTTATAATCTTGGATCAATGAATCTGGATAATTAAATTTTCACTTACATAAAGTTTGTTCTGTTATTTTTGATTTCCAGAGACAATAAAGATTTTTTTTATCTTAAATAAAATTTAAACTTTAACTTATGTTACACAACCAAATTTTGTTTGAATCTTAAACCTTAACATAGATTAGATCAAATGAATTGGATTTTTAGCAATTCTTGAACCTGGAAACTTAAGAACAGAAAAACTAAAATACATAGCAGCATGCACAACTATATATATTTGCACTTGTAAATAGGCATACAAACATTCTTATTTCTAGAGTAAATCAAGCAACTAGATTCATAATTAATTTTTAAAAGAGTGATGTTACTCACATGGCATGCATGATGAACATAGCAACCTTGTTTTTGAAAAGCTTGAAACTGGAATGCGCTTTGATTTGAAAACTTTGAATTGCTGTGGTTTGCTAATGATTTTAAAACTGCAGTTGCATGTTTGCTTTTAAAAACCTCAAGTTGAAGATGAATGTAGGCCTAGTTGTTGGTTCAAAACAGAATTGAAGGAATGCATGTTTGATTCCAGATTGAAGAATGCAGATGGTCAGGTTAGATTTTGATCTTTGAAAATGTACAGACTTTGAGTTTGAACTTCGGGTTTGAGTTGTAGAATGATGATCAGATTTTATTTCCAGATTTTAAGAAATGAGTTCAGGCTTTTGTTTTGAATCTGCTTTTGATTTGTAAATTTGGTGTTTTAAAAATGAATTGCAGGCTGTTGAAGTGAAATAATTTTCTGGTTTGCTTTTGAAGATGATTTCAGATAGTTGAATTTTGATTTGGTTAGAGGAAATACTGATTTTAGATTTTTTTTGAGAGATTTGAGTTCAGGTTTTTATCTTAGCTTTTTTTTAAAAAAATAGATAAAGAGATGTATATGTATTTAGGCTGAAAATCATTAACTAAAAATAAAATAAAACTAATTAAAAAGGCCACTTGTTTTAAAGTATAACACTTGTCATAAACCTTTGTTCATTAATTAACACATGTTATATTAAGTTTTAATATGATAACACTTGTCTCGGTATTACTTTCTTTTTATTTTAAATGTTAATAAAGGTTTAACTTAATTTATTTATTCTTTTGTAAATATATATGTGAGTTTCTTATGTAAAGAAAATGTAATAAAAATAATTTATAAATAAAAGCTTATCCAAATATTTTTAAGTATCTATCTTTTGAATTTCAAAATTAATTCAAATTCAATTTAAATTATAAAATACAATTTAAAAATCAAGTCATATATGCATATATATATAACTCTTATTAAATTTAAAAAATAACAATTCTATTTCTATAAAATCTATTTATGTTTATAAAAACTAAGTATTATAGTTATTATTTGAAAATAATAAATTTAACAATTTTAAATAATTTATAAAAGAGATTATAAATTACTTCTATTACTCAATAAATTAAGATCATATGTAAATTGTGTTTTAAACTTTTATATATAATTTCAAGCAATATTTAAAAAACAAAGCTTTTATGTTAATCTAATTTAAATTCATACTTAAGCTAATTAAATATAATTTTAAACAAATAACATTTACCTTAAGTATTTACAAACCATATAGTTATTTATTAAATTACTTTGAAAAGCTAAATGTTAAATTTAAATCAAAATTTCCAATTTACCAAAAATAAATTAGAATTAGAAAATTGCTATATTTACTAAATTCCAAACCAAAGCTTATATATTTACAATATATACAATTATATATATTATAAATAGAAAACAATTTATTAGCTTTAAAAAGGTAAAATCTACCAATTTAAATATTTATTAAAAGAAGATTATTAAGTCAATTCAAATTTTTAACAAAAATTATCAAATCAATTTAATTTTTAACACGGATTATTAAATTTATATTGCCAAAATTTTTGGGATATCACATAGACTATTGGGCTTCGATGTCATTTTGGGTACAAGCCAACATGCAATGGACCGAATGGTTGAATTTAAAAAAATTCACTTTGGATTTCATTGGGTCTATGAAGTCTGAATTATTTTAGATCTAATCAAAACAAATTTTTAATAAAATATTTATTTTATTTAATGGATTGATATAATGGTTTTATTTGTTTATATATGTGATATTTATTGTGTATATATGTAGCAAATACACAAATGTATGCATAAGATATAATGTGCATATGGTTTGACATGCTCATATCCGAGTGTTGGGATTTACACCAAAATAGACATATTAGTCCATAATCATATCTAAGTGTTGGGATTTACACTGTACATTAGCCCCTTCATATTCGTGTTTGCTATCTAATGTTTTATAATATTAATATATAAAATATAGGTATATTTATATATATACACATACACGCACATAAAGTGACCACATACATATATATGTATGTTTATATGCAAAACAATTTTATATAAATATAAATATAAAACAATTTATAATTCAGAATTTAAATCATTAGGAAAAATTCAAACTTCAATTAGACCTTGATTTAATTATCCTTTTAACATTCAAATTCAAATTTAAATATATTACGACTAATTTATAAAATTATATTTATATAAATATATATGAAATATGTTTTTTATTTAAAAATACACACACGCGCGCACACACACACATATATAATTACATAAAATTCCAATTCATTTATATATTCAAATAATAATATATAATTAAATATAAAACAAAAATATGGAAAATATTTATTTTTGGCCATACGTTAGTTTTGATAAAATCATTTCTTTTATAAATTAGTCCATGTGGATTAAATTGAATGTTTATTTGTTTTACTATTTTCGTATGGAAAAAATTATTTTTTAAACTTTCATACAAAATTACTATATAAAGCATTCAGATATTAACAATGCATATGTTTATATTAACAAACTATAATTTAGTGCATTTTAAATAATTAATATTATTAAATATTTCATTTTAAATAAAAAAATATATAAACAAAATTACATTATTTTATAATTCATATGCATGCAAAATAGCATGTATATAATTTATTAAAACAATATATATACCGACAGTTTTAAATTTTAATTTTAATTTTAAATATCTTTTAAAAGTAATTTCAAATTCTAATTTTTTTGATGTTGAATCATACGTAAATTAGCAACAAATGTATATGAATTCATGATATAATTCTAACCTATTAATATACAATATGATAAATGATTACAAATATAAAATTGATATAAATTAAATATTACCTAAGTTATGGCCCTGTTGTAACACCTTAAATGTTGAATCGAAGGAACTCTAGAATTTGATTATATCCCTACTAGAAATTCTAGTAACCGAAGAAATCTACACAACTTTTATTTTATTTAATCTCGACTGTGGTTTGAAAATGGAGTGAGGATTAGGATAAGAACTGGAGAGAAAGGGGAGTATGGAAGCAAGAGAAAGTAAAGTTTAAGATGAAGAGAGTGTAGGGTTTATATAAGAAAAGAAAGAGAGACGAAAAATGGGATCTAGATCTTAATTTTTACCCTTTCTTTCTCCACTAATTCAAACTTACATGTCAAAATGTCACACCCTCCTAACCCTCTTTACATGGCCAGCCACTCCTATAGGCTAATGGTTTATATTCTTTTTCAAACCAAATTGAAAATTGCATATTTTAAACCCAATTTAAATGCGCATCGATATTATATATCGATACATACATATGTAATTCTTATATACACACTATTTTCAATGCCAATTCAAATAAATCAAACGAAATTTTATGATTAATATTTCACAAATATTAGTTAAAAAATAATTTTCAACAATTATAATTTAATTAAATTAAGTGGTATTAAAAGTATTTAACATTTCTATTGCGTGACTCATATGTGTAAATTCAATCAGTGATTAATATCGAACAATTCATATATTAATGTTCACACTTCACCTTAGCTAGTGGTATAACAGTTTGGCCGAATTTATCGCTTACACAGTTTCAGTAAATCCAATTTCATTATTTTAAATGGTCTTCGATAGTAATAATTATTTACACCAATTCTCTTCATCAAAACTATATCACATTGGGACTTATGTAATTTGATATTGGTCAAAATTCCACTATAGTCTAGATTCAACTTGTATAGTCCAAAAACAAAGTCGTTGGGTTAATAACAATAATTTTTATTAACCGAACTGTTCTAGCCAAATGCTTTGACTTTGAGTTGACTATAATTGACTATGATACTAACCTCGTATAAAGAAGAAGAAGAATTCTCTATTTAATAGTATCTCACTTCCAGTGCTTCAACTTAGACCCAACTATAGTCGTCCGGTGGGCCCCATGCCAGAATATAACTATAACCAAATTTGAGTGCTCACATTGAAGTTCAACAGTATTTTTAAGTCAAGAGAACTATGTAATATTGTTGCTTTGATATTTTTTTTACCTTTGTTATATTAACTAATAGAAAACTTTCATGTGAGTCATTCTAAAGTTATTTGATAGCTATCAGTTGGTAACCCTTAGTGCTTTTATACCATGATTAATACACTGCCCATCATTTGGAAATCATTATATACTCTAGTCTCAATGGATGTATCGATATCTAGTCTCGATACATCTGGACTAGGAATATTTAAAACGGTATGTTTATTATATGATGATAAATTGCTCATGATTACAACACATTGTAACTATTATCATAAAACATTTTATTTACGAATTTTCTATTAATACACTTAAATTAAACAATTAATTAACATAATACATTATAACAACTATATAGTAGAAAGAAAAACACTTTTTTGTGCAAGGTATTACAAGTTTAATAATTTGCAATAAATTAAAAAATTTCCTCTAGGGCAATCCCCTAACTCTATCAATATGCTGACCAACTAAGACATCATGTAAAGGGAACGGTTTAGATAAAGGCCAATTGCCAGACCGTACCCAGGCGTGCTGTATTAAAAAGACTGTAGGATAGAGGATAGTTGATGAACAGCCGTACCGTTGCCTCGTGAACTATGAACTATGAAGTACGATAAATTACTGCTATATACTAATTCTTTCATCAAATGAATAATACTATTTTATACTAGTATTAGTAGAGGAACCGTGCAAGATCGTCATTTATTTATATAGAGGCAACCATATGCATTTTTCAGATGCTTGTCATATTGAGACAAAGTATGATCGGCGAAGTGTTTATACAACCAGGGAGTGATAGGCACGGAAAGATGGTGTAATACGGGGCTGCAAAAGAAGAGGGTCTCATGCCGTGTGATTGTCTAATGTTGGTGTAAGGTGGAGATTTCTAGGATGCCTTGGACTTTTGGTTGATGGTGACGATTAGGCGGATTGGCACCCAGATCTAAGAAATAATGGGAAGACTATGTCTTTGAATGTCAAGCTATTAGAAGCATATGGGAATTTGGGCTAGATCTGCCTTAGTCAGAAGGCATGTTATAGGCTCATTTTGCCTAGCCCTTAACTAACAGGCCTATTTAATCTCTTATGAGAAATCCGAGCAATAGTAATATTTAAAATTTGAGCATTAAAGGTTGTATGGACTTGGCTTAAGCACAATAGTTTGATACAAGTTTAGTTTCTCACAAATTATCTATATGAAATCAAATTTCTTATTTATTAAATCGACAGCGTCAGGTAATGATATACTATGCATATTTCCTATTTGTCATCACTATACCAACCAGGTATCTAGACCTTGGTCAATGGCCAAAACTCTATTAATATCCGGTGTTAATTTCAAAGTCCAACACTAAAGTACATGGTTCAATCCAATAATAATTGTCGATTATTCAATTTTCTTTAACTAAAACTTTGACTTTATGTTATACTGGTTACATTAATACTAACCATCTATTCGAAGGAGACATATCCTCCCTTGAACATTGTTTCATTTCAAATGGTTCTACTTATACCCAACTATGGCCTTAACACGGTCAACATTGTCCTATGATTGATCATGATCAAAGTATAGTTTAGACATAAAAGATTCACAAAACTTTCAAGCAAAAGGCTATTGTACATCGTCACGTGAGATCTTCAATTTGACTTTTAACGTATAGAAGACTCTGTATGAGTATTTCCATAATTATTCCAAATAACCATGTAACCCCTTCGTGACCCCAATAATCATGACTAATTCACCATCCATCATATGATGAGCATTATGTACACTAGTTTTAATGAATATATCCATATTTCATTCTCGGTATATCTTGACTTGAAACATTTATGGACAAGTATTTATAATGTGTGATTTAATAATTATTGTTATGAAAACATTTGTAGCAACAATCGGTTAACTTTTCCCCTAAGGATTAACCAATTGTTTATATTTAATGCTTTTATGACATTGTTTATATCTTGATATAACATTATATATAATAGAAAATAAAACAAAAGGCTTACATTATTTTGAACAAGATTTTCTAGGTTACATAATCAAATCACATAATTACTCATTATAATTCATTTACTAACAAGTTAAAGAGGTTTTGGCCATTTAGGATTTTAAAACTATTGGAATATCATTTGGAAATTTAGTAAGAAAAGAAGCTATTTTGAATAAACAAAGCTTGCCTTGAAAATGATTTTAAGAAAATACAATGAGTTTAATATGTATATACTACTTGAAAATTGATGATATTTCCATGTTTATTGATGGTTATAGGAATAAGTTTAGTATTAAATAAACTTGAACTTCAAGAAGCTTTGAAAGAGGCTTGATTTATGTTAATAGCATACATATGAGTGTATATTCAAAAAAGAGTCATTTAATCTATAAGCAAGTAAATTAAATGGTTAATGACACTTAAAAATTTGTAATGACGAGTAGCGGTCTGCTTATAAAGTCTAGATAATATTCCCTATTTAACATATGTTGGTTTAAGACATGTTTGTATGTATATATGTTCATGTGTGTATATGTACAGGAAGTGTATATATGCATACATATGTATATATATTGTTTGATTAGTTTAACTATAGATGGAGGTTAAGAAGAGTGAATATGCATGTTGGTTTAAATTTACATATATATTAGATATGCTTGATGGGTGTACGTGTGCATTTAGATGATTATAGTATGCATATTGGATGTGTTTGTTGGATCGGGTGCATTAGGTAGTGAGGTAAAGGGAAAAATTTTTCAGAAATTTCCTTTTAGTTCATTTGCAATCGATCTTTACAGTGTTATTATAAATAATATTTTTAATATTTAATCGTATTTAATGTGTTTTTTTATTGCATAATTTAATTTGAATTTTAGGATGTATTAACAGTAAAATAACATTTTTACAAACGTGATAATTACTTAAATAATTTCATTTCAGTTTACATAAAATTATTTAAAGTAATATACACATCAAATAATTTTCTTATTGATTTGAATAACTTTTATTCCTATATAATATTTAACAAAATAATTTTTTAATTTAAATAGCATTTACTCAGACATAATATCTTTACACATACATATATATAATTTATTTTGATTCAAATCTCAAAATATTCTAGTCCCAGTTCATTAATTCTATTCAAAGTGCTAATCTGTAAATATTTAAAGTACACAATACCGTCTGATTTACAATGTCATACGAATGTGTGTGATATATATTAAACAATGTCAGTATGTCCATAATCTTAGTACTAACCCAATAGGTTGAATTGCAAATAAAATGAAGCTCGTATGTGCAAGTTATAAGGATTACATATTATAAAGGTTAAATTGTAATTTTTAAGACTTTGGAGGTTAAAATAAAATTCACACCTACCTTCCTCCTCCTCCTTTTTAGAGTGATTGGAGCTTATATCCTTGCCGCCTCAATTGTCGTCATTGTAGCCCATTTCCACATTGTATTTGCATCTCTCATCATCAGTCTCGTCAATTGCTACCTATCATTCATCATATCTGACAAACCTAATTCGATCTCTAGTTTCTACCTCATGACAACAATAGTCGTGATATTTGATCTGGCATCGATGACGACCTAGGATTCATGTTAACCACTTTATTCTCTATTCAGTGAGCTTTGTGTCTTTGATAAGGTTATGTATGAGCATGAGTGACTTGCATAACAACAAAGTAGTGCACAAAATTGCATTTGGTAAAAAACCTTTTTTATAAATATAATACCATCTGTAAACATACATACATAAATACATACATACATATATGTATGTATGTATGCATATGTAATATATGACATTTATTTTAATTCCAAATCTTTTATAATCCTATCGGGAGATAACACCTTGAACTATCGGCTTCATCTATTAGTGTACATTTATCTAACTCAATAAGGGAGTTGCAAAGTGCACCATTAAGATATAACTGGAGAGAGAAGAAAATTCCGTTTGTTTTGGAATGTCACCTTTAGGCACATTTGTAACATCAATAGGCTGTGTGAAACATCTTACTTAGATCCACTATTCATGGTATGACCCATTATAAGTGAGGTCTTGTACATTTAACTAATTAAACACATTTAATTTGGTTACGCCCATACATATTTTGGCCTACCTTATTTTAAAACAATTTTAAAAATTTCGACTACCAAAACTATATATGTATATTATTTAATATATATGAACTATTATATTGGCCTAAATAATAATTAAACAAATATACAATAGTTATATATTTTATTAATTAATTTTAGTCCCTCTAATAATTAATTAACTAATATAACTATTATATTAGTTTATCCATAATAATAGTTTTTAACTTTTATAAATTATTTCAATAAATTTTTCTCAGTCGAAAGATGAGGGTTGAGATTGTGTGACACCTAGATGTGAACTCAACCATCAATAATATTTAAAACTTTAAATATTAAAGCCTGCATGGTCTTTGCTAAAGTATGGTAATTGACACTAGTTCAGTTGTTTACGGATTATCTAACTGAAGCTTGATTTATTAGCTTTTAAAGCGAAACCATTTATAATGATATATTGCGCATATTTTCTCTTCATCATCACTATATCACTTAGATATCTAGAGCCCAGTCAATGGTCAAAGCTTTAATAATATCTATATATAATCGTGATGTCAAATATTTATGTCAGTGTTCGTTCCAACAACAATTATTGATTAACCGGTTTGCTTTGTCCAATAACTTTGACTTACATTAATTACCAATTATGGTTCTACAAAAAGGATATGGATCCTTACTTGAACAATGTTTCACTTTAAGTGGTTCAACATATGCACGACTATGGACTTAAGGCAATCATAGTTGTTGTGTGGTTGACCATAATCAAACTACAGTCTAGACCCTTAAGATTCATGGTAATCTCAAATAAAAAGACAATTGCACGTCATTGCATGATATCTGCTATTTGATTTAAACCTATGGAAGACTCTCAGTGATTCATCTTATAATTGTTCCAAAAAAGTACATGTACGTAACCCCTTGGTGCCCCTAATGGTCATGAGTGATTCAACATCCATCCCTTAGAGAATGTTACTACACCAGTCTTAATGGATACATCCATATCCCATTCTCAATACCTCTTGACTAGAAAATTTTAAGGACAAATATTTATTTTGTATGATTCGGTACCCTTGATTACGAATATACTTGTAACTGCAATCAATCAAATACTTCTATGAAGAATTTTTTAATTTTATCGATTTAATATATTTAAAAGATTAATTATATACCAATTAAAAATAAAAGCAGAAAATAAAACAAAATGCTTTCTATATATTTGAACAAAATTCCTTAAGTTATATAATCAAACTACATAATTGTCTCTAGAGCACACTGTTAACTCTATTAAAATTCCACTTCCACTTCGGGGCTAATTATGTTGGCTCATAACTATGCTCTTGATCAGTTTTCCGAAACTAAATTGAGAAAGGGCCCTGGTAAGTGGATCTATATTATTTATTTTGTATCTAATTGTTCAAATATATTTCCCCATCACCAATAAACTATTTTATCACATGGAGTTAAACAGAACATAGCTTGACCTCTTGTTGAGATATCGATTCCTTTTCCTATCTATATTGCATCATTCTTATCAAAATACGTTATTGGATTATCAATGATGGGAACTATCCCTAACTTTATTTTAGTTTGCATACATATCCCCAAGGCCATGTACTTAGCCTATATAGATGTATTTGATATAATCTCCCATTTGGAACAATGCTAACTTCAATCCTCTTTATTAAGGTCGATCATGAATTTAAGATCAGCATATTATCTTTTATGTCCCCTATAAAGTTTGAGTCCAAGCACTCCCCCACAAGGAGTTCATTGTTTCCATAAATAATTCTTTAGTATTTCCTAAATATTCGAGAATTATCATAATTACCATTTAGTGATTTTAACTTGGGTTTTACACTTGTTTACCGCACCAAGTGCATAAGTGAATTTAAGTCTAGCACATAATATAACATTTATGATGGTTCCTATTATTTCAACAACCCTTTTCATATGCTCCATATTAAATATTTTAATATGGTGTCTATGTATATATATTTAAAAAGTCCCAACATTCTCTTATACCAAGTGTAAAGACGCCGCTTTCAAATCCTTCATCATGAATTTAAAAACCAACTTTAACTTATTTTAACACAGATACATGATTATCATTCAGTTGCACATTGTTTACTTGTAATAATAGAAATGTCTTAATACCCACTATTTTATTTTTACAGACATATGCTTTCTCTGCATTTTAACTGAAGCAAAACTATTTGATTTCTCTATTAAAATACTTTCTCAGCCTCTAGATGCTTATTTAAGATCATGTACTAACATCAAAAAGCCCACCAGCTTTATTGATGCTCCACCAACTTTGAGACATTTTGGCTAAGGTGTGCAAATAGCCTCCTCCAAGTAATTATTTAGAAGTTCTATTTCACAATGTGCTAAAACTCTTAGTCATATTGTATGATAATTTATGAGTAGAATCTGAATGGACTTAAGCATATTAACTATAAAGTTGCTTCACTAATTTAAACATTTGAAATTGATGAGGTCATTTCCCATCTACCTCCCTTAATATATTTCCAGCTACATAAATCTTTTATCAAAGATTCACATACGACCTATGGATCATAACCTTTCAGGTATAATTTCCGAAATCAAAATTTGTTAGTTTTCTAAGGATCTATTACATATTTATAGCATCACTCTATGTAGAAAAGTTTATATTCTTTATGACTTGCCAATAACCAGTAGAGATTGTAATTACGAAAAATCCATTTTTTAACATTGATGAACAACTTGTAGCTTCTCCTCAATGCACAAATTTCATATTAGACATTCTATCAAGCGTGTCCTCTTAAGCTTGGTTAAATTTTATCATCTATGTAGTTTATTTTTATTTTGGAATCTTGGATCACATCCAAATCATTCCCACTGCTACTAATTTCTATAAAAAGAAATTCTTTTGGTAAGAAGATGGTGTCTCTAAAAAGAATACTTTGTTTCCAGTGTGATGAAATAGGCACTCATAAGATTTTATGAATTACTTGTAAACTTATGCAACATAGACTTAACTTTTAAACGAAACTAAATTTAACATGTGCTCTTACACTTTCGCATAATTCCCATAATAAAAAAGTTAAAATTAACTCAACTTCACCAATTGTCACCTTCGTACTATGTCCAATAGAGTTCGATTACCCACTATTGATACATCATCTTGCAACATAAGGAGTGATTTTGAGAGTGAGTCGTATTCTCTTTTAGATAGTTTTGGAAATCTTATAAGAGATGCTCACTTATTCGATCAACTTGAATTTTTTTAATTCTGGCATGTTATTATTACACCAAAATTTCCAAGGATAAATATAGTATGGTGCCATCGAAGGTTGATAAACGAGCTATTGAAGACTATGTGTTGATTAAAGCAATAGTGTGTTGAGTAAAGCTATTGAGTGTTGACCTAAAGAACTATCAAGTGTTATTAAAGCCATCAAGCATTGATTAAAGCCATCGAATGTGGATTAAAGCCATTGTGTGTTGATTAAAACCATTACGAGCTTATTAGAGCCATCAAGCGTTGACCTAAGAGGCTATGAAGTGTTGATTAAAGCCATCTAATGTGGATTAAATCCATCGTGTGATTATTAAAGCCGTAGTTTGTTTACTAAAGCTATCGAGTGTCAGCCTAAAGGGCCATCGAGTATTGATTAGTCCGTCAAGCATTGGTTAAATAATCTAGTGTGGATCAAAGCCATCATGTGTTAATTAATTGAAGTCGTTAAAGGTTGGTTTTATAAATGAAGCCATCAAAAGGCTGATAAATGGAGCTGTAACGACCCATATTTTTGGACAGTTTAAATCAGTAATAAGCCACACATGTCAGACTCAAACCATTCAAAAGTGAGGATTGTATGAGATAAATAAGAAAAAGATAGAGAAATAAAGAAAAACAAAATACATAATCTCACAACGGAATGATAAAATATAATAATCGAATAAACAGTTCATGAAGCTATTTTACAAGCAACATTTGGTTACACTTTACAATACAGATCAGAGATACATACGGCAGAAATAAATAACAATGCAGCGGAACAACATGATGTAGTAGGTTAAATATAATAAATAATAATAATATACAAATCTCCGTCTTTGTCCTCCAAAAGCATTCTCCGATATACTGAAAAGCTCAGACTGACCTGAGCGAGTTGAAAAAACAAAACATTCGAGTCAGAACTAAAAGATCTTATGTAAGTTAAATCAACAGTAAATAAATATGTGTGTAACGACATCAGAGGTGTTTACAGGATTTGACATCTCCTATCCTGTGCCAACGTGAGTGTAATAACATAAGAGAAGTTCAGGATTCCAACTCCTAAGGATCTGTTAAACTATCTACATACATAGTACAATATGCTATTATAATAGTGTCTATAGTAAAGTAAAATATTAAAATAGCGTTAAGGCGTTACCCATACCCCCCTTAATACATTTTTATAATGTCATAGTCTATACACATACTGTAAACTCCACCGTAAACTAGTGGGCTATCAGAGAGCACTCTATAGGTACGACACAAACCAAACTCGTAAAAGTCATGATAAGGCATGGGACAAGGCACGCGAGGCAATGTCCAGGGTAGGATACTACCGTTTTACGGATACGGACTAGTGGACATGCATAACAGCTACTACCACTCCTCTCGGACCACACTCCCATGATCAAATCGAGGGGTGGCCACCACATCAATCATAAATTCATAATATGGTATTGAAGAAATGTGGCTGATCGGAGGTGCGACCTCACTTGGCCTGACATGGCTCCTATTTTAGCCACATAAGCTGACTCACAGAAATCGGGATTACATACATACCTCATATAAAATCATTCACTTGACCATCCTACTTCATCTGGGAATCTCCACAACGTACACAGTTGTGAAAGTGGTTTTCAGTATTGATAGAGAGTATAATGATACTTGATCCCGGTCTCTTTAACAACCAAACGCTTATTTCACTCCATTGTTTTTTTTACATTTCAAATAGTTCATACTTCATATCAAAGTATCATATTCACTTCAAAAATCATATAACTTTGAAAATCATTCTTTACTCCAAATCATATTCACTTTATTTCATATCCGATTTCAATATCATAACCACGAATTAGGTTAAACCATCATATCAAATATTCGCATTTAAATTAAAGATCTAGATATAAACAATTCAGCCTTGCACCATTTGAATTTTGAAAATATTTGGATAGTCATGACCAGTTTAGAATTATTTAAAAATAGTTTAAAATAGTTTTTATAGTTAAAAATAGTTTTAATTGTTAAAAATAGTTTTAATAGTTTTAAAATAGAATTTAATAGTTAAAAATAGTTTTAATAGCTTAAAATAGATTTAGAATAGCATTAATAGTTAAATTAGTTTTAATAGATTAATAGTTTAATGATTTAGAAACAACTAAAACAGTTTTTTTTAAAATAAAATAGTATTTATATAAATTGGTTTGATAATTGGAAATGCTTTATATTATAAGTAGTCTGTAATTCTAAATAACCTAAATTTTAAAATAATATATTTTTAAACAGTTTATATTAAATAATTTATTTTGAAAATAGTATCAAATTAAACTGTTTCTTTCATTTCAACAAATCCGAACCATATCCAGATTTCAGATCAACAAAACTCAATCTTTAATCTTTCAATTCAAATTCTCATAAAAATCATTTAAATTTATATCGATTTCAAATTCAATTTTGAACAATTTAAAGCACTTTAAATTTAATAGATTTCAAAGTTTAAATATTCAAACATTTACAATAATTCAGTTTTGATAAATCTCATTTATATTTCAAAATTCAACTTTAAAATTTCAATTTACTTCTTCAAACAATACATTTAAACCAATTTCCATTTCAACATTTCAAAGCTTGGATTTTGGAAATAGTTCAGTTTATGTAAATCAAATTTTTATTTCAAAATATCATTTAACCAGACTCAAAAATTAAGGATTCAAAATCATTTAATTTAACCAATCCAGTGTCCATATATAATTTTCTATCCTATGGTCAAGTGATATGGATATGTATCATTTCAAACTGCAATAATTTTAAATTTACGGATATATATCATTTCAACCCGCAATCTCGAGTTAAAAATTCAAAATCCATAAAATCGCTCAAGTTTATCATTTCAACCCATAGCAATTTTTCCTAATCTATAATCTATTCAAGTATGTATCATTCAACCCATAGTGATTTACTAACAATAAACTAAGGGAACTAGTAGTGTGATAACAACATATGAATAAACAAACATTCAATCATTCAAATATCAACGTTTAAACATCCATCACAATCATCACTAAAAATAACCAATAAATCACAACAAATAACTGGTTATCATTATCAGATATTTAATTAGCAAGTTAAATTCAATATTAATTTATATTGCAATTAAATTCAATATAAATTCAAATTCAATTAACCAAACAGCAACCAATAATATTCTTATCACATCATAAATTTAGTTCAACTACATAAGAAGGTTTAGTATTTATGAGTGGGTTAAATCACCGACTTTTGATTTATAGTCGATCTAAATCCAATAAAAGCCAAAATTCCAATAGAAGAAATCGCGCATGAAATTGAAGTTTATATGCAAAATATATTCATGTTATAAGAAAATTATTAAAATAATAATTGGGACATGTTTAAATAAAAAATAAACAATGTTTAATACTTACGTTTTTCTCAAGATAAGGCTTCAGGCAAAGATGGAAGAACAAACTAAGATGAAGGCAGAACATGTAGGAAAAATGAAGAAAAAAAATGAAACTCATGTTTCATAAACGAAAGCTTTTGAATTTGCAAAAATGAGAGCATTTGAATTTGCATGTTCACATTAAAATGATGTGGGGAAGGAAGATTTGAAATGGAGATCTAGACATAGGAAATGAAGCGGTGACAAGAAAAATAAAGGAATAATTTTAAAAACTAAACAATTTGCTGGTGAGATTATAGCTTCGGCAAAGAATAATTTGAACTAAATGAATATGAGGGTCGGGTGAAATAAAATGTAAAAGAAGAAATAAAGTGGCAGGTTATTTAATAATAAAAAAATGAAGATGGAGGGACAAAAATGAATGTCACGTTTCTGAAAAGAAGGCTTTAGAAGATATAGGCTACCAAAAAAATTGAGGTTGTGCAAGAAGGCTACAGGAAAACAAAATGAAAAAAGTGAAGCGGCTGTAGAAATATGAAATGAGAAGGAGAAAACAACGAACTCACATTATTTTACTTTAGAAATTGGAGATAGGACATGGTGTAAAGAGGTGAAGAAAGGTTTAAAAAATATATGTATACGTACGAAATGAAACTCGCATTGGAGAAGATGTAGCTTCAGGAAACAGAGGAAGGAAATAAAGGAAATGAAGAAACAACAAAAATGAGGAAAGAAGTGTGGTATATATTAAATAATGATGAAGAAATGCACAGAGCAGATGTACTACCAACAAACCTTTAGAATTTGTAACGACCCTGGATTTTAGCAATAATATTTTAATAAATTTTAAACTAATTAAACAAAATGTAAACTCATCATTTAAAATGAATATGACTTTAGAAAATATTTGCCATTTATTTATAGACATTTGTATTTTGAAAAGGAAATTTAATTTTGAAAATTTAAAATAAATCTCTTAATAATATGTACAATAAAATCTATCTTATATAATTAAATTAAAATACTTTACCTTGTTAACATTTGGTATAAATTTATATGGATGGTAATGTTTGAAATAAAATTAAATTCTATCAATATAAAATATAAGTATAAAATATTGAATAAAGCATATGAATATAATTCAAACATTGATAGTTAAAACAGAAAAAAAGCAAGAATTAAGTGATTTGGTGTGTAAGCAACGTAGGATAAATATATATAAATAACTATAACAATTTTTAAGTGAAGCACAAAAGTATAAAACAAGAACAAAGTGTAAAGTACAACTAAACACAAAAATATGTATATTGTGAAAGCTAGAAAGCAATGAAATAAATTATCTATATATGCAAGACCAAATGTCTACCTGAAAATGAATATTTGCATACAAATATCTATATACAGCAACATTAATAATAGTATGTAAACCTATTAAGAAACCAAGGCATTAAATGCCATCATCTCAGCCAAATTTTAGTTAATTCAAAATATTTATAAAAATCTGATCAGATCTTAACAGAACAACATAACCAGATAATACCTTCCTTATTACACAATCTACTTTCTTCTATTTATATATGTATGCATCTTCTATTTAGTTCGTTCAGTAAACCCTAGTAAACCAGAGAGAAACAAAAAGAAGAAGAAAAGAAACAAACTCAAATTTAATTCAAACAAGAACAGATAGGACTCAGGCGAATTCAAACTGCAGTTTACAAAAAATAGGAATTGTTCTCCGCTCAAAACTTTCTGGTGAGTAAACAGAATTTTAAAAGCTTTAAGTTAATTAAAAACAGTTCATGATTCATTAATAATATAAGTTGTATATGCTTCAGTTTGAATATAATTCTGTGTATATTTATAGGTTACTCTGTATGTTGTTCTTCTTTGTTATGGATTACAGGGTTGAATACTATTCAATCTCAAATTGTTTTCATCTGATCATGGTAAAGCTTTAATTTTTCAACAAAACTAAATGTTTAAACTTCAATCAGGATTTTTGATTCTGTTTTAAAAACATGTTAGTAAACTATACTCTGGAAATCATGTTTTACAGGCAACAAGAACTATTTTGATAAATTCAATTGTTATAAAATATTAATTCAAGTTAATAAATTGAATCTTCAATGCAAAATAGGATTTTTAAAGAAAAAATGGAAATTTTTAGTTTGGAATTCTATGAGCAGTTTGTATTTGAACCAAATTTGCATTTTTCTCATTTTCAAACAATCGAATCAATTTTAAAAGTTGAAGTTTGGTTTGAAGCTAGTATAAACATATGTGATGTTGAGAAAATTGTTGAATAAATTTTCAAATGCACGAATTGATGGGTCGAATTCATTTTAGGGTTTAGTTTCGAGCTTTTGAACGTGTTTGTAACGAGGCGTGTTCGTCTTCCCTACGTGATCGAGTTGCTTGAAATTCTGGAGGATGGTAGCTTTGGGTGTTGTCGTGGTGTGGATGAATTTTGAGTGTCTCCGGTGGTCTGTGTGGCGGTGGCGAGTGGTTTAGTTGGTGGGATTTGTCTCCGGGTTTTTGATCGGACTGTCCTTTTTCGATTTCAAACGCTTGGAGGCAATTTGAGTTTGGATTTCGAGTTTATGGATGAATTGTGACTTGTCGATGGTCGTAAGGTTCGCCGGAGTTAAGCCATGTTGTCGTGCATGTGTATGGCGTGGGGATGGGTGTCAGTATTGGGGTGGGTGAACGGTCTCGAGTCGTTATTCGAGTTAGGTGGTCACTCGCTTCGAGTTTTAGATCGAGTGAATAAACATGTTTTACTGATATCTATACTTAGTTTATAACTTTAACTTACTGGAATGAAAAAAAGGGGAGAAGAAGAAGAGTACGAGAGGGAGAGAGGTGATTCGGAGAAAAACTGGTGTGACTCGAAGTATTACTCGAGTTAAACAAGGGAAGTCTCGGGTTTATTTTCCAGATTTACAATGTTATAAAAAAGTTAAGAAAAGTGAAGTTAAGTGAATAATTTTTCAACAGTTTTAGCACTATAAACTAAATAAGTATTTAACAGTTTAAGTTAAAAACTTAATACAAGTTTTAATTAATGCTTAACAATAGTTTAACTCTTAATTATTATTTTAAATTAAGTAATTAATTTAAGTTAAGTATAAAATTAATTAACATTTAAAGTTTGTAGTTAATAATAATTTGATTTTCAAAATTTAAAGAAGACTTGATGACTAATTAATATCAATTAATTATTTCAGAAAGTAATTAAGAATAATTAAATTATAATTGTAATTAAAGATTGGTTAACTAATGATTATGTGATAAATAAATTGGTATTTATAGTTAATTAATGTATGGTTAATAGTTAATTAATTAAGTAATTTAATTAAGAATTAATAATTGATAAGTTAAGTAATTAGTGGTTAATAAATGGATAATTAAGTTTTATTAATTAATATTTAAAGTTATTAATCAATGATTAAGGGTAATTAATTAAGTAATTAAGGTTTAAATAAATTGATTAAGAAGTAATAATTAAATGGTGTGAAATAAAATAATTAATTAATTAAGTAATTTATTCTCAAGTAATTGGTTGAAATTAAGTTAATTACAATAAAAATTTAAGATGTTTTGCTTATGAATGTAGTATAAGTAGGATATCTGATTTGTGACATCTATTTGATGATAATTCTATGATGTTCTATGATATGCTTTGATATATCTACGATGATTGTGTATGATTTATCTGTGATAAATACTATGTGAATTCAAAGTTTTGAATTAAGCTGTTTAAACTAATAAACAACTTGACCTTTAAAATGGCGTTTGGATTTCGATGAGACCGGGATCGGGTGTCATTTACGATTATCCAAAAACCACATCGATCCAAATTAAACGTTACGTCGTAAATTCACAAGTGAAGATCGAGATGGTGTCTTCAGAATGCAAGGATTATTATCGTTGACTCTGAGGGTGATTTCAAAATGAGTGTAACGAGGTTTCGTTCGAACCCGGAACGAACTTGTATGGATTGATTGCTTTCAAAACATCGTCAGGTGGACGATGAGCATTCTAAGAGATATGATCTGTAAAGGTAATCGCAGCCTCAAGCCTCATCAACCGAGAATGGCTAAAACAAGGGATGTGCATCAAGATTAGGTGGGTAGCACTCAAGCAGGACGAGATATACCCCTGTCTAGATGTCCCTTTTTATTTCGGCTGTGTGGGAGGTTGCTAGCTACAACCGCGGGGCTATCTTGTTCACGACTGTTCAGTAAGGAATGGTTTTGGCCTTGTGTTGCAGGGGATTTAGGGTGGATCCTCGGTAAGTTGATCTAGGCCACGTACTGTAACGGACGGTATCCCAGTAGCCCTGCCATTGATGGAAATCCATTTTCCCGACGAGACCCTATGGTTTTGATTTGTATTACCCACTTTTGTGGCTAGTAGCTGGAATTTAATAGATGTAACAATTTCGGCTATTTTCTATTTACTTGAAAACCCTAGACGCTATTATAATATCACTGGATTCCCTATAAAATGTTTTGGTTAGCGTAAGGTAAAAACTTACCCGTATTTATGTGTGGGAAGTCTTACGTGATACCTTTATTTTCAAATGTTTTCAAAGTTAAGCAAATTTAACCGTTTACGCATACCAGACCCATGTCTGACCCGGAGTTCATTTTTGTTTTTCATAAACTCTTGGGTACTCAAATTTTTATGAGTAGCCAAGTGATAGGTTTTGGATTTTGGTTTTTGGAGGAGCTTGGAGCAGAAGTCCAGATGTATCTATATATATATATATATATATATCTAGTTCCGCTGTGTTTAGTTGGTGTATGTTGTATTTTGGGATGTATGTAGCGACAGATGTATATATATGACTGTCATGTGTATGATATTGTGTAACTCTGATATATGTAAAATTATGTAATAGTTATGTGATGTATTAAATTTTGTTCCATTCCGTTGGGAGATTCTGATGTTGTTATTCTTTCTTTCTATCATTCCTATTTCTATCCCTTTCTTTTCTTATTGATGATACGTCTTTCTGTGGTTAGAAAGGCGGGTCGTCACAGTTAGTATCAGAGCGCTAGGTTGAGCGAATACCTAGGCTCTTGAGTGATTTCTTTCTTGAAAGAGCATATTTGTAATTTTGATATATATATATATATGTATATTTATTTCTACCTATTTGTTGGGTTACCTGTTCTGTTTTTCCAATATAAGTTATAAAGGTAGATAGGGTAGTGGTGTGTGTAACACGACTACCAATGGTTGGAGTTTGAATGTTTGAGGTTGGAAGTGTATCTGTCGAGACTGTAGACCTATTACCATCTCGAGTGAGCTTTGGGTGGTGTAAGGATTTCATCGATCTCTGAAGGAACCTGTTAAAGTTCGGAGTTCATCTTTGAAGTGTAAGTTTGGATGAGCTAGAGTTTGGATCTATCGGTTGGACGGAAGCAAGTCATGATATCTTGACACCTTAGGATGTAGTAGTTGTGTGATGAGACACAGTGACTATGGATGTCTCCGAAGATGTTTCTTTGGAAACCAATTTGGGTAGGATTGCCAGAGTGACGTGTGATAATTCTGGAATTCACGTGAGTAGTCTTTTATATGGAGTTGAGACTTCTCAAGAGAAGGTTGAAGATATTTATGTGGTCCAAGATTTCCCTAATGTATTCGAGGAAGTCAAGTGTCTTCCTCAGCATGGAGAGATAGAGTTTCACATTGATTTGATTCCAGGAGCAGTGCCGGTGATTCAGCCTAGTAGCAGAATGGCTCCTAGGGAGAGGGAGGAGCTAATTAAGCAGACTCGGGTTCTTTTGGAGAAGGGGTTGATTATGCCCGGTTTTTCTTGTTGAGGTTCTGCTGTAGTGTTTGTCACTAAATTGGATGGATCGCTAAGGTTCTGTGTGGATTATCGAGAATTAAACAAAGTGACTATCCCAATAAATATCCTTTTCCTCATATTGATGATCTCTTGACCAGTTGCATGGAGCTTCTATCTTTTCTCAACTAGATTTAGCTTCAGGTTTCCATCAATTAAGGGTAGCCGAGGACAATATCCCTTTAACTGCATTCAGGGGACGGAATTGTTTCTATGAATGGTTGGTTATGCCATTCGGGTTAACCAACGCTCCTGCTTACTTTGTTGATCTGATGAATCAAGTCTTTTGGGATGTATTAAATAAGTTTGTTCTGGTCTATTCTAAGTCTGAAGAAGAGCACAAGCAACATTTGAAAATAGTGTTGGAAACATTGAGGAGACATATTTTGAAGGCGAAGTTTTCCAAGTGCCATTTCTAGAAATCAAAAGTCAAATTTTTGGGGCACGTTGTTTCCGATGAAGGTATCTCTATAGATCCAGCGAAGGTGGAGACTATTCTGGAATGGAAGCAACCAGAGTCATCGACGGAAGTTCGCAGTTTTTTGGGATTAGCTGGCTACTACAGGAAGTTTATCAAGGACTATTCCAAGATTTCTTCACACCAGACTAAGTTGACAAGGAAAGAAGCTAAATTCAAATGGACACCCCACTGTGAAGAAGCTTTTCATGAGGTGAAGACGAGGCTAACCAGTGCACCAGTGCTAGCTATTCCGAATGGGAAAAGCAAATTTGAGGTTTATACATATGCTTGTATAGTTGGTCTGGGAGCAGTTTTCATGCAGAATGGAAGAATAATTGCGTATGCGAGTCGGCAATTCAAGCCACATGAAAGGAACTACGCTACGCACGATCTTGAGTTGTTGGCCATTGTTTTTGCTTTGAAGATTTGGAGACATTATCTCTTGGGAGAGAAGTTTGAGTTATTCACGGATCACAAACCATTGAAATATCTTTTCTCTCAAAAGGATCTTAATTTGAGGCAGCAGCGATGGGTCGAGTTTCTGGCATCCTATGATTTGAATATTCTACATACCCCGGGAAAGGCGAACATTGTAGCCGATGCTCTTAGCAGGAATGCAGTTCTGTCTCTTTTGGAAGTTGTTCCATCTCTCCAGGACAGAATTATAAGTAAGCAAATGGAGGATAGATCTTTTGAGGAACTAATTCTTGGAACTAAGGATGGTCGATATTCGGATTTCAAGGTGGACTATCAAGGTGTTTTAAGGATTAATGGTCGTTTGTGTGTGCCTAATATAGATGGATTGAGGCAAGAAGTCTTAGCTGAGTGTCATCGCTCCAGACTGAATATTCACCCTGGAATCTCTAAGATGTATAAAGATATGAGAAGAGTTTTCTGGTGGCCGAGCATGAAGAAGGATGTAGTAGTTTTCGTTAATAATTATGCTATCTGTCAGCAAGTTAAAGGATATTGGCAGAAATCAATCGGTTTGTTGCAGCCTTTGGAAATCCCAGAATGGAAATGGGAGATGATTTCAATGGATTTCATCGACGGTTTGCCAAGAACCAAGAAAGGAAATGATGGAATATGGGTTATTGTGGATCGTCTAACTAAGAGCGCCCATTTTATACCCGTTAAGACAACTCGTACTGCAGTTTCACTGGCAGAGATTTTCTTGAGGGAGATAGTTAGATTGCATGGTGTTCCTATTAGCATAGCAAGTGATCGTGATCCTATCTTCACCAGTAAATTTTGGGAGGCTCTGCAATCAGCTATGGGAATGAGTTTGAGATTAAGTACAGCCTATCATCCTCAGACAGATGGACAGACGGAGAGACTGAATCGTATCTAGAGGATATGCTGCGAGCTTGTGTTTTGGATTTTGGTGGATCGTGGGAAGACCATCTTCATTTGGTAGAATTCTCCTATAATAATAGTTACCAAGCAAGTATTAAGATGGCACCTTATGAAGCTCTGTATGGAAGACCGTGTAGATCCTCATCTCGTTGGATAGAATCGAAAGATCGTCTTGTTCTTAGGCTAGATTTGATTCGAGAAGCATCTGCTAAAGTTGAGCTTATCAAGAAAAGGATGAGAGCTGCTCAAGACTGTTAGAAGAAGTACGCAGATAAGAGAAGGAGACAATTGGAATTTGAGATTGGTGATTTAGTTTTTGTTAAAGTTTCCCCGATTAAAGGAGCTATTAGATTTGGAAAGATGGGAAAACTTGCCCCTAGATATATTGGACCATTTTGGGTATTGGAAAGGATTGGCGCTGTAGCTTACAGAGTTGAATTGCCAGAACGGATGTTTGGAATTCATAATGTATTCCATGTATCCTATCTAAGGAAGTTTGTTCATGATCCATCTTTAGTTGTAGAACTAGTAGTTCGGGAAGATTTGGAAGTCGAGCTGCATTTGACTGTGGTCAGGAATCCAGTTCGGATTGTTGATCAAGACGAGAGACAACTCAGGAGTGAGGTAGTGAAGCTTGTCAAAGTGCAGTGGAGCGAGGATCCCAGAGATTGCACCTGGGAAACTCTGGATATTTTTAGGAAAGCTTATCTGGATTTGTGTCCAGATAGCTAGTAATGTTTGTTAGAATAAATTGTTTGGTTGTTTCCTAATGTATGAATGCTATGTATGTTTGAATGGTTGATAAAAATGCCTTTGAATTATCTTTTGTTTTAAGTTTCGGGGGAGAAATTATTTAAGGGGGGAGGAATGTAACGACCCTAGATTTTAGCAATAATATTTTAATAAATATTTAAACTAATTAAATAAAATGTAAACTCATCATTTTAAAATGAATATGACTTTAGAAAATATCTGCCATTTATTTATAAACATTTGTATTTTGAAAAGGAAATTTGATTTTGAAAATTTAAAATAAATCTCTTAATAATATGGACAATAAAATCTATCTTATATAATTAAATTAAAATACTTTACCTTGTTAACATTTGGTATAAATATATATGGATGGTAATGTTTGAAATAACATCAAATTCTATCAATATAAAATATAAGTATAAAATATTGAGTAAAGCGTATGAATATAATTCAAATATTGATAATTAAAATAGAAAGAAAAAAAAGCAAGAATTAAGTGATTTGGTGTGTAAGCAACATAGGATAAATATATATAAATAACTATAACAATTTTCAAGTGAAGCAGAAAATTATAAAACAAGAACAAAGTGTAAAGTACAACCAGACACAAAAATATGTATAAGCTAGAAAGTAATGAAACAAATTATCTTCACATACAAGACCAAATGTCTACCTAAAAATGAATATTTGCATACAAATATCTATATACAGCAAACATAATAATAGTATGTAAACATATTAAGAAACCAAGGCATTAAATGCCATCATCTCAGCCAAATTTTAGTCAATTAAAAATATTTATAAAAATCTGATCAAATCTTAACAAAACAGCATAACCAGATAATACCTTCCTTATTACACAGTCTACTTTCTTCTATTTATATATGCATGCATCTTCTATTTGGTTCATTCAGTAAATCCTAGTAAACCAGAGAGAAACAAAAAGAAGAAGAAAAGAAACAAACTTAAATTTAATTCAAACAAGAACAGATAGGACTCAGGCAGATTCAAACTGCAGTTTACAAAAAAATAGGAATTGTTCTCTGCTCAAAACTTTATGGCGAGTAAACAGAATTTTAAAAGCTTTAAGTTAATTAAAAACAGTTCATGATTCATTAATAATATAGTTTGTATATGCTTCAGTTTGAATATAGTTATGTGTATATTTATAGGTTACTCTGTATGTTGTTCTTCTCTGTTATGGATTACAGGGTTGAATACTATTCAATCTCAAATTGTTATCATCTGATTATGGTAAAGCTTTAATTTTTCAACAAAACTAAATGTTTAAACTTCAATTAGGGTTTTTAATTCTGTTTTAAAAACATGTTAGTAAACTATACTCTGGAAATCGTGTTTTACAGGAAATAAGAACTATTTTGATAAATTCAATTGTTATAAAATATTAATTCAAGTTAATAATTTGAATCTTCAATGCAAAATAGGATTTTTAAAGCAAAAATGGAAATTTTTAGTTTGTAATTCTAAGAGCAGTTTGTATTTGAACCAAATTTGCATTTTTCTCATTTTCAAACAATCGAATCAATTTTAAAAGTTGAAGTTTGGTTTGAAGCTAGTATAAACATGTGTGATGTTGAGAAAATTGTTGAATAAATTTTCAAATGCACGAATTGATGGGTCGAATTCATTTTAGGGTTTAGTTTCGAGCTTTTGAACGTGTCTGTAACGAGGCGTGTTCGTCTTCCCTACGTGATCGAGTTGCTTGAAATTCTGGAGGATGGTAGCTTTGGGTGTTGTCGTGGTGTGGATGAATTTTGAGTGTCTCTGGTGGTCTGTGCGGTGGTGGTGAGTGGTTTTAGTTGGTGGGTTGTGTTTCCAGGTTTTTGATCGAACTGTCCTTTTTCGATTTCAAACGTTTGGAGGCGATTTGAGTTTGGATTTCGAGTTTATGGATGAATTATGACTTGCTGATGGTCGTAGGGTTCGCCGGAGTTAAGCCGCGTCGTCGTGCACGTGTACGGGGTGGGGATGGGTGTCAGTTTTGGGGTTGGTGAACGGTCTCGAGTCGTTATTCGAGTTAGGTGGTCGCTTGCTTCGAGTTTTAGATCGAGTGAATAAACATGTTTTACTGATATCTATACTTAGTTTAAAACTTTAACTTACTGGAATGAAAAAAAAGGGAGAAGAAGAAGAGTACGAGAGGGATAGAGGTGATTCGGGGAAAAACTGGTGTGACTCAAAGTATTGCTCAAGTTAAACAAGGGAAGTCTCGGGTTTGTTTTCCAGATCTACATTGTTATAAAAAAGTTTAGAAAAGTGAAGTTAAGTGAATAATTTTTCAATAGTTTTAGCACTGTGAACTAAATAAGTGTTTAACAGTTTAAGTTAAAAACTTAATACAAGTTTTAATTAATGCTTAATAATGGTTTAACTCTTAATTATTATTTTAAATTAAGTAATTAATTTAGGTTAAGTATAAAATTAATTAACATTTAAAGTTTGTAGTTAATAATAATTTGATTTTCAAAATTTAAAGAAGACTTGATGACTAATTAATATCAATTAATTATTTTAGAAAGTAATTAAGAATAATTAAATTATCATTGTAATTAAAGATTGGTTAACTAATGATTATGTGATAAATAAATTGGTAATTAACTACTTAAGTTAATTAATGTATGATTAATAGTTAATTAATTAAGTAATTTAATTAAGAATTAATAATTGATAAATTAAGTAATCAGTGGTTAATAAATGGATAATTAAGTTTTATTAATTAATATTTAAATTTATTAATCAATGATTAAGGGTAATTAATTAAGTAATTAAGATTTAAATAAATTGATTAAGAAGTAATTAATTAAATGGTGTGAAATAAAATAATTAATTAATTAAGTAATTTATTCTCAAGTAATTGATTGAAATTAAATTAATTACAATAAGAATTTAAGATGTTTTTCTTATGAATGTTGTATAAGTAGGATATCTGATTTGTGACATCTATTTGATGATAATTCTGTGATGTTCTATGATATGCTTTGATATATCTACGATGATTGTGTATGATTTATCTGTGATAAATGCTATGTGAATTCAAAGTGTTGAATTAAACTGTTTAAACTAATAAACAACTTGACCTTTAAAATGGCGTTTGGATTTCGATGAGACCGGGATCGGGTGTCATTTATGATTATCCGAAAACCACGTCGATCCAAATTAAACGTTAGGTCGTAAGTCACAAGTGAAGATCGAGATGGTGTTTTCAGAATGCAAGGATTATTGTCGTTGACTCTGAGGGTGATTCCAAAATGAGTGTAACGAGATAATGCCTTCGGTTTCGTTCGAACCCGGAACGAACTTGTATGGATTGAATGCTTTCAGAACATCGTCTGGCAGACGATGAGCTTTCTAAGAGATATGATCTGTAAAGGTAATCGCAGCCTCAAGCCTCATCAACCGAGAATGGCTGAAACAGGGGATGTGCAGCAAGGTTAGGTGGGTAGCACCCTAGCAGGACGAGATATACCCTTGTCTAGATGTCCCTTTTTATTTCGGCTGTGTGGCGGCTGCTAGCTACAACCGCGGTGTTATTTTGTTCGGGACTGTTCAGTAAGGATGTGTTCCGGCCTTGTATTGCAGAGGATTTAGGATGGATCCTCGGTACGTTGATCTAGGCCATGTACTGTGACGGGCGGTACTCCGGTAGCCCTGCCATTGATGGAAATCCATTTTCCCTGCGAGACCCTTTGGTTTTGATTTGTATTACCCACTTTTGTGGCTAGTAGATGGAATTTAATAGATGTAACAATTTCGGCTATTTTCTATTTACTTGAAAACCCTAGACACTATTATAATATCACTGGATTCCCTATAAAATGTTTTGGTTAGCGTAAAGTAAAAACTTACCCGCATTTATGTGTGAGAAGTCTTACGTGATACCTCTATTTTCAAATGTTGTCAAAGTTAAGCAAATTTAAACCGTTTACTCATACCAGACCCATGTCTGACCTGGAGTTTATTTTTGTTTTTCATAAACTCTTGGGTACTCAAATTTTTATTAGTAGCCAAGTGATTTTGGTTTCTGGAGAAGCTTGGAGCAAAAGTTCAGACGTATCTATATATATATATATATATATATATATATATATATCTAATTCCGTTGTGTTTTGTTGGTGCATGTTGTATTTTGGGATGTATGTAGCGACAGATGTATATATATGACTGTCATGTGTATGATATTGTGTAACTCTGATATATGTAAAACTAGTTATGTGATGTATTATATTTTGTTCCGTTTCGCTGTGAGATTTCGATGTTGTTATTCTTTCTTTCTATCTTTTCTATTTCTATCCCTTTCTTTTCTTATTGATGATACGTCTTTCTGTGGTTAGAAAGGCGGGAAGGTGGGTCGTCACAGAATTCAAACTTCAAACTTATGCCTCCTTTTTATTAATTTCCTTATCTTTCATAAACTCACCGTTACACTTATATAATTTTACATTAACACACAATAAATGAATTCTTTAGACAGATTTTTGTAATTAATTAAGGCAATATACAACATTAAGAACCTTTCATTTCTCTCTCTACGATTAGATTGGGAATTTAAACAAACATGTTTACATTTCGATTAAACATTTTACTAGGAATGCATTAACATACATTAAACAAATATGATAGCATAAATGAGGTAATATAAACATGTGTAGTGTGTATATATATATATATATATATATATATATATATATATTTGTGTGTACATCTTTATTTCCACTTATAGTTTACATTCATAAATAAAAGGTATACTAATCTACGTAAGTAGGCAATGAATATAAGAGTAAATTAGAAGAGCGAAGGTGAAAAGGTAAATTAGGTTTCAATTAAAATCCAATCAAATCTAAGTGAAAAAGGAAATAATCAAGTGTAAATCTATTTTACCCCTTTACAATCTCCTATTAACATTTAATTTAAAACTATATGAGATTTCAAACCTAAATAATCCCTTTTTGATATATTATTGGATCTAAAACATAAGTTTATATTTAGGTACAAACATATTTGCAGTAAATCAACACTAAAATTTGAAACATGAACTGAATTAATTGGAAATAAATCACCTAATTTAAATTTATTTCAATGTACGTCTACAATTAACGTCTTCTCTATTTTTAATTAAAAGGTTCCAATCACATTAATTGCCATTGATTTCTAAGTTAAATTTTAAAAGAGAAATGAGATAATTCAATTCCTTTCATCATAATTTAACGTATTAATGGAATTATTGTATACAAACCAAAAGCAATTAATTTCTTATTAACTAATTGATTTCTTATTCCTCTAATTAATATGTAAGCTAAAATACATTTCAAACAAATAAACATATTTTACTCCTTTACTAAACTTATTCATTTTTATTCTTTTATTTTTGATTTAAACGTTCTCATATTAAATCAACTATTAACTTATGAATTTATTCGACATAAGTTCTCATTTTATTTCACTCGACTCTATAGTTAACATCTTTTCTTATATTAACTGCAATATTTAATTATATTTAATTTTATTGATTTCAACAGATTAAATAATAAGATGATAAGTAGAACAATATTTACATTTTAGTAATTTAAACACATTTATAAATCTATTGCTTGCAACAAAGGTTACTGAATCTACGTACTAAATAATTGGTTTCCTATTGCATGTTAAAACCAACCATATCAACTAACATTAATTTCTCCTTTCAATACAACGTTCAATTTCATTCCTTATTAACTTTCATTTTACCATTAATTGAAATTACATTAAAAGAGTTTCCAATAACATTCAAACTACATTATTAAATTATATTGTAATCAAAAAAATCCCCATATATAAGTCATAAATTTTGATTTCTTACAATATTAAATTGAAAAATCTTAATTAATTTAATATTTTTAATTATCGAAAGTTACGTGTCATTACAGGAGCTATCGAAGGTTAAGGAAAAAAATGTTAAGAACAAGCCATTTTATATATTGTAAAATAGAGCTATCGTAAGTAGAGCCACCGCATGCTGAGAAAATTACAATCCCATGGCATAATGGTGGGATTCTAGCAATATCCCATGTGGATAAGTAGTATGTCAACGTTAAGGGAAATCTATATAGTAAAGCTTCAAAGCAAACCTATACAACCATGCCACCTTTGTTGGTACCACAACAAAGATAGTGATCTGCGCAAACTACTATAGTATTGAGATGATAATAAATGGCACCATCCGTCTTCCAAGCCACCAATCCACGTCAACTTCGATAAACCAATACAAGCAAGTAATGCAACTCCCTAGCCCCTTTAAATAGAAATCCACCCCACCCAAGATGGGGCTCCTCTCCTCTTTCTTTGCACAAATCATAATTTAGGGCTTTATATTTCCAAGCTCTCTTGAGAGCTTGGGACCTCACTTAATGGCTGATAAAGAAGAAGATGACTTTAACTTTGAAAATAAGAACCTTTAGAAATAAGAATTTGCATATTGACATTATTCATGATATTTGGACTTGAACAAAAGGGGATGACATGTATTTCTGGCATATTGACCATTAAACAATGGATATAACATATTTTCTCGAATTTTATTTCAATTGCATATGAGAGAAGAATGGCTTGAACTTTGGATATTTCGGGCAATTTGGACATTTTGGATTTATATTATTTTGATTATGAGTATATATGAATTTTTATTTAAATTTTACTTCTTTTAAATATTTTGATGCTAGGCTAAAATTGGTTTAACAATTATATTTCTACTTTTTTTATATTTTATAAACTTATCATAAACATCTAACTTGTGTATTAAATACATGTGCTCATATCTAAGAAAATTCATTAATGAATTTAAAAATATGTGGATCCGCTTCAGTATTATTAGTCATTAGGCTACATGCATCTATATGTATCAATCCAAATAGTTCGTTAACTATTTCATCTCTCCCACCGACTAAGTGCTCCACTATCAATCTTTGTGACAATTCACAAGTATTACATAAATGATAACATTTGATTAAAGAATTTTCTGGCTTAATCCAGGATTCCAAAAATGATTGTTAAATACTTTAAATGCTCTAGTATTTTCTTGAGCTACCACATCACCATTATTATGAACATATATACCATCACTGATATATGAAAAACATATCTATTGTGACGAATATTCATTACATTCATATTAAAGTAAAGCAACATTTATTTTTGGTCAAAATCAAAAATGGTTATTATTTAGCAAACAATATTGAAATTAATTTTCAAAACTTAATGCATCCATTAGCAATTTTATATTGTATGCTCTCACTATTTTTGTTGTTATAATAGCAACATTTGAAATATGAAGCTTCATTTAATCACTTACTATAGACTATTGTTTTTTAAACTATAACTAATTCATAATCAAGAGTTTTGGATCAAGTATTTGAACTTAATGAATTGTTCAATGAAAATTACATGTAAGAAAAAATACGTTCGAAATAGAAATCATATTTTCTATTCCTTATCAAGCATTTGGAAATATGCTTTACAATACCGTGTCTCTTAATGAAGCAGAGGTGAACATTGGTTCTCTCTGCATCCCAACTATGCAAACACTATTTCCACTCTCAAACTTTTTCTTTCCCTTTCAAATGGTCAAACCTTTCAAGATAGAAACGCTTTACTATAAGACTGCTCCATATTTCATTACAAAGATGCATTTAATCAAGCATAACATGTTAAGGAGATCGAATAAGTTACGTTTAAGCAAACAAATCAAAATTGAAACTCCAATGATTGAATTGTTAGATCATTTTATAGCCATTAGTCTACGGTTATTTCCAACTCATTAATATCCTCACTCTATTCTATCAAATCGAGCACATGATCTCATTGTATAATTTACGTGCTCACTTTAAATGAAATAGTTTCATCAAAATTCTGTATATTACTAAATACGACTGTTCACCACATAACTTTTATGTGTAATCGAATATGGATCAAATATCCATATACCTATATTTTATGAAAGTTTAAAACTCATAGAAGACAGTACACAAGCTAGGGAATATTCACACTTATAAGTAATCAAAGCTCGAAAATTTAAATGGTCGTATTGTACGGTTCTTGCTTGGGTATTGAGGCGGCAACTTGCCCAAAGATTAATTTATTAGCAAGTAATTATTACATTTCTTTGTTTATTTTTAATTGATTTCATGGTATATTCTAATCAATAAGCAATTTTATCAATTACATTGCCCATGCAAATTGATTAAAGTAGACCATTTTTATATCCAATATGCTCTTATACTTATTAGAATGATTTATTATATTTTTCTAATATGGCTCCTGCTAGATTTTACATCTCTTCAAACCCAAAAGGTGATGTAGGAATCTTTGACTTCCTTTAGTGAGTGCCAGGATCCATTTATCATGTTGCTGCAACATTGAGGGTACCCAACGAATTATAGTCCCCATAATGGGTAAATAACACATTGTTATTTATATCTCGTATGCAACTCCTAGCCATATATACGTTGCTTTATTCATCTACATGACATAAAGGGTGCTCAACAGATTATAAACTACATTAGATACTCATAACCCATTATTTCATAACTGCCTAAGGAAATTTTGTAACCTTTATGAGTGCTCAAAAAAGTTACAAATATTCTTACCAATTCAAGGACAATATAAAAATCACAATAAATATTTTATGGTTTAAGGTTGCGCAGTAACAGTAAGTATGTATAGTATTCTATTTATATTATAAATCATAGAGAGCAATATTATTTTCGATCCGTATCTTAAAATAATAATAGTAGTAGTAGCGAGTATGATCATTTTTAAGGAATAGTAAGTATTCACTACACTCAATGACATTATTTGTTATTTTATACATATATACAATTGTACATGTATGTATTTGTTCCTTATAACAATAGTATGTTTTATTATTATTTGAACTTTACAAACATATTATTTTATTTTACAAACATTATATGAGACTCTTTTATTTGATTACAACTTTTATAATTTAATATTAAATCTTAGGTTTAAGCGTGTATATACATATATTATTAACTTACACTTTAATCAATATTACAACTCAGTTGCAACAATTTAGGGACTAAAGCATTTATAGTTCATATTCTAATTTAATATTATTCTTAAGTTATTGAATTATAATTCTGATATTTTTTAATTATCAAACATATTTCGAGCACTCAAGAGTTTAAGGGAAACATAAACTTCGAGTCAGACATAAAGTCTAGTATGAATAATGTAGTACATCTCGGTTAAATACGTTAAGTGAGACCACATCGCGAGCGTAACGGGTTTCCCCTCACTTACATTTTTCTAATCCATATCTTTGCAAAACCTTTCATACAACCAATGTGACGACCCGGAATTTTCGAGCATTTAAAATCGGAATATTTAATTGATTCTAAATATTCAATATAATAATTTTAACTTGAATTACAAATATAGCTATTTATTTAATAATTGAATAATAGAATTTAATAATTAGAAGTTGAGAAAAATGTTGAATCTGGAATTTTAAGCCCGTTGAAAATAAATTGAAGGCTTATAAAACTTATAATGATAATACTGAAGAGAATAAAAGTGATGAAATCAAATTTAAAAATGGTTTGTTAAATTTTGAAATTTATATCGTTTAAATTGAATTTAAAAAATAGCCTTCCGAGGCACAGTATCGGAATTCGACGAAACCAGTTCCATTAGGTCCGTAATATTGAATTATCGGATTTCAAATTTCGTCTTGATCGGAGTTGTTGTGTGAACACACGATAAATAAACGTGTGGAAAACTAAATAAAACTTTAAATTGATCAACCGGTTGAAATAATTTCACATAGTCGTTTTTTCTTTCACCTCAAAGGTACTGTAGCTTACCTTCTGAAGCACGCCACCCTTCAATCTTTCACTTCATTAATCACGTCGCCCCCTTTCTTTTTCGTTTCAGTCGAACCCTCCTTATTAAAAAAAACCACGCAACCCCTTCTCGTATACAAGAGAACCGAATCTCAATCTCCCCGTCAAAAAAAAAAATCAAAGTATATAAAAAAATGGCGACAGATTTTGTGTATCAAATCGCCAACTTCACGAACGTATGGGGGTCTGTCAGAAGCATTTTATGTCGCCAGTTCCATCGTCTTCGTTCTATCGATCAGATCTTGCGAATTGGTGTTGGGCTAAGCATCGGGGGGGTTACGAGGGATGGAAGCGGAGCGCGATTCTTGGAGCCAACGACAGTGGTCGAGGTCGGCGAGCAGCACGTGTCGAGCGAGAATGGTTTGGGCGAAAATTAGGGCTTTGTCGAGACATTCACGCACGCTGCAGTGTGGTGATGATGCTTCATTTCCCTCGGGTTTAGGATTTGTATTGCAAGGTATAAATTCTGATTCTAATTTACATATATTTAATTTGTGAAAAAAAAAATATAAATATATTTAACAGTATTGGATTTAGCAGTGAGATAAGCCGTGATATGAATTTGTTTTTTTCAATTGAAAATATATGTATAATAAGTAAACATGAAGAATATATATAGATGAGATTCTGAAAATAGGAATTTTAAATGTTAAAAGTTTTTTTAAAGAAAAAAAATTCAGGTTTTTGAAAATCTATGGTTCATTTCTATAAGTATAAGTGGTTTCAAATATAAATGTATAGATCGGTTATAAATTTTTAACGGTAAAGTAAAATTTATGATTTTACTTACCTAATAGTTTTAAATTAAAAATGAGAATCTTATTAGTAGTTGATGATCGTGGCAAATGTTAATTTAAATTTTTATTGATTGGGAAATTTATTGTTCGATTAATTCAAATATTAATGAACTATATAATTATTTATTCAAGGTCAAAACTATGGAAATGAATCGAGATTGGGAAGAATTGAACACAATTAAAGAAAAGGTGAGTTAATCTCACTCAGTTTAAATTTAGATTTAAATGATAAAATTTAAATAATTGTTTGGATGGTTGAATTGATCGATGTGATATGGTATGATATTTTGTAATTGGTGTACTATATTGTGCTAACGTCTGTGGATGCAGGGAAAACAGGTTGGAGGGATCCAACTGGATCCCTCAACATTTATTTAAATTATTTAATATTCTCTGCTGTGAATATTGATATTCTATAATGAGTTATATTGGAATATTGAATGTTATGGTTGATTAGATATATTTGGGTATAATGAATTGCCAAAATTATATAGATTGGATTTGGAAAGAAAATAAAAGAAATGAATTTGTAAGTAAAGTAATTATAGAAAATTTGAATAAATTAAGAATGAGTAGAAAGGAAATAGAAGTAATATGAAAATAATAATAAATAACTTCGAGTATGAAAGAAAAGAGATTAAATAAACAGTAATTAATGAATTGTAAAATTATGTGGTACTAATTTAAAAGAATAAAGAATTATTTTAAACTTAAATTTTAAATTTATATAAAAGGATAAGGAAGTAATTGAGAAATCTAAAAAAAAATTGAAATTCTAGTTAAAGTATTTTAAATCATAATTAAGAACTGAAATCTGAAATTAATAGGTTTTTGAATTAAAAGGGGGTAAATGGGAAATCAATTTGGAAATTGATTCAAGTGTACGAAATTGAAAATTTTAAGGAAGAATGTGAAGTGGGGTATATTTCTCTGGATAGCCAAGAACGTTCAAAGTAAACTTTAGATATAAGTTAAAGGTTTAATGTTGTTTTAAAAAGCATGTTTTAGAAAATTTATGATCTTAAATTCTTAAATAAATATTTTTTTCAAATCTATTACCATAATAAATATTTATAAATAGTGACTTAGTATTTATTTGAAAAGTGAAAGCCTAGTTTTATATTATATAAAGTAATCTTATTTTCAATGATTATATAGTATGTATTTTAGTAAATTATTGAAGTAGTCTTAATTTAAATATTTTAGAGTAAATCCCAAAGCAAGTGTTTTGTTTAATCTATTATCGTAATAAGTATTTAAAGGATGATTTGGTATTTTTTGTAAAGAAGAAAATCTAGTTATATTTATAAAGTAAACTTATTGTAATTATTTCTAAAGTATTATTATAAATTGAGTATTAAAGTAAATCTTCCTAAATTAAAAGTTAAATATATTCTATAATAAAATGTTTTAAATTATTTTAAAGATCTAGAGTTTTGTGCTTGGTGATCCCAGTGGAAATAGAAATACTTAGAATTTATTCTGAGAAAGGCAGATAGTTTTGAATCTGTTTTCAAAGGAATTTGAAGTGTGAAAATATATCTTGTAAAAGATATTTTCGAGATAAATAAATAATTTGGAAGATTATTTATTGTTTGATGGATGTTTGTGAATAGAAATTGATAGTTAATAACCGACTATCAATATTGGACAATGCGTTGATCGTTTCGAAGAGACCGGGATCGAGATTTATTTCTCGAAAACCACTTCGATCCGGTTTGTACGATTCGTGTAAACGATTTTGGATTCAAAGATGGAGCAGTGAAGTGCAAGGGCTAGTCGCTACTAATCCTGAGGATATTTTCAAAATGGATGTAGTAGGAATAGTGCCTTCGGTTCCGTTCGAACCCGAGACGGACTTGTATGGATGAATGCTTGCGAAACATCGTCAGGTGGACGATGGGCATTCTAAGGGATATATTCTAAACAGGTAACGCTTAGCCTCAAGCCTCATCAAATGGGAATGGCTGAAAATCAGGGGATATGCAGCAAGGCTTCGTGGGTAGCCCCCACTAGAGGGTGAGGTCATCCCTGTCTAGATGTCCCTTTTATTTCGGCTTAGTGGGCGGTTGCTGATCCCAACCGCGGGGTGATCTTGCTCGGGGCTGTCCAGTAAGGGATGGTTCTGGTCTTGTGTTGCAGGGGAGTTAGGGTGGCTCCTCGGTACGCTGATCTAGACCAGGTACCGTGACAGGTGGTACCCCAGTGCCTAGCCATTAGTTGGAATCCATTTTCCCTACGCGCCCGTACGGTTTTGATTGTGCCCAACTATTGCTGAAACGTGAGATGCAAGCATTTCAGCTAGATTCTATTTTACTTTCTATAGACACTATTATAATATCAGAGGACTTTAATAAACATGTTTTAGCTATCGTAAGGTAAAAACCCGACATGTTTATTTGTGGCGTGGTCTTACGAGATGATTTTCCTTTCAAAGGATTTTTGAAACTTTAATAATCAATTGGGGGTGATTTTCTCACGCTGGTATTCCAGACTGACTCGGGTGTTATTTAACTGTAATGCTCGGGTCAGACCGAGTATTATAGGATACAGGTTTGATGCTGTGGAGCTCAGGAGACGAGCTGGTCGACGATACGAATTCTCGTACTTGTTTTATATGTACATTCCGCTGTGTTGAGTAGTTGTGTATCTAGTTGTATGCTATTGATGTTGTATGATCTCTGATGATGTACTCCGATAATGTAATGTATAACAGATATATTTGATTTTGTGTGAAGATATGTTAATACCTATTATATTTTATTCCGCTGCGATGGTTAGGTTCTGTTGTTGCTTTCTATTTTCTTCTTCTACCTCTTCTTCATTACCCAAATGGTTCGTATTTCTGTACAACTTGAGTTGATGTAAGTAAAATAGTGTTGACTCAAGGGGTACGGATTTGCGGGCTGTTACAGTTGGTATCAGAGCATAGGTGGTGATAACCTTGGCTCTGGTGAGAATTACTCATTTAAAATAGTGTCCGACGTACTCTATAATGAGTTTGAGCGTATTAATAAATATGAGCGCATATTTGTTAGTGAATATAAATTGTTTTAATATTGTATTAATTAGTTTATTGAGTGGCATATGAACCTTCGTCGGCACAGTCTGGACAACTGCATCGAAGGGTTTTCTAAACACTTGAATAGAACAATCGACACGTTATTGTTTTAAATGTGGGTGAATGAAATAATTTTACCCAAAAATATATCTTCGATATAAAGAAAGTTTTTGTAAACTATTTTAGCTAACACATGGTTGCTTGGATGTTAGAAATGATAATATTAAATTATTATCATCATTGTGTGAAAATTTAACTAGAAATTGAAATATATCTAAAATTTAAGGGAATAAATTCATTATAAAATGGAATTTATAAATATGAATTATAAATGTAAATTATAAATTTAAATATAATCAAATGGAAATTTGTATGAGCATAAACTATGCAAATGAATTATAGTTAAAATTGATTTAAGCAGGATTTGGAAATTTAAAATCTCGGAAATTTGGAAGTGTTTTGAAGATAAAAGATAGTATTATTGTTTGGGGGTATTTATGAAAGGAAAGTTGTTTTAAATGGATTTTGGAAGTGAAATAGTATTGAAATCACTTGGATTATTGGAAAATAATTCTAATGATGACGGCTGCATCATCAGTATTCATTTTCGAATTTCTAAGTGACGGATTGCTGCCAAAAACTGATTTGTTCAGGAAGCTAGTTGTTTTTGGAAATTTCAAAAGGGAATTTGTTGAAAATAAAAACCAGCATTGGTTTAATGTTTGAGAAATGTGATTTGAGATGTTGAAGATTTCAAAATGTTTTGAAACCAATAACCGGGTGTTTGAAAATCCTGATGAGATAGTTGTAAGCTTATAAATTGAGATGACTTTTAGATTAGAAAGGAAATATAAGCTTTGAAGGTTGGAATTTAAATTTAAAGTGAGAAGTTAAAAATGAGATTTACTTGAATCGATAAATAAAATTGAATCAAATTGAGTTAAATAAATCTGAGTTAAAGTAAAATTGAATTGGAATGAGAATTTAATTGAATTAATGAATGGAAATAAATTCTTACCTGAATAAATGGAAGTAAGTTGGATAAGAAATAGGTTGGATAAGAATTGAATTAGAGTAAATAAATTAGAATAACTTGTAATAGAATTAAAAATCTATGGAAATAAAATATGCTTAAGTTATAAATAAGTGTAAATTTCGAGTTAAAAATAAAAAATGAATTTATTCAAACCAAGAATGAATGGAATGTGTAAAATAATACGTTGTGACTTATAAAATTGAAAAGTGTGAGTTAGAAAACCCAAAATTTATATTGTTTGGGGTTTTGGAAATAAAACAAAGAAAATCCAAATTTGAATTATTAAATAAAATTGAACTAAGAAAATAAAATGAAGTGGTATTTGGAATTAAAAATGAAGTATTGAACTATAAATAGGGAAGAACTAATTTATTAATAAATTAGTTAATGAAATGTGTAAATGGAACCTATTATAGTTAAATAAAGCTGAATTGTGAGTTTATGATGAAACTGGAAAATAAAACTCAAGTTATAAATAAAAATTCGACCTGGATTGTTAGTGAAGTAAATGAAATTGAATTGTGAGCTCATGAAATTTGGTGGTAAATTGAAATGGATAATGGATCCATAACTTGAGTTATAAATTAAAATTAACTTGAAGTGTAAACAAATTAAATATAATTGGGAATGTGTCAAATAAAAATGTGATTGGATTAAAATAGTAATGGTATGGTTTGCAAATAAAATCCAAATACGTAGAAATAAATTGAAATGACCTTGTAATTTATTTAAGTGAACTGAGAATGAATCGAACTTGGAAATTTGGAATTTATAATCACTAATCAAATAAATTTGTAGTTTGAAAGGAGTTTGGATTGAAATAGAATCAAGTTAAATTGAAAAGAGAACTTTGTTTGCAAAATAAGAGTAAGCTTAAGTATAAAATTTGAATAAATTGAAGGAAATTGACTTAAGCTGAATATAAGGGGGAGAGTTGAATTGAAACTCAACTAAAATAATGATATTGGGTTGGATTTAAATCAAGTGAAAATAAATTTGGATCGAAATAGAATTTGGTGGGCTGTAAATAAAATTTAAGAAAATGAAAATTCACTATTGGATTGAGTGGATAAACTAATTATATTAAATAAATGAATGGATGGGATAAATAAGAACCAAATGAAGTATGGTTTAAATAAGTTGAGGAATGGTTATTGAATGATATAGCTTGGTTTGTTTTGAGCTAAATAAAATAGTTTGGAGAAAACAAATATGGAATAAACGTAAGTGAATGGATTTAAATTTGAAATGCAATGAAAATGAGAATATATGAATTGTGAATGTGACGACCGCCCATGACTCCTGCACTAAACAAGGAAATGGTGCGCTAAAAGGTGTGCCAGGCAGCCATGGCTGATCGTCAGGGTAAGGTAAAAACAGCGGAGTCTATCGTATTACTCACAGCGCATGGATAAAATACAATAGAACATATATATATAGTGAAGCTCTACAAAACAGATTCTCATCAAATAACCTCCTAGTAGTTTGATACAAAAATCTGAATAGTAAATACATCAAGCCTCACTACATATCACTCAGAGAATATACAAGCAGCGGAACATCCAGTACATATAGTAAGAAAATAATATGCAAGCCTCCAGCTCGTCTTCGTCATCAGCATCGTTGGTCACTAAGAACAGCACCTGTCACCTGCTACCTAGTCTGCCCATCCCAAAATGGATGAACAGCCCAAGGTAATAAGAGTTGAACATAAAACCTTGAGTCAAACAACAGTCTTAGTGAGCGGTAAATTAACTAACAACATACCAAAAGAGCATAAGGGAAAAGGAATAGGAACCCAACCCTCCCACTCCACCTCTTTCTACAGTGATAGCCCCCAGACACACTAAGCAGAAGTAAACATAGCAAATAAGACATTTAAAGTAAAGCAATTATCACTCGAGTCAAGGTCGGAGTTTTCCAAGTACAAACCCCCAAGGCCTAAACCAAGATCAGATAAGCACCCAGAAAACATCGCTCTTGAGACCGAATGACGATACAACCAAACATCCAAACATCCATGACCCTGGCTATCACTGTTATCATTGCTTCGATACCACCGTTAATTGAATGACCGGCACATTCTTTCAGCCGTCCGTCAAGGGCTAATGGTAGCCCCGGCTCTAGACAGAACTCCGCACGTCGTCGCAGCCCATGCCTAGGACTATCGAATCTGCCCAGAGTACTCGACCACCAACTGTAGTCTTTTGGGACTATCGAATCTGCCCAGCGTACTCTTGCTTTGAGTCTGCTAGAACCTTCAATAACGATGAAATCTCAGCCTTCTAGTCATCCTCCTCGACGACTATTCTCATACTAGTTCAAGCGCCTCTCGAGCCAACCATTATCCAAAAACTCGAACCATCCCTCGAGTTATCAACATGCTTGGAATGATCCCGTCTGGATTATACCAAGACTACTTCACATCATGCCTTGCTTTATCTCATCATAGCAAAGTCCCATCTCAACACCATCATCAAATCCGTCCATATGAGCTTTATCATCCGCCACATATGCCGTGAGCAGTTTTTTTCCTATTCAAGAGCCTTTCCCTTAGCTTTTGAATCATCTTCGACCAACTTGTCCAAATCCAACCTCTAATCAACTAATTTATAACAATCAATCAAATCAATCATTAATCCAAGTAATTTAGCATTCAAACATAATCTAAAACCAATTATAACTAAAATGGCAATCTTGTAAATAAAGAGTCCAAATCTAACAAGCATGAATCATAAGTATTATCTCTACAACTTGATGGATGAACTTTCATAGGTTAACATGTATAACAATGGATGTCAAATCTTCATGAACAATGGATCTACACTTATGTTTAAGAAAATGCATGGAAATCACTATTTAACGCAAAATCAAACCACCAATCCAATATGCTCCTTTAGGTCCGTGTGAGAGATAACCACCACTCACTGAATCACCTAAACACCTCAAAAACAACACACTTCAGATCTGGACAGCGAAGGATCTAGCTTGATCCGTCAAAATTCCACGTCAAACGATGAAATCTCTCTTCAATGGATGGAGATCTTCAATCTAAGCTCTTGGATCTTCGATTTGGATGGAAAGAAACACAAGATTAAAGAGGAGAAAAGAAGTAAAGAAGTGTAGCACTCGAGCTCTCAAAATGGCAGGACTTCGTCGCTTCAAAATCCGGATCCCAAAAATGAAGCAAACCCCTTGTATTTATAGGCCGAACCTTAGGTCGCTCGCTCGCTATTAGGTCGCTCACGACCTAACTATGGCCAACCTACGACCTAGCAGTTCCCCCGACCTAACGACCCTGCAACTCAAGCTATCATGCGACTCAACGACCTAACACACCCGTACTCGACCTAAAACATGCACGGCTTAACGACTCAGCCCTTCACGCGACTCAACTACACACGCGACCTAACGCTCAACGATTTAGGCGATCTAACAATATCTCGACCTAGCGACTTAACAACAAACGCGACCTAACTACTAAGTCGCATTCCTACCTAAGTCGCCTAGACGACTTAACGACCTAACAACGTAACCCTCTACGCGACTTAACGACTTATCCAAGGTCGCGACCAAGCCACTACAGCGACCTAACTACACAAAGCAAACCAAACATAGGTCGCGTACGACCTAACTATACACACAGGGTCTCACGACCTAACTATAACGACTTAAACTACTTCCTTAAGTCGCTCTAACGACTTACTTCTCTTAGGTCGCTAACCCCTTAAGCCGTTAGTTTCCTTAGGTCGCTCCAATCTCCTTAGGTCGCTTCATCCGTTAACTCGCTCCACCGACCCAAGCTTCTACACGACCTAACTCCTAGGTCATTCCAAATCTCCTAAGTCGCTCAACCTTATCCTTAGATCGCGCGACACCCTAGGTCCTCTCTAAGCCGCTTCTACGACTTAGCCTCCAGACGACTTAAGCTTTGGACGACTTAACAACACTAATGACCTAATGACAACAGTTTTACGATCCTTCGATATGTAAAATACGGGTCGTTACATTCTCTCCCCCTTAGGAATTTCGCCTCCGAAATTCCAAACAAACAAGAGCAACCAAATACTATTCTGCATGCCTACCATCCATAGCAATCATCAAACCATACATCCAATTACTAGCCTACCATGCAGAATTCTAAGACTAGAACAAGTTACAATGTCATGAGATGACACGACACCTTATGGTCATACCTCGAAGAGTTCAGGGTAAACTGCCTTTATCCTCTCTTCCACCTCCCATGTATAGTCGTTAACATCATCACTCCATTGTATCTTGAGTAACCTAACTACCTTCCTCCTAAGTTGTTTCGTGTCAGTTCCCACAACACGAAGCGGCTTACGAGGTCTCTTATCAACTGGATTAACCTCAAAATCTTCACAGTTATCAGCAGAAACCACTGTATTCGAGTCATGCACATACTTCCGTAGATACGATATATGAAAAACATTGTCCACACCCGACATCTTTTCTGGTAATTCCAATTTATAGGCGAGCTTTCCAATTCTCTCGATGATCGGGAATGGTCCAACAAATCTCGGAGTCAATTTTCCTTTCTTCCCGAATCGAATAACTTTCTTCAGTGGAGAAATCTTCACAAAAACCATATCACCTACGTCGAACTCCAAATCCTTACGACGCTTATCGGCATAACTTTTCTAACGGTCCTGGGGTGCCTTCATTCGTTGTCGAATAATCTCTATGCAATCCGAAGTCTGTTGAATCATTTCTGGCCCAAGTATCAACTTTTCTCTCGTTTCCAACCAACATGTCGGGGAGTTACACGGTCTTCCATACAATGCTTCATACGGCGCCATACCAATGCTTGACTGGTAACTGTTGTTATACGAAAATTCCACCAAATGAAGATGATCTTCCATGATCCTCCGAAGTCCAAAACACATGCTCTGAGGAGATCTTCCAAAACTCGGTTGACTCTCTCGGTCTGACCATCTGTTTGGGGGTGATAAGCTATACTCAAACACAACTCGGTTCCCAAAACTTCCTGGAAGCTCTTCCAAAATCCACTAGTGAACAATGGGTCTCGATCGCTCACTATACTTTTCGAAATACCATGGAATCGAACTATCCACTTAACATACAGCTCAGCCAACTTCGATGCAGTCCTATTTGATCGAACAGGAATAAACCTTGCACTCTTAGTCAAACGATCTATGACGACCCAAATCCCTTCATTTCCCGTTCTTGTTCTAGGTAACCCATCGATAAAATCCATCGATATTTGCTCCCACTTCCATGTGGAAACTTCTAATGGCTGAAGCAATCCACTTGGCTTCTTCTACTCGGCTTTTACCAACTAGCAGTTCATACACTTGGAAATAAAATTCCCAACATCCTTCTTCATACCTTCCCAGTAATAGGTTCTTTTCATATCCCGATACATCTTATTTCCACCTGGATGAATTGTCAGCTACGAGTGATGACTTTCCATCAGAACCTCATCTCTCAATTCATCTATATCGGGAACAACTAGTCGTCCTTGCTTCCGAAGCCAACCCTCTCGATCGACCTCGAATCCTTTATCCTTCTCTGGGTCCAACCCAGATTCCAAATCACGGATAATCTTGACAAGCTTATCGTCTCGCTTTTGGCTCTCGCCAATCCTTTCCACAAGAGTAGGTCTTATCGATAAGTTTTCCAACATCTCAGGTTCCAATTCACATCTGGGCCTGAAGTCAAATCCAGCCAAATGCTCAAGATTCTTCCATTCTGAAAACATGGCCCCCAATCCTGCATGTCTTCGACTTAATGCATCTGCCACTGCGTTATCCTTTCCCGGAGTATAGGCTATACCAAAATCATATGATGCTAAAAACTCTAGCCATCGTTGCTGCCAAAGATTCAAATCCTTTTGGGAGAAAAGATACTTCAACAACTTATGATCTGTAAACAACTCGAATCGAACTCCCAATAGGTAATTTCTCCACATCTTCAGAGCAAATACAATCGCCGCCAACTCCAAATCATGAGTCGGATAATTCCTTTCATGCGGCTTCAGTTGTCGACTTGCATACGCAACAACTTTACCCTTCTGCATCAGCACTGCTCCAAGTCCAGTACCACATGCATCGGTGTAAACCACCATCTCATCATTTCCATTTGGAATAGTCAAAACAGGAGCACTTGTTAGTCGCTCTTTTAAGATTTCGAAAGCTTGCTCACACTTAGCATCCCATCTGAATACTTGATTCTTTTTCGTCAATCATGTTAATGGTGCAGCTACCTTGGAAAAGTCTTTGATAAACCGATGATAGTATCCTGCTAATCCAAGAAAACTTCTCACATCAGATGCATTCTGAGGTCTAACCCAATCCTGGATTGCTGCCACCTTGGCGGGATCAACCGCTATTCCACTTCCAGAGATAATATGGCCTAAGAACCTCACTTCGCTCTTCCAGAAGTGACACTTCGAAAACTTAGCCTTCAGCTGATGTTTCCGCAAGGTTTCCAAAATAATACGCAAGTGCGTCTTGTGCTCTTCTTCATTACTGGAATAAATCAAAATATCATCCACGAATACTAGTATGAACTTGTTCAACTGATCCCTGAACACTCTATTCATAAGATCCACAAAATATGCTGGTGCATTGGTCAATCCAAACGGCATTACCATCCATTCAAAGAAACCAAATGGTGTCCTAAAAGCAGTCTTCGGCACACTATCCTTTGCCACTCTTAATTGGTGAAATCCCGTTGCCAAATCCATCTTGGAAAACACCTTGGCTTCGTGAAGCTGATCAAACAAGTCATCTATTCTCGGCAATGGATACTTGTTCTTCTTAGTCACTTTATTCAACTCACGATAATCCACACACAACCTTAACGATCCATCCGCTTTGGTTGCAAACACAACTGGTGCTCCCCATTCGGACACACTACGCCGAATGAATCCTTTCTGTAAAAGACCATCAACTTGCACCTTCAACTCTTGCTGTTCCCTAGGTGCCATCCTACTAAGAGGCATCACAACAGGTCTGGCTCCTTCAACTAGATCGATGCGAAACTCGATCTCTCTATGTGGCGGTAACCCTTTGACCTCCTCAAAGACATCCTCAAATCCATTTGCGACTGGCACCGATGACTGTCCATCTCGTGGAACAACCAGCGAATACATGAAGCTCATGAAGCCGCCTTCCTCATACTTACATCGTATCATAACCTTTCGCCCTTCCACATTCTCGACTGTCACCTCCAGCCTTTCACAATCAACCTTTGCCGCATATTTCCTAAGCCAGTCCATACCCAAAATAATTCCAAACCCCACAAAGTTCAGAACAAAACAATCACAAACAAAAGAGCAATCATGACTCGATACAACCAGACCACGGCATATCATACACAAACAAGACGAACCCCCAACTGGATTAGTCACAACCAATGGTCTATCAACAATATCCGGTTCCAAACCCAACCGGCCTACAAGTTCATTACAAACAAAAGAATGCGACGCCCCAGTATCGAACAACACTCTAACTGGAACACCACAAATGGAAAGAGTACCTTGTACCACCACACTCTTTCCTTTTTCTTCTGCAGTAGGAGCTTTTGAAGATGATGGCACAGCCCCCAAAGCATAAGCTTGCACAATCTGTTTGTCCTCCCGCGGTTCTGGACAATTCCTCTTGATATGCCCCGGCTTGTCACAGTTGTGGCACTTCACAGGCACCTTTGGATTCTTACAATCTTTGGAGAAATGGCCCTTCTACTGACAGTTGTAGCAGGTCACTTCGCCCTTCGGCTTCTTCTGGCCATCCTTACCCTTCTGCTGCTTCCTCTTCTTGTTTCCACCTTGTTGTGGTTTAGACTCCTCCTTGGTCACAGCAACAACAGATCCTTCTTTAGGAAACAGATTCTCGTGCCTGAGAGCCTTCTCCACAAGCTTCTCAAATGGATCATCCAGATGATCCACCAATTGACTCCCTAGATAAATGTCCAAGCCTGTCACAAACTTCTCGTTCTTCTGATATGGAGATTCAATATACGACCGAGCATACTTGGACAAGGCTTCAAACTCAGAAACATACTCAAGAACTGGTCTTCCACCTTGCTTGAGCTCCATAAACTTCTTGAACAAAACAGATTTCTGAGCTGTAGAAATGAACTTAGCTTCAAATCTTGCTTGGAATTGCACCCAAGTAATTTCTTCCTCCGGAGTATCAATGGTGATAGAGTTCCATAAATCAGAAGCTCTTCCCTGAAGCTGTCTTGATGCGAGCTTCCTTTTGGTTACATCCTCGATTCCCAAGTCACCAAAGATTCTTTTACAAGCATCTATCCATCTCTGGACTTCAATGGTTAACTCTGTTCCCAAGAAAACTTTCCCTCCAAGAGAAGTATAGTCTTTACACAGCTTAGCAAAATCCACTGGTTTTGGCTCTTGAACTTAAACTCCAACATCTACCGCTGGCCCCGGAGCTGGCATCCTCCTTATGATCGAAGTCATCATAGCCTCGAACATAGCAGCATAATCAGCAGCCCCCTCAGCAGCACGGCCTTCCCTAGCAGCTGGTCTCCCCCTTCGACTCATTCTTAATATCTATAAAGAAAATGATTAATACACCTTGAGAAACAACTGCATAAGGAGTTCAAATCCTTCTAAGCTACTATATTATATATAGTAATCACCCATCAAAATACAATTACGTTTCTCATACGTAGTTATGTCAGCGAGCGTTGGCTAAAATCGATTAACCAAAGCTCTGATACCAAATGTGACGACCGCCCATGACTCCTGCACTAAACAAGGAAATGGTGCGCTGAAAGGTGTGCCAGGCAGCCATGGATGATCGTCGGGGTAAGGTAAAAACAGCGGAGTCTATCATATTACTCACAGCGCATGGATAAAATACAATAGAAAAAATATATATATATATATATAGTGAAGCTCTACAAAACCGATTCTCATCAAGTAACCTCATAGTAGTAAGATACAAAAATCTGAATAGTCAATACATCAAGCCTCACTACATATCACTCAGAGAATATACAAGCAGCGGAACATCCAGTACATATAGTAAGAAAATAATATGCAAGCCTTCAGCTCGTCTTCGTCATCAGCATCGTTGGTCACTAAGAACAGCACCTGTCACCTGCTACCTAGTCTGCCCATCCCAAAATGGATGAACAGCCCAAGGTAATAAGAGTTGAACATAAAACCTTGAGTCAGACAACAGTCTTAGTGAGCGGTAAATTAACTAACAACATACCAAAAGAGCATAAAGGTAAAAAGAATAGGAACCCAACCCTCCCACTCCACCTCTTTCTACAGTGATAGCCCCCAGACACACTAAGCAGAAGTAACATAGCAAATCAGACATTTAAAGTAAAGCAATTATCACTCGAGTCAAGGTCGGTGTTTTCCAAGTACAAACCCCCAAGGCCTAAACCAAGATCAGATAAGCACCCAGAAAACATCTCTCTTGAGACCGAATGACGATACAACCAAACATCCATGACCCTGGCTATCACTGTTATCATTGCTTCGATACCACCATTAATTGAATGACCGGCACATTCTTTCAGCCGTCCGTCAAGGGCTAATGGTAACCCCGGTTCTAGAAAGAACACTGCACGTTGTCGCAGCCCATGCCTAGGACTATCGAATCTGCCCAGAGTACTCGACCACCAACTGTAGTCTTTTGGGACTATCGAATCTGCCAAGCGTACTCTTGCTTTGAGTCTGCTAGAACCTTCAATAACAATGAAATCTCAGCCTTTTAGTCATCCTCCTCGACGCATATTCTCATACTAACTCAAGCGCCTCTCGAGCCAACCATTATCCACAAACTCGAACCATCCCTCGAGTTATCAACATGCTTGGAATGATCCCGTCTGGATTATACCAAGACTACTTCACATCATGCCTTTCTTTATCTCATCATAGCAAAGTACCATCTCAACACCATCATCAAATCCGTCCATATGAGCTTTATCATCCGCCACATATGCCGTGAGCAGTTTTTTTCCTATTCAAGAGCCTTTCCCTTAGCTTTTGAATCATCTTCGACCAACTTGTCCAAATCCAACCTCTAATCAACTAATTTATAACAATCAATCAAATCAATCATTAATCCAAGTAATTTAGCACTCAAACATAATCTAAAACCAATTATAACTAAAATGGCAATCTTGTAAATAAAGAGTCCAAATCTAACAAGCATGAATCATAAGTATTATCTCTACAACTTGATGGATGAACTTTCATAGGTTAACATGTATAACAATGGATGCCAAATCTTCATGAACAATGGATCTACAATTATGTTTAAGAAAATGCATGGAAATCACTATTTAACACAAAATCAAACCACCAATCCAATATGCTCCTTTGGGTCCGTGTGAGAGATAACCACCACTCACCGAATCACCTAAACACCTCAAAAACAACACACTTCAGATCTGGACAGCGAAGGATCTAGCTTGATCCGTCAAAATTCCGCTTCAAACGATGAAATCTCTCTTCAATGGATGGAGATCTTCAATCTAAGCTCTTGGATCTTCGATTTGGATGGAAAGAAACACAAGATTAAAGAGGAGAAAAGAAGTGAAGAAGTGTAGCACTCGAGCTCTCAAAATGGTAGGACTTCTTCGCTTCAAAATCCGGATCCCAAAAATAAAGCAAACCCCTTGTATTTATAGGTCGAACCTTAGGTCGCTCGCTCGCTATTAGGTCGCTCACGACCTAACTATGGCCGACCTACGACCTAGCAGTTCCCCCGACCTAACGACCCTGCAACTCAAGCTATCATGCGACTCAACGACCTAACACACCTGTACTTGACCAAAAACATGCACGGCTTAACGACTCAGCCCTTCACGCGACTCAACTACACACGCGACCTAACGCTCAACGATTTAGGCGATCTAACAATATCTCGACCTAGCGACTTAACAACAAACGCGACCTAACTACTAAGTCGCATTCCTACCTAAGTCGCCTAGACGACTTAACGACCTAACAACGTAACCCTCTACTCGACTTAACGACTTATCCAAGGTCGCAACCTAGCCACTGCAGCGACCTAACTACACAAAGCAAACCAAACATAGGTCGCATACGACCTAACTATACACACAGGGTCTCACGACCTAACTATAACGACTTAAACTATTTCCTTAAGTCGCTCTAACGACTTACTTCTCTTAGGTCGCTAAACCCTTAAGCCGTTAGTTTCTTTAGGTCGCTCCAATCTCCTTAGGTCGCTTCATCCGTTAACTCGCTCCACCGACCCAAGCTTCTACACGACCTAACTCCTAGGTCGTTCCAAATCTCCTAAGTCGCTCAACCTTATCCTTAGGTCGCTCGACACCCTAGGTCCTCTCTAAGCCGCTTCTACGACCTAGCCTCCAGACGACTTAAGCTTTGGACGACTTAACAACACTAACGACCTAATGACAACAGTTTTACAATCCTTCGATACGTAAAATACGGGTCGTTACAGTGAATAAATTTTAAAAATAGAATTGAGTGTAAATTGAGTTGGAATTCATTTAAATTGATTATAAAACATAAATACTTGTTTGTTCACATAGATCTCGTCAAACTACATAGAATAAATTGTCATTCGATGTAAGTGGAAGGAATTAAAATTCTATGAATCATTGCAAGTAAATAAAATTGATTTTTAAATCAATTGGAATAATATGGGTTTGTTGAAAATTAAAAATGAATTGAATGTAAGCGATCGAGTCTTAAACCATTCAAATTGTATGAAAATGGTTATAAATTAATTGAAACAGTTGAATTAGTATGAAAGTTGTAAAAAATTGCTTACGGAAAATGTTTGATGTGCATTTCTTATAGAATTCATTTGTTTTTACCATTGCAACTAAGTGAAATATAGTTAAACTGCATATATTTGGCACTTACATGTTTAAATTGAGTAAGTACAGGTACCTGGAAGCCGTGTGGCTGGATTTGGTTGTGCTATTTGCTAAAAATAATAAGCCGCTTGCTTAAAACGCTAAATAAGGTACGCCTACGCAATAAAAATAGGAAATATGAACTGTTTTTGGTTTTTCAAACCGTGTGGGTCGATGTATATATATTTCTATCTTTTGTCAAATTGCAAAAGCTCCTCCGTACAAAGGAGACTCTGCGAAAAATTTTCAGACATTTTGGGAGTTAGAAATTTTTTGAAAATATTTGGAAAATTTTGTTAACGACAAAATAGTTTAAAATGGAAAATTGAAATAAGTTAGTAAATGAAACTAATTAAAAAAAATGACATGAATTAATTATAAATGGAAAATAAAATTCAATATTGAAAGTTAAAGATAAACTGAATTCGTATGGAAATGAAAGAATAAATGTGGATAGAAATGGATATAAACTAAAGTGGTAAGATGAAAATAAATATAAGAAACATATAAAATGCTTATGTTAACTTAAGTAAGGAATGGTCAATTCTTAATTGAAAATTGATAGTACAAATATATTCTATGATAATATTAGAATGAATAGATATTGACATTATGTGAGGAAGTCGATAAAATGTTTTGGGAATATTGTAATTGGATATTAGTGCTAAGAAGGATATGCAGGTATTATAAAAGGAAAAGGGAATTGGATTTGATTTCAGAAAAATAAATTTGAAATGCTCGACAAAAAGGTATGTGTTTAAATTTCTGTGAAATTTGATTGGGATTTGGATCGAGCCACTTGGCTTTTTGTTTTCCTTTTGGATTTGGGAGGCCGTAGAGCCATTTTGTAGTTATACCGAGCTAGCCGCGCAAAGGAGACGCTAGCAAAAATTTTCAGAAATTTAGGGAGTTAGAAAAATTTTGAGAAAATTTTGATAATTCAAATTTTAGTTTTGAACTATAATTTGAGTAGCTGAACAAGTAAGTTATTTGAAAACTATAGAAGGTTTTGGAAAAGTTTGGAAAGTTAATAAGAATAATAATGGTCTTTTGTAAAAGGATAGTTGGTTGGATGTCGAATTGTTAGAAACTAATTGGTTTTGAGAAAAGTAAATGGGTATTGGACCATTCTTCCTAACTAGTAATTTCGGGGACGAAATTCTTTTAAGGGGGAAGGAATGTGACGACCCGGAATTTTCGAGCATTTAAAATCGGAATATTTAATTGATTTTAAATATTCAATATAATAATTTTAACTTGAATTACAAATATCGCTATTTATTTAATAATTGAATAATAGAATTTAATAATTTGAAGTTGAGAAAAATGTTGAATCTGGAATTTTAAGCCTGTTGAAATAAATTGAAGGCTTATAAAACTAATATTGATAATACTGAAGAGAATAGAAGTGATGAAATCAAATTTAAAAATGGTTTGTTAAATTTTGAAATTTATATCGTTTAAATTGAATTTAAAAAATAGCCTTCCGAGGCACAGTCTCGGTATTCGACGAAACCAGTTCCATTGGGTCCGTAATATTGAATTATTATCGGATTTCAAATTTCGTCTTGATCGGAGTTATTGTGTGAACACACGATAAATAAACGTGTGGAAAACTAAATAAAACTTTAAATTGATCAACCAGTTGAAATAATTTCACATAGTCGTTTTTTCTTTCACCTCAAAGGTACTGTAGCTTACCTTCTGAAGCACGCCACTCTTTAATCTTTAACTTCATTAATCACATCGCCCCCTTTCTTTTTCTTTTCAGCCGAACCCTCCTTATTAAAAAAAAAACCACGCAACCCCTTTTCATATACAAGAGAACCGAATCTCAATCTCCCCGTCAAAAACAAAAATCAAAGTATATAAAAAAATGGCGACAGATTTTGTGTATCAAATCGCCTACTTCACGAACGTATGGGGGTCTGTCAGGAGCATTTTATGTCGCCAGTTCCATCGTCTTTGTTCTATCGATCAGATCTTGCGAATTGGTGTTGGGCTAAGCATCGGGGGGGGATACGAGGGATGGAAGCGGAGCTCGATTCTTGGAGCCAACAACAGTGGCCGAGGTCAGCGAGCAGCATGTGTCGAGCGAGAATGGTTTGGGCGAAAATTAGGGCTTTGTCGAGACATTCACGCGCGCTGCAGTGTGGTGATGATGCTTCGTTTCCCTCGGGTTTAGGATTTGTATTGCAAGGTATAAATTCTGATTCTAATTTACATATATTTAATTTGTGAAAAAAATAAATAAATATATTTAACAGTATTGGATTTAGCAGTGAGATAAGCCGTGATATGAATTTGTTTTTTTCAATTGAAAATATATGTATAATAAGTAAACATGAAGAATATATATAGATGATATTTTGAAAATAGAAATTTTAAATGTTAAAAGTTTATTTAAAGAAAAAAAAAATTCAGGTTTTTGAAAATCTATGGTTCATTTCTATTAGTATAAGTGGTTTCAAATATAAATGTATAGATCGGTTATAAATTTTTAACAGTAAAGTAAAATTTGTGATTTTACTTACCTAATAGTTTTAAATTAAAAATGAGAATCTTATTAGTAGTTGATGATCGTGGCAAAGGTTAATTTAAATTTTTATTGATTGGGAAATTTATTGTTCGATTAATTCAAATATTAATAAACTATATAATTATTTATTCAAGGTCAAAAGTATGGAAACGAATCGAGATTGGGAAGAATTGAACACAATTAAAGCAAAGGTGAGTTAATCTCACTCGGTTTAAATTTAGATTTAAATGATAAAATTTAAATAATTGTTTGGATGGTTGAATTGATCGATGTGATATGGTATGATATTTTGTAATTGGTGTACTATATTGTGCTAACGTCTGTGGATGCAGGGAAAACAGGTTGGAGGGATCCAACTGGATCCCTCAACATTTATTTAAATTATTTAATATTCTCTGCTGTGAATATTGATATTCTATAATGAGTTATATTGGAATATTGAATGTTATGGTAGATTAGATATATTTGGGTATAATGAATTACCAAAATTATATAGATTGGATTTGGAAAGAAAATAAAAGAAATGAATTTGTAAGTAAAGTAATTATAGAAACTTTGAATAAATTAAGAATGAGTTGAAAGGAAATAGAAGTAATATGAAAATAATAATAAATAACTTCGAGTATGAAAGAAAAGAGATTAAATAAACAGTAATTAATGAATTGTAAAATTATGTGGTACTAATTTAAAGGAATAAAGAATTATTTTAAACTTAAATTTTAAATTTATATAAAAGGATAAGGAAGTAATTGAGAAATCTAAAAAAATTGAAATTTTAGTTAAAGTATTTTAAATCATAATTAAGAACTGAAATCTGAAATTAATAGGTTTTTGAATTAAAAGGGAGTAAATGGGAAATCAATTTGGAAATTGATTCAAGTGTTTGAAATTGAAAATTTTAAGGAAGAATGTGAAGTGGGGTATATTTCTCTGGATAGCCAAGAACGTTCAAAGTAAACTTTAGATATAAGTTAAAGGTTTAATGTTGTTTTAAAAAGCATGTTTTAGAAAATTTATTATCTTAAATTCTTAAGTAAATATTTTTTTCAAATCTATTACCGTAATAAATATTTATAAATAGTGACTTAGTATTTATTTGAAAAGTGAAAGCCTAGTTTTATATTATATAAAGTAACCTTATTTTCAATGATTATATAGTATGTATTTTAGTAAATTATTGAAGTGGTCTTAATTTAAATATTTTAAAGTAAATCCCAAAGCAAGTGTTTTGGTTAATCTATTATCCTAATAAGTATTTAAAGGATGATTTGGTATTTTGTGTAAAGAAGAAAATCTAGTTATATTTATAAAGTAAACTTATTGTAATTATTTCTTAAGTATTATTATAAATTGAGTATTAAAGTAAATCTTCCTAAATTAAAAGTTAAATATATTCTATAATAAAATGTTTTAAATTATTTTAAAGATCTAGAGTTTTGTGCTTGGTGATCCCAGTGGAAATAGAAATACTTGGAATTTATTCTGAGAAAGGCAGATAGTTTTGAATCTGTTTTCAAAGGAATTTGAAGTGTGAAAATATATCTTGTAAAAGATATTTTCGAGATAAATAAATAATTTGAAAGATTATTTATTGTTTGATGGATGTTTGTGAATAGAAATTGATAGTTAATAACCGACTATCAATATTGGACAATGCGTTGATCGTTTCGAAGAGACCGGGATCGAGATTTATTTCTCGAAAACCACTTCGATCCGTGTTGGGCGGATTCTCGCCCAGTAGGCCACGAGACCGTGAAGCGTCATATCCCATGCACATTCGAAACCAACAGGCACAGTAGGCGTCATCTCCTTGCACTCAAGTGCTCATGTCCATTCGGTACCTCCTTGTACCAGGGTCCATTCGGCATCCATGAACCCATGTCCATTCGGCTCTCTCCTCTCATGTCCATTCGGCACCAGCTCAACGCCGGACCACACAATGCCGGTCCAATACTTCCACTCCACTACCGGATCAACCCCCTACCGAGCCAACCTCATTCGGTCCCCCACTCCATTCGGCATAGCCGGTCCAAGCCCCGCCGAATACCACCACCGGACCACACTATTGCCGAACCACCTTCTCATCACATCTCCACCGAACCAATGCAACATCTCCTGCTCCATACCGGTCCAACTTATGACCGGACCAACACATACCCTACTCAATACCGATCCACACCCTACCAGACCAACGCCACTCCAAATTCCATGCCGAATGAAGCTCCGCCGAACCAGAACGCTGCCAGGCCAGATTGCTCCAGCCCGGGCCCACCAACAGCTATATACCTCCAAGACCCCTTGCCCCCTACCTCATTCTATAAATAGAGGGGCAGGGGTACAACAATGGCAGACAAGTTTGAGAGCTCAAGCAAGGAAGGAACTTTCAAACTACTTTCATACACTTGTACACAACGCATTGTACTTGTAACCTGAAAGAAAGAAGATAATAACATATAAAGTGGACGTAGGCACATTCTGGCCGAACCACTATAAATCTGTGTGTCTTTTACATTTCAGCCCCTACTTTTCTCATATTTACATACTCATCTAAAATCATTGAAAATTACATATAATCAACTAAATAATACGACTTGGAGGTGTTTGTCCATTTTTTGTGCAAACATTTTTGGTGCTTTCACTGAGAGCTGAACTCAAACTTCATCTTCTCCCACTCAACCTTTTTCCTAACGACATCACTCGTTGCTTAGAAATCATGCCTTCCAAACAGAGAAGGGATGTTAACAAAGGAAAGAACATCGCAACTAGCAGCCTTCCAGATCCAGCAATCACAGATCAGCCCACTTCAACAGCAGTACCAGATGAAAATCAGGAAAATCCAACTGGTCCCGCAACGGAACAACCAATCACTAGGGCAGATCTGGACAGGGTTGTGGCTGAAGTAACTAACCGCTTCACATCCCAACAAGAAACTTTGGTGGACCAACTCATGACACGCTTAAGGGACGCTGAAGAGTCCAACCGCAACACTGAATCATGGGGTGAATCCCAATCCGGAGGATCCCGGAGGCAACAAAGGTCTTCACTCTTCGAACAAGCTATCAACAGGAAAAACAATGATAGGGGCCGCGCCCGGACTCAGCCCGAATTCCGACTCGAGGAAGCCCTTGGAACCGAACCTAGCGGGGGAGGCACCAGGCGAGGGTCGGATGTAGCTGAGCCAGTCATGCCACCTAATCATAGAAACCCCGCTGAACGGAGCCGAGCTAGAACCCAGCCCGAAGTTGACCCCATGGATGTGCTCGAAACAGAACCCCACAGGGGAAGATCAAGGCAGGGGGCAACTGTAGCTGGTCCTAGCGTGCATCCAAGCAGCCAAAGACAACCACTGGATAATGCTAGAGGTGATAGACTGTACCATCCCTACAGGTCATCTGGACGAGATAGATCCCGCAGGGAAGAACCGAGCTCATTTTTGTCCGCTCCAAGTTCTGACGAGCGGATGGCACGATTATTCAGAGAATGTGTCCAACGGGAGCAAAGGGACCGGGGAATAGGCGCTAGGGTCACCAGTCCCTTTACCCGAAATATCGAAACTGCCATCACTCCCCGGGAATGGAAAATGCCAACCATGGAACCTTACAAAGGAACTTCCGACCCCATCGTACACCTGCAGAGATACACCCAGCATATGCTCATGAGTGGAGCAACAGAAGGAGTATTATGTAAATGCTTTCCGCTATTCCTATCAGATCTAGCTACCTCCTGGTTCTGCCATCTACCCCAAGGATCCATCAACTCATGGGAGATGTTAAAAGAAAGGTTTATTAGCCAGTTCCGCATCCATGTGGAACAACCCAGGGATGCTTATTCTCTATCCAATGTCAAACAGAAAACCGGAGAGACGCTACAACAATATCTAACACGGTTCAACGCCGCAGCGGCAGCAGTTCAAGATGCCGATGAAAAACTCACTCTAATGGCCCTCTGTAGTGGTGTGCATCCAGACACCAAGTTTGCCAGAAGATTAACTAAGGAAAAACCAGTTACCTTGCCTGATTTCTTCCATGAAGCTGGAAAGTATATGAGACTTGAAGACGCTGCTACGGAGAGGCAGCCAGGGCAACAAGGCAAGATAATTCAGGACAAGGTTCCCACTGCAGCTAAGGACGCTCGAAGAAATGAATCTAGAGACAATGCTGGGGGCAGAAAGGGTGAGAAGCGCCAATATCGACCAGGGCCAAGATTTGACTCCTACACTCCTTTGAATGAAACAATCGAAAACATCTACCTAGCCACTCAGGGCGAACTCGGATACAAGCGCCCCCCGCACAAGAAAGAATCAGATAACGCACTCAAGTCCGGAAAGTTCTGTCGCTTCCACGAATCCCACGGACATGACACCAATGAATGCCACCATCTTCGGGACTTGATCGAAGAACACATTAGAAGAAGAAGACTGGAACGTTATGTGAAAAGTCAGAACAGGACTCCAACTCCTGCCAATGAGAACTCAAAGCAACCCCTCCCAGAAGTAGGCGGAGGGAGTCGCAACAATCACAACACCAGTGGCTCTAGTCAAGAGAAGATAGTAGTCCTTACCATCTCAGGAGGACCACACATTGCCGACAGAAGTTGGGCAGAGATGGAAAGGTACGGCAAGTCGCTTAGAAATGCCGAAGGATATGTTAACTCCATTACGGAGGAACGCCACCCGAAACGAAAAGAAAACGACGACATCATATTCAGTAGGCGTGATTTGGAAGGAAGACAGTACCCACATATGGATCCTATGGTCATCTCTGCCTGGTTCGGTCCAGCTAAAGTTTTTCGGATTCTAATAGACACAGGAAGCTCCGTTAATATCCTGTTCAAACATGCTTTCGACAAAATGAAGTTATCAATGAAGGATGTATCCCCCTGTGACAAACCACTGCACGGTTTCACTGGAGATGCAAAAATGCCCCTCGGGCAACTTGACCTCTTCGTCGAAATAGGAAGTCATCCCCGCTCCGTTGTGCGAAAACAAACGTTCGTACTAATAGAAAACCACTCGGCTTACAACGCTTTCTTGGGAAGACCAGCCTTGTCTGACTTTCAGATTGTATTAGCCCCCTGGTGCCTGAAAATGAAATTTCCAACAGACAACGGAGTAGGAGAAGTAGAAGGAGATCAAGGTGCTGCCCGAGACTGCTACGTAACTGAACTTCGCAATAACCGCAGAAAGAATAAAGGAAAAGATGCAGAGACTACTCTCTGCATGAAAAGCTTGGAGGCATAGCAACTAAAGAAAGCCCCTCCTCTTCGATACACAAGCGATCCCTTCAATGAACTAGACCCCAGGGATAAAGAGGAGGAGGCTACCGCCGAGCCTGCAGAGGCTATGGAATTCGTATCGGTAGATAAGCATGATTCAAGTAGACTATTAAAAATCGGATCTCAGCTGAAAACGGAATTGAAGGATCGACTCATTGACTTTCTCCGCCACAACTTAGATGTATTTGCGTGGACCCATGCCGATATGACAGGAATCTCCCCAGACGTAGCATGCCACATGTTGAACATCGATCCCACCAAGGTACCAGTAAAGCAGAAAAAGAGGAGCATGGGGGCAGAGCGATCAGCAGCCCTTGATGAGGAAGTAAAAAATCTACTTGCTAATGACTTCATACGGGAAGCCATCTACCCAGAATGGATCGCTAACCCAGTGCTAGTAAAAAAGGCCAATGGAAAGTGGCGAACATGTATTGACTTCTCCAATCTGAATGACGCTTGCCCGAAAGACTGCTTCCCACTTCCCCGAATTGACCAACTCGTGGACAGCACAGCTGGGCACGAACTCCTATCTTTTATGGATGCATACTCCGGATATAACCAGATCCCCATGCACGCTCCCGATCAGGACCACACTAGCTTCATCACCGACCGCGGATTATATTGTTACAAAGTCATGCCTTTTGGACTCAAAAATGCTGGAGCTACCTATCAACGCCTCGTCAACAAAATGTTCGCAGAACTGATAGGACGTACTATGGAAGTATATGTGGATGACATGTTGGTGAAGTCCAGGAAAGCCAACGACCATGTAAGCCATCTGGACGATATGTTTCGGGTACTTCGCCGATATGGAATGAAGCTGAATCCTCTAAAGTGCTCCTTCGGAGTATCATCGGGAAAATTCTTAGGATTCATCGTCCACGCCAGAGGAATCGAAGCAAACCCTGAACAAATCCGAGCTTTAAAAGAAATAAGGATACCTTCCACTCGAAAAGAAATGCAGAGCCTAAACGGAAAGGTGGCCGCCCTAAGCAGATTCATTTCCAAGGCAACTGACAAGTGTGTCCCTTTCTTCGAAGCACTCAAGAAAGACAAAGGGAGGTTCGAGTGGACCGACGAATGCTTAAAAGCCTTCCTCAACCTAATCGAACACCTTCAGAGACCACCAGTACTCTCAACTCCAAATGAAGGTGAAGTGTTATACCTATACCTCGCTGTATCATCTCATGCTCTAAGCGCCGCCTTGGTAAGAGAAGAAGACCGCACACAACGTCCGGTTTACTTTGTAAGCAAGAGATTTACGGGGGCAGAAGCCAGATATCCTAAACTTGAGAAGTTAGCATATTGTTTATTGATCGCGTCACGGAAACTGCGACACTACTTCCAGTCTCACTCCATCAGGGTTCTAACCGATCAACCACTAAGACAAGTGCTCCATCGTCCTGACACTTCTGGGCGACTCCTCAAATGGTGCATCGAACTAAGTCAGTATGATATCACCTACCATCCCCGCACCGCTATCAAAGGACAAGCCATGGCTGATTTCATTGCCGAATTCACTACCAACGAAGGCAAGGAACAATCCGAAGTAGCAAAAAACATCAAGTGGAACCTCTTTGTAGACGGAGCATCGAACGAACAAGGCTCGGGGGCAGGTATTGTGATCGTCACCCCCAGGGGAAGAAAGTTGTACTATGCATTAAGATTGGAGTTCACGGCCACTAACAACGATGCTGAATATGAAGCAGTAATAGCGGGATTGGAACTGGCCCTAGAAATTGGGATCAATTCCTTATGTATTCATAGTGATTCTCAGCTTATCGTAAACCAGGTACTAGGAGAATTCCAGACTCGAGGAGAACGGCTCACAGCATACCTAAAGAAAACCAGACTGCTGCTCGATCGATTGGACCATTATCTAATCAAACACATTCCTCGAGAAGAAAACCAAGAGGCAGATGAACTTGCAAAGCAAGCTAGTATGAAGGACAGCACCATTCCCGGAGCACTAGTAATCTCAAGGCAGCTAGCCCCGAGTTTCGAACAAGCGAATCTGATAACTGCAATCGAAGAAGGAACCTGGATGACTTCTATCCGGAAATATTTGCAAGATGGCATACTACCCGACAGGCGTGACGAAGCCAAGAAGATCTTGAGGAAAGTTCCCCACTACACAATGCAAGAAGGCATCCTCTACCGGCGTGGCTTCTCTAGCCCCCTATTAAGATGCGTCGCCGGGAGGGGAGCCAAGGAGATATTAACAAACATCCATCAGGGAGGATGCGGAGATCACACTGGAGGACAGACTTTGGCAAGAAAGATACTCCGATACGGATATTACTGGCCCACACTAAACAAAGATGCCCTAGACTTCGTTAAGAAATGCGACAGATGTCAGAAGTTCGCCAAGATCCCTCGACTACCCACAAACGAAATTACTCAAATGACCAGCCCTTGGCCCTTTGCCGTATGGGGAATTGACTTAATTGGCGAACTGCCAACGGGCCGAGGCGGAGCCAAATATGCTATAGTGGCAGTCGATTATTTCACCAAATGGGTGGAAGCGGAACCTTTAAATAAAATATCTTCAGCAAAAGTTATCAACTTCTTGATCAAAAACATTCTGTGCAGGTATGGAGTCCCCCTCAAGATCGTATCAGACAACGGACTCCAATTTGACAGCGAAGAATTTGCCGACTGGTGCCAAGAGCATGGAATTCATAAAAGCTTCTCATCAGTAGCTTACCCTCAGGCAAACGGACAAGTTGAAGCTGTCAACAAAATTCTCAAAACCCTAATCAAGAAGAAACTTGAAAAGTCAAAAGGCGCTTGGGTGGACGAACTTCCTACGGCACTATGGGCATACCGCACATCTTTCAGAACATCAACGGGACATACTCCTTTCTCTTTGGCATATGGATCGGAGGCAATGCTCCCAGTTGAGACTATTGTGCCTTCCCACCGTAGGATCCACTACAACCCAGAAGAAAACGAAGAACTCCTCCTCATGTCTTTGGATCTGATTGAGGAAAGGAGAAACGATGCAGCACTCAAAGCAGCAGCTCACAAACAAAAAGTGGCAGCACTATACAATTCCAAAGTCAAGCATCGCAGCTTACAAGAAGGAGATCTTGTCCTCAGGCGAATCTTTCCGCGCCCCGGGGCACTGGACCCCATCTGGGACGGACCATATGTAATTCACAAAGATCTCCACAACGGAGCTTACATTTTGTCAACAGTGGACGGAGAGGTGTTCCAGAGGGCATGGAACATCCGACACCTCCGTCGATACTTTTCTTAACTTGTACTGCCCATATGAAGTGAATTAACAAAGAGAATCAGTGGACGTAGGCATTTTCGTGCCGAACCACTTTAAAAAATCTTGTCTCTTTTTAACTTGTTCCTTTATGTCTTGGCTACTTGTTAAGCGTTATCCCTTTCTGTTGAACAAAATTCTATGGCATCTCCACTCAAGACGCACCGCGGCCTCATCTGGACTAGGCCTAACAGGTACGCTACGATTCTATGCACTCGCCAATGAGACTCTTTTGCCCCGGCATCCCTCTGCTGCGGGTTAACTCATTGCGCGCCTGCCCTCAAAGCCAACTGTAATGAGCCGATTATAAGTCATCATAAAGGCCGACTATAGCCGATGGCAGCTCATTACGGCGTTCGGCTCGTCGGTAACTGTGAACCTACTTTAAGCCCCAACATAAGGTGTGGCCAGCCAGGGGTAGTTCACGGCCAACGGCACCCACGCTAGCCGGCCACGGTAAATCGAATAATACCCACGATTACGGACCATAATGGTTCGGGTAGTTACCGTGCGCGATCTCGGCTCCGATGTGTCTTAAGTGCGGCTGTGGTAAAAAAGAAAACTCCCCGCGGAGGCGTAAGATGGGTGACAAATGTCTCCAAGACCCACAGCTAGGGAAAGTGACTACAAAACCCGTTTGCCACGAACTTAAGCACATCGACGGCCTTCCGTGACTGGAAGTTTTACTTTTACTATATTTCCATTTCATTTAAATATTTTTCTCCTATCCTGTATAACAAACTCTAAAGTACAGGAAACCAAATAGGAAGCATTCACTCATGAGGCTCTAAGCCTGCGTGCTGGGTAGCAGGGCGCTCTGCTATACCCGTGAACAGTTACACAAGACACTCAAAGCTACCGCCTGCGAATAAAACATAAAGGGCGGTACTCTCTTCTCTTGTACATAAATGCGTAACTATAACTTATTCATACACTGACATTGCAAAACGTGAAATTATATTTCAAGCAAAAACTTAACATCAAACACAAGTGGAATCACAGGCATATACATAATTATACTTCTCACACAGCACATAAAGATAGCAACAACATTTAAACATGACAAAATCAGCTTATATTATAAGATCACACGAAGTTATTCTTTGCAAGTAATTTTATTACAGTTGCATATCAAAGACTAACATGAACAGTGATAAAAAAGAAACAAAAAGATGGCAGATGCATCCACACTCCATCACCAACTCCCCCAGCCTACTTAGCCGCAGGATCGGAGCCCCCAGCATGTGGATCTGAAGTCCCACCTGTCCAGATCAGAAGAGGAATTCATTAAACGAACGATCAAGTTATGAAAACACGAAAAGAAAAGAAAGGGAAAAGAATAACTCACCAGCATCCGCCGCTTGATCCTCATCATCCAACTGCACGCCCGCTTCCTCTGCAGCGAGTAGCCGCATCCCCTCCTTCACCGCCGCTTGCTCCTCCTTTGAGAACTGAGCAGTAACCGCACTCAAGTTGAAAGCCTCTCCGCCTTCCTTACCCGCATTCACCCTGGCCTCCTCTAAAGCCTGGAGATACACCTTGGCCATGACCCGAGGGTAATCGTCCATCCAAGACAAGCCGCCCTCCTTCCAAGTGTGGAAGTACATATCCTGCAACATCTCATCCATCATCCCCTCGTTTTCCTCAAACTCCCTCACCCGGGCCTCGGAAGCTTGCAACTTGGTGATGGCGACGTCCCTCTCTGATTGGTATCTCAAGCAGTCAGCCTGGAGTGACCTCCTCATTTCCTCTTCCTTCAACTTGAGGGACCTCCTCATCTCCTCCATCTCCTCCTTCAACTCGGCCTGAGCCATCTCCGCAGCCTCGAGCCTCCCTGACAACTCCTCTACCCGCTCGAGATCCGCATTTCGAACCTCATCCACCGTTGCGATAGCTATGTTAATCCGTTCCCTGCAAGCGACCTCCATCTTCCGTAATTCCGCCCTACTGGCCTTCTCCATGGTCTCTTTCAGACGCTTGGAGGCTTCCTCATGCTGGGAAATCTGGATGGCTTGGTCGGCGAGTTGCTTGGCCTGATCGGCAACCTTTAACCTCAACCGAATGTTAGCACTCCCGATCTCTTCCCCGGCCTTGACCAACTTAGCATGATGCTCCATTAACTTCTTGGTCTCTGCGGCCACCCGGTCGATATTAGCCTTGGCCTCATCCCCCATGGTGACTACCCGTGTAGTAAGTAAATCAAGATCTAAAGATTTGGCCTCGTCCAGCACTCTTACCATGGGGTTGCGGGGAAGTAGGTGCTCGCCCGTGGTCTCATCGAATGAAATGTCCCGAAAACTTGGGTCTAAATCAGGATGGCCGGCAAAAGGGTCACGAGGCACGGGGCGAGGCACATCGGGACGCCTTATATGAATGACAGTAGAACTCTTGGAAGGAGGAGGAGGGGGGCAGGGCTCCGTGCTCTCCTCCGTAGTATCACGAGGAGGCTGAGTAGGGGGAGACAGAGTAGGAAGCTGCGAAGCAGAAGAAGACTCAAATAAGGAACGGCTCCGCTTCCTTTTCTGAATGCCCTCTTCGATGACCCCAAGAAGAGGGCGGTACTTGACTACGTCCCCAGTGCGATCAGTAGAAGGTTTCGCGGAAGCTCTCCTCGACTTAAATTGTTCAAGGCGGTGTCGAACATCCGACGTTTTACCCGCCTGGCCTGCCCCTGGAATAAAGAACAAGTGTTACGAACATACAATAATCCGCAATTCAAAAAATGTGCTAAGTTAAAAAGAAAGAAAAGTGAGGAGACACATCTGTTATACAAACCCGGCGGAGGAGTGGGATACTGCAATAAGTCCTGGATCTCATTCCAGGACGGAAGTGAACCGTAAAAAATTTCTAAGTCCTTATCGAAAATAGAATCGGCAGAAGACAAAAGTTCACCTTGCATCGCCGGAATCACCCTAGCTGAGGAACCCTTAGAGGATGGGTCAGTGCCAGCCACAGCTTTGCCGGTTTCCTTTGCCTTCTCCGTTCCCTTCTCCGTTTCCGACTCTCCCTCCGACTCCCCGAAGGCCCGACGGAGAGCCTCATCCAGTTCGAGGTCTTGTTCAGAGGTTAGAGCAGCAACACCACTACCACCTTGACCTTCGCCATCTCCTCCACCCTCCGACCCTTCTCCAACTTCGCCTCCTTCCTCCTCTTCTACACCTTCCTCCTCCGGGACAATCGGGCAAGTACTTGGAGAAGGGCCATCGGACTTCCTCAGTTTCTTCCCCCCGACCACGGGACGCTCTGCGAAAGGCTCCCTCTTACCGCTCTTTACCGTAGCCCCCTCCTTAGCTTTAGCAGCCCTCTCCTCAGCCGTATCCCTTTGCTTAACCACGGACTGGCGCGGTAAGATCAAATTATACTCCAAAAGGGTTGCGTTCCTGATCAAGAAAGAGGCCGACCGGTCCCGTGCCGGAATAGCCTTTAGTTCAGCAGCCATTCGCACTAAGGAATCGTCCTCCACGACTGCAATACCACCTGTCGCTAGCCAGAAATAGAAGCATGTCAGAAAAAACACTACAGTCAAAACACATGAAAAATATAAATGAAATCAATCTTACAGCCGGAAGTGAAAAGGCGGAAAGAAACAGCATCGTCCTTGACGAAGAACCACTCCTTCTTGAACATGGTGAACTTGGAATACAAGTCCAGAACTGGTTTGAAGGGTACGGCCGCCTCCAGGCTAATGTACGGAGACCCCTTCTTATAGCCTCTCAGGTTGTACAAGTATCGGATTTCCCGGTTAGAAGGAGGACGCCCGTACCTCCTCTGGAAGATAACAAAAAGGCTCACCAGGATGGCATATGAGTTAGGCTGGAGCTGGAAAGGAGCCACCTTCAAATAAGTGGTGAAGCTTACTATCCAAGCGTTGATAGGGGGGATAGCGCCGCACATGCAATGGTATCTGCTAAAAGCGAAGTAGCCCTCGGGAGGATTATATGGCATCACCCCATCTCCTGGCAGCAGCATAAGAGCCCTATCTATCCCAAAGGAACGGGATATGACGTCAAGTTGCTCCTCCTTTAAGGAGCTAGGAAAGCAATCAGGAGGAGAGACGAGAAGCTCCTGGGGACCATACCCATCGACTAGTGACCTCGGAGCGGGTCCGTGCTGTGCTGGATCTGGCTGAGCTGGGGGCACGGCAGAAGTTTCTCCGCTATCCCTGGATTTCTTCCTGCCCGATCGAGTTTCAACTTTGCGAGACATTTATCTGCATACACAAAAGTAAAAAGCATGATGTTAGAACGACAGTATAAACAAACAAGCATACATAAGTCCGGAGTTCCACTCAAAGTCCAGACACAAAGTTCGTTCGGCACTGGAGGTTCAAGACCATTCGGCACTAGGGTCTTACGTTCATTCGGCAGTACAAGTTCATTCGGCACTGGGATCTGACTTCCATTCGGCAATGGAATCTGAGGTTCATTCGGCAAAGCAAAGCTTCCGTGCCCATTCGGCATAAGCCCATCCGGTTATAGAGTTCATTCGGTAAAAGAGTATATACCTGGTTCGGCGAATATTTGATTCGGCAAATACTTGGTTCGGTGGGCTTTTGATTCGGCTTCCTCTTGTTCGGTAGAGAAAAACTAAGGGGGGTGTAGCCTCTATATATAGGCGAGCTCTGGAATACCGGACGAGAACCTACTGCCGGACCAACCCCATGCCGAACGAGAACCTATCACCGGACCAACAACAACCGGACCAACAACAACCGGACCAACTATGTACCGAATGAAACCTTCCATACCAAACCAACCTCCAAACGAATAAGAATATATGCCTACTCGAAACCGAATGAAACTGTCTCTACCAGCAGAAGCCAGAAACAGGGGGCATGCAGGGCGCCTCACTCAGATAAGTCCCGAACTCCTGATCTTACTAATAAAATAAAGAATATGATAACAACGGATAAGTCGTGAATCTCTCACCAACGTGGGTTAATCATTTACACGTGTACGCGACCGCGAATGGTCCATAGGCACGCTCTGAATGGCTATTAACCCCGTCGCCATGAGAATTCACACTTTGACACCCCTGTTTTAAGCCCATCGGTTAGACGAATATTTGACTCTGATAATTAGAGAATGGCTAAGCTACTTACACATGTACGGGATCGCGAACGATCCCTAGGCATGCTCTGAGCTGGCGATAAACCACCTTGAAAACGATCCGGGGAACCACTCGAACGTGGACCTGGCATCGATAACGAGCTCGAACGGTCATCATTTGAAATCACACTGAAGCTATAATTTCCTTTGCAGGACATCCGAAGGATATGGACACCCAGCTTATGTCGTTTTACAAATCACGCCCACTACAGGGAAACAAAGCGCGACACGTGCAAGCCCGTGCCCCACTTTGGGGGGCAAATGTTGGGCGGATTCTCGCCCAGTAGGCCACGAGACCGTGAAGCGTCATATCCCATGCACATTCGAAACCAACAGGCACAGTAGGCGTCATCTCCTTGCACTCAAGTGCTCATGTCCATTCGGTACCTCCTTGTACCAGGGTCCATTCGGCATCCATGAACCCATGTCCATTCGGCTCTCTCCTCTCATGTCCATTCGGCACCAGCTCAACGCCGGACCACACAATGCCGGTCCAATACTTCCACTCCACTACCGGATCAACCCCCTACCGAGCCAACCTCATTCGGTCCCCCACTCCATTCGGCATAGCCGGTCCAAGCCCCGCCGAATACCACCACCGGACCACACTATTGCCGAACCACCTTCTCATCACATCTCCACCGAACCAATGCAACATCTCCTGCTCCATACCGGTCCAACTTATGACCGGACCAACACATACCCTACTCAATACCGATCCACACCCTACCAGACCAACGCCACTCCAAATTCCATGCCGAATGAAGCTCCGCCGAACCAGAACGCTGCCAGGCCAGATTGCTCCAGCCCGGGCCCACCAACAGCTATATACCTCCAAGACCCCTTGCCCCCTACCTCATTCTATAAATAGAGGGGCAGGGGTACAACAATGGCAGACAAGTTTGAGAGCTCAAGCAAGGAAGGAACTTTCAAACTACTTTCATACACTTGTACACAACGCATTGTACTTGTAACCTGAAAGAAAGAAGATAATAACATATAAAGTGGACGTAGGCACATTCTGGCCGAACCACTATAAATCTGTGTGTCTTTTACATTTCAGCCCCTACTTTTCTCATATTTACATACTCATCTAAAATCATTGAAAATTACATATAATCAACTAAATAATACGACTTGGAGGTGTTTGTCCATTTTTTGTGCAAACAATCCGGTTTGTACGATTCGTGTAAACGATTTTGGATTCGAAGATGGAGCAGTGAAGTGCAAGGACTAGTCGCTACTAATCCTGAGGATATTTCCAAAATGGATGTAGTAGGAATAGTGCCTTCGGTTCCATTTGAACCTGGGACGGACTTGTATGGATGAATGCTTGCGAAACATCGTCAGGTGGACGATGGGCATTCTACGTGATATATTCTAAAAAGGTAACGCTTAGCCTCAAGCCTCATCAAATGGGAATGGCTGAAAATCAAGGGATATGCAGCAAGGCTTCGTGGGTAGCCCCCACTGGAGGGTGAGGTCATCCCTGTCTAGATGTCCCTTTTATTTCGGCTTAGTGTGCGGTTGCTGATCCCAACCGTGGGGTGATCTTGCTCGGGACTGTCCAGTAAGGGATGGTTCCGGTCTTGTGTTGCTGGGGAGTTAGGGTGGCTCCTCGGTACGCTGATCTAGACCAGGTACCGTGACAGGTGGTACCCCAGTGCCTAGCCATTAGTTGGAATCCATTTTCCCTACGCGTCCGTACGGTTTTGATTGTGCCCAACTATTGCTGAAACGTGAGATGCAAGCATTTCAGCTAGATTCTATTTTACTTTCTATAGACACTATTATAATATCAGAGGACTTTAATAAAAATGTTTTAGCCATCGTAAGGTAAAAACGCGACATGTTTATTTGTGGCGTGGTCTTATGAGATGCTTTTGTTTTCAAAGGATTTTTGAAACTTTAATAATCAATTGGGTGTGATTTTCTCACGCTGGTATTCCAGACTGACTCGGGTGTTATTTAACTACAATGCTCGGGTCAGACCGAGTATTATAGGATACAGGTTTGATGTTGTGGAGCTCAGGAGACGAGCTGGTCGACGATACGTATTCTCGTACTTGTTTTATATGTATATTCCGCTGTGTTGAGTAGTTGTGTATCTAGTTGTATGCTATTGATGTTGTATGATCTCTGATGATGTACTCTCATAATGTAATGTATAACAGATATATTTGACTTTGTGTAAAGATATGTTAATACCTATTATATTTTATTCCGCTGCGATGGTTAGATTCTGTTGTTGATTTCTATTTTCTTCTTCTACCTCTTCTTCATTACCCAAATGGTTCGTATTTCTGTACAACTTGAGTTGATGTAAGTAAAATAGTGTTGACTCAAGGGGTACAGATTTGCGGGTTGTTACAACCATATATTATTCTCATGCACCCACAATGGTTAAATACTGTGAAGTAGTCATTATGTAAACATATATAAAAATTAGGTAATAATGAACTATCTATTCAAGCACATAAGTTTTGTTTGGATAACTTTTAACCTTGGACTAACTTCGGCCTATCAACAATATAACCAAAATTAACCTAATACCCGTTAGGTATTCTTTTTCCGGATTATCTATCCTTAACTATCTGTTAAATATTTTACTTTTAGACGATCTGTGCCTAACTTAATCATTGCTCAGTTCTTCCCGATCCTAATGTTTTTTCAGGCTCACCAATAACCTATCTGTATACAAGCATATATTCCTTTCGGTGTGTACCCATAATTTTAGTCCACCTGTGACAAAGCCCTACACACTGGAGTTTTTGACAATAATTAGCTGGGGTTATTAGCTAATGTATATGGCGTGACCACATATTAGTTACATATGGTATTGGAATATCTGAGCCATTTTTACTTAAGGATCCTCTCCCATAATTTTTCTTGAAAACAATTCAAAAATGATTTAAAACCTTTAAACAACGAAAGATCTATAATCTTTACACTTTACTCAAAATCATATCACCATGTTATACATTCTTTTCTCAAACTTTAGTTGATGAAAACATTTAACTTTTTGAAAGAACCTCGTTCTGTACTTTTGAAATCATTTATTTCAAATTCAAACATCAACCTTTCGAAATCAGACCTTTCAAAAATAATAAAACTTTAGACATCCCTCTTAAAATCTCTTTAAAACATTGCTTTAGAAAAACCTTGAAAAACCTTCCATCTCAAACCTTTCGAAAACTATCACTTAAACCTTTCGAAATCAATCATCAAAACTTTCGAAATCAATCTCTTAAACCTTTCGAATCGTTCACTTAAACCTTTCGAAATCATTCGTTTAAACTTTTCGAAATCATTTATCGAACTTTTCGAAATCAGTCGACTAAAACCTTTCGAAACCATTGAGTTAAATCGTTCAAAATCAACCTTCAAACCATTCGAAATCATTCAACTAAATCATTTCAAAGTCATTAGAAGCAACCTTTCGACTCGGAAGCTTTGCTTCGAAAGCTTGGTTATACTTCAATTAAATATAAGGGTAAATCATCTAAGTCTGTAGCTTCCTTTTGAAAGTATTGGGAGAAGCGAATGGTTTTAAAACAAGTAAACCTTTCATCTTTGCCAAAAGGTTCAAAATAAAAATAAAGCGGCAGTAACCCTTTGACTATTCGAAAGATTTCAAAATAGAGTAATGTTAAAATGGCAGTAACCTTTCGACTATGTCGGAAGGTTCAAATCTTTATATTGACCTAGTCGAAAGCAACCAAGTCGAAAGATCTTATTCGAAAGTAAAGTAGGTGAAAGCTTTTGATTTATAAAACAAACATACCTCAACCTCTTTAGCCATTAACCTTTCGACCTTTTTCAATTCATTACGTACCAAGTAACTTGATACCATATGCATTGGTTTGACTTAATCAAAAGCTTGGAACCTTTCGACCTTGTCGGAAGGTCTGGATCGGATGGTTAGTTGCTGTAGAAGCTGAAACATGCTAAAAGTATGTTTTTGTTTTTAACTTAAAAAGGATAACTTTTCAACTAACCTGCCATTGTTTTTCAATTAACACTGGGTAACAAATTTTTTTCAGAAATATGTTGCTACTATTTTCAGAATTAAATAATAATTTCATTTTATAAAATGCCTCTTCTTCTTAATTAAACATATAAAACATTTAACTCCCATACCTTACATAATTTTAGATATTCATCGAATCACTTAGGAAAAATCCTATAAAATCGATTTTAATATATTGCCTAACATATAAAAATTTCAACCCCAAATAATAATTATTTTAGCCAAAAATAATTTATAACCCAATAACAATTTCATTCACTAGAAAATTAATATAAAATCCATATTAATTCATAAAATTATGAAAATCGAAAATCATCTCTAAAATATCATTTATGACCTATATTTAAATTTTTAGGCATTTGGATGCCATTTATTAAGGTTTTTCGTATCAAACATATCGTAGAAATTAACATGAATATATGTAATTCATCAATAAGCACATATACAACTTCAATCATCAAAACATGGCATATTCTTGCAAAAACATTTCGGATCTAGCCTAAAAACTGAAAACTAAAAGAAAATGGGATGTGGTTATTATTCACCTTAGCTTTGAGATTATAAATGTGAGATTTGATGTTGATTTAATTGATTATTTCCCTTCCTTTGTATCCTAGCTTTAATCTTCTTCTTGAGAATGATAATGGTGGTCGGCCTTAGTGCTTTTAGTTTAAGTAAAATGGAATGGACATGGGCATTCTATCTTATAAGGGTTTAGGGCATAAGCTCCACCTATTTTCCATATTGCTCTTCTCATATCTAATAGCTTAGGTTATTTCATTTTAGTTTGCACCTTAACATGGCAGGCTACCCATAGCTAATCAATTATCAACTTGTTAATCTCTACATTATTTATTTAATTTACACAATTAATCATTCTAAATAATATTATAAAAATATAGGGTGTTACAATATACATACGTACATACATATGTATGTATATATGTATACTTGTATAAATAAATAAAATTAAAATAAATAAATCTTAAACTACAAATTGTAAAGTTAGAATACATATGGACATAGCAATAAATATTTCCATGAATAAATTATTAATAATAACATTTAATTAATCAATCAATTCAAATTAAAAGGAGAAAGTGAAAGGTTTCTTTATCCATTTATTACAGTTGATGCTCTCAATTAGTTCTTCTTTTAAGGAAAGAAATGAAATTTTTTAATCCCTATACATTAACACTTATAAATAAATGTCAAGTGTATTTAACACTAAACATTTGAAATAAAATTTATTCAAACTTCCTTTTAACTATTTTAAATAGAATATAAGATTTTATTTAAACCAAACATAGAAAAGTTCTAAATGAAATTTTGACTTTGTAGGCCCATTAAAGATCCCAAATGGTTAAAAAAATTTGAAATTAACCTATTTTTTCGCTACGAACTGACCCGTTCCTTCAATGGTGTCAATGCCCAATAATCTATGCGGTCTAAATTAGTCATGTTAGGGATAACTACTTAAACTTGCCTATTGAGTATGGTGCCTAGAAAGGTAATGTTTAAGCTTGGAATTAGGTAATCAAGTATCATATCCTACTGGTTTACCAGCCTGGCATGAAAGGCGAGTGAGTCCAAATGGTATCCCTAATAGAAAATGCCTAACTTGAATCGGGTCCTGGGCTAGTTTTCAAAATTGTTTTGAAAATTAAAATAAAACATGTTTATTATAAAAGTCATAATACAACATAAGTTTTTAAAATGTTTCTAAGGATAACGTTATTTTCAAAAATGTCCGAAAATATTTATATACTAATTTCAAAATTTAAAATTTATTAATAAGATTAATGAAATGAAATAATTGAATATGTTATTTAATTAATACATATATGTATACATTATATATGTTGATATATGTTATGTTATTTTAAAAAAATTGGATAACGTAAGTTTACATGTATATTGATAAGATAAATTTTGAAATTAATAAAATTTAATCAAAATTATAATTAAATAAATTAATTAAAAGTTAATTAATTAAATAAAATACACATATATAAGATATATATGTGTGTTATACTATAGAGGTTACAGCGTGTACTATGAAGGTTATAGTAGATATGTCCAATATAAATGTTGTATTGAAGTTATAATATAAATTTAGTTAAAGATTTAATTAGTTAAATTTAATTAATATAATAAGTATGTAAGTCTATTTTATAAGTTAATTAAGTTATAAAAGTAATATAATAATTCAGCTTATGTAATATGAATGTATAACAAAAGATGGAACTTTAAAGAAACCCTTAATAGACTTAAGGAATAAATACATACATAAATGTACATGTACCATGATTTCTGATGTGTTTGACACTTGAATCTTTAGATTATTCCATAAGAAATACATTATTCAATAAGTCGATATCACTCCATATAATATATTGAAGATTATGAATCTTTAATATAAAGTTATCCTTTATCATTTGTATATTAACATATTACTTTAATACTCCTTAGTTGTTGAGATTTCCTCAAGCTAGGGATGTTATGTATAGTAATCTTAATATACTGATCAGATAAGGTAGGATAATGACATGTATTTGTTGAGATTTCCTCAAGGTCCGTGCATTATACTTAGGCCGTCACGAAATGATAGGTCCACGTTAATAGTCCCACTTTACTTGTTAAGCTTTCCTCAAGGTAAATGCGGGATTAAGATAAGGTAACAAAGGTTAGGAGTTTTATGTAATACAACCGATAAAGAGTTATCTATCGTATACGGGCTTATGATTTGTTGAGCTTTCCTCAAGGTCAGAATCTCAAGGCATACAAGTCCTAACACCCACTAGTGAAGTTGAAAGATTTCTATATTTCGCTTAGGGTTTAGTGAAACATAAAATACTACTAGGAGCCTTATTAGAAAAATGAAATGGTAACATTTAAGCTTTCTAATATTGTAAGAACATATGCTTAATAATGTTATAATTATTTACAATGATAAATTTGTGCATTTAATATGATTGATAAAATGTTTATCAATTAACATATACAAATGAACTAAATTGAAAGTTGACAAATGGAAATATAATGAAAACTATTAATTCCTATTGCATGTTAATGTTTTCTATGCCCATGCAAGTGCCTAAATTTTACAACTACTTGATACATTCGTAAAGTGATCACTTACATGTTTATTTGGCTTAGACCTTGTATTGCGTTTTATGAGTTTCGAACTCTAAAAGCTATACAAGACTATGGATAGATATTTGATCCACATACTATTACATATAAATGTTATATAGTGAATGGTCACAGTTCATAATATACGATACTTCAATGAATATAGTTCGTTCAAAATAAGCCAATAAACTGTACTATGAGAACAAGTATTCAATTTGATTAATTACAGAAAAGATCATATTGTGTTAATTATAGCATAAGACCAAAACTACAAGATAGACCTAAGAACTCGATCGTTGAAATGTCAGTTTAATTAGTTTAAGCAAAGAGCAACATATTTGGCATTCTTAAATGTTAAGGATAATCAAATGCACATTCATAAAGATTTCGTTATGATATTGTAGTAAGGGTTTTCTTTCAATAGTTTGACCATTTAGAAAGAAAAATGAATGTATACAAGTAATTATGATTTAAGGTATAGTTGGGATGGAGAGAGTGGATAGTCATTTCATCTTTATAAAGAAATAATGGAAACGAGAATTGTAATAATAGTGATTGATACTTAACATTGGAATGAGAAATATGATTTTTATTTCGAAATGTATTTTCGTATAGAAAATTGTTTTCCACAAGATTTGTTTATTTGAGTTCAATATATTTGATTAATGAACTCTCTACGGTAAACTAGTTGAAGTATATGAAATAAACAAATCAATATTAAATGAACGATGGACCTCCAAATATAGTACACTATTATAGTAATGGCAGAAATAGTGGAAGCGTGTTATATAGCACTCATTAATTGTATCAAATTATGAAAACTGATTTTGTAAAACATACCGAGCATTATTTATGAAATAATGACTATTTTTGGTTATCGACTGAAAAAATAGACAAAGCAATATTTCTGTGAGTATAATGAATATTCGTTATGAAATAAACTATAATGTAGTATTTGTTTTCATAACAAAAGTGATGCGTTAGAAAATACAGAAGTATCCTACATTATTTATAGTTATTTTGGAATTATAAACTAAATACAATAGTATCTAATATTATTTACAGTTATTCTAGAATTATAAACTATGCTATAGTTTTGAGAAAATAATTTTATTATATAATTTTGAATCATATGATACTTGTTAATTATATCTCAAACTATAAAGGGCTATGCACCAGTTTAGTGGATCATAAGAGTTGATGAACTCTTTGGATTGATACATATAGATGTATGCAATCGTAATTCTATAAATACCAAAATGGTTCTATGTATTTTGTCATATTCACAGATGAGTCATCATTGACACGGACACATGTATTTAATACACATGTAGTATGCCTATGGTAAACTCATTAATTATAAAACAGAAGTAAAAATAACATGCGATAGAAATGATTCAATTTGATCAAATAAGTAAATATATTGAAAAAGGTTCCAAACTTACCTAAAATGAGTAAAGATTCAATCTCAAAATAACTCCTTCATGTGATACATAATGATGCATCGATATGGAGTAATCGAACTTTGTTGCACAATGTACGATTAATTGTGAGTGGAGTTGAGTTAGTTTCTTTTTATAAGGTAATGTACTTAAGAGTTGTACACAAGGTTAATATTGTTTCATCTAAATAACAATTTACAAAATCTTACAAGATAAGGATTTAAACTCTAACATATCCTAGGCCAAGGAGTTAGAGGCTATGCGAGTCGAAAGATTGCACGTAATAATTATTTATGAGGAATCTTGTATGAATCTCCCCAAAAGGGTTTTGGAAAGGACTACCATTGAATGACATGTTTATGTTTTGAACATAATTATTATGAACTAAAACTAAATCAGTTTTATAAATAAAGAAATTCATAAATCATTTTATGAATCCCTATTCTATTTACACTGAGAGATAATAGTTATTGATATACCAACTTCATTGTGAAGAAATTCCTTTGAGGAATTATTGGTAGTTAAAAGGAGTTGGATATAATCCACGGATAGAACTGATTATATGAGATGAGATGAAAATAACTAACCTAAATGAACACATAGCATTAAAATGTCTAATAAGTATTCTCGTACATCGAAGAGAAACTACAAGTTTCTTATTAATGTCGAAATCATATAATAATCCTCGGTTGTTTTATTAAACCATTAAGAGTGTTGACACTATATGGTATGATGTGCAAATTCGAAAGATTTCCATGTACGCTATCAAAATATGATTTTGGTGGTCGTAACTGAAGGGATGTGATCCATCGGTCAAGATTGTGTCTTTATGAGAAAGACTAATGTAGTTGGAATTAAATGAGCAATGTTGATAAGAAGAATATCGTAAATTTCATTTGTTGAAATTAGCATCGTAGATTCGGTATTCAACATAGTCAAGTTAGTTTGGATTTACTCACAAAATTATCGCTTGATATGACTTATCATTTTGTTACATATATATTGAAACAGAAAATTCTAAATAACATTTTAAAATAAGTTGTTTACACATATTAACCAAAAATGTCTCGAAGTCAGTAAGAGCGATATTGAATTTGTGAGTCCTTGGATATGATCCAAGAAATGATATGAAAGTATCATTTTATAAGCATCAGGAATGAATAAGTATTTTGATAGAAATCATATATTTAGATTTTCATTAAAAGTGCAGAGGATGCGTGTGTTCATAAGAAAGAATGTTAAAAGGTACATTGATATTTCTAAACTGTAAGTAAACAACACATTGTTGATTTTAACAGTGTACTTATGTCAAAATCAACCTTAGTTGTTTTAACACTCAACTTTGGATTGTAAATGATGTCTTTTATAGTGAGTATAAAAGATAATGGGAATTTCCCAAATCGATATGTGAATACACCTTATTAAATTGATTAATATGGAACGTGTGAGTTCCTTATGCATTGGCAATCGGAATTTTCATACATGTTATGTTGCTTAGAATATTACGATTTGTTTATGTATTTGATACATGAAACAAATGTCAAATCTAAATTCATATCACTAAATGGTTGTTTGAAGCGTTCCTGTGTATTTATGAATACCAGGGAATTGTTTACAGAAATAAAAAAAATCCTTATGAAGGACTGTTTGGATTCAAACATCATATGTGATATTGAGTACAATATGTCAATAATAAATTCAAGTAAAGAATCTTTAAGTTGGAAATGTTGCAAATGAAAGATCGTGGTTGGTTCAATGAAAAATGCTAAGTACATCATCCTAAATAACGCCGCAATAAAAACAATGTATATAAATATATAAGTGCACAAATTTATGATTAAGTGGTTCTAGATGTTGAGAATCTCATAACATTATTATATGACAACAATGTCGCGATATAGTTCGTAATAGAACTTAGAGCTTACTTGAAGTCGAAAGACATGCCCAAATTGTTCCACATGATAAAACAATTTATCACCATCAGAAAGAGTTGATTGACGGAGTAGATAATTGAAACAAAATACCATACCCGTTTACAAAGGGATTGACCAAATTAGTTTGAGAAACCTATTAGAGATATTGTAATAAGATTCCATAATTGACTCTAAGTGCAAGTGGGAAATTTTAGAGTTAGGGGTATGCCTAGGGGCAATTATGTAATTTGTTACATATATCAAACTTGTTGACCAACCTTATTCGAAATAAAGGTGTTTTCATTCTATTATATACTTGATATAATATGAGTATATTAATTAATTAATTAATTTAATCAAAGTTATATTTAGTATAAAATCCATAAATGGTATGTTTTATGATAGTAGTTATAAAGTGTTATAGCCTGAGTAATTTATCATATGAGAAAAAAAATATCATTTTAGATTTTCCTAGTCAAGATGCATCGAGACTGGATATCAATGTATCGATTGGGACTAGAGTACGTAACGCTTTCGAAATGTTGGACAATGAATTACTCATGACTATTGGGGGCACCTAGGGGTTACGTACTAATAGTTATTAGATAACTATGAAACAACTCACTTGTTTGTTTTTTTATTGGTTAATATCACTACGGTCAAACATAAAATATCGATGTGACTAATTTACACTGTTCTTTCGATTTGAGAATATTGTGAATCTTCAGTACGATAGTTATGCCTTGATTATATTCAAATCATGGCATAACAACCATCGAGTGACTATAGATGAGTCGAGTGGAAATATTGAAAGTGAAGCACTATTCAAGAGAGGATTCGTCTCCTCAGTTATACGGGTTTAGTATCATAGTCAACTCAAAGTAAAAAATCTCTGGCCAGAGTAATTTGGCTGATAATAATTGTTGTTATTGAACAAAGAACTTCGTGTTTGGATTATAGAGTTGAATGTTGTAATAGTCCCATTTTTACGACGCCCGAAAGTCGACATCGATACGTCCACTGTATCGAATGCCGAACAATCGAATGCCGGAAAAACCGAACCATTAGGGTTTACGAAAAAAAGATAGAAAAAGAAACAGAAACAATAGCAGAATCTCACATATCACAGCGGAACAAATATAATAGATGAATGAATATCTTTAAAACAAAGAACTATATCAGTTTATACATCACATTACATTATCAGAGTTTACAACAACAAACAGCGGAAAAGAAATTTTACATATATAAGTGTTACGCCTCGCCATCCAGCTCTAACTCCTGATCTCCATAGCAACTTCTTGACTTTGCTCCCGAATTACTGCTAACCTGACTCCAGGCTGCCCGTGTGGAAAATTATGGGCACCCAGAGTTTAGAAAGGGAACAATAAACTCCAGGTCAGTCACGGGACTGGTGTGAGATCTTAAAGCAGTTATTTTCACAAAGAAAACAAAACGAAATCCGCTATGCTTTTTGAAAATTGAAACTACCATAAGGCCTCCCGCCACATACACAATGCAAACGAAGAATTGAAGGAGATTTCTCCTTATGATAGTCAAACATGCTTCATACACAAAATCCTTTGATATTATTATTATTAGTGCATAGTGGAAAACATTTCGAAAGTATAATATTAATCTTAGCCAGCATAGGCATTTCGCACTTATGCCTATTATAGCTACCATGTTCAATAGCAGGTTACCGCCACATTCCATGGCAGGTTATACAACTAAAACCATACAGGGCACGTATTGTTTCTTTGGATTTTCAACAAATGGTTAGGCTAAGGATCTTCCTACTGCCACATGGGTACGCCTCTGGAGGGATGTCCCGAGAACCTACCTGGCTCTCTGCCAACACAAGGCCGGTTACCCCCTTCCCGGGAAGTAAAACCTAAGATATGCCACCCCCGGTCGTTTGCGACCTTTATCCGATGATCCTCTACACCGACAACCACAAAGAAAAGTCAGGGCTCCATACCTGATACCACCCTTTTCTAGAAGGAATGACATACCCTAGGGGAGCTACCCCTGAAACCTTGCCGCATCTTTCCTGTTTGGACCATTACCGGTTTGTGAGGCTTGATGAGGTCTCGTTGACAAAGCTAACTTTTCACAAAGTCATGCTTTGATCAACAAATGATCAGCGGCACTTCGTATGCCACGTTACAAATTTGGGAATGTATCACTAATAACCATCAACTACATAACCTCTGAGCTCATACGTCTCAGAGAAGGGTGTTAAGCTAAGAGAATAAATTCTCCGCCACTAACAGAAATGTATTTGATAGAAATCAGCTTTACATCTCAAAGTGTAACGTCAGACACACATCCATACAAGTCCGTTCTAGGATCGAACGGAACCGAAGGCACTTCAAAAGAAGCCCTTGCAAATCCGGATATTTACTAATCACGTCCGTAATCCCCATCGCAAAAGGGTGATAAAATCTCTATACCGGAGCAACTCGGTGCAGAGACATTCGACAGGCAATCCTTTCGTTTTCGAAAATACCCGGTCTTCAACACCATCTTCAAATGTAATCCCATTTCGCCGTATCATTATTCAGAATGGGTTTTATGACACAAGGCCCTCTCTCGGCTAATCCGAATAATGAGCGCTTATTTTTAAAAATAAGTGTTCATTCAGATTTCAAACAAATCACAACAAATTCCACTTTGATCTTTTTAAATAAAAGATTCATCACAATCACAAAGGTTTGATGTGGTTTCGAATATCCATTTGGAATTCGACTCCCGGTCGCATCGAAATTCAAATGCCATTTAAAAGGCCAACATTGATAGTCGTTATTTAACTATCAATCAACATTCACAACAATTACCATATTTAAATAATTTTTCCAAATTATTTATTTTAAAAATATTTTCGCAAGATATAAATTTTTAACACTTCAACCATTTGAAATCAAAGTTCAAATCACTTTTCACTCGCGGAATAAGATTACCGGTATTATTTAATACCACTGAAAATTTGCCAAGTTCAAATACTTTAAAAATAATAATTTAAAATACTTATCTAAAATATACTTGGAAACATTTAAAATAAAACCATTTTAAAAACTTACTTAAAATATTGGTTGTGACAACATTATACTAATTATCACATATAAGATTTTAAGTCCCAACTAATTTTTAAAATAAAATTAGTAGATAAGGTATAACTATTTAAATAATTGTTTCCTAAACAAATATCAATTTTAATCTTTAAAATAATCCCTTCTATAAGTAATTAAATAAATCCATACTTTAAATATTTGAAACCAGTTAAGAAAATAATTTATCCAAAGTATCCTTTCTAAAACCATCCTTAAAAAATTTCAGTTTATATTTATAGGCTACTTCGAAATCATACTCAGCTTTCCAGGGAAAATACATTTTCCATTTCAAAATGGTTCATTCAAATCAATTTATAAATCTTTCTGGATTTATTTTAAATTTACGTCCCAAATATGTAAATTCCTTTTTACAGCTTTAAAAATAAATTAACATTTATTTTTAAAACAAAATTCCCTTTCCTTTATAAATTTCCCATTGTGAATTTAAATTTTTAAATATCCACTAATTTACAATTTTCAAATCGATTCCCAAGTATGTACTATCAATAACTTTCAATATCAAATCAATTTTTTCAAATTGATTTATAAATTTATTTCGATTAGCAAATCCAATTCCAAATTGGTTTCTAAATTTATTTCAATCGATAAATCAATTTTCAAATCGATTTCCCAAAGGTTTATTTTTAAACACCAAATTTATTATCTTTTGAAACAAATTTCTTCTTTTAAATTTATTCAATTTTCTAAAATTAATTTACTATAAATTTTCTACTAAATTTCAAAAAAAAAATCCAATTTTATTTATTTCTGGTATCCTTTGATACCAAAAATATATTTGGCTAAATTATAGCTTTCAAGGGTTTCAATTACAAATAATCACACACAGATTATATATTATCAACACACAATATTGAAGTAAATTCAATTATTTGAGGAATACAGTTGGATCCCTCCAATGTATTTTCCCTGCTTCCACAGATGTTAGCACAACAATTAGATACCAATTCCACTTCGAGGTGGAATATCGCAGTATATGGGATTTATAAAATATCATCCGCTATTATGCGGCGCAATAGGGTCTCATCCGCTATATAATGCGAGAAATCAATCACCCAGTATATACTATATACTACTATATATGTAATATCATCCAGTGAATAATTATTATAAATCAATCATCCAAGCACACAGTCAGTCAATTTTAAATTTAACTATTTAAAATTTAAAACAGAAAATTTGATTGAGTGAGAAGATCTCACCTTTTTATTTGCAATCCATTCCAATTTTAATTCCATCACGTAGATTTCCCATCTACGAATTCCACACGTTTGATTTATTCATTTTTGACCTCGTATGCATTTGATATTGGTAAATGAACGTTTGATATAATTTAAATTTATTAACTGAAATCAATAACAATTGAAATTAATTACCTTGATTGGTTTAAGATAACACATGTAACCAAATCTTGAAACACTCGATGGCCACTGCACCTCTTCTCCAAGTCGTGACGCCTTATCGAACCCAGCAAATAAAATCATGAACATCTCCTCCCTCGAAATCACCAATCACCGATATAATGTAGCTGTCTCCTCCACCTTCTCAGCCTCGTCATCCCGTACACTCCTACGTCAGTACTAAAGTTTTGATCGACGTCAACATCGCAGCCTTCCACCCTCACCCTCCAATCGTACGCCCGACAACAATCATGCTCAAACCCAATCGCATGACCGTGACATCACTTGAAGTCGCCGATTCGAGATTGCTTACCAAAATCGAACGTTGTCACTGCTAATTTGAACTTCGCCCTCGAAACTGATTTCTGCCCCATTCAAAGTCGAGCTCGATCAAGGACATTAATAAAAAAAAATCGCATTTGAACTTGTGTTTGAAGAAGAAAAAGGAAAGAACAGATTTTACTTCTATTAATTCTAACTGGAAGAGAGCGAACAAATTTGTGAAAGAAAGGGAAGGGAGTTTGTTCGGCCACTTTAATTTAGCTGGGAAGAGAAAAAAACGAAGATATTTTTCTTTCTCATTAATTGTGATTTGAGCGAAATGAAAGAAATAACGACGGCGTGCAGAAGAAGGTAGGGTTTGATTTTCTAATTAATTTTTTTTTATAATTTTATATTCAAAATATCTCGTATAACCTAACTCAAATTCCCAAACTCATATCGAGGCGTCGCGGCAGGCGTTTATAAGGTTTTATCCGCATTTCGAACATAATGGAACGTGTTTCGGAGGCTAATTCGATCATATGTGCAAGTTACGGAAGTAAACGATCAATTTTAAATTGAATCGATTAAAATAGTTCCTTTGCGTTTTGAGCTGCCAGGGTTAAACAACAACTCCGATTACTGCGAAAATTGAAATCCGATAATAATACAATATTACGGATCCAATGGAACTGGTTTCGTCGAATACCGAGATTGTACCTCGGAAGGCTATTTTTAAACATCGCTTTAAACGATAAATTTTCAAAATTGAATGAAGTATTTCCAAATCAAATTCTGAAGCTTCCATTATCTTCAATATTATCAATATAAATTCTCTAAGCCTTTAAAAAAAATTATATACTGATAAAACCGAAGATTCAATTTTTTTATCCAACTTCAATAAATTAAATTCAATAATTAAATTGCCAAATTCATAGTTAATTTTGAAATTCAAGTTAAAATAACTTTCAAACATTTATAATCAATTAAATATTTTCAATTTCTAATGTTCAAAATTCTGGGTCGTCGCATCCTCCCCCCCTAAAAGAATTTCGTCCCGAAATTACTAGTTAAGAAGAATGATCCTTAACCCATTTGTTGTCTTTCCAAAACTAAACAGTTTTATCAACTTGCCCAAAACAAATTTTTTTTAATCAAAGATTCATTTTATTTAACTAATTTTCCAAACAATATTGTTTTCTTAACAATTCAAATTCAAATTTCAAAATTTTCTCAAAATTGTTCTAATTCTCGAAATTTTCGAAAAATTTTGCCAGCGTCTCCTTTGCGCGGCTAGCTCGGTACGACTACAAAATGGCACCACATGCCCCCAAATTCAAAGAGAAAACAAAACGCCAAGCGGTTGGACAAGAAAATCACTAAATTCATACTAAAATTTAAATACATACCTTTTTGTCGAGCCATTCAAATTTATCTTCGAAATCCCAATTCCAATTTTTCTTTTTCCTGTAACATACCTGTATATTCTACTAGCCATAATATTAAATTACAACATTCATATATCATTTTGCATATTTCTTTACAAAATTTTCAATATATACTTCTTATACCATTTTTACTTCACAATTGAAGTTATATATCCATTTTCATTCTATCTTGCATTTTCACTTTCATTTGCATTCAATTTATATTTCAATTCCATTTAGATTCAATTTACCTTCTGAATATTGAATTTTTATCAATTATCTTTCATTCACAACTGCACTATTTTAAATTAGTTTCATTTACTAATTCATTACAAATTCCAATTCATTTTATCTCAAACAATTCAAATTGGTTTTCAATATTCAGTTTCAATTCCAGTTTTATTCTTTTATTCATTCCCAAAAAATTATTTTCAATTCACTATTGTGGTTTATAACCACTTGTATTAAACTGGATTTCAAATTCCATATGAATTCAATTTATATCAGACCATAATTAGTTTCACTTACTAATTTTATTTCAATACTTCGCTTTGTTTATCACAAATCAAATTCAATTCCAATTCCAGTTCTATTTACCTACAAAGTTGAAATGAATTTCAACATTCAATTCACTTTCATGTACTTGCAATTGCAAATTTACTTATTCATTTACAATTTTATTTTCCCATCTTAATAATTTTATTCCAATCATTTTAGTCTACTAGACTTCTAAAATTCACCTCTATTCAAATTAACTCAAGTCAATTTCAGTCTAAATCTGAATTTTCAAAGTTTTCAAACTTATTATTCCATAACTATTTTTAATAAAATTCCAAAGTCTTTTCAACAATTCAAACCATTTTTTTTTTGAAATCAATTAAAATTATCTTTTGAATTCCCAAAACCAAACCATGTTCGAAAACAACTTCCATTTGAAATAAGTTGGTAGCAATTCCTCTCCTGGAAACCCGAAAATGAACATCGATGATGCTGCAGTCATCATCGAAGTTATTTTCCAGCGACCGAAAAGAGTTTAGTGCTTTCATCCCTTCAAAACACTTTTCCCAAACCCTTTGAAAATTATTTTCAAACTAAAGGGATTTAAACTTTCCAAATCTCCAAAATTTTCAAATTCTTTTCAAAACATTTCCAAATACTTCTCTGGAATTTCGTTTCAAATTATAAATCACATTTACAATTTATATTCTCAAATTCCATTTGTATGTGATTTTATTTCTTAACTTTAATTTATGATTTCAACTTCTTATTCAATAATCAATGATAATAAATTAATATTATTAATTCCTAACAAACAAGCAACCATATACTATAATAATTTACAAAGATTATTTCCTTTATCTACGAAAATAGTTTGGGTAAAATTATTTCATTTACCCTACTTTAAAACAATATCGTGTCGAATTGTTTTGTACGAGTGTTTAGAGATCCTATTGATAGAGTTGTACGAACTATACCGACCAGAATCCATATACCACTCAACAAACCAATCATCACAATATAAAAAATCTTGTATTCACTAACAAATATGCGCTCATATCTATTATTACACTCAAACTCATTCTAGAGCACTTCTGAGTCTATCTCTAATGAGTAACACCTAACAGAGCCAAGGTTGTCGCTTAACCAAATGCTCTGATACCAAATCTGTAACGGTCTAGGCTTTTCAACCATCGACAGCGACCAATCTCGATTGGTAGGCTTTTAAACCATCCCAGCCCCGCCGTGGCATAGAATGGTACCCTGCCCTTGCTTTTACAGCCAGCCTTTCGACTGTCATGCCTTATGGCTAACCAACCCCTTAAAGAGGACGTAGGGGTGAGAGTCTCCTGCTCGCCACCAAACAAAAAAGTGAAAACCCCCCATCATATTTCACAAAGATAAGCACGGTCAGTCGTGGGACTGGTGTGAGATCTTAAAACAGTTATTTTCACAAAGAAAATAAAAAGATATCCGCTATGCTTTTTGGAAAATGAAACTACCATAAGGCCTCCCGCCACACACACAATGCAAACATAGAATTGGAGGAGATTTCTCCGTATGATAGTCAAACATGCTTAACCATGTTCAATAGCACGTTACCACCACATTCCATGGCAGGTTATACAACTAAAACCATACATGGCACGTATTGTTTCTTTGGATTTCCAACAAATGGTCAGGCTAAGGATCTTCCTACTGCCACATGGGTATGCCTCTGGAGGGACGTCCCGAGAACCTACCCGGCTCTCTGCCAACACAAGGCCGGTTACCCCATTCCGGGGAGTAAAACCTAAGATACGCCACCCGGTCGTTTGCGACCTTTATCCGAGGATCCTCTACACCAACAACCACAAAGAAAAGTATTTGCAGTAACCACATAGGTTAAATATCAAGGCTCCATACCTGATACCACCCTTTTCCAGAAGGAATGGATATACCCTAGGGAGCTACCCCTGAAACCTTGCCACAACTTTCCTGTTTCGACCATTACCGGTTTGTGAGGCTCGATGAGGTCTCGTCCACAAAGCTAACTTTTCACAAAGTCATGCTTTGATCAACAAATGATCAGCGGTACTTCGTATGCCATGTTACCAATTTGGGAATGTATCACTAATAACCATCAACTACATAACCTCTGAGCTCGTACGTCTCAAAGAAGGGTGTTAAGCTAAGAGAATAAATTCTCCGCCGCCAACAGAAATGTATTTGATAGAAACCAGCTTTACATCTCAAAGTGTAACGCCAGACACACATCCATACAAGTCCATCCGGGATCGAACGGAACCGAAGGCACTTCAAAAGAAGCCTTTGCAAATTTTGATATTCACTAATCACGTCCAGAATCCCCATCACAAAAGGGTGATAAAATCTCTATACCGGACTCAATGCAGAGACATTCAACAGGTAATCCTTTCGTTTTCGAAAATACCCGGTCTTCAACACCATCTTCAAATGTAATCCCATTTCTTCGTATCATTATTCGGAATGGGTTTTATGACACAAGGTCCTCTCCAGGCTAATCCGAATAATGAGCGCTTATTTTTAAAAATAAGTGTTCATTCAGATTTCAAACAAATCACAACAAATTCCATTTTGATCTTTTTAAATAAAAGATTCATCACAATCACAAAGGTTCGATGTGGGTTTCAAATATCCATTTGGAATTCGACTCCCGGTCGCATCGAAATTCAAATGCCAATTAAAAGGCCAATATTGATAGTCGATTATTTAACTATCAATCGACATTCACAACAATTACCAGATTTAAATAATTTTCCCGAATTATTTATTTAAAAAATATTTTCGCAAGATATATATTTTTAACACTTCAACCATTTGAAAACAAATTTCAAATCACTTTTCACTCGCGGAATAAGATTCCCGATATTATTTATTACCACTAAAATTTTTTCGAGTTCAAATACTTTAAAAAAACTAATTTAAAATACTTATCCAAAATATACTTGGAAACATTTAAAATAAAACCATTTTAAATACTTACTTAAATTATTGGTTATGAAAAAATTATACTAATTATCACATATAAGATTTTAAGTCCCAACTAATTTTTAAAATAAAATTAGTAGATAAGGTATAACTATTTGAATAATTTTTTCCTAAACAAATATCAATTTTAATCTTTAAAATAATCCCTTCTATAAGTAATTAAATAAATCCATACTTTAAAGATTTGAAACCAGTTAAGAAAATAATTTATCCAAAATATCCTTTCTAAAACCATCCTTAAAAAATTTCGTTTATATTTATAGGCTACTTCGAAATCATATTCAGCTTTCTAGGGAAAATACATTTTCCATTTCAAAATGGTTCATTCAAATCAATTTATAAATCTTTCTGGATTTATTTTAAATTTACGTCCCAAATATGTAAATTACTTTTTACACCTTTAAAAATGAACCAAAATTTATTTTTAAAACAAAATTCTCTTTCCTTTATAAAATTCCCATTGTGAATTTAAATTTTTAAATATCCACTAATTTACGATTTTCAAATCGATTCCCAAGTATTTACTTTCAATAACTTTCAATACCAAATCAATTTTGTCAAATTGATTTCTAAATTTATTTCGATTACCAAATCCAATTCCAAATTGGTTTCTAAATTTATTTCAATCGATAAATCAATTTTCATATCAATTTTCCAAAGGTTTATTTTTAAATACCAAATTTATTATCTTTTGAAACAAATTCCTTCTTTTAAATTTATTCAATTTTCTAAAATTAATTTACTATAAATTTTCTACTAAATTTCAAAAAAATCCAATTTTATTTATTTCCGGTATCCTACGATACCAAAAATATATTTAGCTAAATTATAACCTTCAAGGGTTTCAACTACAAATAATCACACACAGATTATAAATGATCAACACATAATATTGAAATAAAATCAATTATTTGAGGAATCCAGTTGGATCCTTCCAACCTGTTTTCCCTGCATCCACAGATGTTAACACAACAATTAAATACCAATTCCACTACGAGGTGGAATATCGCAGTATATGGGATTTATAAATATCATCTGCTATTATGCGGCGCACTAGGGTCTCATCCGCTATATAATGCGGGAAATCAATCATCCAATATATACTATATACTACTATATATATAATATCATCCAGTGAATAATTATTATAAATCAATCATCCAAGCACACAGTCAATCAATTTTAAATTTAACTATTTAAAATTTAAATCAGAAAATTTGATTGAGTGAGAAGATCTTACCTTTTTATTTGCAATCCATCCTAATTTTAATTCCATCATGTAGATTTCCCAGCTACGAATTCCACACGTTTGATTTATTCATTTTGGACCTCGTATGCATTTGATATTGGTAAATGAACATTTGATATAATTTAAATTTATTAACTGAAATCAATAACAATTGAAATTAATTACCTTGATTTGTTTTAATACAACACACATAACCAAATCCTGAAATACTCGATGGCCACTGCTTCTCCTCTCCAGGTCGTGACACCTTATCGAACCCAGCAAATAAAATCATGAACATCTCCTCCCTCGAAATCATCAATCACCGATATAATGTAGCTGTCTCCTCCACCTTCTCAGCCTCGTCATCCCCTACAATCCTACGTCAGTACTAAAATTTTGATCGACGTCAACATCACAACCTTCTACCCTCACCCTCCAATCGCACGCCCAACAACAATCATGCTCAAACCCTAATCGCATGATCGCAAACATCACTTGAAGTCGCCGATTCGAGATTGCTTCCCAAAATCGAACGTTGTCACTGCTAATTTGAACTTCTCCCTCGAAACTTATTTCTGCCCCATTCAAAGACGAGCTCGATCGCGGCCATTAATAAAAAAAATTCGCGTTTGTACTTGCGTTTGAAGAAGAAAAAGGAAAGAATAGATTTTCCCTCTATTAATTCTAACTGCAAGAGAACGAACGAATTTGTGAAAGAAAGGGAAGGGAGTTTGTTCGGCCACTTTAATTTAGCTGGGAATGGAAATAAACGAAGATATTTTTCTTTCTGCATTAACTGTGATTTGAGCGAAATGAAAGAAGTAACGACGATGTATAGAAGAAGGTAGGGTTTGATTTTCTAACTAGTTTTTTTTATTTTTTATTACTTTTATAATATTATATTCAAAATATCTCGTATAACCTAACTCGAAATTCCGAACTCATATCGAGGCATGCCGCCAGGTGTTTATAAGGTTTTATCCACATTCCGAACACAATGGAACATATTTCGGAGGCTAATTCGATCATATGCGCAAGTTACGAAAGTAAACATTCAATTTTAAATTGAATCGATTAAAATAGTTCCTATGCGGTTTGAGCCGCCAGGGTTAAACGACAACTCTGATTGCTGCAAAAATTGAAATCCTATAATAATAAAATATTACGGATCCAATGGAACTGGTTTCGTCGAATTCCGAGATTGTGCCTCGGAAGGCTATTTTTAAACATCGCTTTAAACGATAAATTTTCAAAATTGAATAAAGTATTTCCGAATCAAATTCTGAAGCTTCTATTATCTTCAATATTATCAATATAAATTCTCTAAGCCTTTAAAAAAAATTATACTGATAAAATTGAAGATTCAAATTATTTATCCAACTTCAATAAATTAAATTCAATAATTAAATTGCAAAATTCATAGTTAATTTTGAAATTCAATTTAAAATAACTTTCAAACACTTAGAATCAATTAAATATTTTCAATTTCTAACGTTTAAAATTCTGGGTCGTCACAAATGTGGATGGTGTTGGAATTTTGACCACTACCAAATTCAGCAAGTCCAAAATGATATAGTTTTGATGAAGAGAATTGGTGTAAATAATTGTCACAACTAGATAATTCTTATTAAATTAAAACAAGATATTTTTTCAAAAATGAGCGATCGATCGATAAATTTGGCCATAGTATCACACTGCCTGGTAAGTGAAGTGTGAACGTTAACGTTCGAATAGCTCAACATTAATCACTGACTGAATTAATACTCAAGAGTCACACAACCGAAACGATGAATTCTCTTTAGACCAAACAATTTAATTAGTTTATAATTGTTATAAATTAATTAAATAAATTAGTACTTATGAAATTTTAATTATGAATTTTGAATGTGATTTGGGAATTAAAATTGTTGTATACATTTATAAAAGTTATGAATATATTGATCGATATGAGATATTGATAACAAAACATGTAAAATATGATTGAACATATTTAAATTGGGATAAATGGGCTAACAACCCATGCATTTTTAGAGGGAAAATTCATTGGTATGGCTGGAGGAAAGGAGCAGCTACTGCACATAAGATTAGGCTTTTGAGAAATGTGGTTGAGATCATTTTTTGCTCTCTTATCCTACCTTACAAAAGATAGTCTCAAAATCCTAGTCATAGGCTAATTCATTTTTGAGTCGTCACTTTCTTCTTCCTCTTCCTCGTTTTAATGGTAGCATATTTCCTCGAAAATTCTTAAATCCAATTAAAAATTAAAAATAATAATTTGTATTAGAACGTCCCCAATTGTGGATTAGCAACCTGACGGATTGTGAATTGTTCTTAGAGGAGAAATCATTGTTCAAAGTGGACTTAAGGGCTTCATTAGGAAGCACATTTTTATTTACTATCATTGTTTTGATTTTAAGCTTATCGTATAAACGTTAATTTACATTCAAATCCTCTGTTTGTATTCAGGTCTATTTATTATTTAGATTATTTGAGTTTTTTGGGTACATATGTTTGTTAAAATTAGATTGGTAATATGCTTATTATAATATTTTGTTTATTGATTATTATTCAATTTATTTTCCAAAAAAAGGTTTTAATTTTGATTTATATTTATATATATATATATATGCATGTATGTATGTATATTAAATGTACACGGATCTAAAACTTATGAGTATGTGTAATTGTATATGTGTATATATCACATATATTTAATCCTAAAATTGTCTTATGATGATTTGTATCTATTTTAAACCAAAACGTATATTTTTTTAATAAACATGTATGTACATATTTTATTATTATTTAATGATTTTGTGAATTGTTTAATATGAATAAAATAAATAGTGGTTCAAAATTTAAATTTTACATTTTTTATATTTGTTGGAAAATGTAATAAGATTACAGTAAAATTCTCAGATTTTTTAAACTTAATTTATTATTTTTAAAAATAAATTTACTTTCGACTTGCGATCAATTATTTAATTGAAATATAATTTCAATTGATAATATTCCACAAATTTTTTGTAAGGCTTAATATGTATTTGGAATCTTTAGAAAATGTTTTAATTTTTATAAATTAATTTTTTAATTTTTTAATTAATTAATTTTAGAAATGCAATTAATTATTTAATTAAAAATAAAATTTCAATTGAGAAAATTCTAGAGATTTTTTCTGAGTCCAAAATATGTTTCAGATACCTTCAGATTTTTTTTGGAATTTTTCAACTTGATTCCCTACTTTTAAGGATTAATTTGATTATGAGCTATTACCAATTATTTCATAATAAATATTATTTTAATTTAAAATTTTCATAAATTAATCTTAAGCCAAAAAACATGTTTTTAGATTATCTAAAATTTTGAAAATTTGTATTATTATCATATAATTATTTTACGTTAATTTTTTATGGTCGAAACTGTTTATTCAATAAATTATACGTACGCACATATATTTGTTTTGACATATTATACAACACATATTTGAACAAATTACATTACATACAAAATAAGCTAATGTGTCCATTGCAATGTAAATTCTAACATCTATATATAGACACATTATACCCTTCACGGATTGTGATATATACACGCACACACATATATGTGTGTGTCTATATATATGTATATATATTTATGTGTGTGTGTGTGTATCAATGCTTGTATATGACATACACACATACACACACATATACACATATATCTGTGTGTGTGTGTATAAATAAATAAAATAAATCTCAAGCTACAAATTGTAAAGTTGGAATGTATATGGACATAGTAATAAATATTACCATGAATAAATTATTCATAATGACATTTAATGAATCAACCAATTCAAATTATAGAGAGAAAATGAAAAGTTTCTCTCTCCATTAATACAACTAATGCTCTCGATTAATTCTTATTTTATGGAAAGAAATGAAAGGTTTCATTCCCTATACATTAACACTTATAAATAAATGTTATGTGTATTTGATACACTATGCAATTGAAATTAAACTTATTTAAAATATTTTAATTAGAATACAATATTTTATTTAAACCAAATGTAGAAAAAATTTAAATGAAATTTAGACTTTATCGGCCCATTAAAAATCCAAAATGGTAAAAATTTAAAATTCACTTATTTCTCCCACTGTGGGCTGACCCAGTTCCTTCATGGTACATATGCATTTCATAGGGATCGATTATGGAAGTTTGAGGAGGGATCGGTGTTGTTGTAGCATGGAGGGATCATTCATTATTCATTCACGACATAGAGATCATTGGTGGAGTGTTTGTGAGGTATCGGTCAAGTTAGCTTTGAGAGAGATTGGTCATGGACACAACAGGGATCGACCTTACAACTTTGAATTTGTAAATTCAAACAAACCAATCTACTTAAACATGTACGACCAACCAGAACCAATCCCACCTTAATGAACTTGAACATTTGAAATATTACGGACAACAGGACTTGCATATCCAATATCAAACTTGAAAATGAACGGCTAAACTTCTAGGACGCGAATATGAATAAAAATTTAACATTTGAACTCCAATAATGAACTTCACACTTTGATGTGTCAATGATCGATCCCAAAGCTCACACAGCCAATCAATTTAAACGCTAGTTGAGACGGTCAGCAATAACGGTCACTCTGGTCAGAATCCAAAGTCTTGTCACTACTTTTTCTTTTAATTTTGAATTGTTCATCACTACACTGTATGACACTACACCACACTAGTTTATACTTAGCAGTGGACAGGTTAATTTCTATAATCTTGATTATCTGTTGAGTTTAGTTGATATGCGCTCCAAATATTCAGGGGGTTTGGCTGCAATGTCTTTTGGACAACCTTCACAGCACAGCAATCTAGGTGCCGAATCGAGTTATGTGACTATATCTAGTAGACTTTCTCCTGAACATCAAATTGAGCAACTAGAGAGTTTTGGTCCGTCAGTTGACCTTTTCCTTGAAGTTTCCATCCTTTCGGTGGAAGAGACAAATCCGGCCCTTGACACATTAAAGGGTGTTGTATTTGTGAATAACCTGGTGGATTCCTAGGCCTCCAGAATTGGTGAGGCCGCTCTCTATAAGCTATGCTCTAAAATAAGATCCCAGTTGGAGATGTTTTAGTCCCACCTAGGAATGACAAGGCTCGCTTGGGCCCGGAGGGGTATAACTGCTTGTAATAAATTATCTTAGGCCGAATGTGTACCACCTTTTAATTCATTTATCCAAGAGATGCTAAATTATCTGGTAATAGCTCCTGCTCAGCTGCATCCGAACAGCTATACTTTTTTCATGGCGTTTATGGATGTTCTATTCCACCAGTCATCTCTTGAAGACATCAGGTTCATCTACAATTTATGCAATGGACGAGATGCCTTTCTTATACTTTACTCGAGCCCACACCCAACTGTAAAGTTCTGAGTTGTGTTTGAAACAAGCTCATTGTCTTTAAACACGAATGGTTTTATGTGTGTTGTCTACCCGGCTTCGCCAGGCGATGGTTGGAAGGACGTATGTATTCCCTTTACTTTCAAATTCTTAAGTCCAAGTCGTATCTTGAACTAACAAATACTTTGAAAATTTGCAGGCGTTCGTCCATGACCCGAAGATGATAATTATTTAAGGGCAGACACTGCAATTCATGCTACCCTAGTCGAAGACAAGGACATTAGATCACTCGTAACCGATGAGTGGTTATCTCCTTTTGGGTTGCTAGAAGAAGATAACAGTATCAGGCTTCCAGGAAGCATTGCATTGCAAAGAAATGTTGTGGAAAAATAAAGAGGCACTGATAGTCTTATCATGCCCCCAACCGAGGAGGCTCGGTACGATGTTGAAAAAGGAAAAATCAGTGGCGATGATGCCACTGAGCCTGGTAACGATGATGTAAGTATGAGAAATGCGCTTATTGTCGAATCATCACAAGGCGTGCACTCTCATATGCAAATAAGAAAGGGAAAATGCTTGCATACAAACTCCGTATGAGAAAGACTGCTAAGAAACCCATGTTCACTATCATCTCTGTCAAAGAAGAATCTTCCTCTCAGGCGTTAGAAAGTTCAATGGAAGGATTCTTACGTCTACCAATTCTAGACAACATCGAGACTTTTGACTTTCTCAACATTAGTGTCAGGGGGATTAATTCTCCCACCAGGACTGGTGATGACATTCCTCCTACTAGTAAAGGGAAAATCACTCGTATGAGCGAGGCCATAATAACTGGTCCATCGAGCGGACACTAGGACACCCATAATCATGCGCACTTCACTACACAATTTTTTGCCTATCTTTTATTTGATGGTCACTTATATATCTTCATTTGGTTTTAGGTTCTATGTCTTATTCTCTTGCCTTTAATCATTTGAGGGGCTCCTCAACACATTATGGATCCAGTTATGGTCCGTACTTGGACAGGCGTCGAAAAAGGGATAACGACGGTGAAATGAGCCATCATTCAAAGGAACTTTGTCCTCTAAGCACAAGTCAAAATCTCAATCATCTCATCACAACGAGTTCATCCCAATCCTCCTGTACATAGTGCCCATCAAATATCTTCTCATATTCCCCAAATTACTATGCCACTCAGCATCATTCGGGTTCATTTGGTTTTCAACAGCCTCGCGATCACTGGTCGAGTAAGCATCCTATTGTTATTTTTGATCCAGCTTTGACTACTATAGCTCTGAGGCCTCTATAGTGGAACAATTGGCCAAACTTAAGGTCAAAATTCCAAAAATCTACTTTGATGGACCAAAGTTCCTTCCTTCTATACATACAATCCTAGGAAATATTAAAGCGAGTTCGCTTGTGTGCATCAATGATGTTTTTGTGTAGTATGAAGCATTCCAGCACTTAGCCGAGAAAATTTCTAAGGCTTCTACTGAAAGGCAACATGAAATCGTTTGCCTTATGCTGAAGGCGATCCATAATAGTGACATAATCAAACACCAAGATTATGAGATCACATAGTTGACCACGAAGTTTGTCGCGGTAGAGAAGAGTGCTAAATACACATTTGAAGCTATTAATCATCTGAAAAAGGCTCACAAAAAGGAGTTGATGCTGCCATTAACAGTAGCGGTGTGCTTACTCTATAGAAGGACACGCTACAAAAAAAGAAAGACACTCTAGCCGAGGAACTCAAATAGCTCCTTAAGAAAGAGAAGGAAGAAAAATTTAAGCCTCAAAAGGAGTCTTAAAGGTATTGTAAAGAGGCATCGAGGCTCGAAAGCTGAAAATTAATTTAATGAGCAGCTTGCTCAAATCGAAGCCCTCAAGGGAGAGGTAATGTAAGCTGGCTGCAATGAAGTTAGAGGGAAAATTGAGGGCCAGTTGGAGGATGCTAAGAGGCTGGTCGAAATAAGATTAAGGACATGTATGACCCTCTGTTTGTTGAATACAATGCCAAGGGCCTAATCCACCATGACTTGAGGTTTCTTAGAGAGGACTACCTCGAATCCCTTGCCTAGCCTAGGGAATGTATGTTGAAATGAGGAAGAAAGCCCTTGGTGAAGCCAATTTGGATGGGGAGAAACTATTACGAGAAATCCTTCACGAGAATGAACATTTAGATCTTGTTGTTGCAAGACCCCGATATTTTGATATTTTGGCACCTTCTATCAAAGGGAAATACATTTCTAAAGCTTCGAAGTCTGTTCCCAAAGGTTCCTCTTCACTTCAACTAGCTGATGCATCAGTTTCACTCAGCCTAGTACAAGACCTAAGCTATGATCCAGACAGACCTGGTTACAAATCAAAGGCACGGACTCCTTTTCAAGAAGGGAGCACACCAGCAACAACAGAAAGTCAGCTGGATGCAGGTATCCTAATCTACTCTCCATTACTCGAAAGCTTTCGTTCTTTATGCCCAATAGGTCTAGGTTTATTTGCTTGTTCATGCAAATCTACAAGTCTCTCGGCTCCCAGTCAAACTTCGAAAAGTGGTGCTGCTATGAAGCAACAACCAACACTTGCTGATATCCATCGACTACCGGCATTCCAGATCCCGATGCTCAAGTTATTGGAGCTCTTGGCAATGAAAAAGTTGACAACCTGCCACTGCGAGATGAATCTGATGATGTTATAATCACCAATGCCTTCAAACACACTGATGAGCTCGGCTTGAAGGAGCACATCGAGAGGGAGGAGTTGCTAAAGAAGAAGACCAAAGACAAGCCTATTGATGTAGACATCGATGATCCAAACCTCATCCTACTACAAGTCATTCCATCTGGCGAGTCGGTTCCCAAAGGGCTCCCTCCAACATCTAAAAGCTCTCTAGCCAATGGTGGTAAAGGATCGAAGAGTGGAAAAGGCGGAGGCTCGAGTGGGTCCACTACCAAGAAACTCAAAAGGGGGAAAAAGTAAAAGAAGTAGCTGTTACGTCGGCTTAGATTGTATATAGCTTGTATAGCTATTTTTTTATTGGTCATGTCTATGATGGTAAGATCCCCACTTTTGGATAAACCTGTACTACGATTTCCAAGTTGAATATGTAAATAAAAGTTCTTTGTTTTTTGTTGAACCCTTATATGAATTTTGTTTAAGTATTCGAGGCATTACTTTTCCATTCAATGTACTTGTAATTCATTGCTTGTTGATTCAGATATCGCCCGTAAATTTTTACTCAAGGCCTCATGTGGTCGTGGCCTTAAATTGTACCAAGCACTAGGCATGTGCCCTGATGCCATGCTGTCGAATTTAACGGCTCAAGTGACTATACTCCTGCCCCTAGTCTCGGATAAGATAAGTTAGATAGTGGATGGTCGAATTCCATACTTAGCGAATTTATAATTCTCCCATCGATTTCAGGTCAGAGTTTATGGAATAGTGAGTGGTCGAACTGCACTCATATTTTTGTTTATACTCATATCCGCACTCTACGGATAAGAGCTCATTAGTGGGTGGTGGAATCACTCCTAATTTATGTCTATACTATAGTCCACACTCTGGGGATGTAGAGTTATTTTGTAAAATAGTCGAACCGTACTTTCCTTAATTGGTTAATTTGCCCCCCAAGTCCGGGGTTCAACTTGGAGAGCGATTTTTCATGTTACGGTCACTCTTTGATTCATGTCTGTCCCATTGCTTGGTGGGATTAACTTGACTATCATATGGTCAGGTCACATCCATTTCTCTTTAGGTACTCTACCCATCAGATTATGAGCAAGAACCATCAAATGAACGATCAAACCAAGTTCATTTTGTTTTGTCCAGTCGTGAACTTGTGTAATCGTTTGGCTCCAAACTCTGAGAACATTCTTGGACATGTCAATATTAGTTAGTTGGGTATCATAACTAATATGTAATGCTATAGAAATCACAGTATGAAGGAAATTTCTTTATTTTCCAAATGGAAAGAAATAAAATAATTTGCCTTACTACATATTTGGAAAATCAAATGCAAATTAAAATTCAAAAATCAAATACAACTGAATGAAAAAGAATAAACTACGTAAATAGCTATAAATTTTCGCTATTCCACTCCATTGGGAGTGTGACACCATCAATAGTCACTAGCTGGATAGTTCCTTCTCCAAGCCTTTGTTAAATGATGTATAGCTCCTCCTGTAACATCCCTCTACTTGAGGCCTAAAACTAATGGCTACGAATGTTACGATTGTCCATAGTTATTAATTCTTGGCGACCAAATATGGCGATATTAGATACATTTCTACACAGAAACTCAAAAATATGGAAAAAAATTAAACAGCAAATAAAATCCACATTCCACTTCAAAATGTTTTAAATTGATTACATAATCCTAGTCATAGATCAAGTTCAGATAATATATATAATAACAAAATACGCCAAGAGCAACATATGAAGATTCCCCCTTGGTTGATCAGAGTACGTACTACGGCATTAAAGCAGTTTGCCTTCACAATCAAACATACAGTGGAAATAAAATAACTATCTGCCACTTGCATGCCTACGAAAGCTTCATTTCTAAAGTGAAGACCTGAAAACCTTGAACTCTCAAGCTACTCAAAATCAATTGAGTACCCGAGAGTATAAGGGGAAAGCAAAAACTTCGAGTCATACATAAAGCCCGGTATGAATAATAATCCACCATCTCAAGCCATTTAGATATCTAGTGAGACCACACTGCTTGGCAGAACGGGTTTTCCCCTCGCGAGTATCCCAAAACATTTACAAAAGTAGATACTATGCTTCCTGCATCCATAATGGTTATAAACATAGTATTTCAAAGTATTATGACGATATGCAATACAAGTAAATCAGAACTGGATTACCCATCCCCCATTCATTCTGACTATCTGTCTAATTATAGTTTTAGGGTTACTATTAACCTGTTAAATGATTATGGACTATCTGTCCAATTACCTAGTTTTCATGGGATCACTAAGAACCTATTGGAAACTCTAATATCATATTTACTATCCTAGTTTTCATGGACTAACTAGGAACCTATTGGCTGACTGCCAATATCTTAACCTGGATAAAGTTTTCATGAGCTAACTACAAACCCACTGACCCCTTCCAGTATCGAATCATAGTTTTCATGGGCTGACTATGGACCTATTGGCCCCTGCTAATATCATTAAATTAAGAGTTTAACCTTTGTTAAATTATATTTACTACTAGGTCAACCTAATTGGTTATTCCGCCCTTTCACTATAATACAATTATAGGTTAATAACAATGTGAATAATATTTTCAAAATCTTCATTTATTTATGCCATGGTTTTTACTAAAAAATGACAATGGATTATTTTTTTTGAAACTTTAAACATCACTTTCAATACCCTTGGATAACCACTCATAGAAATCCATTTTCCAAAACTCTAAATATATATACCTTTTGAACCAAAAAGACCTTTTGATCATACCAAAAAACATTCTTTAAAACATAGGTGCTGAAACAAATGAAATAACCTTTCGAAAGCATTGGGTTTTACTCTTAAAACATCATTTGGGTCAAGATGGTTGTATATGAAAGTATCTCTTTTGAAACTAATAAAAACTAGTTTGGGGAAAAATTGAGGGTGTAGGAGCCATCTTACTCAAAATAAAAAGTCTTAAAAATCAAAACTTCGAAGGTCTAGATCAAAACTCCCTTTCGAAAGAAATTAAAAAAAGTTTTGGTTTAAAGTAAAAACAAAGGCAGCTCTTTGAAAACATTATTGGACTACATGGTCGAAAGGTAGAGTAGTGGCTAGGCTTTGACTAGGTCGAAACCAACCCCTTTCGAAAGCTTTTATTTAAAGAAAAAGATCTCCTTCGTAAGCTAGTTCTTTTTAGTATAACATGGAAAGCTTATTTGAAAGCAAATCATACACCCTTTTGAAGGTAGTAAGTTTTGACTAGGTCGAAAGCTTTGAGAAAAATAGGGCAAAGAATTTAAACTTAGAAAACAAAGTAGGGTTTCGACCTCATCGGTGGCCAGCCCTTCGACACTAAAGCTTCCACCTATCTTCCATTCCACTATGTACCTTCTAAGAGATACCATGTGTATTGATTTCGATTATGAAGGTTTTGACTATGATGGTTTTGACTATAATGGGGTGGGATCGAAGATGTTGGAAGGAAAATAATTGCAACTTTAAGTAATTTCTTTTTAACAACTTACTAGTTGGAATACACTGGTTGGCTGCCATGGAGATTTTCAATTACTTTACTTTTGAAATTGCTGCATTTATTCAGATCCTAAATTAAAGGATTCAAACATTAAAACCTTTTCAAATAACCTAAATCCGACAATTTCAGAAAAGCCCCTGTTTACAAATAATTTATTTCCCCTAGAAAATCAATTGGGAAAAATTTCCAAAAATCACAGAAACTCGAATTAATCATGTAATAAAACATACTAAAATTTTAGACCCAATTTCTTCCTGAAATTCAAAAAATAATTATTTAACCCAATCGTATAATATTTTCCATAAAAATCCATAATAAAATTTCCATAGCTCGGAAAATTCTGGAAATTAAAACCCATCTTTAGAATTATATTTTACTTAACATAAATATTTTCCATTGCATTTCAAAATAAATATCTCATGGTTTTACCCATAAAACCATACGAATTATATATAGAAGGTAATTGTTTAAATCAAATAATTCATAATTTAAGCATATCATCATCCAAAATTTCATTGAAATGAAATAAAACACAAACCCGAAATCATGGGTTATAAAAACCAAAAAGAGATGGAATAAATTATTAATCACCTTAAGCTTGTTTAGGAATTTGAGATTTGATGTTGATTAATCCTTCCTAGCTTGATTCTTAGCTTTAGACTAAAATTTCTCTTTCTTCTTCCTCGGATTACCGACAATCTTACGGTTATTTTCGTTTGTTTTGATTTGAGAAATAAAGTGAATGTGAAAAGACAAAGGCAAATGTATAGCCGTGAACATAAAGTGCGACCAATTTACTAATAAGGCCTTACGTGAGTTAATTATCATATAAACCATTTTAAAGCCTTTTTTATCTTATTAGTAAGCATGTCCATGTGTTAATTTAATCAAAACTCAATCTCCTTATCATCATTATTCTATTTAATTTATCTAATTAAATTTCCTGCATAATGTTATCAAAAATTAGAGATGTTATAGGTTCCCCACTTAAAGAATTTCTTCCTCGAAATTCAGTAAGGACTAAATACTAAACATAGCAATCATCTATAACAGCTCCTAACAATCATACAAGTCTAACTAAATAGCAACAATCTTTATAAATCTAATATAGACATACCCTTAAAGAAAATCAGGATAAGTATCACTAATTCGTCCTCTATCTCCCACGTACAGTCCTTCTCGTTATCATTCCCTTGAACTTTTACCACCTGACTGTCTTATTCCATAATCTTTTCTCATCTCTAGCTACAACCTGAACCGGTTGTCTAACAATAGTCAAATTTGGCTCTACCACTAAGTCATCCAACCCTGTCGGAGAAATAGTGTCTCTGGATCATGCACATACTTATGAAGATGAGACACATGAAATACATTATGGACACCTGCCATAATGCTCGGCAAATCTATTCTATATACGAGCTTTCCAATCCTTCTTATAATCTGGCACGGATTAAGATATCTCGGGGCTAGCTTCCCTAACTTTTCAAATCACACCACACCCTTAATTGGCGATACCTTAGTGAAAACCTTGTCCCCCAACTGAGAATCCTAGGTCTTTACGCCTCTTGTCTGTGTAATTCTTCTATCTTCACTGAGCTTCCTTCATCCTCACTCAGATTAACTCAATCTTTTATGACGCCTCTCTAATCAAATCTGGACCTAAGACTAATTGTCTCCAGTCTCCAACCAACATGTTGGTGATTTATGTGGTCTTCCATACAAAGCTTCAAACTGTGCCATTCCTATACTAGTTTGATAGCTATTATTGTAGGAAAACTCAATCAAATGTAGGTGATCTTCCCAAGATCCACCAAAGTCCAATACATAAGCTCTCAGCAAATCCTTAAGTACTTTATTAACTCTCTCTATCTGCCCATCTGTCTGAGGGTGATATGCAGTACTCATAATAAGCTTGGTACCCATCACCTCCTGTAGACTGTTCTAGAGTTCAACAGTAGACAAAGCATCTCTGTCACTAACTATACTACAAGGAACTCCATGCATTCTAACTATGTTCCTCATGAAAAATTTGGCTAAAACAGGTGTCATCCTGGTTCTCTTAACTAAAATAAAATGGGCGCTCTTGGTCAATCTGTCCACTATAACCCATATACTTTCATTACCTCTATTTGACATTGGCAACCCCTCTATAATATCCATGGACATCGAATCCTATTTCCAAATTGGAATCTCTAAAGGTTGAAGAAATCCATTGGGCTTCTGATGTCCAGCTTTCACTTGTTGACAGTTTGCATACTGTCTAACCCACAAGTCAACGTCTCTCTTCATGCCTTCCCAATAGAAGCTCCTCTTCATATCCTAACACATCTTGGTTCCTCCAGGGTGAATCATAAACATGGATCGATGACATTCTCTAAGAACTTTTTTCCTTAAGTCCTCCATATTCGGAACACACAACCGTCCCTTCTTTCTTAGCCATCCTTTATGGTGAAGACTAAAATCCTTTAATCATCGAGTTCTATTCCATTCTCAAGTATCCTAATCCTCTCAGCTAGTACAGGATCCTCCTTCTTCTTAGAAGCAATTCTCTCAATCAATGGTGGTCGAAGTTCCAAACAAGATAATCAGACGGACCTCTAACAAGATATAGCAATTGATCTTAACTACACTCTACAACTGGCTAAAGTTTCCAAATCTTTCCACACCGCCAACATAGCTAACATCAGTCTCTGATGTTTACTACTAAGAACATTTGCTACCTTACTACCCTTTCCTGGCGTATATTCTATACCAAAATCATAAGTGGCCAAAAGCTTCAAACACCTCTACTGTCTCGTATTCAAATCCTTCTGAGAGAATAAACACCCTAAAGACTTATGATCGATATAAATCTCAAACCTCTCCCCTAAGAGATAATGTCTCCAGATTTTCAATGCGAAAATCATAGCTGCTAACTCCAAATCATGCGTAGGATCTTACTTCATGCGGTCTAAGCTGCCTGGATGCGTAAGCAAATACCTTAACATTCTGCATCAACACTTCTCCTAAACCAGTACCATATGCATCAGTGTATACCACCAATCCTTGATTTCCATCTGGAACAACCAACACAAATGTATTCGTCAACAAATGCTTTAACTTATGGAATGCTTCCTCATGTTTGTCGGACCAAAAAAACTTCATCTCCTTTCTGGTCAGCTTATTTAAGGGTGCTGCTATCTACGAGAAATCCTTAATGAATCTCTGATAGTAGCCAGCAAGTCGAAGAAAACTTCTAATCTCAATCATCGTTTTCGGTCTCTTCCAATTATTAACAACCTTGATCTTATCTGGATTGACCGACGACCCTTTCTCTGAAATCGTGTGACCAAGAAACTTAACTTCTTTCTTCCAAAAATGACATTTGGTAAACTTCACCTTTAGCTGATTTTGCCTCCGCATCTCAAGCACCACTATAAGATGAACATCATGCTCCTTCTCATCCTTGGAGTATACTAGGATGTCATCAATGAACAGTAGAAAAAACCTATCCAAGTATTGTCGGAAAACTTGGTTCATCAAATCTACGAAGAAAGAAAGTGCATTTTTCAATCCAAACGGCATTACCAACCACTCATATGATCTATATTTAGTTCGAAATGCCGTCAAAGGAATACTGTCCTACGCCACTCTTAACTGATGGAAACCCATTGCTAAGTCCAACTGGGAGAATACTCTGGCACCATTCAATTGATCGAACAAATCATCTATTTTGGGAAAAGGATATTTATTCTTCATTGTCCTTTAATTTAGCTTATAATAGTTAATGCACATCCTTAATGATCTATCTGGTTTCCTTACAAAAACCACAGCCGCTCCCCAAGGCGAACTGCTTGGTCTGATAAAATTCTTTCCTTCTAGATCCAACAGCTGCACCTTCAATTCCTTCATCTCAGTTGGGGCATTCTACTAGGTGGTTTACTCAAAATTTCAGCTCCAGGCACAAGATCTATTCTAAACTCAACAGATCTTTTAGGAGGTAATCCAGTGATTGGCTCAAAGACATTTGGAAACTCTCTTGCTACTCGAACCTGACTTAACTCATCACTTTTCCCCATGGCATTAAGCAAAGTACTAAAACTCCGGTCAGTATTCTCTACTGAGAATATCACTCTATTATGACTATTAGGGAGCCTCAGTGATATCTCTCTATTCTGGCAAAATATTCTAGCCTCATACCTACCCAACCAATCCATTTTCAAAATGATCCCAAAATCTATGAAATCAATAGCATACAAACTGCATGTAAACTTATGACCTAACAAGTCAAGTTCTAACTGGCTACATCTCAAATCTAGAGTTGCATATCCTCCTACAGGATCCGCAACCCTTAAAGTAACAAGGTAAGTGGGTTCTAGGCATAATCTATCAACCAAACACTAAGATACAAATGAATGTGATGTGTCGGTATCAAAAAGTACTCTAACGGAAATACTCTAAATCGAAAGCGTACCTTCCATCACAGTCTTTCCCTTATCTGCTACGTTAGGCCAAGCTGACCCAATAGCAAACACCATTCCTTTGTCCTTCCTAACTGGCTCTAGACACTGATTCTTGTCCAACTTGATCATAGTTGAAGCATTTCACATTCTTCTTAATTGCAACCTTCTTCCCATTTCCTGACTGACACTCTTTAGCAAAGTGACCCTTCTTATCACACTTATAACAAATGACCTCGGCCTTTGACCTCCTAGCTGGTTCTCCCTTCTAGGCTCCCTTCTTTTTAAAGAACTTCCTCTTCTTCCCTTGAGAACCCTGAGTTTCCACTGACTTCTCTTTAGCTAAATCAGCAACCAACTCATCATGGCGAATAGCCGTCTCCACCATAATATTACAAGGATCACGGACATGTGTCATGGTCATTCTAGCAAGTCGAGCCTCAGTCTACGAACGAACTTTTCATTCCTTTTGATGTCAGTATCTATAAGAGCATACTCATATCTAGACAGCTCTTCATACTTAGTGGCAAACTCAACCACTGACATCTCTCCTTGCACTAAATCCATAAATTTCCTTATCAGCTCGGACTTGGCAAACTTAGTTACGAACTCCTGCTCGAATCTCATCTTAAAATCATCCCAAGTTAACTTCTCTTCCGGCACTCTGGCAGTAACACTATTCCACCAGTGTAGTGCTAACCCATGCAACTTTCTAGAGGCCAACCTTCTCTTTTGCCCGTCATTCAGACCCATATCACTAAATAGTTGTTCATAATGCAATAGCCAATTTTGATCCTCTAAAGCACTCTCCGATCCCAAGAAAGGCTTCCCACCCAAACTGGTGTAATCTCTACTTAAAAAAGCAATATTCGCAACTAGAGCTACAGGATTAACTCCTCCTACTTTTCCAGCAACCTCAGCAGCAGCTCCAACTTACATCAAAACAGTAAAGAACTGATTCATCGCCCATATATCTACTGGTGGATTTTCAACACCCACATTGGCTTCTGCATTTTGGCTGTTAGCATTAGCCGGTCGACCCGGGTTTCTCCTGGTAGTGGGCCAAGCATTTCCATTTGTTGTGATGCTTCCTCCTTTGAGATTTCCTCTTCTTTTTTCTACTTCCATATCTCCTTTCTAATAAATCTGCATACGATCCTTAGTAAGATATAAAAGAACAATCTAAGAGAGTGGGATACACATACTTATATATAACTATATAACTCAATTACAAGTACGTTATTATAGCATTAACCTTAACCCCAATCTTATTATCTGATTCATAAGACTATGTAAAAATCTTTTAGGTTTAGGTTTCTTTCAAAGTTTCACAAACCTTGCTCTGATACCAACTTGTAATATCCCCTACTTGGATGCCCAAAACTAACGGCTACGGATGTTGTAGTCATTCATAGTTATTAATTCTTGGCGATCAAATACGGTGATATTAGATACATTGGTACATAGAAACACAAGAATACGGAAGAATTTTTAAACAGCAAATAAAGTCCACATTCCACTTCAAAATGTTTCAAATTGTTTACATAATCCCAGTCGCAGACCATGTTTTGATAACATATAATAACAAAATACGCCAAGAGCAACATATGAAGATGCCCCCTTGGTTGATCAGAGTACATACTAAGGAAATAAAACAGTTTGCCTTCACAATGAAACATATAGCAGAAATAAAATAACTGTCTACCTCCTGCACACCTTTGGAAGCTTTATTGACCTAAAGTAAAGACCTAAAAATCTTGAACTCTCAATCTACCCAAAATCAATTGAGTACCTAAGAGTTTAAGGGAAAACAAAAACTTCGAGTCTGATATAAAGCCTGGTATGAATAATAATCCACCATCTCGATCCATTTTGGATATCCAGTGAGACCACGCCGTTTAGCGGAACGAGTTTTCCCCTCACTAGTATCCCAAAACATTTACGAAACCAGATAATGTGCTTCCTGCATCCACAATGGTTCTAAACATAGTATTTTAAAGTATTATGATGATATGCAAGACAAGTAAATCAGATCTGGATTACCCATCCCCTATTCATTCTGACTGTCTATCTAAATTATAGTTTTAGGGTTACTATTAACCTGTTAAATGATTATGGACTATCTGTAAAATTACTTAGTTTTCATGGGATTACTAAGAACCTATTGGTAACTCCAATATCATATTTCTTATCATAGTTTTCATGGGCTAACTAGGAACCTATTGGCTGACTGCCAATATCTTAATCGAGAATAGTTTTCATGGGCAAACTACAAACCTACTGGCCCCTGCCAGTATCAAATCATAGTTTTCATAGACTGACTATGAACATATTGGCCCCTGCCAATATCATTAAATTAAGAATTTAACGTTTGTTAAGTTATATTTACTACTGGATCAACCTAACTGGTTATTCTGCCATTTCTCCAAAATACAGTTATAGGTTAATAACAATGTGAATAATATTTCCAAAATCTTCATTTATTTATGCCGTGGTTTTACCTTAAAAGTGAGAATGTGTTATTTGTTTTGAAACCTTAAACATCACTTCCAAAACCCATGGATGACCTCCTTCGAAAGCATAGAAATCCATTTTCCAAAACTCTAAATATATATACCTTTTGAAACCATAAGACTAGTTGATGGTATCAAGAAAATGTTATTTACAACATAGATTTCAAAACAAATGAAATACCTTTCGAAAGCATTGGCTTTTACTCTTAAAACATCATTTGTGTCAAGATGCTTGTATACGTAAGTATCTCTTTCGAAATCAATAAAAACTAGTTTCGGGAATATTGAGGGTGTCGGAGTCATCTAGTTCGAAAGCAAAAGACTTAAAATTCAAAACTTCGAAGGTTTGGGTCAAAACCCCCTTTTAACTCCGTCTCCTTCAAAACCCTAACCCCTTTCGAAAGCAATTAAGAAATTTTTTTGGTTTAAAGTAAAAACAAAGACAACTCTTCAAAAGCATTATTGGACTATGTGGTCGAAAGGTAGAGTAGTGGCTAGGATTCGATTAGGTCGAAACCAACCCAAAACCAACCGCTTTTGAAAGCTTTTATTTAAAGAAAAAGATTTCCTTCGAAAGCTTATACTTTTTAGTATAACATAGCAAACTTCTTTGAAAGCCAATCATACACCCTTTCAAAGACAATAAGTTTCAACTAAGTTGAAATCTTTGAGCGAAATAGGGCAAAGACTTTTAACTTAGAAACAAAGTAGAGTTTCAACCCCATCAGAGGCCTACCCTTCGACACCAAAGCTTCCGTCCATCTTCCAATCCCCTACGTACCTTCCAGGAGGTACCATGTGTATTGGTTTAGATTATTAAGGTTTGGACTTTGATGGTTTCAACTATAATTGTAACGACCCAAAATTTTCGATCCTGAAAATTCCAAATAGTTATGAAAAGAAGAAAGAGATAGAAGAAGAAGAAAATCAGAAACACCAACATTTCACATTCGTAGTGGATAAAATATAATAATAAATAATAAAAGTTTACAAAAGAATACTATATCTGTCAATTACATTTTAATACATCAGAGTTACACACATACTCAAACACTGGACATATACAAACCAACATGTCTCAGATGTACAACAATATAATATAGCGGAAATACTCTATATGTTCTTGCGATCCAGCTCGCCTCCTAAACTCCAGAACGTCATTATCTGAAAATCTGTAATACTCGGTCTGACCTGAGCATTACATCAAAGTAACACCCGGGTCAAGCTGGAAATCAGCGTGAGTAAACCCATCTAACATTGAATACAGAAGTATAAAACTCATATAAACCCGGGTAAATTATATCAATTTTCACTTCACAAGTTGTAATAGACATTACTTATTTCACACATCAATTTCTAAGTGCCAGAACTCAGATTATATGGTCTAATTCACTTAAATCATTCTATTCCAGCCTATTGATTTCATACATCAATTCATAAAGAATCGAAGTGGTTTCGAGTATTAACTAATACCCGACTCCGGTCTCTTCGAATCTAATGCCATCTCAACCCAAGATATCCAATTAAATACAATTCGACTTTAATTATCGGATAACACCTTTACACAGCAATTCATATTTGATAGATTGCCCATCCAAACATATCATATCACAAAGCAATTCATAGCAGAGATATCAACTAATTCAAGGCATTTAATCATCATTCAATCATCCATAAGCGAAATGGATCATTTCCAAAATTATTTTAATTTAATTTATCTATGATTAAAATTAATTTACAAATCTTTAATCACTTAGATTATCCTTACTTAACACTAACTAATTACGAACCCATTAATTAATCGTCTTCATTTATCATTCCTAATTTATTATACTTTAATCACATTAAGTAAATAGCCTTTTAATTAATAACACAAGTTAATTAACCCTTATCATTCACATTATTCTTAACCTTAAATAAATCCTCAAATTAATTATTTATAAATTCTTACATTGATTAATTAATCATACAATTTATCAACTAATCCTTACTTAATTTCCCTAATTAATTAATCCTTTAGTTAATTCCACTAAGTAATTAATTCTAAATTTATTTCATTAAGTAATACCCTTTGAACTACTTCATCAAGTAATTATTCCATTGTCAATTTACCTCAAACAATTAACCTTTTATTATTAATCATTTTAACTTTTTATTTCTAATTTAATTAATTAGCTCTTGACAATTAACCCTTAATTGCTTACATTGAGTAATTATCATCTAAGTAATTAATCTTTCTTTAATGACTTAATTAAATTAATTAATCTATAATTACCCAATGTCACAACCCATTTCCCGTAAATTATCTTAATTTTACTTTAATTATTCAAACAACTCTACGTAGAATGGATTGCAAAAGCATAACTGGTTTACAATGGAATACTTTACTTAATCAGCCTTAAATAAATTTTTAAGTAAATCAATTATATATATTTTCCAAATCCCTTTGTCTATACGAAACTTTAACATCCCTTTAGATATTAAGGAAATTGGTTTAGAAATACTAACCTTAAAATCAACATGCCTTGTCTCTAGGTAAATTTCCTTTTAATAAGACTTGATTTTTTTTAAAGCAACGTAGTCACATAGTCCAAAGCTCAACAAAATACAGATCGCCCACTGAAACAAAGAACAACGGAAAAAACAAAAATTCAGTTGGGCCGAAGCCCAACATGCTCGTACCTCACCAATCCCTATCCTCTTCTTCCCAAAGCTCCAATCTCCGGCCCTAGTTGCTTTTCTAGGAATTCAAAATGAAATCGAACAACGCAAGCTACTGCAACCAGCTACGATCCACTCAAAATTATAACCGAGCCAATCCCACACATCATCGACCATACGATGCAACCAAACTCACCTGGAACATTTGTGCACGGTGGCGCGCGTGCACGTGCACACTCGAACCCTTGACCATCTCACCGCCGCGGCTCCTCAACCAGTTATTCACTAAACCGAGACTCGATTGTCACGCCGCTGTCGTCAACCTCACCACCAGACGAAAATCGATCTACAGCATCAACCCAAACTAAAGAAAACAAACCCCACTGAAACCCAGACTTCGACGAATCGTTCTCACACCAATCACCGTCGAATCCAACATCACCCCCACCGATCGAAAGTTCCATTCCACCCTGCCAAACCCTATTTACTCCGGTCGCATATTCGCCCCCCAAAATCATCGCGATTCCGTAACCACCAAAACCAACTTTAAACACTAAAATTTGGCTCGAATAACCAAACCAAAACTAAAATCAATATTTGGCCACGGTCGAACTCTTGCCTAGGACCACCCGCCTCTTCCAGGACAAGCCGCAACGTCTCTCGTTAACGAAGATGACCATAATAAATTTTTGAACGTAAATAAGTCCTTCAACCATTTATCGAGCTAAAATACATTAGAAATCATAATTTTACTTCTAAAATTCATATTTCTACATAAGAAGTCATATTGCATGCTCGAATTCATAATTTAAACATATCAATTTTTCACTAAAATTTGTTTGATCACTGTAAATTGGAATTCTGTTGAACTACACAACATGATTTTCACCCAAACTATTTTTAACCTAAGCTATACCCAAAATTAAACTCTTCCCTAGTTTAAAGCATCCAAAATCATCAACTAGATAATGAGATAAAGGATTTTGATTACTGGAATGAGCAGACATTTCACAGTTTAACAGATAACAAAACAAATATATTTTCTAGATTTAAATCTAAGGTTTCGCACAAACATACTTAAATTTTATCATAAAAAGTCAAGATTCAACTAATTTACGCTTCTTAAGTTTGTTTACTCACAGATATGATAAGCAGAGAAGCTAAAGCAGTTTGAACCAAGCTGGGAAAACTAGGAGCTTTGAAACTGAAATTGCTTTCATAAAAAAAACTGGAGAGCTTGCTTTGATTTTTTTTTTAAATTTGTATTACATTGTTGTAATCATAGTTCATTTTAGAATCAAAGACTAAAATTGTTTGAATGGAAAGATATGAATGTTTTCCTGAGGAAGTTAAGCTTGTTATTTACAACAAAGCATATATAAATACACACAGTCAATTATACAGGCATGTCCTACTCATAAACATATGTTCACATCAAACATTCATGCAAGAATTATAGACTTATATTTCTACTAGATTTTTACACATGAATTAAGGATTTTTAAAACTGTATTTAACATAAATGTTTACTCACCTGTTCCTAGGCAGAGGCCTGAAACTTGAAAAACTGATCTAGGTTTTGAATTTAAACTTGATGTTGACATTTGCTTTGATTACTGAGTTAAATCTGAAGCTTTAAGTTCAGATGATTAAGATTTGAACAGAGATAAAACTGCCTTGAGTTTGAACTTGCTTGATTTTGAAATTTCAGGTTGAAGAATGCAGACTTTGATTTGCAGATTTGATTACAGGTTGATGATTTGATTTTTGATTCCTGGTTTGTGGAAGGATGAGTTGCAGATTTGGTTTTGAGAATTGTAGGCTGAAGATTTTTCTTAATTTTTTAATTTAAAAGAAAATAGAAAAGAAATGAAGAAGATGAAAACATATGTATTTATAATGGCTAAAATGATTAATTAAAAAAAAACAAAATTAACAATGACACTTGTTAAAATATCTTAACATTTGTCCTATGCATTTATTATAAATTAACACTAGTTAAAATGTGTCTTAATTGATTTACACTTGTCCTTTAAGTAGTTAATACTTATTTTAAATGTTATAAAACTTTTTATAATTACAATTAGAAATTCTTAGCTAAATACATATATTTAAATTCTTTAAGGAAAATTAAACCAATTATATTCTAAATAAAATTATTTAATCCATTTTTAAATTTTAGTTTAAAAGCTTTTGTACTTATTTACCATTAAATAAATACTTTCTAAATTTATAAAAACTCTTTTATTTTCAAAATAATTTCAAGATATATATACATACACATTTCTTTTAAATTTCAAATTCAAATCCAAATTCAATTTAAAACTTCAATTAAAAATCAACTCAAATATATATTAATTTAAACAACACATTATTAAATTTATGTTGAGGATAATAAGTTTTGCCCATTTTAAATAATCCTACTAGGAGATTATCAAACAATTTTTCCCCAGATATGAATGTAAATTTTTAGATCGTCCTTAACAATTGGTAATAAAAATCAGTATTTCTATTTATTAATCCACCTAATTATTAATTAACAGATATTCCAAAATTCGGGTTATCACATTCCTCCCCCTTTGAATCTTTTCATCCCCGAAAAGAAACGAAGCCAGAATTATTAAAATGCTTATCATCAGAAAAATTATTCTTTTGATCATTTTAAAACAACTTTAAAATCCACATAATATTATAAAATAGTTTTTATAAAAATACCTTTGATAACTCGATGTCTCAACCAGTCCGTCCTTGTTCTCATAGAAATTCGGTCATACGTTGATCAGGCATAAGACGGAAAATCTATAAGTACTTAGTAGACCCATTTTCAACACCTAGTGAAAATTCTTGGAAAATAATTTTATTAAAATATAGAAAACATTTTTGAAAATAGAGAGAATATATTTTGGTGAGAATGCTCTGGAAATCATCACCCCCATCCATGGTCGCAGTTAACCTGATGGTTACATTGCCATCCCGACAAAATCCATAGATAACTGTAGGCCTCCGCGCCCCTCGATTACACCATGGAACCCGCTATAGATCGCAGCTACAACTGGGGTTACGTTGCTATCACAGCAAAAACCCATATAACTGTAGGCCTCAACGCCCTCGAATTTCGCTGCCAAAAGAATGAAAGTTCTCCACTCCACTTGACCATAGATCGCAGCCTACCGATGTTACGTTGCCTTCTCGGCAAAATCAAGCGTAGACTGTTGACACTCACCTCCACACGATTTCCGCTATGGTCCACACAGTAGATCGCAGCGACATCAAGTTACACTGTCGTCACAGCATAACCCAAATGCCTCTGTAGGCATCAGCGCCTTCGACTTTCGCTACCCAATAATCCTCAGGAACTAGTTTTGTCCAGACTCCTCACAGAATCAACTTTAGAACCTCCCCCTTAGAGGCTCAAGACAGTACCAACCTATGGTACTCCTGAGAAGTTCAACCCAAGGGAGCGCCTTTTTCTCCAGATCCATTTTTAAAACACTTAATACTATACACATATAGTATCTTCCAAATCATACACCTAGTATGAATCTCATATAAATCTCCTTTCTCAAAATCGATTATCCCAAAATCGATAATTCTCAAACTAGGCTTTCCACATTCCAAAATTGATTTTACCCAAAAATCAAAAAGCCTTTTCCAAATTCATAGGTTCCCAAAACATTTTCCAAAATCATTCTCATAAGATCCTTTATACGTATATATATTGATATATATCTTCTTAAAACTTTGGATCTCTTCAAACTTATATAAAACCCCTTTTATACTTCAAAAACTTCCAAAAACCCCTTTTCTTCTCGCTATAGATTCAACAAGGGGAGATTTATCTTATATAACAAAGATATATAACTTTGTTTATTCAAAATAAAATATTCAAATTTGATTACTCTTTCCAATATCAATTTTATTCAAATCCGTACGATGTACACATATCATCCGTACGCTATACCAATGTGATTGCTCGCTCGATCACATAATTTCACTTCCGAACTAGTATCGTCCCCCCGACTTCCTAGTGTGGACTTAGATCTGGTTTCTTGATCAGAAACTGTCATTCTCCTTGCATAGATATAACTATGATAGAGAACATCCAGAACCAATTAACAATCCATATCCAGGTTCACCGTCGAAAATCGAGTGAAAAATCCTAACTCGGATCGATATAACTATCTCGAAATTCTGTGCTCGAATCTGATCAAATCACTATGCGAATCAATTTCTCATCCAGAACCAATAATATACGTACATCCTACGTATTTAACTTCATTTATTATTAGCCAAATCAATTTCTCTTTCTATTCACATTCACTTAAATTTTCATTCACTTATTTACAATTGCCTCAGTTCCATTGGATTATCACTTCAATCCTAATCTTAATTGGGTATTTAATCAATAACAGTTTGAACTCCGACCAGTTTATATTTAGAAAATAGCTTGAAATTTTTTGAAAATAGACAAGTAGTTGAAAATAATTATTAATTTGCAAAATAGTTGTAAAATAGTTGGAAAATAGTTAAATAATTATAGAAATTTTAGATAACTGCAAAATAGTTGTAAAATAGTAATTAATTTGTAAAATAGCTGAAAAATTGTTAAATAGTTCCAAAAATAATTGTAAAACCAATATAAAATAATTTGGCTTTGAAAAAGAAAGGGTATATATATTAAATAGCTTGGAAAAATAAGTTTATATTAAAACAATTTATATTGAAAATAGTCCAGAGTCAAAACTGTTCACTTTCTTAACAATTCAATTTAAATTTCCACTTCCATTTAAATTGATTCAATTCCAATTTGAAAAATCTTCAACATCAAATTATTTCAATTTAATCCAATCCAAATTTCCCACTTAAATTTTCAAACTTATACACCTTCAATCTCAAATCCAATTAATTCAAGTCAGATTCAATTGAACTAATCCAATTTCAATCTCAATTTTAAACCATCTCGAATTATATAAATTTGAGTTAAGTTCTCAAAGTTCCATTTTAAATTATCTTTACTTAACTTTTTCCAAAGTTCAAATAAGAGTTCAAAACAATTTTTATCTTAAAAATTTAATTTATTACCCAATTTTTATCTTCCAGTTTTGAAACTAGTTCTTAAACAAGTTTAATTTACAAATTCAGTCATCCAAATTTTCAGTTCAAAGTAATTCCATATCCTTAATTTCAAATTAACGTTAGATTTTCCTTTTTATCTCAATAATGGACATATTACCACACTTCATTTCTTATTCAATTAAACAAAACCAATTCACATTTTAAAGATTTTTAACAACAATAGGATTAGATCATTCAATTTATTTTAAAATATCCATCCATTTCCAATTTTCAGATCTCAAACCCATTTTGAGATCACACAAACTCCCAATTCAAATTAACCATTTAACTTTCCAAGTTAAATTCCAATTTCATTTTAAAATTTCCAATTCAAGCTGTTCATTCAAACTTATTTAACTTCTCCCAAGTTAAATTCAATTTACTTAATCCAATCAACCTCATTCAATCATTAAACTTCACATTAATAATCTTCCCACTTATTAAGTTCAAAAACTTATCACTTTGGGTATCACATCTCATTCCAAATTTAAAACTCAACATTTAGAGTTTATTCAAACTATTTTTGATCTATGTATATTCCTCATATATACATATTATTTTCTTTACTCACGAGGTCATCCTTAAATTTTAAACCACTTTTGGTTTTTAATTCAAATCAAGTTCTTTTAAGATTTTCAAACGACTCTTATTTAATCAAGTTCTATCATTCAAATAAATTTTAAATAACATTAGTTATTATTTCTTCATTACTTTGAAACAAAATTTTCAAATTCTGGACCCAGATTTAAAACTCCACAATTTAGATCAATTCCAGTTCCAATTTATAAGTCATACTTACCAAAATGTTTTACTTCTTTAAAACATTTCATTTTGCTTACTCATTAATACACGTCACGTCTTATTTATTAAACACGCAACAATCATTTTTGATAATAACCAAGATTATCATATTTAAAACCATCCATTATCATCTTATTCTGAAATACTTCTCCAATTCAAGATTTCGTTTGAATCCATTTCAAACTTATCTTTATTTGATTTCAGTTTGGTTGTATTATATTACTTCTTAATTTAATTCTAATAATTTAACAGGCAATTTCCTTAATATCTATTAGAGTGAAATATTGCTTTATATATCAAAATATAATCTCATATGAAATCATTTAAAAGCTTTATATAAGAAAATAACAAGTACGCACTCTCACCACACACTCAACTCATTCTAGGGTACTATTGACCCTATCCTTAATGAGTACACCCACCAGAGCCACGATTCCCGCTTAACCTTCAGCTCTGATACCAACTGTAACGACCCGAAATTTTCAATCCTGAAAATTCCAGATAAATATGAAAAGAAGAAAGAGATAGAAGAAGAAGAAAATCAGAAACACCAACATTTGACATTCGCAGCGGATAAAATATAATAATAAATAATAACAGTTTACAAAAGAATACTATATCTGTCGATTACATTTTAATACATCAGAGTTACACACATACTCAAACACTGGACATATACAAACCAACATGTCTCAGATGTACAACAATATAATACAGCGGAAATACTCTATACGTTCTTGCCATCCAGCTCGCCTCCTGAGCTCCAGAACGTCATTACCTGAAAATTTGTAATACTCGGTCTGACCCGAGCATTACATTAAAGTAACACCCGGGTCAGGCTGGAAACTAACGTGAGTAAACCCATCTAACATGGAATACAAAAGTATACAACTCATATAAACCCGGGTAACTTATATCAATTTTCACTTCACAAGTTGTTATAGACATTACTTATTCCACACATCAATTTCTAAGTGCCAGAACTCAGATTATATGGTCTAATTCACTTAAATCATTCTATTCCAGCCTATTGATTTCACACATCAATTCACAAAGAATCGAAGTGGTTTCAGGTATTAACTAATACAAGACTTCGGTCTCTTCGAATCTAATGCCATCTCAACCTAAGATATCCAACTAAATACAATTCGACTTTAGTTATCAGATAACGCCTTTACATAGCAATTCATATTTGATAGATTGCCCATCCAAACATATCATATCACAAAGCAATTCATATCAGAGATATCAACTAATTCAAGGCATTTAATCATCATTCAATCATCTATAAGCGAAATGGATCGTTTCCAAAATTAATTTAATTTATCTCTAATTAAACTTAATTTACAAATCTTTAATCACTTAAATTATCCTTACTTAACACTAACTAATTACGAACCCATCAATTAATCATCTTCATTTATCATTCCTAATTTATTATACTTTAATCACATTAAGTAAATAGCCTTTAATTAATAACACAAGTTAATTAACCCTTATCATTCACATTATCCTTAACCTTAAATAAATCCTCAAATTAATTATCTATAAATTCTTACATTGATTAATTATTCATTAATTAATCATACAATTTATCAATTAACCCTTACTTAATTTCCCTAACTAAATAATCCTTTAGTTAATTGCACTAAGTAATTAATTCTAAATTTATTTCATTAAGTAATACCCTTTGAACTACTTCATCAAGTAATTATTCCATTGTCAATTAACCTCAATTAATTAACCTTTTATTATTAATCATTTTAGCCTTTTATTTCTAATTTAATGAATTAGCTCTTAACAATTAACCCGTGATTGCTTACATTGAGTAATTATCATCTAAGTAATTAATCTTTCTTTAATGACTTAATTAAATTAATTAATCTATAATTACCCAATGTCACAACCCATTTCTCGTAAATTATCTTAATTTTACTTTAATTATTCAAACAAATCTACGTAGAATGGATTGCAAAAGCATAACTGGTTTACAATGGAATACTTTACTTAATCGACCTTAAATAAATTTTTAAGTAAATCAATTATATATATTTCCAAATCCCTTTGTCTATACGAAACTTTAACACCCCTTTAGATATTAAGGAAATTGGTTTAGAAATACTGACCTTAAAATCAACATGCCTTGTCTTTAAGTAAATTTCCTTCTAATAAGACTTGATTTTTTTTTAAAGCAGCGTAGTCACATAGGCCGAAGCCCAACAAAATACTGATAGCCCACTGAAACAAAGAACAACGGAAAAAAACAAAAATTCAGTTGGGCCGAAGCCCAACATGCTCGTACCTTACCAATCCCTATCCTCTTCTTCCCAAAGCTCCAATCTCCTGCCCCAGTTGCTTTTCTAGGAATTCAAAATGAAATCGAACAACGCAAGCTACTGCAACCAGCTACGATCCACTCAAAATTATAACCGAGCCAATCCCATACATCATCGACCATACGATTCAACCAAACTCACCTGGAACATTTGTGCATGGTGGCACGCGTGCATGTGCACACTTGAACCCTTGACCATCTCACCGCCATGGCTCCTCAACCAGTTATTCGTCATATCTCTTCACGAATGGACATGGTTGTTGTTCTTCTATAAATAGGGGATGTTTTCAACGAATTTTAACACAGATTTTCTGGTTTTTCACTCCTCTTCTTCTTCCACATTTCTTATACATATTCCTACCATTACTCTGACGAAATCAACATTGAATCTAACTAGATTATCTATGGTTTGATTCTCTATCACTATCTCAACAAGATTCTCCATGCTATTCAGAGTTATAGGCTTCTTTGTAATCAATTAAACGAGAAAAGGTGTGATTGTGGACTTGGAAATCAATCAAGCAAGATAAGGTGTGATTGTAGCCTTGGAAATCAATTGGTGAACTTGTTGCCTGGGAAATCAAGTATCTCTACCCAGAGGATTGTGAATATGGAGGGTGTACCTCGTTGCCTTGAAATCGAGGGTGTAATTGTAAAGATTTTTTTTGAAAGGAAATCTGTACTTGTGTGCATGACTAGATGTAGGATAACTCCGAACCAGTATAAAATCCGGTGTGTTCTTTCCTTTATTGCATTTACTTTTGTATTTTTATCTATGTTTGATTCTATGATCATATCTGCATGTGAATATTGCATATATTTGTGTTCAAATTAACAAAAACTCAAAAAGATTTAACAATTCTCCAAAACACTATTTACCCCTCTCTAGTGTTTGTCCTAACCTTAAGATCCTTAATCCGCATTTCTCACAAAAGTGTTGAGGCGATTTTGTAGAAGTGAGATAGGGGTGATTAAGTGGATTGGCATCTCCGGTCCAGGGTGTCGTCCGGTTGCCGGGCGGGATAGGAAGTGAATGGGACGGTCATCATGGATGGTTTCGAAAGTTAGGGTTAGCGACTTGGCCGCGTTCAGTGTTGAAGGAGTGGGTCGGCGTATCTGGCTTAGGCGGTCGGACCAGAGAATGCCGAGCGAAGGTGTCTGATCCTAAGATGCCGAGCGAAATTGTTCGAAACATTCATTCAAGTGCCGAACGATGGACTCAGGCCGAGCGGAATTTAGGCCGAGCGTCATTTAGGAAGTGTGTTTCGAGTGTCGCTTGGCCTTGAGCCTTGAAGTAGATAACAACAGTCGAGAACATTCCAGCTTGAACATAACTCACATTGAACTCACTTACCTCGCATGCCTAATCAAATGACATTAAATAAGGACAAGGACTTAAGCAAATAAGCATATCGAACTAATCCGGACTAATAACTCCCCAATTTCAACAAAAATAAACCCGAGTTTAACTTTATTTCAATATATAGCGCCAATGTCCAAGTTCAAACTGAATCCATCACAGGACAGGCTCTCGAAGATGGTCAGCAATGACGATCTTCGAAGATGACAGTTCAAAGCCTAAATTTACTTCATCGGCTTCACGACTTTTAATTCTTTTGCATTTATATTTGAATGATTGCACTAGTTTGCACACCACACAGAGGGAGCGGTTCTATCATTATGTCTAATATTGATTGTCTTTCCAGTATAGTTCAAACAGGTGTTCATCCAAATTCGACGTTGTTTGAAGATGTCTTGAAAATCGAGTTCTACTATAGTCTCAGATACACCTGAGCCAAGTTTTCAACAAGAAGTCATGGGAACTTCAAATCCGTCGACAATTCCTGCACAGAATATCCTGAGTTCAACGAATGCATCTATTGACTTGGCTCCTGATGCCCTCGACGAAGCTATCATCCTAGACAATCCAGTTGATTCTCAAGCTTCAAGAATCAATGAAAATGCTTTCCATCGACTATGCTCAATTCACGGAATTCCTTTTGACGATGTACTGGTTCCATCGGGACAAGATCGTCCTCACCTGCCCCCAGCCAGATATACCGCCCGCAACAAATTCATGTGCTGGGTTGATAGCATGCCACCATTCAACTCCTTCCTCCATGATGTGTTGCAATATATCAAGATCTCCCCAGCACAGTTACATCCCAACAGTCACGCGTTTATATATGGCATGTGCATTCTCTTCATGAGCATTCTATTCAGGCTCCCTACTCCCGACGACTTCCATTATATTTATCATTTCAAGAAACGGTCCGTCAGACCATCTTTCGTATTCCTCGAACCGCACAATAAGTGCCAAATCCTGATAGGGGCATGGAGAAAATTCTCCCAATATAAGCAAGAGTGATTTTATGTGCGCTGTCCCGCAGGCTTTGCGAAGAGATGGCTAGAAGGAAGTAAGTTTCTCTTCTGGATCAATACTTGTATTCGACGGAAAGTGCATCCTTTCTAAACCCTTTCTCTACTTTTATAGGAATCAGCCCACGTCCCGAAGGCTTCGGGTGCTCCGAGGCCATTGAAGCTATTCGAGTTGTTCCTGCGGAAGCCGGGATATCAGATCCATCGTCACCAATGAATCGCTCTCCAAATTTAGGCTGTTGACGGAAAGTCGTCGAATAAGTCTTCCTCACAGTGTCACTATAACTAGGTCTGCCTTGGACAAAGGCAAAAGGCAAGTTGGGCCTTCAACACGTGATGCCCTCGACACACCCGAGGAGGGCGAGATTAGAGAGACTAAGGTATTAGACACACCGGGTGAGAATGTAAGTCCTGCTCGAGAACCGACGGTTGAGGCATATGGCACTGATGTAGCGCCTCCCCCTTCAAAGGAAAGAAGAAAATGGCGTATAAACTGAGAAAAAAGACGGTCGGTGGAACCTCAAAGGTCATAAGCACTCCAGCGGGGGTTCATTGAAAGGCTTATCTGGCCTCACTATTCCTAAAGACTTCCTCAATTATGGTTTCAATGATCCAGAAGCCGTAAAACACCATTTGCCCATGAGAGGCGATGAAGGTGCTCAAGCCCATAATCAAGGAGAAGAAACTCCAATAAGTAAAGCCAAAGAAACTGGTCCGTCAGGGGAAAACATTAGGACACACACAATAACACTTACACTTCACGCTGCGCTTAAACTTCAGCCGTCATGTGATTCTGGCTAACTTGTGTTTACTTAATTTCTTTGCAGGCGATATGGGATGCTCCCACGGAATCGACCATCTTCGTAGGTCATCTATTTTTAATCATTCTGGCCGGGATTCGGGCTCCGGCAAACGCCGAGATAGAGATGATGATAATGATAGGGACTATCGTTCCTGGTACTCATCACCTCAAAGGAAAATTTACCATCCGTTTTCATACCATCATGATGCTCTCTCTCTCCCGGAGCAAGGCAAGGAGAAATCTGGTCATAAGGGGTCCTGGTCTAATGCTCCCTGCGACCAACACTCAGGTTCATCCAGCACCAGCCAATCCTGGGAACCTAGCAAAAAACCCATAGTCCCTAGACAAACTTCTTCTGCTCCCATACATAATCTGTCGATTGCGGAAAGGCTAACCGAGCTTAAGGCCATGTTCCTAAAAATATGCTTTGACGGTCTGAAGTTTCTTCCAACGATTCATCACATTCCGAGGTACATTAAACAAAGTGCCATCGCTTGCAACAATGATGTCTACATTCAACATGATGCCTTTTTTCATTTGGCAGAGAAAGTGTCAGAAGTTTCTATCGAACGCCAACATGAAATTGATCGTATGAAACTCGAAGCCATTCATGACAAAGATATCATTAAGGCTCGGGATGAAGAGATTTTCTCATACACATCTCAGGTTGAAACTGCTCAGAAAAATGCTAAAGACACAGTTGAGGTGGTTAATTGTCTGGAGGCCAGACATAAAAAAGAGATCGACGAAGCGGTTCAACGCTGCGGCGCGCTGGCTTTAGAGAAAGATTCCATTCAGAAGGAGAGGGATGCGTTCGCCCAGCAAATTAAAGAGTTGGAAGAGCTACTTCTCAAAGAGAAAGAAGAAAAGGCAGCTGCATAGGAGGAGTCGCAACGATACTATGACGAGATCGTTGCTACACGACTTCTTAAGACTAAGCACGATGAAGAACTCTCCAAGGCTGAGATGATGAAGGATAAAGCCCGTGTGGAGGGCAAAAGAATATCGTTCGAAGAATGATTCTCACCTTAAGGTAGCTGCCGAGGCTGGTAGAGAGGAGATTAAATGCATGTTTGACCCGCTTATTGCCGAGTACAATGCTCGAGTTCTCATGCATCGTGACCTAACATTTCTTGATGAGGGTTACCTCGAATCTCTGGCCGAAGCATGGGAAACATTGATAAAAATCAAAAAGGTTGAGTCACGCACTGAAGAAGCTGACGAGGAGGCTTTAGTGAAGGAATTTCTCTAGAAGAACGAGCCTTCAGACTTGTCTGCAGGGAAGGTTCTTTATAGCAAAGATTCATCCTCGTCAAAAGGAAAGAACGACATTGTCGATCTGTTTGGACAGAGTCTCTAGTTGCTCCCGCTACTCAACCGACTGGTCAGCCAGTACTTGATCCCTTCGAGCAGCACATTGGTTATGACCCAGAAGACCGTGGCCTTGACATTCATGTTTTATCTCCCATTCCAGAGGGTGATACTCCCCGGATGGTTGAGAGTCAGCCAGAAACCGATACATAACTCTTCTTCTTAAAGTTCAAAGGGTCGTCATTTCGGCGAGAAGTTAATGTGTTCTAAGATTTGTCTCTTATGATTTTGCATGGGCCGTTCTGATCCCGAGACAACTCCAAGGAGCGATGACGCCATGGAGAAGGAGGAGAAGAAGGTTAAGGCAATTCAAACTAGAGAGATTCCCGGTCCTAACGCTCAAGTGATTGAGGCACTTAATGAGGACAAATCTGAAAATATGTCACCCGTCGAAGGAGATTACGAAGTTGAGATTACAGGCGCCTTCAAATCCACTTCAAGGTTGAGTATAAAGAAGCAACTTACAGAAGAGACGAAGAAAAAAGTTGAAATCAAGGTCGAGCCCCAAGTAATGGAACTAGTTGACCCTTTGAACAGATCTTTGAAAGTCACTCTTCCCGGTGGGTCCAGGCTACTAGAAGTTCCTCTTCCCTCCTCGAACCTCACCACCCAAGCTAGCAAAGCATCCAAGCGAAAGCACATGGGGGAGAAGTCGGTTGAGAAATCGAGGAAGGAGAAGAAGCCAGCGAAGTAGTTTTCATATTCGGTCAATGAGAGTTAGCCTTGATTATGTAATTATTTCTATTTATTTTCATAGTCAATGTAAATAGACTTTTGACTCCGAGTTTAGGAGGGATTGTAGTGGAACCCGATTTTGAATTAATAAATAAAAATTAGTTTCTTTGTCTTTCAAATGACTTTTATTGTTCGGCTTACTGTCTAACTTGTCACCATAACTCGACATTCGGTGAGTTACCCGAGCTCCAGTTCACCTGCATGTGACTCGGAAATTTTTTGAGAATCGTAAATCCTCTGTTTCATGCTTTGGGTATTTTGATTGTTTTTTAGTCCGCACTTTGGGGACTCAAAGTACTCCAGTCTGCATTTTGGGGACTTGGAGATTTTAAGTCGTTTCTACTCTAGTCCGCACTCTAGGGACTTGGAGTACTCCAGTCCGTACACCGGGGACTTGGAGATTTCAAGTCCTTTATACTCTAGTCCGCACTCTGGGGACTCAGAGTACTCCAATCCGCACTCTGGGGACTTAGAGATTTTAAGTCGTTTATACTCTGTCCGCACTCTAGGGACTCAGAGTACTCCAGTCTGCACTTCGGGGACTTGGAGATTTTAAATCGCTTATACTCTAGTCCCCACTCTAGGGACTCGGAATACTCCAGTCCGCACTCTGGAGACTTGGAGATTTTAAGTCGTTTATACTCTAGTCCGCACTCTGGGGACTCAGAGTACTCCAATCCGCACTCCGGGGACTTGGAGATTTTAAGTCATTTGTACTCTAATCCGCACTATGGGGACTTGGGGATTTTAAATTGTCTATACTCAAGTCCGCACTCTAGGGACTCAGAGTACTCCAGTCCGCACTCCGAGGACTTGGAGATTTTAAGTCGTTTATACTCTAATCCGCACTCTGGAGACTTAGAGTACTTCAGTCCACACTCCAGGGACTTGGAGATTTTTTAATTTTTTGTGCGCGTTCGTATGCCAGATAGAATAATATAACTTTAGTTTTTTTCATAGAATTATCACACATGGAAGCATCAATAGTTCATGTAAAAGATGGCTTCAAGCCTTTATTAATGAAAACAAACTAAATTGTCTTATTACATGCCGAAAACTAAGAATAAACGAAATAAAAATATACTAGAAATAATTATAACAAAGATATGAAAGAAATAGACTAAGTATAATAATGCCGCAGATGCTCGCTATTCCATGCTGGGGGAGTGTAGCGCCATCAACGGTCGCTAGCTTGAAAGTTCCCTCTCCAAGCCTCCGTTCAATGACGTATGGACCTTCCTATGTGGGATTCATAGGCTATGGGAACGAGAAAACTCGTTTCAAAAGGAGATCGCCCGCATCAAAGGTTCTCGATCGGACTTTTTCATTATAATATTGAGCGGATCAGTGTCTACATGCAATCGCCCTTAAATCAGTTTCTTCATGTTTTTCATCAACGAAGTCCAATGATTCCAGTAAAAGATCCCAATTTGTCTTAGGGTCATAATGAGTTACTCGATGTGAAGGAACTTCAAGTTCCATGGGTATAACAGCTTCTGTGGCATATGCCAATGCGAATGGAGTGTGGCTAGTCACGGACTTGTTGGTGGATCTGTAAGCCCAAAGTGTTGTTGGAAGTTCACCCACCCACTTGCCTCTAGCCTTTTCCAAACGTTTTTCCAATATGGACTTGATTATTTTGTTTACATCTTCTACTTGTTTATTGGCTTTTGGATGAGCAACTACTGCAAACCTTTTTTCAATGCCATACTTTTGACAAAATTCTTTGAACTCCCTACTTTCGAACCGAGTTTCGTTGTCTGTATGACAGTCCGCAGGAGGCCAAACGGCATACAATGTGTCGTACAACGAAATTAATGACCTTCTTGGTAGTGATTGTGGCTAAGGACTATGCTTCTGCCCACTTGGTAAAGTAATTGACCGCAACTATTGCGTATTTTGCACCACCTTTGGATATGGGTAAAGAACCGATTGTATCGATCCCTCACATTGCAAACGGCAAGGGACTAACCATTTGTATGAGTTCCGTCGACGAAGATCTCAAGATTTTTGCATACTTCTGGCATTTTTCACATCTCCTTACATAGTATATAGCATCTCAACTTACAGCTGGCCAATAGTATCCATAGCGAAGGATTTTCTTTGCTAATGTCTGCCCCCAGTATGGTCACCACATTCTCCTTCATGTACTTCCTTCGGGACTCATTTTATCTCATTATGGGCTATGCATCGGAGTAAGGGGGACAAGAATCCCTTTCGATACATTATTCCGTCATGCATTACATATTGTGAAGCTTTACGAATGGCTTGTCGTCTTTTGCTCTTTCTTTCGGGCAAGACCCCGTGTAGCAAGTATTGCTTAAATGGGGTCATCCATGATTCCTTCTCGATTTTTATTTCTAACACGAAATCTATCCCCATCACATTTATACTCGTAGCATGTAAGGTTTCTACGGGAACCAATCCCATTTGTTGTGCATCGCCAGTACTTGCAAATTTGGCCAATGAATTGGCTTCTCTATTTTGTTCACACGGGACATGTGAAATATCATAATATTCTAGATCTACTAATAGCTCTTGAACCCATGCAAGGTATGGGGCAAGTCTCTGTCCCTTTGCTTGATAGTCTCCTTACCTGGTACACCACCAATTGTGAGTCACAAAAAATCAACCGATTTTACTCCTAGTTCCCTGATAAGTTTCAAGCCAGCAATCAATGCTTCATACTTGGCTTCGTTCTTTGTAGCTGGGAAATTGAGCTTCAAAGAATAACAAATTGATCGGTTTTTGGGAGTTACAAGAACTATACCATCCCTAGAGCAACAGTCATTAGATGCCCCATCGGTGTACAGTTTCCATCAAATGGGGGGAATGACATCGTGACTATTTGGTTCGTCGACACGGTGAATTCAGCGATGATGTCTGCTAGCGCTTGACCTTGTACGGCCCTTCGTGGCAGGTAGGTAATATCGAAATGACTCAACTCGATATTCCATTTTAACATCCTTCCAGAGGTTTTTGGTCGTTTGAGTACCTGTCGCAAGGGTTGATCGGTATAAACACTAATTGAGTGTACCTGAAAGTATGAGCGAAGCTTGTGTGATGAAATCACCAAGCAATAGGCCAGTTTCTTAATCTTAGGATAATTTATTTCTGCCCCCGTTAAACGTTTACTGACATAGTACATCGGATTTTGAATGCGGCCCTCCTCGCAAACCAAAGTCGTACTGATGGCATGTTAGGATATAACCAAATATATATACTACACTTCCTGGTCTACAGGCTTCGATAGCACCGGGGGACTTTCCAAACACCTTACTAGAGCTCGGAATGCATCCTCATAGTCGGGAATCCATTCTAAATGTCTCTCTTCTTTCTTTATTACATCGAAGAAGGGAATACACTTATCTATAGCTTTGGACATGAATAGACTCGGCGCGGCCACTTTTCCATTCAATCTTTGTATTTGCTTTATAGTTCTGGGCACTTGTAAGTCTCGAATAGCCTGAATCTTTTCTGGGTTAGCTTTAATTCCCCATGCATTAACAATAAAACCTAAAAAATTCCCTGATGCAACGCCAAAGGAACACTTCAAATGATTGATTTTCATTCCATAATATTTGAGTATATCAAACATTTCTGCTAAGTCTCGAATGTGGTCGTTTGACTGCCGCGACTTCATGAGCATTTCATCCATATAGACTTCCATTATTCTACCTATCTGGTCTTGGAACATTCGGTTCACCAGACGCTGATAAGTCGCTCCTGCATTTTTCAATCAAAAAGGCATCACTACATAGCAATATAGCCCAACGTCTGCGATAAAACTGGTGTCTTCTTGGTCTGGAATGTGCATCGAGATTTGATTATATCCCAAGTACGCATCCATTAATGGCAATAACTCGTGTCATGCCGTTGAGTCGACCAGCTGGTCAATCCTGGGTAAAGGAAAACTATCCTTAGGGCTTGCTTTGTTCAGATCAGAGTAATCTACGCAGGTTCTCCATTTCCCGTTCGCTTTTCTCACTAGTATGGGGTTAGACACTCATTCAGGATAGAGGGCGTCGTGGATGAACCCATTGGCTTTGAGTTTGTCCACCTCCTCTCTGAGAGCAGCGGATCTCTTCGGGCCAGTGCCTCTCCTTTTCTTCTTTACTAGTACGTACCACGGGTCTATGTTCAGCATATGACTCACAATTATGGGAGAAATCCCGCACATATCAGAATGTGTCCAAACGAAAACATCCAGATTCGCTCAGAGGAAGTCAGTGAGATCCTCGGTCATCAAGGGGTCATGTTGTAATCCAATCTTAAGTACTCACGATGGGTCATCTCGGCTGACTGGTATGTCAATCGTTAGTTCAACCGGTGCTGCTTTTGCTTTCCTAGGTTCCTCATCATCTCTCAGATTTATGTCTCCGTAGATCCGATCATGTTGCTCGAGCCTGGGCTCGGGCACTACTTGTCAATTTCCAATGACTCGGGTGCGGACAGAGCAGTCTGCCACCTTTTCTTTCTCTCTTCACTGGGCCTCTCTCAGCTCAGCCACATAACATGTACGACCGGTCGCATGATTGCAATGCACCACACCAACTCCTTTGTTTGTCGGAAATTTTAAAGTTAAACACCAAGGGGCCAAAGCTGCCCCAAAACTTTGCCAGGGCCACTCGACCCAGAAACACATTGTATGGAGAATCGATATCCAAAACAATAAAAGGCAGGATTCGCACGGTCCTACGTTCATCTTGTCCCAATTCAACTGGCAGTTCAACATAACCCACTGCACCGGTAGATGCACCATTACAGCCATGGATACGGTCTTTAGTGGTTTTAACTCCTTTGTCTCCATCTTCATTTGGTTATATGCTTTTTTGAAGATGATGTTAACAGAACTGCCATAATCAATCAAAATTCTTTTCACAAATGCTGGCCTGATTGTCACGGAGATGACCATCGGGTCGATGGTAGGAGCCTCCATCTGATCAGCATCTCTACTCATGTATACTATGTCGTCCGCCATTGTTCGCTGCTGCTTAGCTGAAGACCTATCTTCTGTATTCGAACAACATTCAAAATCTACATGCTTTAAGGAATTGGCATAACGATCCATCTCTTGCCAACACTTATCTACCGGATGAGGTCCACCGACTATTGTGTTTATGACCAGTCTACCTACAGTTCGAGTAGGCTCCTTTGGATAGCGTGGAACTTGACCGCGATTGGGGTCTGATGTTCCTTGTCTATCTTCTAAGGGTTCTTGACAAATTCCTGCAACTTTTTTCATCGAATTAACTTTTCTATGGCATCATGGAGGTATCTACACTCCTCGGTATTGTGCCTGTAAGTCTCATGGGAGTGGCAGTACTTCCTAGTTCGCTTTTGTTCCTCGATGGATTCTTTTGGGCGTGGCTTTCGGTATTGAAAAGTGTTACATGTTGATAGATAAATATTTTCCAGAGAGGCATTCAGGGGAGCATATTCATTATAAGATGGAATCCTTGGTTTCCATTTTTCCACTTCCCTTTTCTTTCTTGGATTTCCTCCTCCGGATCCTTTAGACTGCCCAAGCTTGTTCTGGACATTGACCTCGATTTTCCCTGAGTTATTGCTGGATTGTTTCACAACGATGTTTCTCTTCACAGCCTCCTTGCCAGGCCCTGGTGCATTATCTCACCTTGTCCACCTGGCTTCCTCCCTTCTTATGAATTGAGGAGCTTTTGAATAAAAACGCTCTAGTGTAGTTGGAGGTTTTCTTGCCAGCCAATCGCCAAACTCCAAATTCGGATCTACCCCTCACATGACAGCCATCAGAATGGCATGGTCATTTGGGTTACTAACTTCGGTAGTCACAACATGAAATCTCTATAAATACTCCTTCAACGATTCCCCTGGAGCCTGAATCACACTGGAAAAGGACATCTGGGACGAGTGGCATGAATCCTGAATTGCTCCACAAATTTCGTCGCTAATTCATCAAAGCTGGATATAAACCATGGAAGAAGTCAGGTGAACCACATGGTACCAATCCTAGATAAAGTTATCGGGAAGCATCTACACTTAATTGCATCATTAGCCCTAGCTGAATCCATCATTCACTCATATCTCATCATATGCTGTCGAGGATCAGTCTTGCCTTCGTAGGCCGGAATAGTTGGCACATTAAACTTCCTGGGGCACTCGTCCTGTAGAATAGTATCTGTGAATGGAGTATAACTCCTAGATATCCCCCAATCATCATTGGTCAAGCCTTGATTTTCTCTCATCGGCTATCTAACCAAAGCCGACAGGTCCGGGATTTGAATGGAAGATGGAAGGTTAGTATCTGTCCCACGAGATCGTTCTAGTTGGTGTCTCCTCTGCTAGCAGTCTTCCAAACGTGTATCTTAGGGACCAACTTCATTAGGACCTTGGTGGGCCGACCGCCCAGCTTCCACTCGCGCTCCAGATCCTAAGTTTCCTACTTCAGCTTGGGTGTGGTTTCCGAGGTGTAAGTGATCCCTAGTTGCTCGATCAGTAACTCCTGCTTGTGTTGTTTCAGTTCTGTGATGTCTACGCCGAGGTGGTTCATCGGACGAAGTCGAGTTGTCAGATGAAGAGTAAGGAGCGAGGCTACCTCCAACATTCTGATGCTGTTGTAGATTAAGCTGAGTCATAAGGTTGGCGTTAGCTTGAATCTGTTCGCTAAGTTGCCTCCTCCTTTACGTGAGTTCTCTCATCAGGTTGTTGAACTCCATTCTAGTGACAACTTCCATCTGGCTTTGGGCGGTGGCAATCCCTATGCCCGGATTAACTTGCTGGTTGCTTAGTCCTACTTGTTGGACGCTAGCAGTCTCGTTCACATCTGCATTGTGCGAGGCTGATCTGGTACGAGGTCTTCCCATTAGAGAGCTATTGGTTGGAACTCTGAGTAGAATCAATGGGCTTTAAGCGAATGACTTGGATCTCCTTCGGGGGATTTCTTCAATCCAGTAGCTACAAAGTAGATCCTAATGACCTGAGAATGCGGTTCTAAATGAAAGCATCAAAATGTTAGCACCAGAATTGGTCACTAAAACAAAAAAAAAGATTTGTGTAGAGAGATAAATAAAGATAGAAAATTAAAATAGAGGAATATGTGCAGAATTAATTGCAAAAACTAGAACACTAGATTAATAGTGGTTCGACGTAACTTCCTACGTCCACTTTGAGGTCAATCTTTATTGCTTTTCTAAAAAATTGAATACAGATACAATCCGTACGCCAACTACTCGAATGCAAATGTTAATTGAAAAAGAATGAATCTTGAAAGCAGTAGAGTCTCCCTAGTGTTCTCCCAAAAGAAGGTCCCTTTCACTGTACCCATACCCTTCTATTTATAGGCGAAGATAAGCTGGACTTCCGTTATGGGCCCCTTAGCCCACAGAAGGTGGCTTCTACGCACTGAGCTAAGTATGTCGAACGAGCCATGCCGAGCGAGGAATGCCGACCGAGAATTGCCTGGTCGACCATCAAGTGACTCGAAGTAAAGTTATGCCGAACGCCCTTACTTTGTTGTGGGATTGCTAAGTGAGTTAAGCCGAACGAGTATACCAAATAACAATGCACTCACTCAAGGTTGATTGGTAATTCTTCCCTTGAAGCCGAAAGGCATCCAAGCAGAAACAAAACGCCTATGCCGAACGACCTGCCTATGTTGAACGGTATACAAGCCGAGCCAGGGGTCCATGTGGAACGACATCCAAGTCAAGTGACGCGCCTATGCCGAATGGTAGATAGGCCGAGCCAGGGGTCCATGCCAAACTGTATCCAAGTTGAGCCAGGTGACTATGTCGAACGATAGATGACAAACCCTCCTATGCGGAGTGATGCAATTCTGACCATCAATGCCAAGCGATGTAGTTCCGACTATCAATGCCGAGTGATGATTAGGTCGAGCTACACTTGCAGGCCGAACGGCACTTAATAGTCTGTCCAACGTAGCCGGGCCAACCGACTGGGTAACAGGTAGTTATGAGTATTCATGAGTATTTGTGAAATACTTGATAATTGTTTATGGAAACAACGAACCTTTTATGAATGATTATTTAGTACCAAGCTTCATAATTTATACATTATATAGTATGTTAATCCTAAATTCATATTCAAACTTAATCAAGGAGTTTTGGGTTGGAAATGTTCCAAATGAGCAATGGTAGCAAAATCAATCGAAAGGCTAAGTACTTCACTTTAAATAGTGCTACAATAAAAGTAGTATAAATATAAATGCATAAATTTATGACTGAAGTAGGGGTGATTCCAAATGCTAAGAATCCCAAGACATTGTTTTGTGAAAACAATGTTGTGATACAGATCATAAAAGAAACTAGGACTCATAAGATGTCTAAACACATGCTTTGAAAGTTCCACGTGATAAAGATAGTTTGTCAACATCGGAGAGATGTTAGCCGATAGAGTAGATAACAATACAATATAGCAGATCCGTTCACTTAGGGACTAGCATGATAAGTTTTGAATTGATCAGTGTAATAGGATTATGATTTCATAATTGTCTCTAAATGCAAGTAGGAGATGGAAAGAGTTAGTGGTATATCCTAAGTACAGTTATGTGACTGTTACATACATTTAACTCTATAGTCAATCTTGTTTGAAATAAAGGTGTTTGTTTTCTTTATGTACTTAATTATATTGCAGTATAAATAATAAAGTAATTAATTTTAAGTATGTTATAAGAAAATCCATAAATAAAGGATTATATGGTTATAGTTTGAAAGAATTTGAATCCTAAGTGATTAATCACAATTTGAAATAATATTTTGTTTTAAATATTCTTAGTCAAGATGTTTTGAGAAAGGGTATTGATATCTCCATTAAGACTAGAGTGCATAAGGCTCTTCAAATGTTGGGAAGTTTAATCATAGATATAAAGGGCACCAAAGGGTTACTTCCTCGTAGTTGTTGGATAACTATGAAATGACTTGTCCAAGAGTTTCTTGTTGATTACGAACAACTAGGTTAAACAGAATATCTCAGGGTGATAATGTTATATAGTTCCCTGGACTTTAGAATATTGTGGAAGTTCAATGTAAATACTCCACATTGATTATAGTTAAATCATGGGATAGTGATCCATTGAGCAACTATAGTTAGGTTAGAGTTGAAGCATTGGAAGTAAAACATTATTCAACAAAAAAATTATCTCCTCGGTTATATGAGATTAGTATCACAGTCAGCTGTAGTCAATTCAAAGTCAAAATCTATGGCCAACGTAGCACAATTTATAATAAATGTTATTATTAGACCAAGTGATTTGTTTATAGACTAATCGAGTTGAATATAGATAATATTGGAGTTTTGACCGATACCCAACTCCATACATCCTAAAGTGATACCGTGTTGGCAAATTGAACGTGTGTAAATTATTGTCACCATTCGTACCGCTTAAGACGATACAAAATATGATTTTAGTGAAAAGATCTATAAGCGATGAACTTGGCCAAACTACCATGGCCATAACTAAGGTAATGTATGAACATTAATATTTAAATCGTTTAAAATTAATCACTAACTAAATTCATAACTCTGAGTCTCAAAACTGTGTTTGCGAATTTTCAGAAAAATAATACAGTTTAATTAATTTATAAAATATTATTAATTAATCAAATTAATTTATATAAGAAATATTTATTATTATTTATGTTGTGGTGTTGTATGGAATTATTTTTTGCATATACAAAAGTTATATTTGTGCACATCGATATATGATATTGATGTAACTTTAAATGGGTTTAAATAAAAGATAATTGCTTGGAGGGATTTTTGAAAACTTTGTGTCATATGGTGGAAATTTAGGGCCAGCCACATCTGGAGAGTGAAAGGTGGAGTAATTGAAATTAAGTAGAAATTAAAATGTTAAGGTTTTAAAGAAAGAATAGGAAAGATTCTATTCTTTCCTTAAAACAAATATCCTTTTATTCTTTTCATTTCTGTTATCCTTTTCTTCATCCCTCCCCCTTTTCTTCAAGTCATGACCGAAAATTGCTTCATCTATTTCCAAAAAAGTTTAAACTCCAAATCAAACCAAACAAAATAAAAAAAGGTGGTTCATTCTTCCCTTGCAAAGTTGGATGTGGATTTAATTAGTGATCCGAGGAGAAATAAAACAATCAAGGTGTCATAAAGGGGCAAGACATTTCAAATTCAACACTTCTTTTTTAGTTTATTTATTTATGATGATTAACCTTGACCAAATTCACATATATGTGTATATAGATTTCCATTTATTAAATCTAATCTAAAATCTCTTGTGTATTGTTATTTTGTATTTGATTTATTTTATGCATTCATACTGTTTGTTGGATAAGAAATTATTAGCCAATATAAATATGAATTATTGTAATAAAATTCACACTTCTTATCACAATTTAATTCACTTATGGCTAAGGATTTAGTATTTAATTAATTAAATTATATATGTCTATATATATATATATATGTATGTATGTATGTATGTATGTATGTGTATGATGTATGTATGTTCATGCTATCCAAAATTACAAACCAATATCGAGTTAAATATTTTGGTTAAATTAAACTTTTTTCCAAATTAATATATTTGATGTTTATTGTTTAGTCAATTATATGTTGTAGAAATTTAAATCCATATATCATAACATACACATGTGTGTATGTATATTTGCAATGTTTTAAAAATAATCAAGTTATAGAAGCTATGTATTAATTGTGACAATACTTTACGGTAATTTGTTTTCATATTAAACGTGTGTTTTTAGATCTGTAATTTTAAAACCAAAACTTTTGTTATGATTAAGCATAAAATTATTTCTTTATAGATATTGAACCTATTATTGATTGATATTTGTAAAAGAAAAAGGTATGGATCAAATGTAAAATTTATTTCCATCTTCACTTTGCATCAAGCATTATCTTATTTTGAAAATGCCTAACTTTATTGTAGGAATTTGTTTTTATGTGTGTGTATGTATAATTGGCAACATAAATATCACATATATATGTATATATGTCTGAACTATATATATGGTACTATAAATGTCTATATACAAATAATATTGTGATGACCTCCCTATACCTTTGAGTATCGAATATATTTGTAAAGTGCGCTACAATATTGCCTGATCAATGCATGGTGGTAGTCAAGAGTAAAGTAATTAAAACTCCAAGCGTAACATGTCGTATATCTCACAATGCATGGAATAAAATATACTTGCAACATGGATATAAAATAGGCGATACATATCTGTATAACCAAAATAGAATATAAGGGTACATGAGGTTCACAGCATTTATACAAAGCAAATGGAATAGAGTTTATACATCATCAAAATAAACTCAAAGAAAATCTGTCTCTAATAATAATCAGTAGTACCGGTAGATCTATGGTAGTGTATAACAAAATAGCAATAAACATTAAAGATTATATATATATATATATATATGCTAGCCTTATGCTCAACCTCTAAACATCTCCATTCCTTAACTCAGACCAACTATTTAGTCAACTCATTTAAGAGTACACAGACAATAAGAAGCAGAGCATAAAACCTTAAATCGAAAATCATTCTGATATGAGTGATAGATATATCTCAAAATACTATAAAGGTCGATATAGTAAAACAAGAACACTGAGTATGAGAAAATATACATGACATGTCCTTGCATCGAAAAAGTTAGCACATAACACTATATTTTGCTACACTATTATCACATTAGTATGCTACACTAAATGCAACATCGGGTGTTATGGCACCTAGCTCAATAGTGCCTACGTCAGAAGACATCCATCCAAAATCCATAACAATCACACCAATCATAATAACATAACAAACACATGGAAAACACACAACATCCATCACTACAGTATCATGTTACTGGAATGATCACTAAGGTCTTGCATCACCTCAAACATCACTAAGGAATAGAATCATCATGACCATCACTAAGGCATTGCACCATCATGACCATCACTAAGGTACCACATCATCACGACCATCACTAAGGTATTCCATTACCATAGCCATCACTGAGGCGTTGCATCGCCACTAAAATGTTCTTATGTATATGATAACTCATATGATCATCCCATAGGTCAACGACACACTGTGTCACAATTGGATTCGGTGCTTGGTCGCATGCCATCACATAGGTACTACCCTTACTAAGAAAGGTCATACCATCACATAGATCCAAGTACACGGATGAACTTCCTCACATACCCTTACCCCACAAAACATACGTCACAACCAAAGTTAACAATAATCCTGTTAGTACACAACTCGATTGTAAAACACACCAAGTCCCACTCAACTGCTTCACCTCGTCGAACATGCCTCCTTGAACCATCACTAAGTCATACACTTCTCGCTTGAAGTACTCAACACAAATGACTCATGTTGTCGGTTCATCGAAGTCCCAAAAATTTTTGGACCACCATCAAAAGTCTTGTAAATTCTCTAGGTAGGTCTCGAAGCTCCTAGGTTATTGTAATGACCTGCCTTTTGTAATATCCTTAATCAACGTCGAATGACAAAGTCTGAATCTTGAATACCACAAAAGGCTGTCTTTTGGGGTAAAATTTAAAACTACGCATCATACCTATCATTGCAATTTCACAATGGAAGATAACATAAAATATACTAAATATACATAAACATAGCGGCATAAGAAATATACAAGAGACTGCACCATTGAAAGTAAGTGATAAATAGATATCAGTATAGAAAGTCAGAATATACTATCAGATATCACAAGTCTCATATGCAAAATGCATGTTTGTTATGTACTACATCAATAATAAGCGTACATATCCGATATATTAACTTCACACCTCTAGAGTGCTCTAGGTGTTCTGGAAACCTATCCCCAAAGAAACTAACTTCCAAGCTACTCGATTGAGTACCCGAGAGTTGTCATGACATAAACAGGCAAGACAAAAGTGGGTCAAACATAAATCCTAGTATAAAGGGAACTATCTCAAAATACTATATATCATAGTAATATACAAATAGAATAAGAAACCACCAAAGCACATCTGGTCCTCTCCACAACCGTGGCTCAGGAGTAATCCAGATTGTCCATGGATAAGTATAGTAAACTATCTCAACAAATAGGAAACTATACCATAACTGGCTCTTCCCTATAATCAACGAATCGACAATACTAATATAATGTGAGCGACATGTACTATATACCATGACAAAGGTAATACTATATATGAGTGAAAGGGTAATATAGATAACACAATAAATGTCTAACACACAATATACAATAGCAAAAACTAACTAATTAATAACACACACAATCCTAACAATAAACTACAAACATAAAATTAGGTGAAGCCATCCTCATCTATGGTTTGAAATAAGTAGAGTCGGTACCTAATCGCACAATAGACCGCGAGCCACATCCAGTGTTATCGAATTCATGTAGATCACCATGCTCCATTTCAAAATATGAATATCTATACTTGATACCCATGTCGAATTTCCATCAACTACCAAAAAGACATACTGAGAGCCATAACTACATTATGGACTCCCTGAAAAATCAACACCTCAAAAGAAGTTGTCATGTAGGTCATGTTGCAGCACCTAAGAGTATAACACAACTATATATAACCTATTCTAGACTGACATGCCAATCTCTCTCCACCCCTGCTTCTGAACAAAGTTTGCAGGCCGTGTAGAATTTTCAATCACTATGAAAGAGTCCTATCAAGAGCTACAACTATATTATGGACTCCCCTCAAAACCAACACCATAAAAGAAGTTGGACTGAAGGTCCTATCATAGCACCTAAGAGTACTATTGAACTGTATAAGACTTAGTATATACTGACATTCCAATCTCTCTCCGTCTCTGCTTCGGAACCACGTTTGTAGGTTATGTGCCTCAATGGTACAATCAATTCCTTTTTATGAAACTAAAATCATTTAATTGTTTATGGATAGACAATCCAGATTCAAGCTATTCTATGCTACTAAACTTCACTACGAGTGCAATGGTGAAGACCGTGTCTCAATCGGACCTCATATGCAAGAGATAAGGATTTTATAAGGATATGGGCTATAAATATGAATTAAATAACTTAATTGTAAATTAATTTACCTAATCCCGCTTGATCAGTCATCTTTCCCCAAATGTCAGTGCATATCCATGTACAGAAAACATGCACAACCTAAATGTCCCACTCTTTCTCTCCCTGAATTCTTCTCCTATACACAATGAATCAGTGCACTATTAGTTTCATCATGCACCTCTATGCAATCTCTACGCGGTGCACCCCAATTCGAGAGGTATGGCTCCCTTAACAAATCGTGCATAATAGGACCTACCATGCTTCCCTATATTGCTCCTCCATGGAGTTGCAGGAGTCCCGACCGTTGATGCTACAAGGTGTATGTCTCCATGAGAAACACATTGGTGCCCTTCGTTTCGTCTAAACCCCCCTCTGTTTTCGACTATATCCAACCCTAGTCCATGGCCTCACAGTGTTAAATACCTCAAGCATAGCCGTAAAGCCCATATAACCATAGGTTCGAAGCTCTCACCTCCCTAAATTCCACATATCTAACCTCGTCGATTTTTGCGAACCGAGGCTGTAGATTTAATTGAATGAAGAGGAGCTGGTTTTCTTGGTTTTTCTATGTGAGGAGGAGAGGAGGAAAGGAAAAGAAAAGCAAGGGGTGTTTTTTTCTATGTAGGAGTGTTTATATTATATGTGTGTGTGTTATTTGATTTCTCAAATAAATCGCCAAACGTAGTGAGCTCATACGATCACACAACACATCGGATCGCAACGAAACTCATCGATGCATATCGCCTCGTTTCTCCAGTCCTGATGATAAAATTTCATCTCTATACGAGATAGCACTCCAAGATGATAGTTTCATGCACTTCGGGGTCCCTTGGCCATCGAATCGCCCGACTGCAAAATTCCTCAACCGTATGTCTCATAATGAAGTCCTCATCCTATAAAAATAGGCCATCAGTCGAGATCCCATTGGACCCAACTATGCATGTATTTTTATAAAATATATATGACAACACGTATATTGTAAAAATACCAAGACTTCAAATATAGCAATATTTATACTTATATTAATTCACAACATCTATCCGGACTCAATGGAAGTAGTCTCGAGTCCCAATTTGACAGTATGAGAAACGTCAGATTTTGGACCTTCAAGTAACTACAATTCAATATTCAAATTAATTATATCGTTAAAAAATGCGGGTTATTACAGTCACCTCCGCAACATATTGACCGTCGTTGCTCGATATCTTAAGATCCAACCATTGGATCATCCCCAAAAAAATAAAGCTTCATCATAACATGCTCGTCCATCCTCGAAATTTTGGTTTGAGGCAGTCAAAAGCTGTGATTGGGTTTGGGGATCGATCTTTGCTAATAGATTATGCCAAGTCCTTAGTCAATTTTCCTTATTAATCCTGCAATTTCCGACTAAGTCAAGTTTTCTCAGAGTTGTCCAACACTTGGCCTAAGTCAACCCCAAAAATCTTAAAGCACCCCATATGCAACCCTTGGACCAACCCTGAAGAGATCCCGAAGTCACCCTGAAGCTTCCAACTCTTGTGCCTCCCCGAGGTTTGGCCAAGACCAGGGTCTGAATCAAAGTTTTTGGTGTACCGACCTGAAGTAAACACCCATATAACATTTCTTGCTCCGCGTCTCGAACTGCCATGCATGGAGCTAAAATCTATGCCGGGCTCGAAGTTGCCATTGTGTTTTGCCTTGTCGAGCCTAAAGTTTTCCACTAAGCCAACCACACCCTGGCGTGAAGCAACCATTGGGTTTTTGCCTCCTCACTTGAAGTTTTGTGAGTTTTCCTTCAAAATCACCTTAAGCACCCCATAAGCCGAAACGAACACTTCACCAATTTTCACACTATTTTCTTCATTATGTTCAACACATTAACATTTCACCTTATTCCAACAATTGTGGTCACCAACTTGACTTATTTGGAACACTAATTCTATAATGCGACCTCGCATATTCTAGATTCGATTTGTCAAAGTTAAATTCTACGTTTTCTGATTGTCCAACCTTTGTATATTGAGTAAGAGAAAACATCACCTTCTATACCGAGACCCTGAACCACAGAATCAATTACCACCTCTATTTTGCTCTAATTAGCGTTCCAACTATCTAGACATATAAAATAGCATCCAAACAACATTCAAGCATGCAAACATACATCAAATCATGGAAATACGCCTCTAAACATATTCATATCCTAGCCTAACATTCACATGAACTATACAGCAAAACAACATGTTTATATCACTTTAAGCTATTTTAATTTTGTTTCTGATCCAGTTTCTAAACCAAAACAACATTAAATCATATTTGGGCTTTAAAAATGGATTCGAAACACGTAAAAATCTATCGAAACATATAAAAAGAAGGTTTAGAGATGAAAGATTATTTACTATTCTTCCAAAATCGATGAAAAGCACGCAAATCAAGGTAGATTCGAAGTAAACATCAAGATATCCAATTAAAATCATATTATTAAGTTTGAAAACATTTTAAAAACACTTTTAAAAACAAATATCAAGAAATAAAGTAAAGCAAGATAATAGTATCGCTCACCTAAGGTGTTGAACCAACAAAAATCACCATACAAGAGTGGTTCTGAATTTAGGCAGCAGTTACATGCTTCTTGAGGCACTAATTTCAAAAGCTACAAAACTTGCCTAACCCCCTTCTAATTAATTTAGAATAATTTAGTGAAGGAAATGATGAAGTTTTTGTAGATCTAGGTCAATGGAGGTTAAGAAAAGGTTAGGAGATGTTTAGAGATGAATTCATACTGACAAGTGGTTGCTATTGAGATTGCTCCAAATCTTAGTCTCGAAATTAATTAGCATGCCCAATTATGGCCGGGTTAATTACCATTGATCTGCCTAAAATTCGTCTAAACTTGAAATAACCATACCTTCTAAACCAAAGTTCAAAAATATATTATGACCACTCTACGGAATAAAAAACAATCATATCTTCCATTTGGAAGTAATTTGAGACTTTAACTTAGCTCCAATCAAAAGTAACAGGCTTACAAAATTTTCAGGGCCAAAATCGTCCTATAAAATTCTACTGGTGTAGAATTTCATTTTACAATATCATCTGAAGTTATACCTCAAACGAGCCAATTTGGATTTTAAAATAATATTTTATGATCCTCTAATATGTAAAATATGGGAACATGTACACATATTATAGTATATTAAAACATATGTAAATACTTAGGCATTTATAATCCTAATATTCAAATGAAATTGTCATATGCATACGTAATTATAACATATATGTATATACAATAGATATAAATCCCAATATTTGTGTGTAGTTAAACATATATTTATATTTCATTATGTTATGTTGTTATATCATTGAATGTCTACATAATACTTTCAAAATAAAACATTTAGTTAAATTAACTAAATTGATTGAATAAAACAATGTTGAATAAAATATGATTTTATTTAATAAGTAGATTGAATAGTGAAAATCATTAGACTTTATATGTCTACTATAATCCAAACAGGGAATTTTTATGAAATTTATGCATTTCGCTTGCTGTGAAATGGATTGGGTTCCTACAATATCCCCCCGCTACAAGCAGATGATTATCTTTAATAACAACACTGTCTCTACTCCTAAGAAGATCTTAATCTCAAACATCAATTTAAACATTTCCCAAGTAATACCCTCCTCATATAACTTCTATGGTAACTACTTCCCACTAATTTGTTGGCTCACCTTATAGATGCCAGGAAGCCAGTTGTCTTCTAGTATTATCACCGCTTCCTAAGAGACTGAAGATATTTTTGCAAGTATCAAACCAAGCCTGAATTAATGCATATGGTTTCATCCCAACATAGCGGTTCTTACCTCACCGGAGAAGTCTCTACATAGCTTGGAAAATCTACGGTTGGTGGTGCTTGGATAGGAACCACTCCTTGGGTGGTAGTAGTAGCTAAGAGTTCGGTGGCTTTGGTATATGCTGACTAATTGCCTTTAAATATCACATGAACCATGTTGGGATGTTCACTTTAGGAATATCCGTTGTATCAACTTAGGTACTAGTCCCAACTCTAGTCTCTACCCACCCAGTATTGATCATGTTGGTCCCTACTCCAATTTCAACTGAAATACTCATTTTAGCTATTTGTACAATGAGATTCACTAGCAACTCCCCAATAGATAATAAATAAAATTTGAACTATAAATGATGTGTGTGTATGTACTTGACTCTTATATAATATATATATATACACACATGTATGTTTATATAATTACAAACACACTCTCTCAATGTGTCCTAATCCTTAATTAAGGGTAAATTTTGCTTTTATACACCAAATGTAACAATTCACCTTTTTGACCCTTGGATTTAACATTAGAACCAATGTTCAAATCACGAAAATAAAAAATGTCCAGTCAACCAAGATCAACCATACCCAAAAAGTTTCCAACTGGAAATCTGGTTAAAGAAAAACCCGTTGGCCGAACATTGTGCAATGACGCGTAGTTTGCTCTATGTTGCTTTGTTCCTCCCAGTTTTTCAACGATTTCATGAATTTGGTCGATTGTTTTGGTTTTCACTTCGTACAAGGGTTCATATTTCACTTATACACTGTATTTAGATCATTATACAATTTATCATAGGTTATATTACTTTAAAATGAATTATATCTCAAAAAATCAAAGTTATACTTATTTAGTCGATTTATAACATTTTAATCCTTGATTGTATTATACTAAAAACAAAATTTATCGTAGTCAGACCCCAGATTACTATCATAAAATTATAATTGTGTTGTGTGAAGATTCAAACATGCTTTACTCACTTATTTGTGAACAAACTCTCTAAAATTTTGAAATTCAAACATTGCCTTTGCCATTCTGAAATATAACACACCAGAACTATAACATTTCCCATCTGGAGACCCAAAACTAACTGCGACGGATGTTGCAATCATCCATAGCATAGCTTCGATACCATTTGAAAGTATCTTTTTCAAAATCATTGGGTATAACATTAAATATAAATTCTGGGTCAAAGGAAACAACAGCGGAAGTAACCCTTTCGAAAGCATTGATCTTCAAATAAAAGAGTCGGGGAAAAGGATAGCTTCGGAACTAACCTTTCGAAATCATAAATAAAAGCGGCTACAAGAACTCTTTCAAAAGCACTAGGAAGGCGGCTTCAATATTAATAAATTGAAAGCCTTCCTTTCGACCTCATTGTTATAAGGCTATAAAGGCGGCCTTTAACCAATTCGAAAGGTATGAAGGCGGCAGCTAGGTATCATATAGGTTCAAAATGCAGCAATTCATTCGAAAGCTTCTTTTAAAAACAAAGTAAGCAGCAACTATTCAAAAGCTTCTTTCTAAAAACAAAGGCAAGCGTGTCTTTGAACAAAGGTAAGTTGATTGATTTGAAATCTTCAACCCCTTCGAAGGCATCTTTTTTTAAAATAAAGACAAGTAACGTATTCGAAAGCTTATAAGAATGACTTAACCCCTTTGAAAGCATGCCTTCGACATAGTCTCTTCCATCTTTCTCCAATCCATTACGTATCAATGGCTTGATACCATGTGTATTGGTTTCAAATGAGTTCATTAGTAGAAGTATGGTGATGAAAGCTAGCATAGGGAAGTGGTGAAGTGGTAAATTAAAACAAAACTGGTTTTATTGCCTTTCAAAGAAATTCATTTTTACTTTACTTACCCAATTTGTCAAAATATGATTAGTTGTCTAATTCTTCGTCAAAATCTAAAAAGGCTGCCGAATTCAATAATTTATAAACAAAATTATTTTAACAAATAATTCATTCCCTTCAACAAAACATTTAAACATTTAAGTCATGCAACTTTTGTAATTTAATAACCATATTAAAATACTTAGAAAAAATCCCCAAAAATCACCATAGTTTACTTTTAGTATATTTTCTAACATATGTAAATTTCAAAATCGAAATCATTATATAATTCCCTTACATAATTTAAACCTAAAATTGTTTATTTCTTCCATCCAAAATTCATAATAAATTATGCATAGCTTGGAATATTATAAAAATTTAAAATCATCTCCAAAATAATGTTTTACACAACATATCCAACCATCATGGAATTCGAAATTAATTTACATGATTTTAACCTTAAAATCGAGATATATAGTTACACAAAAATCCTTATTTAAATCAAAACATGGCATATGATCAAAGCATATCAACTTTTATCCATCTAAACGGTTGTAAACCTTAAATTCGGAATCATAATGTTCAAAAAGACATATACGAGATGGTTTAGATTATTATTCACCTTGTTTGGATAAGGAACTTGAGGTTTATTCTTGCTTTAATCTTCTTAGCTTGAGTCTTAGCTTCTAGTTGATTTTAAGCTCTTCTTCCCCCAGGGTACTGGCCAGCCTTGATTCTCCTTTGCTTATATTTTTGTTTCATGAAAGTATGAATGATAATGAGGTAAGGGTTTAGGGGTTATGGTACATGGCTATTCCCGTATTACCTTTTCCTTATTCTCTTAGGTATTTACTTATAAACCATTTTATAAATCCCTTTAGTTAAGGCATGACCATAAATAGTTTTCAAATTTCAATTCTCTTATCACTCTAATCTCTACATTATTCTATTTAATTTATCTAATTAAATCTCCTAAATAATGTTATTTAAAATTAAGGGTGCTACAAACTCCCCTTCTTAAATAATTTCATCCTTGAAATTCAGCAAGTACTAAATATTAACCATAGCAATCATCTGTAACATCTTCTACCTACCATACTCACCTACCTGACTAGCAAACAACATATATAAAGCAAATATAGAACATACCATCAAAGCAGATCAGGATAAGTATCTCTAATCATGTCTTCTACCTCCCAAGTATAGTCCTTCTTGTTGTCGCTCCATTGAACTTTCACCAACTTGATTGTCTTGTTTCTTAACCTCTTCTCATCTCTTACTACAATCCGAACTGGTTTCCTAACAAAAGTTAGATCCGGTTCTACTATTAAGTCTTCCAATGTAATCAGAGGAATAGTAGTCTTTGGATCATGTACACACTTACGAAGATGAGAAACATGGAACACATTATGGACACCTACCAAACTGCTCGGCAACTTTACTTTATATGCGAGCTTTTTGATCCTCTCTATAACTAGGAATGGTCCAACGTATCTCGGTGCTAGTTTTCATGACTTTTCGAATCGTACCACACCCTTCATCGGTTATACTTTGATGAAAACCCTATCTCCAATTGAGAACTCTAGATCCTTACTCCTCTTATCTATGTAAGTCTTTTGTCAAGACTTAGCTTCCCTCATCCTACCTCGGATCAACTCAATCTTCTCTGTTGCCTCCCTTATCATATCTGGACCTAAGACTAATCTCTCTCTAGTTTCCAACCAACATGCTAGTGACTTGCATAGCCTCCCATACATAGCTTCGAAATGCGTCATTCTTATACTAGTCTGATAACTATTACTATAGAAACACTCAACCAAGTTAGGTGATCTACCTAAGATCCACCAAAATCTAGCACACAAACTCTTAATAAATCCTTGAGTGCCTTATTGGCTCTCCCTATCTACCCATCTATCTGTAAGTGATAAGCAGTATTCATCTTAAGCTTGGTGCCTAACACATCCTGTAGACTCCTCCAGAACTCCTAGTAAACAAAGTATCTCTATCACTTACTATACCACTAGGAATTCCATGTATTCTAACTATGTTCCTCATAAACAATCCAACTAGAACAGGTGTCGTCCTGCTTGACTTAACTGGAATGAAATGGGCACTCTTGGTCAACTTGTCCACTATGACCCATATACTTTCATTTCCTTGATTCCATCGTGGCAACCCATCTAAAAAATCTATGGATATCGAATCCCATTTCTAAATTGGTATTTCCAAAGGTTGAAGCAACCCACTCGGCTTCTGATGCCCGGCCTTTACTTGTTGACAATTCACACACTGCCTTACTACAAGCAAACATCCTTCTTGATACCTTCCCAGTAGAAACTCTTCTTCATGTCTTGATACATCTTGGTTCCCCCAGGATGAATCGTAAATTTAGATCGAAGACATTCCCTAAGGACTTCTCCTTTAAGTCTCCAACATTTAGAATACACAACCATCCCTTATTTCTCAACCATCCCCTCTAGTTAAGACTGAAATCTTTTAGATCATCAATCTCTTATCCAACCTCAAGCCTTTTAATCTTTTTGGCTAATAATGGATTCACTTTCTACTTATAAGCAATCCTTTCAATCAGTGCCTGTCGAATTTCCAAGCAGGATAACATGGCAGTGCTCTGACTAGAACTAGCAATTGATCTTAACCGCATACTACAAGCAGTCAAATTCCCTAGATCCTTCCATTCCATTAACATAGATGACACCACATTTTGATGTTTTCTACTAACAGCATTCCCCACTTTATTTCCTTTAACAGGTGTATACTCTATACCAAAATCATAAGTTGCAAAAAACTCCAGCCACCTTTACTGTCTTATATTCAACTCCTTCTGAAAGAATAAATATCTTAAGAATTTATGATATGTGTATAGCTCAAATCTCTCCCCTAAGAGATAATTTCTCCATACTTTTAGTGTGAAGAACACCGCTACCAACTCTAAATCATGAGTAGAATATCTCATTTCATGCGGTTTAAGCTATCGTGAAGCTTAGGCAATAACTTTACTTTTCGATATCAACACAACCCTTAATCTAGTTCCACATGCATTGGTATACACAACTATCCCTTGGTTTCCATCTAGAACTACTAACACAGGCGCGTTGGTCAATAAATGCTTTAAGGAATGCTTCCTTACATTTTTCTGACTAAATAAACTTCACATCCTTCCTGCTTAGCTTAGTCAAAAGCGCTGCTATCTGCGAAAAATTCTTAATGAATCTCCGGTAATAGCCAATGAGTCCAAGAAATTTTTTGATCTTTGTCACTGTCATTGGTCTCTTACAACTATTCGCTGCCTCGATCTTAGTCAGATCTATTGACAAACCCTTCTTTGAAACCACATGACCAAGAAACTTAACCTCTTTCTTCCAAAAATGACACTTTAAAAACATTGCTTTCAATTGATGCTACCTCAGCGTCTTAAGCACTACTCTAAAATGAACTTCATGCTCTCTTTTATCCATAGAGTATATTAAAATGTCACCTATGAATACCAATACGAAGCTTTCCAAGTGCTCTTGGAAAACTCGATTCATCAAATCCATGAAGAAAGCTGGTGCCTTTGTTAATCTGAATGGCATACCTAGTATGAAATGCCATCAATAGAAAATTGTTCTCTTCCACTCTTAGTTGATGGAAACCTATCGTCGAATCCAATTCGGAAAATACTCCGCCTCCGCTCAATTGGCCAAATAAATCATCGATTCTTGACAAAGGATACCTATTCTTAATCATCTTCTCGTTCAACTTATGATAGTCGATACATACCCTTAACCACCATTTGGTTTCCGCACGAGCAATGTGGCCGCTTCCCAAAGAGAACTGCTTGGTCCAATAAAATTCTTTTTTTCTAAATCCACTAGCTGCATATTCAATTCCTTCATCACGGTAAGTGTCATCCTGCTAGGCGTCTACTTACATGTTCTACTTCTAGCACAAGATCTATCCGAAAATTAATGGCTCGCTTTGATGGTAGTCATATGACTGGCTCAAAAACATCTTCAAAATCTCTTACTATTAAAATCTGATATAATTCTTCTTCCACTTCCATAGCACCCAACAAAGCATAAGCACTTGAGTCTGACTTTTCCACTGAGTGTGTAATCCGATCATGAATATTGGGGTGCTCTAGCGTTATTTTCCTATCACTTATCTATCAGACACTGAGATATAAATGAATGCGATGCACTAGTATCAAATAGTACCCCAACTGGTATACTATGAATCAAAAGTGTACCTTCCATCACAGTCTTTCCCTTCTCAGGAGTAGTGATCTAGAAGAAGATGGTTCGAAAGCAAAAACTTCCCCCATCAGCTGTGGGACACTGATTGCAATTTTTTCACGGTTGAAGCACTTCACTCTTTCTTATTTGTAACTTTTTTTCCATTTCCAGTTCGACATTCATGAACATAATGTCCATTTTTATCACACTGAAAATAGACCAGATCATCTTTTGCCTTCTTGGTAGCTCCTCCTTTCTAAGCTTCTTTCTTCTTAGAGAATTTCCACTTCTTGCCTTGAGAATAATGGGTTCCAACCTACTTCTCCTTCTCATAAGTACAAAGTATCTCTTCATTCCTGATTGCCATCTCCACTACAATTGTACTGAGATTATGGAGGTGTGGCATAGTCGCCATAGCAATCTCAGGTCTTAACTCTCGAATAAACTTCTCGTTTCTTTTAATGACGATGTTAATGGTAGCATATCCGTATTTGGATAACTCATCAAACTTCGTAGCATACTCAATTATCGACATCTCACCTTGCACTAAGTCTATGCATTTTCTCAGCAATTCATACTTGGAAACTTTAGATAAAACCCTCCCTTTAAATCTCCTTTGAATTTATGCCCATGTCAATTCTTCCTCGAGAAATCCCATAGTAACGCTATTCCACCAATAAGGTGATGCTCTCTGCAATTATCTGGATGAAGTCTCTTCTGCTTCTCATCATCTAATCTCAAGTCAACAAATTCCTTTTACAGTGTAATAACAAGTTTTCTACTTCAATAACATCCTCTGTTCCTAAAAATGGCTTTCCACCAAGACTGGTGTAATCCCTGCTCAGCTTAGTATAGTTATTGCCAACTGGGGCCACGGGTTTTGTGACGACCGCCCATGACTCCCGCACCAAAACAAGGAAATAATGCGCTGAAAGGCGTGCCAGGCAGCCATGGACGATAGTCAGGGTAAAACAAAACAAAAGAATCTCTATCGTACAACTCACAGCGCATGGATAAAATACAATAGAGAAATATAATATAGTGAAGCTCCATAGAACAGAACATCATCATATAAGCATCACAGTAGTTTTATACAATCATCTACTCAAATCCACACATGAAAGCCTCACTACAAATCACTCAACCAAATACAGCAGCGGATACTCAGTACATATAGTAAGAAAACTAATATGCAAAGCCTCCTGCTCGTCTTCGTCATCTTCATCGTAGAACTCCTAGCACAGCACCTGTCACCTGCTACCTAGTCTGCCCATCCCAACATGGATGAACAGCCCAAGGTAATAAGAGGAGACATAAAACCTTGAGTCAGACAAAGTCTTAGTGAGCAGTAAATTAACTATCAAACATACCAAAAGAGCATAAAGGATAAAAGGAATAGGAACCAAACCATCCCACTCCACCTCTTTCTACAGTGATAGCCCCAGACATACACTAAGGAGAAGCAAGCATAACAACATAGACAATTAAGGTAAAGCGAATACCACTCGAGTCAAGGACGATGTTTTCCAAATACAAACCCCCAAGGCCTAAACCAAGATCAGATAAGCACCCAGAAAACACCGCTCTTGAAGCCGAATGATAATACAACCAAACATCCATGACTCTGGCTATCACTGTCATCCTTGCCTCGATTTCACCGTTAGTTGAATGACCATCTGTCAAGGGCTAATGGTAACCCCGGTTCTAACCATAACTCCGCACACTGCCTTGTGCCTAGGACTTATCTACTTTGCCCAGAGTACTCAACTACCTACCTGTAGTCTTTTGGGTGTCCCGACTACCTACCTGTAGTCGTTATGGGCGCCCCATGTACTCTTGCTTTTGAGCATGCTAGAACCTTCAACAACGACGAGATCCAAGCCTCCTAGCCATCCTTCTTGACGACTATCCTCATACAAGCTCAAGCTACCTCTTGAACAATCCATTATCAACCAACTTGAACTACTCTTCAAGTTATCAACATGCTTGGAATGATCCCTGCTTGGATTAAGCCAAGACTCACATCATACTTCGCTTCATCGCATCAAAGCAAAGTCCCATCTCAACATCATCCAATCTATACATATGAGCTTCAACATCCGCTACATATGCCTTAAGCAGCTTTCACCATTCAAGAGCCTTCTTCCATAGCTTTTGAATCCTCTTTCATCCTCTTGTTCCAAATCAACTACTAGCTAACTTGGAAACAATCAAATCAATCATACATTCAAATATCAATCATTCAAACAAGATCTAACAAGCAATATAAGCAATATCAACTATAATGGAAATTTCGTAAATAAGTGAGCAAAAGTCCAACATATGTGAAACCATAGTTTTTAGCATAGATCTATCAAATATAAAACATGGGTTTTGTCTCTAATACTTGTTAAACTAACTTGCATAAGTAAACATCTTCAAAAACCATGGATCTAGACTTCGATCTAAGAAAAATGCATGAAATCTCTAACTTTAACACTCAAACAAGCCACCAATCCAATATACTCCCTTGGATCCGCGTGAGAGATAACTACCACTCACCAAATCACCAAAACAACCTAAAATCAATCAACTTCAGATCTGGACAGCAAAGATCAAGGTTTGATCCGGCAATATCTCGCTCCAATCGATGAATTCTAGCTCGAACGGATGAAGATCTTCAACTTTGGCACTTGGATCTTCGATCTCGATCTTCGATCTTGGATGGATGTTAGAATTAGATTGGAATGGAGAAAAGAAGATGAAGAAATGTTGTAGTCGAGTTTCCAAAATGGCAGCACTTCGTCGCTTCGAAATCTGGTGCCAAAAAGTGAGCCGAACCCCTCTATTTATAGGCTAGAACCTCCCTGAGTCGTCGCCCCATGAGTCGGTCCCGACTCATCATGAGTCGTCCACGACTCATCTCCTGCCGACTCACGACCTAGCACAGCCGACCCTGCGACTTAACTATACAACATATACTGCCGACTTAACACTAACCCAGATGCCGACTTAAATTCTACCGACTCAAAGACCTAACGACTCAACACAGCAAGAAGGTCACACGACTTAAGACACATACGACTTATCCCGGCCGACCTAAGCCTAATCCTTATCCCACGAGACACGACTCAACAACCCTGCCGACCTACGACTTAATACCAGAGCCGACCTAACTAATCAACGACTCAACACCAAGCTGCCTAACGACTTACGACTCATCGTTAAGTCGTGCCTACCGACTCAGTTGCAAACGACCTAACAACACAGCCTTATGGCCGACCTAAGTCCTAGCCGACTCAACATAAGTCGGTCACGATTTAACTATGACACAAACGACTCAACCTATCCCTAACTCGGTCAAACGACTCACGACCCATGGCCTCACCGACTCAACTACCCACGACCTAAGCCCTAAGTCGGTTTTTCTTAAGTCGGTCACCAACCCTTAAACCGCTATCTCGTGAGTCGGTCACCATCTTATGAAGCTAACTCCAATTAGGTCGGTCATTATGAGTCGGTCATATCCTTAAGTCGCCTAAACCCCTTGAGTCGGTCCCTATGAGTCGGTCACGACTCATCACCTAACTTAGCTATGCCTATGAGTCGGTCACGACTCATCACTTGCACTCGGGTCAACTCCTAAACGACTCAAGCTAGAAGCAACACAAACAACACTAACAACCTGTAAATTCTACGATTTATCGACACGTAAAAATACGGGTCGTTACATTCTCTCCCCCTTAGGAATTTCGCCCCCGAAATTCCAAGCAAACAACAGAAATCAAAATTATTCCGCATGCCTATCATCCATGGCAATCAACAATCCATGCAACCAATTCTAACCTAGCATGCAGAATTCTAAGACTTAGAACAAGCTACAAATTCATGAGATGTCACGACACTTTAGGGCCATACCTCGAAGAGTTCGGGATGAGCTGCCTTCATCCTCTCTTCCTCCTCCCACGTACAGTCGTTAACATCATCACTCCATTGTACCTTGAGCAACGTAATCGTCTTCCTCCTAAGCTGTTTCGTATCGGTTTCAACAATACGAAGCGGCTTACGAGGTCTCGAAACAACTGGATCAACCTCCAAGTCTTCACAGCTATCAGCAGAAACCACCGTAGTTGGGTCGTGCATATACTTCCGTAGATAAGATACATGAAAAACACTGTGCACACCCGCCATCTTTTCCGGTAACTCCAATCTATAAGCGAGCTTTCCAATACGCTCGATAATCGGGAATGGTCCAACAAATCTCGGAGTTAACTTTCCTTTCTTCCCGAATCTAATGACACTCTTCAGAGGAGAAATCTTCACAAAAACCATATCACCTACGTCGAATTCCAAATCCTTACGACGATTATCGGCATAACTTTTCTGACGATCTTGGGCTGTCTTCATTCGTTGCCGAATGATCTCTATACAATCTGAAGTCTGTCGAATCATCTCTGGCCCAAGTATCAGCTTTTCTCCAGTTTCCAACCAACATGTCGGAGAGTTACACGGTCTTCCATATAATGCCTCATATGGTGCCATACCAATACTCGACTGATAACTGTTGTTATAAGCAAACTCCACCAAATGAAGGTGATCTTCCCATGACCCTCCGAAGTCCAAAACACATGCTCTAAGAAGATCTTCCAAAACTCGGTTGACTCTCTCAGTCTGACCATCTGTTTGAGGGTGATAAGCTGTACTCAAACACAACTCGGTTCCCAAAACTTCCTGGAAGCTCTTCCAAAATCCACTAGTGAACAACGGATCTCGATCGCTTACTATACTCTTCGGAACACCATGGAAACGAACTATCCACTTCACATATAATTCAGCCAACTTCGATGCAGTCCTAGTCGATCGAACAGGAATGAACCTTGCACTCTTGGTCAAACGATCTACTATGACCCAAATCCCTTCATTCCCTGCTCTTGTCCTAGGTAGACCATCGATAAAGTCCATCGACACTTGCTCCCACTTCCATGTAGGAACCTCTAATGGCTGAAGCAATCCACTGGGCTTCTTCTGCTCAGCTTTCACCAACTGGCAATTCATACACTTGGAAATAAAATTTCCAACATCCTTCTTCATACCTTCCCAGTAGTAGGTTCTCTTCATATCCCGATACATCTTATTTCCACCTGGATGAATTGTCAACTTCGAGTGATGACTCTCCCTCAGAACTTCATCTCTCAATCCATCTACATCGGGAACAACTAGTCGCCCTTGCTTTCGAAGCCAACCCTCTCGATCGACCTCGAATCCCTTATCCTTCTCCGGATCCAATCCGGATTCCAAATCACGGATAATCTTGATAAGCTTATCATCTCTCCTTTGCCTCTCGCCAATTCTTTCCACAAGAGTAGGCCTTATCGATAAGTTTGCCAACATCTCAGGTTCCAATTCACATCTAGGCCTGAAATCAAATCCAGCCAAATACTCAAGACTCTTCCATTCCGAAAACATGGCTCCCAATCCTGCATGTCTTCGACTTAACGCATCAGCCACTGCGTTACCTTTCCCTGGAGTATAGGCTATACCAAAATCATACGATGCTAAGAACTCTAGCCACCTTTGCTGTCGAAGATTCAAATCCTTTTGGGAAAACAGATACTTCAACGACTTATGATCTGTAAACAACTCAAATCTAACTCCCAATAGATAGTGTCTCCACATCTTCAAAGCAAACACAATCGCCGCTAACTCCAAATCATGAGTCGGATAATTCCTTTCATGCGGCTTCAGTTGTCGACTTGCATACGCAACAACTTTATCCTTCTGCATCAGCACTGCTCCAAGTCCAGTGCCACATGCATCGGTGTAAACCACCATCTCCTCATTCCCACCCGGAATAGTCAAAACAGGAGCACTCGTCAGTCGCTCTTTCAGGATTACGAAAGCTTGTTCACACTTATCATTCCATCTGAACACTTGATTCTTCTTCGTCAATCCTGTCAACGGTGCAGCTATCTTGGAAAAGTCTTTGATAAACCGACGATAATATCCTGCTAATCCAAGAAAACTTCTCACATCAGATGCATTCTTAGGCCTAACCCAATCCTGGATCGCTGCCACCTTAGCGGGATCAACCGCTATTCCATTTCCAGAAATAACATGACCTAAGAACCTCACTTCATTCTTCCAGAAGTGACACTTCGAAAACTTAGCCTTCAGCTGATGTTTCCGCAAGATTTCCAAAACAATCCTCAAGTGCGTCTTGTGCTCTTCCTCAGTTCTGGAATAAATCAAAATATCATCCACGAACACAAGCACGAACTTATTCAACTGATCTCTGAATACCCTATTCATAAGATCCACAAAATATGCTGGCGCGTTAGTCAATCCAAACGGCATTACCAGCCACTCATAAAACCCGGATGGTGTTCTGAAAGCAGTCTTCGGCACACTATCCTTTGCCACTCTCAACTGGTGAAATCCCGTTGCCAAATCCATCTGAGAAAACACCTTAGCCTCGTGAAGCTGATCAAACAAGTCATCTATTCTCGGCAATGGATACTTGTTCTTCTTAGTCACCTTATTCAGCTCACGATAATCGACACACAACCTCAACGATCCATCCGCTTTGGTTGCGAACACAACTGGTGCACCCCATTCGGACACACTTCTCCGAATGAATCCTTTCCTCAAAAGGTCATCAACTTGCACCTTCAGCTCTTGCTGCTCCCTCGGTGCCATCCGCCTAAGAGGCATCACAACAGGTCTGGCTCCCTCAACTAGATCGATACGAAACTCGATCTCCCTATGCGGCGGCAACCCTTTGACTTCCTCAAAGACATTCTCAAACTCATTCACAATAGGCACCGATGACAGTCCATCCCGTGGAACAACTAGCGAATACATGAAGCTCATGAAGACGCCTTCTTCATGCTTACATCGTATCACAACCTTTCGCCCTTCCACATTCCCGACTGTCACCTCAAGCCTCTCACAATCAATCCTAGCCGCATACTTCCTAAGCCAGTCCATACCCAAAATAATTCCGAACCCCGCAAAGTTCAGAACAAAGCAATCACAAACAAACGAGCAATCATGACTCGACACAACTAGACCACGACATAACATACACAAACATGACGAACCCCCTACCGGATTAGTCACAACCAATGGCCTATCAACAATATCCGGTTTCATACCTAACCGGCTTACCAAATCATCACAAACAAAAGAATGCGACGCTCCAGTATCAAACAACACTCTAACTGGAACACCACAAATAGAAAGAGTACCTTGAACAACCACACTCTTCCCCTTCTCTTCAGCAGTAGGAGCTTTCGAAGACGATGGAACAGCCCCCAAAGCATAGGCTTGCACAACCTGCCTATCTTTCCTCGGTTCTGGACAATCCTTCTTGATATGTCCCAGCTTATCACAGTTGTAACACTTTCCCGGCACTTTGGGATTCTTACAATCTTTGTAAAGATGGCCCTTCTGCTGGCAGTTATAGCAAGTCACTTCACTTTTCGGCTTCTTCTGGCCATCCCTACCCCTCTGTTGCTGTTGTTTCCTCTTCTTATTGCCACTCTGCTGTGGTTTAGATCCTTCCCTAGCTACAGCAATAACAGAACTTTCCCTAGGAAACAAACTCTCATGCCTAAGAGCTTTTTCCACAAGCTTCTCAAATGGATCGTCCAGATGATCCACTAACTGCCTCCCAAGATAAGCATCCAGACCAGTCACAAACTTTTCATTCTTCTGGTAGGGAGAATCAATATACGATCTGGCATACTTAGACAAAGCTTCAAACTCAGAAATGTACTCAAGAACAGGCCTCCCACCCTGCTTGAGCTCCACAAACCTCTTAAACAAGACAGATTTCTGGGAAGTAGAGATGAACTTAGCTTCAAATCTAACTTGGAATTGCTCCCAAGTAATCTCTTCTTCTGGAGTATCGATGGTGATAGAATTCCACCAATCAGCAGCTCTTCCCTGAAGCTGTCTCGATGCAAGCTTCCTCTTAGTTGCATCCTCAATCCCTAAGTCACCAAAGATTCTTTTGCAAGCATCAATCCATCTCTGCACCTCAATAGTCGACTCCGTCCCCAAGAAAACTTTCCCTCCAAGAGCAGTATAATCCTTGCAAAGCTTGGCAAAATCCACCGGTCTCGGAGCTTGGACTTGAACTCCCATATCCACAGATGATCCTGAAGCTGGTATTCTCCTCATGATTGAAGTCATCATGGCCTCAAACATAGGAGCATAATCAACAGCTTCCCTAGCATCACGGCTACCCCTCGCAGCTTGTCTCTCACTTCGACTCATCCTTAATATCTGTAAATAAGAATGATTAGAACACCTTAAGAAACAACTGCATAAGGAGTTCAAACCCTTCTAAACTACTATATTATATATAGTAATCATCCATCAAATTACAATTACGTCTCTCTTACGTAGTTACATCAGCGAGCGTTGGCTAAAATCGATTAACCAAAGCTCTGATACCAAATGTGACGACCGCCCATGACTCCCGCACCAAAACAAGGAAATAATGCGCTGAAAGGCGTGCCAGGCAGCCATGGACGATAGTCAGGGTAAAACAAAACAAAAGAATCTCTATCGTACAACTCACAGCGCATGGATAAAATACAATAGAGAAATATAATATAGTGAAGCTCCATAGAACAGAACATCATCATATAAGCATCACAGTAGTTTTATACAATCATCTACTCAAATCCACACATGAAAGCCTCACTACAAATCACTCAACCAAATACAGCAGCGGATACTCAGTACATATAGTAAGAAAACTAATATGCAAAGCCTCCTGCTCGTCTTCGTCATCTTCATCGTAGAACTCCTAGCACAGCACCTGTCACCTGCTACCTAGTCTGCCCATCCCAACATGGATGAACAGCCCAAGGTAATAAGAGGAGACATAAAACCTTGAGTCAGACAAAGTCTTAGTGAGCAGTAAATTAACTATCAAACATACCAAAAGAGCATAAAGGATAAAAGGAATAGGAACCAAACCATCCCACTCCACCTCTTTCTACAGTGATAGCCCCAGACATACACTAAGGAGAAGCAAGCATAACAACATAGACAATTAAGGTAAAGCGAATACCACTCGAGTCAAGGACGATGTTTTCCAAATACAAACCCCCAAGGCCTAAACCAAGATCAGATAAGCACCCAGAAAACACCGCTCTTGAAGCCGAATGATAATACAACCAAACATCCATGACTCTGGCTATCACTGTCATCCTTGCCTCGATTTCACCGTTAGTTGAATGACCATCTGTCAAGGGCTAATGGTAACCCCGGTTCTAACCATAACTCCGCACACTGCCTTGTGCCTAGGACTTATCTACTTTGCCCAGAGTACTCAACTACCTACCTGTAGTCTTTTGGGTGTCCCGACTACCTACCTGTAGTCGTTATGGGCGCCCCATGTACTCTTGCTTTTGAGCATGCTAGAACCTTCAACAACGACGAGATCCAAGCCTCCTAGCCATCCTTCTTGACGACTATCCTCATACAAGCTCAAGCTACCTCTTGAACAATCCATTATCAACCAACTTGAACTACTCTTCAAGTTATCAACATGCTTGGAATGATCCCTGCTTGGATTAAGCCAAGACTCACATCATACTTCGCTTCATCGCATCAAAGCAAAGTCCCATCTCAACATCATCCAATCTATACATATGAGCTTCAACATCCGCTACATATGCCTTAAGCAGCTTTCACCATTCAAGAGCCTTCTTCCATAGCTTTTGAATCCTCTTTCATCCTCTTGTTCCAAATCAACTACTAGCTAACTTGGAAACAATCAAATCAATCATACATTCAAATATCAATCATTCAAACAAGATCTAACAAGCAATATAAGCAATATCAACTATAATGGAAATTTCGTAAATAAGTGAGCAAAAGTCCAACATATGTGAAACCATAGTTTTTAGCATAGATCTATCAAATATAAAACATGGGTTTTGTCTCTAATACTTGTTAAACTAACTTGCATAAGTAAACATCTTCAAAAACCATGGATCTAGACTTCGATCTAAGAAAAATGCATGAAATCTCTAACTTTAACACTCAAACAAGCCACCAATCCAATATACTCCCTTGGATCCGCGTGAGAGATAACTACCACTCACCAAATCACCAAAACAACCTAAAATCAATCAACTTCAGATCTGGACAGCAAAGATCAAGGTTTGATCCGGCAATATCTCGCTCCAATCGATGAATTCTAGCTCGAACGGATGAAGATCTTCAACTTTGGCACTTGGATCTTCGATCTCGATCTTCGATCTTGGATGGATGTTAGAATTAGATTGGAATGGAGAAAAGAAGATGAAGAAATGTTGTAGTCGAGTTTCCAAAATGGCAGCACTTCGTCGCTTCGAAATCTGGTGCCAAAAAGTGAGCCGAACCCCTCTATTTATAGGCTAGAACCTCCCTGAGTCGTCGCCCCATGAGTCGGTCCCGACTCATCATGAGTCGTCCACGACTCATCTCCTGCCGACTCACGACCTAGCACAGCCGACCCTGCGACTTAACTATACAACATATACTGCCGACTTAACACTAACCCAGATGCCGACTTAAATTCTACCGACTCAAAGACCTAACGACTCAACACAGCAAGAAGGTCACACGACTTAAGACACATACGACTTATCCCGGCCGACCTAAGCCTAATCCTTATCCCACGAGACACGACTCAACAACCCTGCCGACCTACGACTTAATACCAGAGCCGACCTAACTAATCAACGACTCAACACCAAGCTGCCTAACGACTTACGACTCATCGTTAAGTCGTGCCTACCGACTCAGTTGCAAACGACCTAACAACACAGCCTTATGGCCGACCTAAGTCCTAGCCGACTCAACATAAGTCGGTCACGATTTAACTATGACACAAACGACTCAACCTATCCCTAACTCGGTCAAACGACTCACGACCCATGGCCTCACCGACTCAACTACCCACGACCTAAGCCCTAAGTCGGTTTTTCTTAAGTCGGTCACCAACCCTTAAACCGCTATCTCGTGAGTCGGTCACCATCTTATGAAGCTAACTCCAATTAGGTCGGTCATTATGAGTCGGTCATATCCTTAAGTCGCCTAAACCCCTTGAGTCGGTCCCTATGAGTCGGTCACGACTCATCACCTAACTTAGCTATGCCTATGAGTCGGTCACGACTCATCACTTGCACTCGGGTCAACTCCTAAACGACTCAAGCTAGAAGCAACACAAACAACACTAACAACCTGTAAATTCTACGATTTATCGACACGTAAAAATACGGGTCGTTACAGGTTTAGCTCCTCCAACAACATTACCCCTAGCTACTCCTGCGGCACTCCAGCTTGCATCAGATTGATAAAGAAAAAATAAATCACCCTCATATCTACTAGCGGGATTTTAGCACCTACGTTGATATTTGCATATGGATTAGCATTTGCCTGTCGACTAGGGTTTCTCCTGGTGTTGGGTAGAGCATTTCCATTAGTTGTGGTGCTTCCTCCATAGAAATTTCCTCTTCCGTTTTCTACCTCCATATATTTATTTCTCATAAATCTGCATACGAGCCTTAGTAAGTTACAGAAGAATGGTCTAAAAGAGAGGGGAATACATACATACATATATACATACACACATATGTCAAATGCAAATACGTTCCTATAGCGCTAAACCAACCCCGATCTCATTTACTGATTCATTAGATTATGTTTCGGAAATCTTTTAGGTTAAAATTTCTTTTAATTTGCATAAACCTTAGCTCCAATACCAACCTATAACATTCCCCATTTAGAGGCCCAAAACTAACTCCTATGGATGTTGTAGTCATCCATAGTTATTAATTCTCGATGACCAAATGCAGTAATGTTAGATACATTGATATAACAAAAACACATGGATATGGAAAAAAATTAATACCATAAAATAAATTTCTCATTCCACTTCAAATAACATTTCAAATTCATTACATAATCCCAATTTGTAAACCACAATTAGAGAAATATACTTATTACAATATACGCCAAGAACGATAGATAAAGATGCCCTTTGGTTGATCAGAGTCTATATATAGGCAATTAAACAACTTTTCTCTTACACCCGAAACACAATGAAATCAAATAGAAAGAACTCCTACTAGCTAGCTAACCTCCAACATTTCTTCGGAAGCTTATTCGTTTAAAGGAGAAAGTGAAAACCTTAACTCCCAAACTACTTAAAATCAATTGAGCACCCGAGAGTTTAAGGGGAAAACGCAAACTTCGAGTCGAACTAAAAGGCTGGTATAAATAATAACCTACCATCACGAACAATATAGATATCTAATGAGACCGCGTTGCTTAGTAGTATGGGTTTTCCCCTTACTAGTATCTTAACCCATCTTATAATAACCATATACTATGCACATGCATCCACAATGGTAAAGACGTAACATAATAAAAGGTAATATGATGATATGCAAAAATGCAATATGCAATGGATGACTCACCCCCATTAACCTGACTATCTGTCTTAAATTATAGTTTCTAGGTCACTATTAATCTATTAGTTTTTATGGACTGATTAATAACCTGTTAATTATTATGGAATTCCTATCCACCTTCGTAGTTTTCATGGGATCGCTATGAACCTATTGGTTTCTACCAATACTATCATCCAATCATAATTTTCATAGGACCTCTATGAACTTACTAGTATCTACCAACAACTTTATTCAAACATAGTTTTTATGGGCTTACTACGAACCTATTTGATTATCCAATAACTTCTCCCATATCATAGTTTTCATGAGATCACTATGAACCTATTGATCTCTTCTAACAACTTATTTCGGACATTCTTTTCATGGTATCACGAAGAACATATTGGCCCCTACCAATAACTATTTCTATACATAGTTTTCATAGGCTTACTAAGAACCCGTCTAAACCAATAATTCTTTGATTAGTCTTTGGGAATCTAATATTTTGTTCTACCTGACCTCCTGGATGGCACTCTAAGCACACAGGAGTTAACTCAATGTATATTAACTACTGTGTCAACCTAGCAGGTTATTCTACCCTTAACACCCCAATATGTAGTTATAGGTTAATTATAAATTGAATACATTTACAGAAGAAGCACACAAGATAACTGATCATAACATAATAATATAAACATCTATGGTTTAATTTTATTGTAATCATTTTTCAAACAAAACATGGTTAATACCCTTAAGCCACTATCTTTAACAAGGAAAGCTTCTTCAAAAACTCCAAAGTTAAATACCATTTCATAAATCTTTTATATTGTCATGGATTTATCTTTAAAAAATGAGATTGGGTTTCTCGTTTGAAAACTAAGGTTTTCGAAACCTTAGGCCTTCTCTTTCGAAACCGCTAAAATCAAACCTTTCGAAAGTATTCAAACTTCCCTTTCAAAACACTTAAAGATACACCTTTCAAAACATTCAAAATGTTCCTTTCGAAAGCATTGAAATTTTCCTTTTGAAACCATTAAAGATATACCTTTCGGAAGCATTAAAGCTTATCTTTCAAAGGCATTTAGTTCAAGGAAAATTAATAGAAGCATAGCTTCGATACCGTTTGAAAGTATCTCTTTCGAAATCATTGGGTCTAGCATTAAATATAACTTTTAGGTCAAAGAAAACAACAGTGGAAGTAACCCTTTCGAAAGCATTGATCTTTAAATAAAAGTGTTGGGGAAAAGGATAGCTTCAAAACTAACCTTTCGAAACCATAAATAAAAATGGCTACAAGAAGCTTTCGAAAGCATTGGGAAGGTGGCTTCAATATTAATAAAACGAAAGCCTTCCTTTCGAACTCATTATTATAAGGTTATTTTTTGGCATGGCCGACGGGGTTAATTGGTCCCCGACCAATTTATTAATACACAAAAATCCTACAGAGGGGACAAACACAATGGGACAACATGAAAACACACACACCGGAGAAATCAAGGAAAGACAAAAAAACAAAAAACAAATAACAATTTACAGGTGCAGAGGCATGGATATCCCAGGATCACGTACACACATCATTTGAAGGGAGCGAATAACTTCATGTTTTATGCAAATTTTAAAAGAAGCATCAGTCTTACCATTATTTGCATCAAATATTCTTGTGTTCCTTTCTTTCCAAACAGCATATAAGAAACTTTTTAGAACGACCGTATTCTTTCTCTTATTCTTTTGCTTACTTCCCGTTTTAGCATGAATTCTATTCCACTCTATACTGTTATCAATCGAAGGACAGTGGCCATCAATGCTCACCATTATTTCAGCCCAGTTCTGCATAATAATATCACACTCAAAAAAGAGATGTTCAACTGTCTCAACTAACTCACTGCAGAAAGGGCAATTCATGTCCAAATTCATTCCCATGCTTGCCAATTTCGCTTTAGTTAATATTGCTCGCTTCAGAACCTTCCATAAAAATAAATTTTCTCTCATACTACTATCATTATTCCAAACCCTCTTCCACCACGTCCATGCATGAATATCACTGTTTCGTTGCATATACTTATAAGTTTCACCAATTTTAAAACCAGCTTTCTTCTCTCCCCAAACAATTCTAGGAGAAGTAGACTGTAAAGGGGAAAACTGTCTTATCTTATCCCAAATAATTTGGATACGCTGGTTAGAAGAATACTTGCCTAATCCCTGAAAAGTGTGAAGCACATCCATGACAAAAGTAGATTGATGAATACCAGTTTGCATTATTTCATTGAATGATAGTTTTCGTCTAATGATATAACCCTTCTCGAGCCAAGGATCATCCCAGAATTTAACCTTGTATATCGGAGCAGTGTTCATTTGTATTAGAGGGAGGACATACTCCTTTAGTTTGAACATGCATTGCCAAGTCCAACTTAAATTCTGAGGCTTATTCATGTTCCATAAGTTTTTTCCTTTAATCACATTCTTAACAGACCACCTTGCCCATAAGCTATCAGGATTATTGTACAGTGTATCGAAGTGTTTAGCAAAAGCAGTTTTATTCCATTGCTTGAGGTATGAAGGTGGCAGCTAGGTATCGCATAGGTTCAAAATACTTAGAAAAAATTCCCAAAAATCGCCACAGTATACTTCTAATATGTTTTCTAACATATGTAAATTTCAAACCCGAAATCATTATATAATTTAAACCTAAAATTGTTTATTTCTTCCATCCAAAATTCATAATAAATTATCCATAGATTGGAATATTATGAAAATTTAAACTCATCTCCAAAATAATGTTTTACATAACATATCCAACCATCATGGAATTTGAAATTGATTTACATGATTTTAAACTTAAAATCTAGATACATCTTTACACAAAAATCCTTATTTAAATCAAAACGTGGCATATAATAAAAGCATATCATCTTTTATCCATCTAAATGGTTTTAAAACTTAAACCTGAAATTATAATGTTCAAAAAGACATATATGATATAGTTTAGATTATTATTTACCATATTTGGATAAGGAACTTGAGATTTGTTCTTGCTCGAATCTTCTTAGCTTGGATCTTAGCTTCTAATTGATTTTAAGCTCTTCTTCACCTATGGTAATGGCCAGCCTTGATTCTCCTTTGCTTATGTTTTTGTTTAATGAAAGTATGAGTGAGAATGTGGTAAGGGTTTAGGGGTTATAGGGTTATGGTACATGGCTATTTCCATATTACCCTTGCCTTATTCTCTTAGATATTTACTTATAAACCATCTTATAAATCCATTTAGTTACGGCACGACCATAAATTATTTTTAAATCCCAACTCCTTATCACTCTGACCTCTACATTATTCTATTTAATTTACCTAATTAAATCTTCTGATTAATGTTATTTAAAATTAGTGGTGTTAAAAAAATCTTCGAGATTCGCCTGCAAACTAATGTAGATATGTAGTACTCATCACACCCTTCATGTTGATACCAATTTTGCGAAATTTAATTAAGTGTAGTAGAAGATAAGATTTTTCAATGGCAATGGTTTATTTAAAATATCAAAAAAAGAAGAACGTATTTCTCATTTATATAGTTGGAGGGGATGAAATGATGCTTTTTAAATTCATATATCAAATACTAGCACAGAAACCAATTAACACTTAAAATTCATTTTCCTCGTAACTTCTCTATATGCTCTTCCTTTTTGAAAAGTTTACAATCAAAATTGATGAGAAAGATGCGTTCTACAAAGTGGCACATTTCTCGTCATCAAAATCCTAAGTTTGTAAAATGACCATTTCACCATTTATTATTTACATTGATTAAAATACACTTTTATTAATTCATAAATTATTATTAAATTTATCGAGTATTACAGTGGTTATGGCACATTGTGTTGGAGCAGATGGAATGAGTCCCTTTAGGGTCTCTCCCGTAACTAGGCCAACATTTTCTTTTTAAGCCGAAGCATTCTGTAGAAGCTTTCAAATTTAGTGCATGAAGAATTCGTGAAACAATGAGGTTTATAGGTCAAATACAATTTGATCTTCAAGCGACGAAGGCTAAGATGCAATAGCTTGAGCATTGATGTTTGTGCTCAATGCTCATGAAATTAAGAGGCTGTACTCGATGCACATTCAGTTGTTTCTCAAATCAGGATGTTAAGGATTATAGAGTGTGGGTATTTACATTCATAAATGTTGGGTAAAACTAACCAAAATGTGAATGATGCTCGAGTGACTATGTAACACCCCTAATTTTATTGACATTATTCACGAAATTTAATTAAATTGAATAAATAATTTAAATAAGGAGATTGAGGTTGATTAATAAACTAAGTGGTCGTTCTTATTTAAAACAAATGAACTCATAAGTGGTTAAGTATTAAGAAATTGAACATAAGGGCATTACGGTAAATTGTCGCCCATATTCTCCCTCTTATACCATTTTCATTAAGCCATACACGTTCATTTTATTACAAGTAAAATTATAACTGTAAGAAGATAAAGCAAGGCGGGCCATTAAGAAGAAAAAAGAGAAGAGGAAAACAATTTAAAGCTTACGATTCAAGCAAATAAGAAATCATTCTCAATCAAACTTCAATTTCCATATCCAATCTAAGGTGAATAATAATTTCTACATCTCTATTTTAGTATTATTATCATGTGATTTTGGATTTAAGAGTAAATATTTTTTTTATGATATAGTGAATGATGATATGCTTGATTTATGATTTATATGGTTTAAACAAGGTTGTTTAAAGAAGATATACACGGTGTTAGGGTAAAGCTGAGATTAAATGGTTTTTAAATGCCATAGGAAAATTTTATGTTTTGGAGAGTTAGGTTTAAATTTTCATAATTTTCCAAGCCATGGAGAATTTGTTGTGAATTTTCAAAGGAAAATATGATTTTTTGGGTTTATAAATTTACTTTGGAAAATAGAGTAAGAATTTGGGTTTGGAATTTTAATATGTTAGATAACATGATTAAAGTGAATTTTTGGAATTTTTAGGGATTTTTACTAAGTGATTTAGTATGGAAATTAAATTATTTCGAAAGGAGGACCTAAATGATTTAATTGTTTTGATAATAGGAACGGCTTATTTGTTAAAAATTATCTTGATCTTTAATCTAAGAAAATGCAGTGAATATTATCCAAATTATTTAAAAGTTTGTGAAAGCCTATCGGATGATTATAAGTAAGCAAGTTTGTTATAAAAAGTTTACTTAATTTGGTGAGAACAACTTTTGATAAAAAAGGAGGATCCGCCTACTTTGGAAAGATCTTTCGACCAAGACCTTTTGATTCATTGAAGCCAACAAGGTCGAAATCAATGGATATGATATCATTCAGGTGGTATGTAGTGAATTGAATAAAAGCGGAAGGTAGTCGTCGAAGGGTTGCTTTTAAAGGAGTTGGTTCCTTTGTTTGTTTTGAAAAGAAAATGACTTGCCTATTTTTAAAAGAGCTTTCGACTTTCGACAAAGTCAAATTCGAAAAATATGGTTTCGAAAGGATAGTTTTTAAAGAGATTTTGACCCAGTCGACAGCTATGCTTTCGACATAGTCAAAAGCTATGGCTTCAAAAGGATAGTTTTTAAAGGGCTTTCGACATAATCGACAGCTATGCTGTCGACACAATCGAAAGTTACGTTTTCAAAAGGATAGTTTATAAGGGGCTTTCGACACAGTCGAAAGTTATGTTTTGAAAGAGTATTTCAAAGAGGCTTTCGAAAGAGAGCAGCCGCCTTTATTTTAAAGAAGTAGCTTACGAAGGAATTACTTAGTTTTTGTTTAAAGATTTCGATGGGGTAGTTGTTGAACAGGTCGAAAACCTTCTAAGAATTTGTGACCTTCCGATGGCATCGAAGGCATCTATGTTTTCGAATGGTTTAATCTATATAAATACAAGCCGCCTTCCAAAGCTTTCGATGGGATCGAAAGCAAGCTTTCGAGGAGTCGAAGGCAATGGTTTTGAATGGGGTTTCGAAGCCAACCTTCATTGGTTTTCCTAGATATTTTAATGCTTTTGAAAGGATGGTTTCAACACCATCAAACTTCCTTAATATTTTATAAAATAATGAGTGGTTCCGAAAGAGATACTTTCACCTGTTTTCACTTTGAATCAAACTAATGTTTTAAGTATAAACCTAATGCTTTCGGAAGGGTGTATTTTCGATGGTTTCAAAGGGTAACCTTCATTGCTTTCGAAAGGTTTGTTTTAAAATATTATAAAGGCTGGAGCTTGTTATTTTAAAATATGTATTTTATGCTTATGTAGGGGTCGAAAGCAAAGATTTTGAAGGGGATACTTTCGAAGGGGCTATAAAATTATTTTCTTCTAACAAAGCTTTATATTTTCAAAGGGGATACTTTCAAAAGCTATGTTTATATGACACTTGATTTTTGGATATGTAGGACGGATAACCTTATATAATAAATGTTATTTAATCTTGGGGATACTGGAGTGGGTTTAATGAGTTCAACATAATAGTTGGGGATGCCGACACTTATATGTTTTGACATAATCATCAGGGGATACCAATGTAAAATTTGAATAAATATAACTTAAATTAGGGATACTAGTGGAAATAGGTTAATCATGTGGATAACATGAGAAAATTAGAATCATGTGTTAAACAGCCAAGCGATGGGTTCATAGTCATCCTAGAAAAACTATGAGATGTTTGACGGATAGTCAACAACATGTTGGGGATGGATAATCTCCATAGGATTAAAGAAGGGTTCATATCCATCCTTGGAAAACTATGAAATGTTTGATGGATGGTCAACATCATGTCGGGGATGGATAGTCTCCATAGGATTAAAGAAGGGTTCATAGCCATCCTTGGAAAACTATGAAATGTTTGATGGATGGTCAACATCATGTCGGGGATGGATAGTCTCCATAGGATTAAAGAAGGGTTCATAGTCATCCTAGGAAAACTATTGGATGTTTAATGGATAGTCAACAACATGTCGGGGATGGATAGTCTCCATAGGATTAAAGAAGGGTTCATAGTTAGCCTACGAAAACTAAGGGATGTGAGATGGACAGTCTACATCAATTTAAGTGAAATGAATGTGGGATGGATAGTCCCTCTTTGATACAAATTAAAGACTAAAATGGGATGGGTAGTCCTTGAAAATATAAGATGGATAGTTAGTTGAAACTTAGATGGTTAGACTAACTAATGTGGGATGGAAAATCATAGTTGTTTTCAAGTAGTCATATCATCATGATTAGTTTGAAATGTATGTTTTAACCATTGTGGATGTAGGAGCATAAAATATGGTTTTATAAAGGTTTTAGGATATTAGTAAGGGGAAAACCCATTCCGTAAAGCGGCATGGTCTCACTAGATATTTAAAATAATTGAGATGTTAAATTATTATTCATACCAGGCTTTATGTCTGACTCGAAATTTTTGTTTTCCCCTTAAACTCTCGGGTACTCAATTGATTTTGAGTAGTTTGCGATTTAAGGTTCTCAATTTCTCTTCTTTGACGAATAAAGCTTCCAAAGGCATGCAGGAGGTAGATAGTTATTTTTTTTATCTTTTCCGCTGTGTATTTTTTGTGAAGGTAGATTTATTAGCCTTACTATATATTCTAATCAACCAAGGGGGCACCTTCATATGTCTCTCTTAGCGTATGTGTATTAATTATATTATGCTAAACGTGTTTAACATCTTGGGGTTTTATAATGAACATGAAATGATTCGATTGGAATGTGGAATTATGTTTTTGAATTGTTAAATTTTTTTCGTATTCTCATGATCTGTGTATCAATGAATCTAGCACTGCCGTATTTAGTCGTCGAAGATTAATTATTATGGATGACTGCAGCATCCGCACTGTTAGGTTTGGGCCTCCAAGCAGGGGGGATGTTACAAGTTGGTATCAGAGCATAGGTTTATGAAATAATTTAACTAAAAATGATTTTTGAAAACGTAAATCCCTAGAAGCTAGAGATAAGATCGGGGTATGGAATAATGCTATTGTAACGTATTTGTATTTGTTATATATAAGTATACGCTTTATCTCTAGACTCCTATCTTTATTCGACTACTCTTCTGTATCTCACAAAGCTTGAGTACAGATATGGATGGAAAAATGGGCATATTTAATGTGGGAAGAGAAAGCACCACCACTAATGGAAACGCCCGACCCAATGCTAAAAGACGATAAGGTTAGCCCCAAGCTAAAAAAGCTGGTGTTGGGGTTCCCCAAATGGACATGGGAGCAATGTATCAGTTTTTCGTAAACATGATGCAAGCTGGAATCACTACTGAGGTTATAGAAGGAAATGCTGCGGGAGGAGTTCAAGCAGTCCCAATGGTTCATAACTACGCTTGGCTGAGAAGAGACTATACTAGTTTAAGTGGAAAGCTGTTTGTTGGAATGAAGGAGGTTTTTGAAGTTGAGAATTGGTTTTTGAACTGTGAAAGGATCTTTATAGATTTATGCTTCGATGATGGAGAGACGAGATGGCTAGCCTCTAGGCAGTTGTAATGGTTAGCGCTTTATTGGTGGAATAGTGTGACAGCCAAAGTGCCATAGGAAGACCTCATATCTGCAGATTTCAAGAGAAGGTTTGAGCAGTGGTTTTTATCTGAGGTTGCCAAATTGGCATTTACGAGGAAGTTCATGGATCTTATCTAAGGAGGGATGTCTGTAATCGAGTACGTTTCTAAGTTTGATGAGCTGTCTCGATATGGTTATGCTATAGTTAACATTAATGTCAAAAGGAATGAGAGATTTATTAGGGTATTGAGGCTAGAGATAGGCAAAATGACTATAGCCCATATCCGAGATCCTTTTATTGTGGTGGTGGAGATGGCCATTCGCCATGAGGAGATGCTTGGTATTTCTGCTAGAGAGAAGCCAATTGAATTCCAGGGTCCTCAGGTGAAGAAGAGGAAGTTCTTCAAAAAAAGGGTGCTCAGAAAGGAGGTGCAGCCAAGAAAGGGAAAACAGATATAGTTTGCTACAAGTGTGATAAGAAGTAGCACTATGCTAATGAGTGTCGTTCGAGTGATGGAAAGATGGTTGTGGGAAAGCAGAATGTGAAATGATATAATGGCAACCAAATGGGGCATTATAAGAACAAGTGTACTGAAGCTGCCAAGGCAGGAAAATGAAAGGTCTTTTCTTTGGAACTATCATCCTTTAAACCAACTGCTACTGAGAAAGGGAAGACTGTGATGGAAGGTACGTTTTTGATTCAGAGTATACTAGTTAGGGTACATTTTGATACTGTAGCATCGCATTAATATATATCATAGTTTTTGGTTGATAGGTTATGTATAGAACCCACATACCTTGTTACTTAAGTGTTGCGAATTCAATAGGAGGGTATGCAACTCTTGAAATGAGATGTGACCAGTTAGAATTTGATTTTTTAGGTCATAAGTTTGCATGAAGTTTGTATGTCTATGATTTTATAGATTTCGGGACCATTTTGGTATGGATTGGTTGGGCAAGTATGAGGCTATGATATTTTACCACGATCGAGAGATATCATTGAGACACCCAGATGGTCATAACCGAATCATTTTCTCGGTGGAGAATTCCAGTAAGAGTGTTTGTGCTTTGTTGAGTGCCATACAGGTTGGATAAGACCTTAGTTAGGTTCACGTGGTTAGAGAGTTTGCAGTCGTTTTTGAGTCGGTTACTAGATTACCTCTGGAACGAGCTGTTGAATTTCTGATAGAACTTGTGCCAGGAGTTGAACCTGTCAGTAGACCACCTAGGATGACACCAATAGAGATGAAGGAATTAAAGGTGTAGCTGGTGGGTCTTCAGGTTAGGAATTTTATCAGACTAAGCAGTTCGCATTGGGGAGCAGCCACGGTGTTTGTCAAGAAACCAGATGAGTCATTAAGGATGTGTATCGACTATCTAAGTTAAACGAACGATCAAGAATAGGCACCCTCTACCAAGAATAGATTATCTATTTGATCAATTGAGTGGAGCCAGAGTATTTTTCCAATTGGATTTAGAGACCGTGCTCCATTAGTTGAGAGTGGTGGAGGATAACATTCCTTTGACGGAATTTTAGACTAGATATTGTTCATATGAGTGGTTAGCGATGCCATTCGGATTGACAAATTCACCCGCTTTCTTCATTGATTTGATGAACTAGGTTTTTTGAGAGCACTTGGATCGGTTTTTGTTGATATTTATAGATAATATTTTGGTGTACTCTAAAGATGAAAGGAAGCATGAGATTCATCTTAGATGGTGTCGGAGATGCTGAGGTAGAATCAGCCAAAGGAGAAAATTTCCAAGTGTCATTCTGGAAGAAAGAGGTTAAGTTTCTTGGTCATGTTGTTTTGTAAGGAGGGATTGGCAGTCGATCTAGTTAAGATCGAAGCTATATATAATTGGAAAAGGCCAGAGACGGTAATGGAGATCAGGAGTTTTCTTGGACTTGCTAGCTATTACGGGAGATTCATCAAGGACTTCTCGTAAATAGAAGCACCTTTGATGAAGCTGACCAGAAAAGATGTGAAGTTTGTTTGGTCCAACAAATGTGAGGAAGCATTCCTTAAGTTAAAGCGTTTGTTGACCAATGCTCTAGTGTTAGTAGTTCCTGATGGTAACCAAGGGTTGGTAATATACACAGATGCGTGTCGAACTAGATTGGGAGCAGTGTTGATGCAGAAGGGCAAAGTCATTGCTTATGTATCTAGGCAGCTTAGACCGCACAAAGTAAGATACCCTACTCACGACTTAGAGTTGGTTGCGGTGAATTTTTTTCCTTGTAGATTTGGAGGCATTATCTCTTAGGGGAGACAGGAAGCACGATTTCAGGACAGTAGGTAGCGTAGGGAAGAAAAAAGGCTACAGTGATTTCGAAATGAAAGGAAAGCAGCTGATGTGAGTTGAAATTTGACCACTCAAAATTAGGTTATATTTAGATTAAATTTTCGATATAGATTTCAGCGCGTTTATATATCGTACGCTCACACAACAACTCCAAATGCTACGAAAATTGAAATTCGATAATAATACAATATTACGGATCCAATGGAACTGGTTTCGTTGAAATACGAGACTATACCTCGGAAGGCTATTTTTAAACATCGATTTAAACGATATATTTTCAAAACTTAACAAAATACCTTTAAACCCAAGTTTAACACTTTTACTACCTTCAGTACTATCAATATAAATTTTACAAACCCTTAAATTATTTTTAACAGATTTAAAACTCTAGATTCAACATTTTACCCAGCTTCAAATTATTTAATTTAATAATTAAACCATCCAATAAACAATGATATTTGAAATTCAAGTTAAATATTAACTTTTAAATATTTAAAATCAATTAAATATTCCGATTTAAATTGTCCAAAATTCCGGGTCGTCATAGCAACCTTATATAATAAATGTTGTTTAATCTTGGGGATATCGGGGTAGGTTTGATGAGTTCAACACAATAGTTGGGGATATCAACACTTATATGTTGTGACATAATCATTGGGGGATACCAATGTAAAATATAAATGAATATAAGCTAAATTAGGGATACTAATGGAAATAGATTAATCATGTGGATAACATGAGAAAATTATAATCATGTGGGTAACATGAGTTAAATGGCCAAGTGATGGGTTCATAGTCATCCTAGGAATACTATTAGATGTTTAACGGATAGTCAACAACATATTAGGGATGGATAGTCTCCATAGGATTAAAGAAGTGTTCATAATCATCCTATGAAAACTATGGAATGTTTGATGGATAGTCAACATCATGTCATGGATGGATAGTCTCCATAGGATTAAAGAAGGGTTCATAGTCATTCTAGGGAATTATGAGATGTTCGATGGATACTCAACATCATGTCGGGGATGGATATTCCCCATAGGATTAAAGAATGGTTCATGGTTAGCCTAGGAAAACTATGGGATGTGTGATAGACTGTCCACATCAATTTAAGTAAAATGAATGTGGGATGGATAGTCCCTCTTTGATACAAATTAAAGTTTGAAATAGGATAGGTAGTCCTTGAAAATATAAGATGGATAGTCAGTTGAAACTTAGATGATTAGACTGATTAATGTGGGATGAGAAATTCTAGTTGTTTTCAAGTATGCATATCGTCGTGATTTGTTCGAAATGTATGTTTTAACCATTGTGGATGCAGTAGCACGAAATATGGTTTTATAAAGGTTTTAGGATACTAGTGAGGGGAAACGTGTTCCGCAAAGCGGCACTGTCTCACTCGATATCGAAAAGGATTGAGATGTTAGATTATTATTCATATTAGACTTTATGTCTAACTCGAAGTTTCTGTTTTACCCTTAAACTCTTGGATAATCAATTGATTTTGAGTACTTTGAGATTTAACGCTCTCAGGTTCTCTTCTCTGATGAATAAAGCTGATAGAGATGTGCACGAGGCAGATAGTTATTTAATGTTATCTTTTCTGATGTGTATTTGTTTGTAAAGGCAGATTTATTAGCCTTACTATATACTCTGATCAACCAAGGAGGCATCTTCATATGTCGCGCTTGACGTATGTATAATAATTATATTTTGCTGAACGTGGTTAACATTTTAGGATTTTGTAATGAACATGAAATGATTTGATTGGAATGTGGAATTATGTTTTTGAATTGTTAATTATTTTTTTTCATATTCTTGTGATCTGTGTATCAATGAATCTAACATCACCGTATTTGGTCGTCGAAGATTAATAACTATGGATGACTGCAGCATTCATAGCCGTTAATTTTAGGCCTCCAAGTAGGGGATGTTACAGACTAAATATGAGCTTACAATACTGATGTGCATGTAAATGTGCATATTTTTACCACCATATTTATTCTTTTTAAATTAAATAAATGATCATATTGGGTATTTTAACTTGTTTAAACCAAAATTCATATTATTTGAAATTGTCACATATTCATCTTCATCCAGGGGCAAAATGGTCATTTTTGTGCATATATTAGTTTGAGAAAATTTAATTGGAAATTTTTATATTATTTTGTAGGAAATTACACTCAATTACAAGTGGGTTCATGAAGGAATATGCATGCACAAAATGAATACAAAGGCATGAAGATGGAAATAATTCAAAGTGAAGAACATGGAGGACCCCACCTACCCACTACCTTAATGTACAAATTAAAGGCTAATGCACATGCTAAAAGACATTTAAAGCTTCATGTACATTTAAGTGGGGGATTATTAAAGCTAATGATAACTTGGCCACCACACTTCCTCCAAGGGCATTTTGGGTACTCCCCAAAAATATGCATTAGGGTTTCTAACTTGTATAAATACTCCTTATGTTTCATGTAGGCTCTCTCTCTTAGTTAATTAGTTTTAGTTTAGAAAATAAATCAAATCTCTCTTTCTTTCCATGGCTACTTAGCCATTTCTTCTCTTATGTAATTCTTTTCTTTTATGCAATGTTAATTATTGTTTCTTTTTTATTACATGTTCATTTCCTTTTATGCAAGTAGTGTAGATTTTCCTTTATGCAATTAGAATAGTTGTCTTTTCCATTAGCTTTCATTTTCCTTTCTTTTTGATTTCATGTTGCTTTCTACATTTGTTGATTTGATAAAAAATATGAGAGCTTAATCCCTACAATTTAGGGGTAATGAAGCTCTCTAGTATGTAGATGCAACATTTTGATGTTTATGCTATCTTTTTGTGCTTTAATGGAAACACTTGAAGTGGTTTAATGATGTTGTTTAGTTTTGAATTTGATAGTCTATGTTGTTCATAACAAATAGGCTGTGCTTAAACAAACATAACACAAATTGCCTCTTCATCTAAATATGATTATGGCAAAGAAGTGAATGTTGAAATTGAAATTTGATAGCCTATATTTCTAAACAATAGTTAATAGGCTATGCTTAAAATAGATTTTTATTTCAACTTTGTTGTCATATTTCATGAGAGTTATATGTGTATTAGTGGTTGTGTTATAGTTTGATGGTTTATATTGAGCTAATTAATAGCACAAATATACCATACTTATGATAAGCACATCAACTAATTCACTAATGACAAGAAAAGAGAGATTATAACTTCATTTTGTTGATTTATATGATCTAGAGAGTGGATTTATCTCTAAATTGTTCTTTTAACTCTCATATTTTTGTCATTTTCTTTTGCTAGTTTTTGTTAGTTTCTTACATTTCTAGCTATTCACTCTCGACTTCGGTATAATTTGATTGAATAGAATTTTAAAATCATCAATTCCCTGTGGATCGACTCGTATTCGCCACGTGCTACATTCGTACACCGTGCGCTTGCGGTAATTTTAATTTCAAAATTCGTTCGGCGGTTTTCTAAACTGATAGAATTTCCGTCGACGAACAAGTTTTTGGCGCCGTTGCCGGGGAATTTGTTTTGATTTTGATTTTCTATTCTTCGGATTATTTTTGTGTGATTTTATTTGTGTGTTTGTTTAGTGTTTGTGTGTATTTGTTTGTGTTCTTGTTGTTTTGCATTTTCATTTGCATTTCCATATTAAAAAAAAGTAGTACAAAATTTCACATTTTCTGTTTTTACATTTTCTTTCCATTTTCTTTCATTTTCTTTCCATTTTCTGTTTTACATTGCTCTTATTCACACTACCTCTCTACTCACTGCCTCACTGTTCACTGTGCACAGAGAACCTGTTACTGCCCTGCACAAAGAATCACTTCATTCCCTTCATACAAACTCCAAACTTCCAAACAACTGCCCCTGTTTCTGCTCATCCATCCAAACTCCATCATCAAACCATAACATAGCAGCCATCACTGCCTTGCCACCACATTTTCTCTTCCTTCACCATTACTCTGCTGATCCACTGCCTTGCCAATTCATCGACTTCAACTACCACAGCACTCAACCTCGAACTGCCAAAAGTAAAAAAAAAAAGTGTTGCATTAACCATACTCTCCTCTCTGTTAACATACCAGAATTCAACATCTTGTTCGCCTTGTTAATCAACAATCAACCGCTTCTACCTCCTACTACACATCCCCTGCTTCTGCACCATCCTCCACAACAGACATCTCTCATTTCCATACAATAACTCCTCTGCCACACCACAAAACTACAATCAGAACACCACAAAACTTCAACATTCCATACTGTCACATCCTCCTTCACCACAATCCTCACTTGCACATTCAAACCATACCCATCATAGTTCATCTCCCCCATCAACAAACAAACAGTTCATCACCAGCTTTGCACCTCCCTCACCAAAACTCTACTACTTCAGTCTCATTCATCACTGCATCTAAACACCAAACCACAACTGCCACAACAAATTCCTCTTAAATACTCAGCCACAACGGTGTACATACAAATAAACGCACTTTTGCACCAACCTTTACACTGTCGCCATACAGCAAAACTGCTTGCAATAACTTCCACCACACTTACACCCGTACATCCACCTCCACCAGACACACAGCAGTTCAACTCGCCTTCACAAGTTCAACCGCCTCACCCATTTTCTGTCATTATAAAAAACAACCCAATCGCCTCACAAACCAACCATCACCGAACCCTCAACAACCATATCCACCAAAATCGAACTCGAACCCGGAACAACCATCGCCAAGAATCAAGCATAAGCTTGCAACCAAATCAACTCACGAAATCTCCTACAACCACAAAATTCCCAAAATACGACTTGCCTCTGCCGACATCTGCTTCTGCAACTCCACGCAAACCACCTCAATTCAAACCACAACCTTATACAACTTCAATCTAATCGCAATCATCTCGGTTCGAAAAACCAATTCACAAATCCCCGTGATCATCTGAAACCACAATCTTGAGCGACTGAAAACCAAACCCGCGAACCACGAACCGAAACTCAACAAGCAACTCCTCGAACCACCTCTCCAATTCGCCTTTCCCCTTAGCTCAAGCATCCACGAACTTCGCCTTCTTCCTAGAAACACACGCAACCGAGACCTACAACCTCCGCAAATCATAAATTCCAAACAACAGCAAACGCGACTACCCTCTCCACTGCCCAAATCGCCTGCACGAAACCACATCCAGTAACTCCACAAATCACACTGTTACGTCCCTGACCATCAACAAACTCGAGAAACACTTGCACTCGTCCCCAATTTATCCGCGACTTCACGCAACTGTAACCGGTCCTCGAACCAAAACTTCGAATAGCCAAAAACCAAAAACAATTGAATCAGGAAAAAGAAAAACGAATAATTCGATTTCGAAAATTGAAAAGTTGGAATTGATTTATGGAAATTTTGAAATCCTGGAATATGGGGAATTAAATTCGAACTGCTTTGTGAAATTGAGATATCGATTGTAATTGTGTTTACTGCGAAGTAGAGTAGTTCGTGAAATTATTATGATAATTTTGGGTAGTGGGCCGTCTTTGTCGGCCTAGGGAGTATTTTTTATTTTTTTTAAAATCCTTTTGTTTTCTGGTTTGGTTTTACATTTGTAATTTTGTTTTGTGGTTCAGTTGAGAATTTTTGTTTTATTTTTTTTTTCAAATTTTTTCTTTGTTTTTGGAAAGTTGTTTGTTTTTGGTTTCAAATTTTTTAGCTTCTTTCCCTCCAAAAAAAAAAAAAAAATTTTAAGTAAAACCCTACTTTAAAGTTCCCTTTCAAAAAATAAAACCAAAAAAATATATATTGTATATATCTTAGTTTTTAATTTTCAGGTTGCCAAAGCAGGAAATAAAGGAAGAATAGCTTGCTGAAAATTTCTTCCTTAGCTAGCCAAAATAAATTGCTCTGCTTGCTAAAAAATTCTGCTTTCATTTCTAGTTTTATTTGAACTGAATTGTTGGTTGCTTGCATTTGCATTTTAAAAAATAAAAAAAATTCATTCGTAGTTGCATTGTTAATACACTTTTAGTTTCTGTTCTGCATTTCATCTTAAATTTTGATTAATAATAACGGTTAGACATCGATAACACTTAATTGTATATTGACAAATTGTCTTTTTTGAACAATTTAATTTCTTGGTGTCTAGGCTACGGCAGAGTAATAACCATTTATAAATATTACGGTGATTCGTAAATATTATAGTGGTTGTTCCTCTGAAGGTACTTAAACCTTCGGCTGCATTGCTACGGTGATTCGTGGTGCACCGATAAATCCTGCCCGTTACCTGGCTGAGAACTATCTTGTTTATCTAAGACAATGTGTGATTATACAATTTTGGGTTAACTTAGGATAAATAATTTGAAATTAACCTTGCATTCATTTAGTTGCATTAGTTCATGCATATTTAAAAAAAAATTCAAAAATCCAAAACTAAAAAAAAAATTGTAAGTATTCCTTTTCCATTGAAATTTTTAAATCCTTTTTCTTTGAAATTTCAAAAATCCAAAAAAATTTAGAAAAACAAAAATTTTAAAAAATCTTTTCAAAAAAAACAAAAAAAATGAAAAATGAAAAATGAAAAAAAACAAAAATCAATTTCCCTTTTTAAAAATAAATTTGTAAATATTTTTTCTTTATAAAAAAAACCAAAAAAAAACATTCTTGAAAATGTCCGAGTTTCCCCACTTATGTGAAGTTTACAATAGTTGTGAAAATCAATATAATCCATATGATTTCACTCCAGATTCATATGGATATTTTAACAACAACTATTCTTTAAGCAATTCAAATTTTGAACAACAAAATTTTCAAAATTACGAGCAACCCTCAAATCTTGAAAATAGCATTTTATCTCTACTTGAAATCTCTACACAACAAAATCAAGAGATAAATGAGTTATGCAATTCATATTTGTGCTATAACTCGAATCAAAGTTTTCAAAATAATCAAAATTTGAATTCACTTCAAAATTCAAATGATTTCGAGTGTAACCCATGCCAATTCAATTTCGAGCTTCAAAATGAATTTCAAACTCAACATGAAAACGGGAACAACTTTTCAAACGAATTTGGTAATGGGAATAATCTTGACTACGATACGTGTGAAATTTTTTGTTCTCAACAAATCCAAATCGAAAATTCTCATGTTAATAACTATAAATTGGATTTTGTTGAGCAAATGAATGAAATTTACGATGATCACACGAATTAGTTGTTTGAAACATATATGAAACAACGTGATAAACAAAATCAAATTCCAACTGTGATGAGTCAAGTTATAATCCATCTTTTACCACAATTGACGATTTTCAAACAACAACTTTTGAAACTGAAAATAACAATCTAAATGAAGTTATTGAAAACACGGTAAGTGAGTTGGATTTCAATTCTTTTGAGGGTGAAAAACTCGATTTAAAGTTCGATCTTCCTTTTTCTGAAAATTTGAATACAACAACTTTAGAATTTGAGATGGATATATGCGATGAAGTTGTTGATAATTCAATAAAGGAAAATGAATTTAACGAACATGAGTTTTACGGAATTTACGAAAATGAATCATTAAATTTTGATGGGGAAGATTTCGATCACGATTTTGACTTTGTAATCGATAATTTGGAAGAAGTTTTCAATGATAAACTTGAATTTCAATTTGGTGAAAATAAATGTGAATTTCAATCAATTATTTTATCAACCCCAAAAATCATTGAAAACAAAACAACTCATTCAATTTTCAAAAAAACGACATTCGTTTTTCCAAATCCACATTCAACTGCGAAATCTTTTACGATTTGGTTTTTCGTGCTTAAGATGTGTCTCACACATTTGATGAGACAAATGAATCGGTCTTTAGAAGACCGTTTCATTTACTTTTTGACAGTATACTTTCTCATCTCTTGTAAATAATAATCTTTCATATAAATATTGGATTTTTATTTTATTTTTCTCCTTCCACTTGGGTTGACTGTGGGGACACGGTCAAAATCAAGTGTAGGGGGAGATTCATCTACATTTTTTTTCCATGGTTTATTTTTGCTTTATTATCTCAAAAAAAAAATCCCAAAAATAAATTTTCTTTTGATTTATTTTAAAAAAAACACTATAAGATAAATGTATGGTTTTGGTTTATTAAATTGAAATTTTTGAAAATTTATTTGTCTTAACAAAAATAAAAATGAAGTTTGATTACAAATAATAATGGTTTAACTAGTATATAGGAAGATTCATACGTGTTAATTATGAAGTATATCCTAATTGAAAATCTTTGTTTTAAAAAGTGGTTGATTTAAAGTAAAGGATATAACATTTTTTTGTCTTCTTAGTTAAATGGTGTTAAGATGATTTTACAAAACTCTCTCTCTCTTAAAAAAAATAAAAATAAAAATAAAAATAAAAAATAATAATAACATCCAAGTATTAACTCTCATTTAAAAGTCCTCACGGTTATGCAAGGGTGAATTACTTGGAATCTTTGATTATGTGCTTTCATACTCATTTAAAAGTCCTCACGGTTATGCATGTATGGAACACATGTTAAAAAAAAGACTTAATTAAAACCACCTACGGTCGATAGGTGTATGCACGAAAGTGTGTACACTCGCCATGCTTTGTACTCCCCTCACATAAGCCCGAAAGGCAGTGCATGGGTGGTATATCTGGCCTCAGTTTACCTGAGCTAGGTGTGTAATTTTTCTTGCAAATAATGAGAGAGCAAGCAATTGAAATCCTAGCACTATTTTTACTTATTTGATTTGATTTGTTATTGAAAAGAAATGAAAATACCACTTTGATAATCAACTAAGGATCCATTTTATAATTACACTTTGTTATCTACCGAAACAACAAGTTAAACTATAGTCTATTTGTTATAATAACTTTATTTTTTTTGGAAATTTTGACGAGTAAATGACTAAAAAATTTCAAGATAATAACCAAAACCTATATTTAAATTATTAGTGTCAATTTAAAAATAAATCCTTTCTTTGTAAATATTTTCTAAAACTTGCATTCGTCTCTTTGTAAATAAATCTTGTATTTTGTAAATATTTTCATCCTGCATTTGGATTTTGTGGGTAGTATCCGCTGAAAACCCTCACGAGACAACACTTGTCCTACTGGGGACGCCTAGAGGTTTAACGGCTTGTTGCATACGCTCAATGCAATCGTGCTCCCTACGAAAATGGATTTATCTTAGTTTTTCTTTATTCGAGGACGAATAAAAAGATAAGTGTGGGGGTATTTGATGTGCATGTAAATGTGCATATTTTTACCACCATATTTATTCTTTTTAAATTAAATAAATGATCATATTGGGTATTTTAACTTGTTTAAACCAAAATTCATATTATTTGAAATTGTCACATATTCATCTTCATCCAGGGGCAAAATGGTCATTTTTGTGCATATATTAATTTGAGAAAATTTAATTGGAAATTTTTATATTATTTTGTAGGAAATTACACTCAATTACAAGTGGGTTCATGAAGGAATATGCATACACAAAATGAATACAAAGACATGAAGATGGAAATAATTCAAAGTGAAGAACATGGAGGACCCCACATACCCACTACCTTAATGTACAAATTAAAGGCTAATGCACATGCTAAAAGGCATTTAAAGCTTCATGTACATTTAAGTGGGGGATTATTAAAGCTAATGATAACTTGGCCACCACACTTCCTCCAAAGGCATTTTGGGTACTCCCCAAAAATATGCATTAGGGTTTCTAACTTGTATAAATACCCCTTATGTTTCATGTAGGCTCTCTCTCTTAGTTAATTAGTTTTAGTTTAGAAAATAAATCAAATCTCTCTTTCTTTCCATGGCTACTTAGCCATTTCTTCTATTATGTAATTCTTTTCTTTTATGCAATGTTAATTATTATTATTTTTATTACATGTTCATTTCCTTTTATGCAAGTAGTGTAGATTTTCCTTTATGCCACTAGAATAGTTGTCTTTTCCATTAGCTTTCATTTTCCTTTCTTTTTGATTTCATGTTGCTTTCTACATTTGTTGATTTGATAACAAATATGAGAGCTCAATCCCTACAATTTAGGGGTAATGAAGCTCTCTAGTATGTAGATGCAACATTTTGATGTTTATGCTATCTTTTTGTGCTTTAATGGAAACACTTGAAGTGGTTTAATGATGTTGTTTAGCTTTGAATTTGATAGTCTATATTGTTCATAACAAATAGGCTATGCTTAAACAAACATAACACAAATTGCCTCTTCATCTAAATATGATTATGGCAAAGAAGTGAATGTTGAAATTGAAATTTGATAGCCTATATTTCTAAACAATAGTTAATAGGCTATGCTTAAAATAGATTTTTATTTCAACTTTATTGTCATATTTCATGAGAGTTATATGTGTATTAGTGGTTGTGTTATAGTTTGATGGTTTATATTGAGCTAATTAATAGCATAAATATACCATACTTATGATAAGCACATCAACTAATTCACTAATGACAAGAAAAGAGAGATCATAACTTCATTTTGTTGATTTATATGATCTAGAGAGTGGATTTATCTCTAAATTGTTCTTTTAACTCTTATATTTTTATCATTTTCTTTTGCTAGTTTTTGTTAGTTTCTTACATTTATAGCTATTCACTCTCGACTTCGGTATAATTTGATTAAATAGAATTTTAAAAACATCAATTTCCTGTGGATCGACCCGTATTCGCCACATGCTACATTCGTACACCGTGCACTTGCGGTAATTTTAATTTCAAAATTCGTTCGGCGGTTTTCTAAACCGATAGAATTTCCGTCGACGAACAAGTTTTTGATGGATTTTTTGAGAACAAAAATTGTCAATTTCGATAAACGGTAGATTATTGTTTGATTCTTCGCAAGTTGAGATTTGATTATGATTTTCACGAAAAGTTTTGTATTTTTCAAGTAATAAATCCCCGTTATCTTTTTCCATTTGGTCAACAAAATCAAATTCATGATTATTAATTTGAAATTTTTCATTTTGAATTTGTTGACAACCAAAGTTTTCAATCATATCGTTATTGACAACAAAAAGTGAATTAGGGTTTCGATGAACTGGCGAGTTGTTGAATATGAACTGGGGAATAGTTGAAGGTGAGGTCTAACTGTGGCTGTTTCGTGATGATTGGTGGTAGATAGCTGTGTCAGGTGGTAGTGCGATCCAATTCAGGTGGTCAGAGGCTTGTGGTTGTTTGTAGATTGATGTGGGTTGACAGTAGTGTAGTGGTAGGATGTGTGTATGTGAGTGAAGTTTCTAGAGTTGAGTTCGATGATGGAGATGGGTAGCTAGGTGATTTATGGTGAGGAGCCTCTGCAGCTTGAGTTCGAGTTCGTGGTGACTTCGCGGTTTCAATTGGGTGTAATTGGATGGTCGCGACTGATTGATTGGGGGGGTGTGTTTGCTATTGAGAAGTGTTTGCTGTTGAGGAGTGAATGCAGTGATGCAGATGAATGGTATGGGCCAGTTGTTAATTGAAGTGGAGATGGTGGTTGTAATGTGAAGTATGTGGTGAAGGGTGTGTTGATTGGTTATGGACTTATGGTTGTATTGAAAGGCAATGGATGACACTGATATGCACTGTAGTTGTAATGCAGTGGAACTGTGATTTGAGGATGTGGTTGAAACCGGCAGAAGTGTACCCAGCTGTTTGGCAACAGTGAATAAAAGTGGGTCTGATGATGCTGACTGGAAGATGGATGGGTTGTAGCTGTTGTAATGAGTTGACAGTGTGGATGTAGTGCAGTCAATGGGGAGAAGAGATTGATGGTATGAAGGTGGGTATGTTTTTGGTATAGCAGAGGAGTTTAATGGTTTGAGTTGGAGTGAGGAACAGAGGCTTGTATGAAGGTGTGCAGAGAAAAGAATGCACAGTGAACAGTTAATGGTGTGTATTTTTTTCTTTCAATGTAACTGTAAAAAAAAAAGGAAAAGGAAATTGTAAAAAGAAAATGTAGATGCCAAATTGTAAAAGAAAATAAAATGTTCTTGTTTTTGTTTTGAAATTGTGAATGTTCTTTTTTTTTAATAATAATAGAAGAGCAAATGAAATTGCAAAACAACAAGAACACAAACAAATGCACACAAACACAAAACAAACACACACACTAAAAATCAAACAAAAATAATTCGAAAAATAGAAAATCAAAATCAAATCAAGTTCCCCGGCAACGGCGCCAAAAACTTGTTCGTCGACGGAAATTCTATCGGTTTAGAAAACTGTCGAACGAATTTGAATTAAAAATAACCGCAAGCGCATGGTGTACGTATGTTGCACGCGGCGAATACGGGTCGATCCACAGGGAATTGATGATTTTAAAATTCAATTCAATCAAATTATACCAAAGTCGAGAATGTGTTTAAGCTAGAAAATGAGAAAATGAACTAACTAACAAAAAGAAAAGAAATGCAAATATGAGAGTTAAATGACAATTTAGAGAATAAATCCACTCTCTAGATCATGTAGTTCAACACATGAAATCATGATTTCTCTTTTATGGTCATTAGTGTTTTAATTGATGTGTTTATCATAAGTATGGCATATTTGAGCTATTGATTAGCCAACATAAGCCATCAAAGTATAACACACCACTTAAAACACTTACTAACTTTCATGAAACTTGACAAAGAAAATGAAAATGAAATTTATTTTAAGTATGGCCTATTAACTATTGATTAGAAACATAGACCATCAAATTTTAATTTCAAATCACTTTCTTATGCCATAATCATATATTGATGAAGAGACATTTGTGTTAGTGATTGTTTAAGCATAGCCTATTTGATGTCAACAATATAGACTATCAAATTCAAAGCAAAAACAACAAATAAAACCAATTCTATCATCATCATTAAGCACAAAAAGAGAGCATGAATTAACAAAATGTTGAAGCTACATTAATTAGAGAGCTTCATTACCCAAATTGAAGGGGTTTAGCTTCTCATATTTGTCATTTTATTAACAAATGTAGCTAACAACATGAAAGCAAAATGAGAGGAAAAAGAGAGCAAAATGAAAAGATAAGCTAATTAACTTGCATAAAAGAAAAGAGATCTACAGTACAACATAAAAAAGAGGCATGTAAAAGGAAAGAGCATGTATTAATAACATAAAAAAAAAGGAAAATTACATGAAAATAAAAATGGCTAAGTAGCCATGAAAAGAGAAAGAGAGCTTTATTTTATTTTATCTAAACTAAACTAAAGAGAAGGAGGCCTAAGAGAGACTAAGAGAAGACAGTCTACATGAAACATAAGGGGTATTTATACAAGTTAGAAACCCTAATGCATATTTTTGGAGAGTACCCAAAATGCCCTTGGAGGAAGTGTGGTGGCCAAGTTATCATTAGCTTTAATAATCCCCCACTTAAATGTACACGAAGCTTTAAATGTCTTTTAGCATGTGCATTAGCCTTTAATTTGTACATTAAGGTAGTGGGTAGGTGGGGTCCTTCATGTTCTTCACTTTGAATTATTTCCATCTTCATGCCTTGTATTCATTTTGTGCATGTATATTCCTTCATGAACCCACTTGTAATTGAGTGTAATTTCCTATAAAATAATATAAAAATTTCCAATTAAATTTTCTCAAATTAATATATGCACAAAAATGACCATTTTGTTCCTAAATGAAGATGAATATGTGACAATTTCAAATAATATGAATTTTGGTTTAAACAAGTTAAAATACCCAATATGATGAAATATATAAGTGGGGGTGCTAAGTAAACTTAGTATTTGTGGTATCATAAAAGAGTGGTTCACTCCGATCGAGGGAGATATAACTCATTGAGTCCTCTTGTTGGAACGAGGTGCCTATTGTGCTCGAAAGGGAATGTACTTTTAGATAGCAATGGACGTTATGGGAAACGGTTAATGCTTGACTAAATGTTCGTTGTTTACGAAGCAAGCGGGGTGTTTGAGCGGAACATTTGAACGAGGAATTTGATTGAAAGAGAAATGTATTTGGTGATGCAAAATGAGCATTTGAGCGAGATATTTGAACGAAGTATTTGATGAAGGATGAAATATATAGGAGAAGGAAGATGGAGTAGTTGTTGGGACCAAACAGCGATATGCATTTGATGAGGCGAACTCCTATGTACCATTTTCCTCCATTCCGCACAACGGGTCATTTGGGGGAAGTGCGTTGCCGCATCAGACTCGTCCAACGCGTGAAGAATGGAACTGTGGCAAAGACAAAGGGCGAACGGTATTTAAATGCGTATGAATACGTTAACCAAGTACATATATTAGACGTCGAATAATTAGTTTTCTATCGAGAGGATTGAAAGAATTGAAGTTCACTGCTGCTTGCATTTTACTATTTTATTCATCGATTGCGGAGTTAGTTCGCGTCGGCATTAGTATTTATACTTCAATGGCCCTTACATCAACCATAGTAGAAGTATAAAACGATCTTTTTAATGTAATTGAACATATATTAGGAGCATGTAGAAACTTCTAATGGACATTTTCCAAGGATTAACATCATTAATGTTTGTTTGAGTATCCGCTTCATCAACAATAAAAATTAGGCTAGATGACTATTATGCCTCCTTCACAGCCGAAGTGTGACAGAACTCTCCTTAATTTCCTCATCCACTTTTGTTGGGACAGTCTTTAATTACGGCTCAACCTGTCCTTGACCTGCATTATAAAGAGAATATATTACTATCATCATCTTTCTCTCAGACTGTCTCTCCCTACCAATTCAGAAACTGAAAAACAATGGGATTATTCGAGTTTTTGCTTTCAAAATTCACCTCACCCAAACCATTCAAAACCCAAAAAAGCCATCGAGTAATTCCACCAACTTATCCTAGCATTTCAAAACAATCTACCTCACCAAAACATAAACAATATAAAACATTCCTATGCGACATGGAAGCATTATTAACAACAAATTCGTTATTTCCATTCTTCATGCTGATCGCATTTGAAAGTGGCAGCTTGCTAAGAGCTTTGATACTTCTTCTTCTCTACCCTGTCGTCTTTCTCTGTGGAGAAAACGATGATCAAAGTTTCAGGTTAATGGTGTTTATAAGCTTTGCTGGGTTGAGGAAGAAAGATGTGGAAAATGTAAGCAAAGCAGTGCTGCATAAGTTTTACTTGGAGAATTTGAATTTAAAGTGTTATGAAGTGTTGGCTTCCACAGAAAAGAGAATAGTGGTGAGCAGGATGCCAAAAGTCATGATAGAGACCTTTTTAAGGGAGTTTTTGGAGGTTGATGAAATTCTAGGAAGTGAGGTTTGTATGTATAAAGATTGTCTTTATACTGGATTTACTTGCTTTGGTGGTCAAAAATTGCACCGGAAGAGTTTGTTTGGAGGAGAGAGAGCTGATGTTGGAATCATTAGCTACCATCAACTGCATCATCATCATCATGATTTGATCTCACGTTGCAAGGTTAGTGTTATTTTTCAGTTTTTTTTCTTCCTTGATGTGATATATGGTAGTAGACTAGTAGTGCAAATATAGCGAAATTTTCTACAGTAAAAGACGATCAAAGAATTCATCTAGTGTGATATAGTAGGGTAAGTATAATTCACTTATAAGAGATGTATTTACATCTGATTCACCACATGTCTGAGTGTTCACAATATTAAATGTCATAGTACAGAACGTATATCTACTTTCATAATCAATGACACAAAAGCTTTTCTAACTGCGACGTTTCATGTCATGAATGGGTGGTCAGATCAACACTTTTTCAGTATTAGATTCAATGTAATACTATATCCCAACCAACATTGCAGATTTGGGACAAATTTTCCATGATACAGTATATATCCAAGACCTGAGATTGTGAACCATGGATAATTTGTGACAGTATGTTTAAGATTATCGTTATTCAGTCCATGACTTCTATTGAAAACTACCCAAATGAACACAAGATTTTTAAGTGTCGGCTGGATCTTTTAGCTAGCTCATAGACAGGGGCGGAGCTAGTCCAAGATTTCACCTAGGGCAAAATTTTGTTATATAATAAAATACCAAATAAAAAGAGTTGTTAGACCAAAAGCTGTACGAAAATCTCTTTATGAAAAGATGTTGGACCGCAAATAAAATGGGTCTAGGCCTTTGACTTTCTTTTCAGGTATGGCTTAGGAAAAGTTTCAAGTAGGGCCTAATATTAAAATCAAGGCTTTTGTAGAAGTTTTTATTTTTTTCATCTAGGCAACTGCCTTATCTGTCTGAATAGAAGCTTCTGCCCTGCTCATAGACGGCGAGAAGGTATAGTTTCGTTAACAGATAAGGAAAGGGGTCTCGCTTACAGAAAAAGAATGGAAAGACGAGAAAGAAGTTGAATACAAGAGACGGAATGCTATTAATGTGATAGAAAAGAGAGTAATATGCTATAGGCCTCCAACTACATCCCAATTGTTAGGTCTATCAGCAGATACTTAAAAAAATCTGAAATCCGTATCCGAAAAGCAGGTAAACATTCGATATTCGAAAAAGCGATACGGATGTTGAAATGAAGGCACCCGTATCCAAAAGCAATTTTAGTTGCTCGAAACTATGTATTATTATTATTATTATTATTATTATTATTATTATTATTTTCATACTTTTATAATCAATGATGTTGAAAAAATTTATGTTAAAGCAAAATTTTCTATATTGTTTCTAGATTTATCAATCATCATAAATATTTGATATTCTTTCATATCCACAGAAGCAGATGTCTGATATTCGAAAATGATTTCGGATTAGGATGCAGATATGACATTATGTACATCTGAAAGTATCCGTTGATGGGTCTGTCATTCGTTCAATAACAAATGAAGAAGATCCATCCGTCTAAATACCCAAAGTCCAACAACCCAAAAACAAATTCTGCAGCAAAATCTTCACGTCGCGCATCCACTGGTCAACCGATGGGGTATGACTGCTAGACCAGTTGGACAAATGTCTTACTAACACCTCCATTGGTCAACCGATAGAAGATAACTTATTGATCAATCAACGCATGATGTACATCCATCTAGAGTCGGCTCCAAAGGCAATACTAGACTAATGCTTAGGGCAACCAATCTAGTAGGGGCAACTAAAAAATGATGTCTCCTTATGATAACAAACTTTCCTTTGAAGAACTTTTAGTCTTGCATACTATAAATATACATACTATAAATGTACTATAATGTCAAGACTCAAGATTCATGTAATAGAGTAAATTCTTAGAACGGTAAAATTGTGTTAGATTTGTAGTGCTATAACATATGCATACTGTAGCTTGTAGCTTTGCTAGCGGTTGCTTATTCAAATATGCATATTATTGATGTACCATAGTTGATGATAGAATTAGTTAAAATTTGTCTTGGGCATCAAAAAGTCATGCGCTTGTGTTTAGTGGTCGACTGGTCATTGTCTAGCGGTCAATCGTTAATGCACTTGAAACACCAAAGCTGCCACATGCTTTATCTCACTAACGAACCATTTTCTTAATTGAAATCTATACAAAATTCTCTTCGATTTAATATATTGTTTGACATATTTTATATCTCAATCTGGATACACGCATAAAGCCCACTCTAACTTCACCTTCAACTAATATCGATTTCAATGAAAGAGAAAATGGCACTTCCCGATTGAATTTTCGTCCAGTCGTCATCCATTGCACTCCAACAACGAGCTTCGACAATTCTGTCATCCACCAACGCAGTGCTGAAAGTACCCAAGATAAGAAATTGAACTAAAACAATCTTTACTTATACAAGAAAACCCAAGCCCCTCCAATCACCAAACAAAATAACTCTCTCTCCAATTTGTCATCTATTGGAACGTAGCACTTCAATAAACGAACCATCTTGAACTTACGAATAAGCAACTCTTCCATGATAAAACTGACCTTGTGTTTTCTAACCGTCTTCACCGTGACTCACCTAGGTTCTTTGACTCATCAACGGTTGCATTAAATACATGGTCACTAAAGCTGAGATTTGCATAATTCCAGTCATCATACCACTCAGATGGCTTTTTGATGTGGCGATCAATCTGTATGGAAACAATATCATCTAAACCTTTATCATCTCCACTTTTAGATGAATCCTCTCTAGAATAATGAACATCGCCCTCACTGTTATGAGAACAATGATGACAATCTTGTGATGTAGCATCAATCGCACAATCTCTAACAACACAGCCTACTCTACCACTTAAATGAAATGCGAGAACAATTTCCACCTTCTTAGGCTTATCGCCAACTAATTAGAAATAACTAATGGACCTATCTTTTGCTTGAACATTGCTGATTTTTAAAACAAGATGCCTTAGTGAATAATTTTCTTTGCATCAAGATTTCATATGTGATAACCCTTTATGTCATCCATATAAACAAGCATATCATATTTGAAAGCTCCATCTTTTAACTTATCATTTATTAAGTCATAATCATAATAGCCAGAAATTAAGACCCCCGACACCTATAATGCCCTAGAATACTTGGAATACGTTGTTAGACACATGATGGCAGACGAAGTCTAATTAATGAATTCGTCCATAACCTTTTAGCTTACCTAATGCACATATAAAATATAATTAAATATAGATAAAAAATAAGTGAGAAAGTAGTATGATCAAAACAAAGTGATCGTCAATAAACTGTAAAAAATTAAGGTATATAGTATCTCAAATAACCACACACGGATATAAGAGTCATATATCTCTCAAGACATAGAGTGAGATCATAATAAATTGTCTCTTTCATAAGTAAAGTGCTAGCTACACAAAATATTTCCCAACAAAATGATAATGAATCTCCAAATATTGTAGTGGAACTATAAGACTTGTTCTCATCTTCTTTGAGCAGTTATCATGGAGTTGTACCAAACATATCACTATGCCTACTTATGAGAGTACCTAAAGAGTCATAAGAAGAAATAAACAAAATATTCAGGTCAAACAATAATTTAATACGAGTGGTTCACAAAGCAAAATTTGTATCTGTCTCATATATAAATATCATTTGGAAAAAGCTAAGAGATACTTGAAATCAACTTATACCTCAACCTACTCTTGTCCTACAAATACAGATGGTAGCACATACTTTTACGTGTAACTACTATCGTAAGTAAAAGCATGATGTTCTAATAGATAAAATTGATCTTAGGTGAAACTATAAATGCACACAAGTAAATACTACATTATAATAGACTATCATAACATCCATGACATTCAACCATCATGCATACCCATAAGGCACTTAGAAATATGCTAATATAGATGGCCTACCAACTACTAATAAGAGGATCAGAGCCTTAAAATGGCCTTCTAGCGTTCAATTGTGGCAAGTGTCCTCCAATATTATGTCGCACCACTTGGAAGAGTTCAATACAATCGATCCATACCTCAACACGGGCCTATGCAACTGGATTGTTGATCATAGCTCGAGGCTAGCAAGCCACATTGATCTCTCCTTCTCTCTCTACCCTATAAGTTTTTGTAAGTAATGCTCATTTGGAACATCGTAGAATATGAACTCAAACAACACTCTTAATCATTACATAATATTCATGAGCCGCTCTTATGTTGTTAGCATAGCTCCTACTCCTACTCCAACTCGCTTGTACCTCGTACTCATAACTTGTTCTTATACGGAACTTTGATAGTTTGTATACACTCTCGTCGATCAATACTCTTGTTCATTTGCTCGAAAATCATTGTTCTAGTCCATGAACTTTGTTCATCCACCCTGGTGATCTCTATTGTCAACCTCTTCTTGAGTTGTTGTAATGACACAAAAATGCCATGGAATGGACCATGAATTCCGCTTGAAACCGTTCGAATAAAAAGCCGACGAAACACTTGAAACCCCCAAGTGAAGCGCTTCCAAGTGGCATAAGGGTTCAACCACCCTGCTTTGGCCTTCCGCTCGGGTTGTCCAAAAGGGTGTCACCCAACCACTTTTGTAGTTCTGTATGGGTTGTCAAACCATTACCCTCTGATCGAGCTGTTGGTCATTCAACTATCGATCGCCTTGTTTTCTCAACTCTTACTTTGCTCGAAGCTAACTTGAATCTTCATTTTGAATATTAAATCCTCCCTAAGGGGTTCTTCCCATTTCATCGGTTGATCCAAAAATCAAAATCTTTTAAGTATCACTAAAATTTTCCTAGAAAATAACTTGGATCAATTGAAGAATTAAGACAAAGTTAAACCAAAGATGATATAGCCATTTGAGTAGTGATTCATCTATGTCTAATTCAATTTCTATCGAACCATTATAACTAAACAATCCTCTATTGATCCAGTCCTTACCGAACCACTAGTGGCAAACCATTTTCTTGTAGCTTCTTTCCTTTTCAACGTTTCAATAAACACCTAAATCCAGAGTGCGGTTTTTTTATATTTTCTTTTAGTAACTAAAATTCACTCCCCCACACTCATACACACATTCAAACATTACAAGGACACAATTGTTCATCATATGCTATTACAAATACAACATATACCAATACCAAAATCAATCTATGTTAATATAAAAGCAACCAAATTACATCTAATATCAAAATATAAGGTGATAACATCTCAATATATGTTTTCTAAGTCATTAACCTATCATTATAACATTACAATATAAGTTAAATATTGAAATTACATCTATGAAAATAAGGTTTTCATGGCGTGATCAATTTAAATTCAAAATAACACATAAACATAATTGTGTAATGAACTCACTCACCAAATACTTGCAAGTCTCAATCCTATTGATGTATAAAAACAAAGGATTAAGACTCTCTACTTCGTATTCGAAAACCTATGATCATTTCGTGGAATTGATGATCTCTACATGTTCCTCTTGGTCTTTAATGCATTAGGATCTCTTTTTTTAGTACAAATGATTGATTTTAATTAACGACTGCTAATAGTGGTTTTAGAGATAAATTGGTTATCTCAACTAATTTAATTCATGTACTAAAAGATCTGTGATCAATCGGCGAAACCACACGACAGACAAATCAACTAAGTACAGCGGAAAGCAACGACCTATTACTTCCTTCTAGCTCCTAATACTACCATGTGTTAGATGTATCTTATCAAATGTATTATAGGATTAGTTCTCCTATCATATGACTCAAATGTTGATAGTTTGAAATAAGGTGGTTTCCTACATTATTAAATGCTTTCTGTGAATAATTTTCGATTCACATCTCCAAACTTCGATCCGAGCCTCCTTCACGAAATGCTTGTCTTATCATCTAAGTCGTGCGATCTTTTCGATTCGATTGAAATACTTAGGGTATGACATATCTTTGATCATAGGCTTCATTGTGCCTTATGTTTCTTCGATCGACTAAGCGAGAACCTTCTAATTCATCATCATGTAGTTTTAAGTTTGTGTTCAAGTCCGGGTCCCAACTCCTAAATTGTTCTTCAAGTGTACTTTTCTTTGGTTGAGTTCTAGTTCAACCTTGCATGGTTGTCTGGATGGAACAGTGCCGGTACCAAGGGTCAATCGATACCAATCGATAAGCTTATCTTCGAGCCAAGACGTGTTGAAAGCCATGTTTCATGCTCCAGGACCTCTTGCCCATCGTTTTTAGTTTTTGGCCTTCATTGGTGTTGGTCTCCGGCTGCGCTAGTCATCCTTTGTCTCTCCATTCGGGCTTTCTATAAGAGAATGAGAAGTTCTCTCTTAACAAGAAAACGCGAAGCCACGTGGAGCCTATCCTAGTTCGTTTTCTACTGCCACTGGGTGGCCGTCGAGGAAACACAACCCAGCCCCCTCTAGGGAAGAGGGGTCCAACAAGCTCTTGACGGAAAAAAATAAGCGTAGTAGATTTGAATCAACACAACCTAATGATACATCCAATACCAATGATCTATGCCTAGAATGCGTTGCTAGATCTCTGCTAAAGCTATACGGGCAACAACATTGCACTTCCTTTCATTACTTACTCTCGCGACGAGAATATCTCCTAATGTCGAGCGAATAACATCGTTCGAAAATTTGTCATCATCTGTTCAATCTCATCTCAAGTCACAAAGTTTGAGGATTGGTTTGAAATAGAGAACACTTCCTGACTACCCACATGATCTGATTGGTTTTCTCTAGGTGTAGTTTTTCTAGTAGTTGGCACCTTTGTATTCAGCAGATTAGATTTAAGTTTTTCTCAGTGAAAGCACTAAAAATATTAGTAGGACACCTCAAATTTTGATATTTTCGCTTTCTTATGGATCTTCCAAACGCTGTTATAAATCTACCTTTTTCTAGCAAAATGGAATGGTGAAAATCTGGTGTTATTTCTACCCGATCTATGGTACATTATTAACGAATGACGGTAGAAAAACAATATATATTAATTTACAGCAAAGCACACAAACTAGAGGAGAAAAAATAGCAAAAAAGAGAAGAATGACATAATTTTTATAGCCGTTTGGCAAATCCTTGATCTACGTCTACCTTGATCTTCTTTTATTGAGGTTTTATTGTTATAATGATATAAGAGGTACGATGATCTCTTCAGATTTGATCGATTAGGTTTTCGGCAGAATATGGTAAAGAAATGGAGTTTTGAAAGAGTTTGGTGTGGTACGAATGGTTCCCTTTTGATGACGTCCTTCTGTATTTATAAGCGCGGAGGTACTTTTGGACCTTGATTTTATCTAAATATCCCCAGAAATCCGTCTAAGAAATATACAGTCAAGATGCACAAAAACAAGCTGAATAATAGATAAAAGTTGGTTTAGCCCGTATAAACAGGTATATGAATCGATATAGATACATTCCTGTCAAGTGGTATAGGTCTGTTTTTAAGGACCGGTATAGATCCATCCCGATGGATCAACATAGATCCATCAGAACAGACTAAGAAGAAAAGGAATGATTGATTCATAACTCCTTCGTCTTAAGTTGGATTTTTTGAGACTTGAATCATTTATCTTGTATCATCGTATAGAACACATCAACACTCTGTGTTACTTCATTCACCAATCATCTATGATACTTGTCTATGGTGTCTTACTTATTGATTGAGGTTGATCCATCAAAACGGACTGTGAAGAAAAAATAATCGATCTATAACTTCTTCATATCAAGTCGGATTCACACGCGGTTTGAGTCCATCATATTTTATCATCATATGGAACATCTCAACACACTCCATTTTCTTATCCTCTGAACAGCCGAGTGGTTTCTCCATGATGGATACATTTAGTAAAAACGGACGATCGTTGGCAAATTGCAATATTCTGGTCACAATAACTTGGATTTGGATGCGGTTTCGACCACTGCTCATCATTTTTATACCATGAACGAGTTTCCATTAGCTTTAGTCGATTCTAATACTGCAGAAAATTTATCCGAAAATTTATCGTCATAAAAAGAGAAGAAAATTTAGCATTGTAGTACGTTTAGAGATGCAAAAAACATCACCTTTGATTATCATCAAACATTTCTGGAACATGCATCGTTGATTCAGTACATGAAGCTCATTTTATTTGACAATTACAAATAATAATATTATTATTAAACTAGGAAGGAGAAAAAAAAAGAACGAAAGATAGAAGGAAGATAGTACAGGCTACTTCTGCAAAGTGGCGCGAGTCTTTACAACAAAAATAACAATAAGTTGAAACCCAAAAAAAATCAGATGGCACATGGATGTCGGGCTTCATACTTGAATTATCCTACACTGAGTATTGGATTACTTGTCCAATAAGCCCATTATTATTGGATAACTTGTCCAATAAGCCCAACATTATCAAACAGTTTCAATATCAATGCATCATGCACATACACACAGATATACACGTGCACACGATTAAGATCCCTAACTTCAGTCAATAATTTGAGTTTAAATAATAATATGTTGTAATAAAACAGAGCATGTATTATTATTTAAATTGGAAAGACGGCTATTCGAACATAAAATTAAACACAAAATGGTGACACAAAGATCCGAATCATTGAGTTTTTTCTTTATAGAAAACGTGGAATTCATGAGGCAATCTAACGGAGAAGATTCTTTTTATCACAAAAACAATTGTGTTTATATTCTCTGTCTAAATAGACTTTCCCTTAAATTGAAAAATTAGCGGACTATGTTTGATGTCTGCGGATCATATACATACATATAAACAGACACTCATCTAAATGTTCTTTTCTAAAGATACCAAATGTGTTATAAAATTATTATGCAACTAAACTGTGCTTCTTAATTCGATACAATTGTAGGAGCTGTTCATAGTAACAAGAGAAGACAAAGGTCCATCATCTAAAACCCCACGAAACAAATACCCAAAGCCCTTAATCTTCCACGACGGCAGGCTGGCATTCCTCCCCACACCATTCAACGCCCTCTCCCTATTCCTCTACCTCCCTCTAGGAATCACAGTAGCCCTAGCCCGAATGCTCTTAGGCAGCGTCCTACCATTCCAGGGCTCCATGGTGAGCGCTCCGTTCCTCGGTTTCAGATACAGAGCCACCGACCCTCCGAGGAAATCGACCAAAGGCGGAGTTTTGTTCGTCTGCAACCACAAAACCCTCATCGACCCCGTCATGTTCACCGGTGGGATCAACCGTCACGTCTCCGCTGTCGCGTACAGCATCAGTCCCTTCTCCGAGTTGATCTCACCAATCAAAATGGTCCGGCTGACCCGTAATCGCACCACAGATGCCGCAAAGATCCACGCCTTGCTTAAGGAGGGCGACGACGTCGTCGTCTGCCCAGAAGGTAATAACATCAATAATCTTGTAATTGTACTATCGGGTGTTATATTTATTTACATGAAATTATCTTATTTTCAACCTTAATTCCTTGAAAACCCTTTTCAAAACCAAGTTTTACGAAACGTTTCTGTTAAAGTTTCCAATAAAAATATGTCGTTTAGACTGTAAATATACGCAGCTAAATCTACAAATATTTTATTTTTTCAGAAATGTGCACATTATTTTACATGCTTCCTTCCATAATTTTAAAACAAAAATAAATGTTTGAAACTTGTTATATGGTAGGTACGACTTGTCGGGAGCCGTACCTGCTGAGGTTCAGCGCGCTATTCGCGGAGCTGACGGACGAGATAATGCCGGTTGCGATAGACGCCAGGGTGGATATGTTTTATGGGACGACGGCTAGCGGGTTCAAGTGGTTGGACCCGATTTTCTTCATGATGAACCGGAGGCCCGAGTACGATCTGCAGTTTCTAGGGAAGTGGCCCAAGGAGTTTACGTGTGCCGGAGGGGTGGATCCGAAGGAGGTGGCGAATATGATTCAGAAACACTTGGCTGATGTGTTAGGGTTTGAGTGTACTAGATTGACTAGGAAGGATAAGTATTTGGTGTTAGCTGGCAATGAAGGGAAGACTGAGAAGTGATTTAAGTTATGACTTTGTATTACAGTTGATGTTTACTCTATCATAATCTCAATAAATAAATAAATAAATAACATGTAGGAATTTCTACTCTCCTTCCTACATTACATTAGTGATCTTCCACTTTCTTTATAAAGGAAATAAAAAATTCTATAACATAAATCTGTATATGTAGCTATTTTAATGCTATACAAGTAGAAAATATTACGTTATATATGCAATATATATTGCGTGGATATATTTGTAATCTAAGGTTTTTTGATACTATTTAGAAGTTCTCTTTGTGAAAATCAAACTTTGTAGTGGTCTTTCTTGAGAATTCTTGGGCCTGGTGCTTCAATTCCTTTGTCAGCTGTGGTCCACCACAATAGAAAACACCTGCAATTCACAAAACAATTTGGTAAAGTTAGGGTGTTTTTAAGTTACAAATAATGAAAATAATAAACATGAAAATTGGGCCTAGAAAAATTAAATTGAAGGACAATACTTGTTATTTTTTGGGCTGAAATGACAGGTATGTCTAGCATTCTGTTTAATGTAAAAACAGAATACAATGCTAGTTATAATTAGATTTTGTGTAGTGTAAAAACTAAATACAGCGTTAGTTATAAATAGCATTTGTCCTTCAATCAAAATATAAAACTTGATGTCCTTCAGCTTTTTTTTTCTCAAAAGTTTGTTCCCCGCCTAATTCCTCCAACAATAAACATTAACACTGGGATTTTAACAATTGCAGGGGAATAATTATATGATGTTCTTTAACAAAAATATGTTAAGCAAGTGGAATGAAAAAGGATTACAAATTTTACAATAGAAGTGTTTATTTATTTGGATTGTTCTAAATGGTGATACCAAAGACTGATTAATCAATATGATTTGATACACATCATAATATAATTTTTTTTATAAGAATCTTGAAAGCTATTTTGTTTTCTATGGATAAGAAATCATAAAAGGGACATTTAAACTATCTACTGACTTTTCTATGGTAGAAGGCTAAATACTTGAAAATAGCTTGTTGATAAGTTAGGCAAGAATACATGACAATAGCTTAACATGTGTACCACAAATGATTGGCGCGTGGATAAAGTAAGAGCAATAACCACAGACAATTCGGTGCAAGAAAGCAAATAAACATGACAATAGTAGAACAATAATTCAACAAGTGTGGCCCCATTTCCAACTAATTTCACATGCCAAAATAACAAAAGATCAACATTTTGATTCCCACTTGAAAGATCAATATAGTTGGAAAACTATTTCATAAAAATGTGATAAGTTTTAGTTTAATTTTTTTGGAGAAAAATAATGTTATACAACAGTAGCCAACATGGCTGGATCAGTTGGTTGACAGTTTAGACTATGTTATCAAAGGTCATTGATTATTCAAATCGACACTTGTTGACAGCAATGAACATCGTTAAAAAAAAATTATATAACAATATATACAAGAGATAACATACGTACCAACTTGTTCATCTCTGTGGTTGAGTGCAATCCTCTTGTACACAGTCCTCCAGTTTGGTCTAGCAAAATGCGACTTAACCCGAGTGCCTGAAACCACATCGACTCCATTCTTAGCATGATTCAGAGACTGCAACATAGCGATAAGAGCCGATCTTGCATCTCCTTCCTCATACACACTTGTACAGTAGTTGTGCAATTCTATGGCGCCCTTTTTATCGTTTTCAGCTACTTCGTTCATAACTCCTCTAAACCATTCGAATGAACCTTGTTCCCTTGTTACCCAATAGAAATACGCTCTTCTTGTCTTGAAAGAAGAGCGTTTTCCATTGTAACTGTTGCCGTTGCCGTTGCCATTTGCTCCTGATTCGATGTCATTTGAATCGAGTTGCTTCATGTTGTTTATGATGTCTTTTAGAATGCTTATGAAAGGGGTTGCACCGATGCCTAGACCCACTAAAAGAACAACTTCGTAGTCCTTGTAGTCTTGTGCAGGTGCACCGTATGGCCCGTCTATTAGGACCTTCGGAAAACTGTGAAAATAATGCATGTGCATTATTACCATGTCATAAAATTTTTGTACATTATTACCATGTCATAAAGTTTCATTAAAGTATTATGATAAAAAAGATTGAATTCTGTGAGGTGCATGTACACTATTACCATGTCATAAAGTTTCATTATAGTATTATTATGATAAAAAAAAAGAGTGAATTCTGTGAGGTGGTTTTAGTCGGTAATGTCATAGCTTCGAATCATGTATATATGTTGACTTGTAGTATAATGCATACCATCTACAATTTACAGTACAGTTGAGTTATGTATTACAACTAAGTATCCAACTAAGTATCCAACTTAATGTCATAGCAAAGAAAATTACAATTTCATGTACTACGAATTATGACACATTTTTACAGTTATGCTCCTGTCATGTCTGATAAAGAAATAATCAAAATGGGGACCAAGTTGAAAGAGGCAAAACAAGAATGTAGGGTCCCTACAGAACATGGTGCATAACAGGGACTCCAATTATTTCCTAACGGATGAAAATAAAAGCATCATCCGTTACTAAAAACGTGCCACAATGAGGAAATAATGTCACTATCATGCTAAAAAAAAAAAAAAAATTCAACATAGCTGGCTTTCAATTTATTGACAATTGAACCACATAAACCAACAACCTTTTCCATAGTAAGATGGAAGACTAAAAAAAGGCACGCGTTTTAGGAGTAGGTAAAGAACAACAAAATAATTTTTCAAAGTAAAACTGCATGTAGTTACTTACACTGGGCTAATATTTCCACCATCAACACCAGGTTCGGCCCTCAAAAGTCCACTTTTTCCATTCATTGATGGTTGACAAGCCTGACAAAAAAAAGAGTCAAAGCAGGGTTTGATCAAAGCATTAAAAGCTATGATGTGGTAAAACAGTTTATGACCAAACCTCGGAAAAGACAGCTCTAAGTTGATGCGTCCAATCTCCAAGTGTTCGAATATGGACGCTAACATAGTCATCCTGGGGTGCAGAAGTAATTGAGAATGGATGCCTATGAAACAATATTTAGAACAAAATATAAGAAAAAACAGTCAGACTATCGTTCAAGGATGAAGTACTGATAATGGTTATGATGAATATTTTACCATTGGAAAGGAGAAACAGCGGCACAGTTAACAAATATGTATTGACCACTTCTGTATTTGAAGCCTTGAGGCTTAGAGACATGCAAGGTTAAAACATTGCCTGGATATACCGCGACTTTGAGAATTTTAACCGGTCTTATGCTTGACCGGAATGCCCTGATCAATCTCTCAGTTGCATACAGTAACACTGGGACAGCCAAATACATCCATGTGGTTTTCTTGTACCATTTATGAGATAAGTATAGGAATATCCCATGAATGATGAGCAGTATGTATACAATGACAAATAGGTGATGTGAGTACCAAAATGCATTGAATCCGGTTAGTTTTTTCAAAGGTTCAGGAAGATTAATGCGGCCTCTACGAAACCAGGGGGTTGCTAGTATGAATGCAATGGTCATTAATACAACCATTACAATTCCTGTCCATCCTTCTGTGCCTTTAACAAACCACATATAATCATTAGGTCTTGTATCCCCAAAAAATGGCTTCATCGGCTCATAAGCAGCGTTACTGGCATGGAGTAGTCGAGGAAAATCACATGTTAAATGACTTATAGCATGAAGACCAACTCCAATGGCAATACCTACTGCAATTACCTGTTATTTTGACAATCTGTTATTAGCTGACAAATATACATGTTGATGATGGTAACTATTAGAAAGCGACTTGACGACGCAGAAAAGACAGGTAAGGTGCAACTACTAAAACAAAAATATAACTATCACATTGAAATGGTTAATCAAGGGTTGAAATGTGTATCAAACTCAAATCATGTCAAAATTGTATTCGATTATTTCTGCAACCTCACAAAACTACAAATAGATGCAATCTAAGGTATAAATTTGTAAACGCAAAATGACATAAAACACGCAAACTTCCCGGCTAAATATCTGGAATAATTCAATAACGCTGACATCAAAATTTCCAGTTAGGAAATTAGATATTATATTTGTACATGGCTTCCAAACAAAATCGTTTATATAATATATGGAACGACCAACTAATATTGGTGGTTTATGAGTAAACGTCCAAAAGCATATAATAAGTATGTAAAGTACTAGGATTAGAAAATAATTTTTAAACAAACATACCTTATGAAAATTTAGATTATCATCAAAAGGAACCACAACTCCCAGCTTAGTCTTGTTTCTGAGCCAAGTAATAGTATTCCGACAAACGGGTAGCAAAATTAGTGCCATATTAAACTTCAAAGTCTCAGCACCTCCTTTAGCAACGCAAACACAATATCCCATAACATGATAAACTGCTCTGTGCCTATACTGCATGAATTTCCATACAAATAGCCCAGTACATATTGAAAGCCATAGTAAGATTACCCATATTCTTTTCCAATTGTCTTGGAAGAAATACTTTGCATCTTGGTACCATCGTCTTATTGGATTTCGTTCTTTTGTCGGTTTTAGTTTTGCACTAAGCATTTGGCTCAGGTTTCTGCTGTTGCTTGTGCCAGTACCTATGTTCACAGATTGACTTGGTGCTTGCAATAGAAGGGTCTCCAAATTGTATACCTGATTATTGCAAACAGCACACTCAGTTCACTGACATAGTGAAAACCTTATATATTACACTCTACCTATATTGGTAAATGATGTGTATTTGTCTAATGCTATACCTCAATGTATCCAAGGTTGTTTGGGTCTAATTCTTCCATGATAAGCCTTGCATATTCCTCTGCTTGTTCTTGAATTTTAGACAGGCTGTTGGCTGATGCACTTAGAGAAATGATCTGTAAATTAGCTAACCGAATGTTAGGTCTCAAATATATTAATGATGAGATAATGCTAGTTGTTCTATGTCTTAATCATCATCACAGTACCTCTTTGACTTCTTCCTCATTGATTCTTCCATCTGCATTTTTGTCCACCCTAAATCATGATAAATCCTCCAAAAATTAGTCATCATAACAATGCAATTTGTTGAAGTTGTCATAAAGGTCTGTGAAGTTTACATGTCGAAAAAGGTTTGAAGCCTAGAATCAAAACTTTGATCTGCAATTTGATCCCAAAACTCTTTAAGCTCTTCCTTATTTATGGAACTTGCAGTAATATTCCTCCTCCTTGCCAAAGCATCAAATAATTCCACTGCAAATTCATTCGATCCCTTCATACCTATGATCCCCAGTTAAAAATTTAAACAACAGATATAGAATTATTTAAACTGGAGGTAGGGTATACATGAAATAATTACCTATACAAGCCCCAAATTGAGATTTATCAAGAAGTCCTCCAGTCTTTTTACTCAAGTCATAAAACCTCTTCTCAACAGCACTCCATCCATTAGCACCATCCGTTTTGCTGATGAACTTTAACCCTTTAAGGGCATGTGCAGCTGCGGATTTGTTTCTATCAACTCTACCAGGACCCGGCCGCATCGAAAAGGAAGCCAATCTCTTCAACTCATGTGAAACTTGTTTGATCCTAGACGACGCGCTTCTTATTGCCTGTGAACCAAAAGATGACTTCTTTTCCAAATTCCTTGCTAGTAAAGTTACTTCTGGATCTTCACAGTCTCCTCCATCAGCTGTTTTTACACTATGAACTGCTACTTTGTCATCCCGGACATTTAAAGTAATCTCTACATAAGCATCATCATCATCTTCCACTGGTGCCTTTGAAGATTTCGGGTCGGGTATGTTGAATCGGGCACTTTTCCGGCTTCCACTAGAAGCCCGTTTGCTCATCGGACCCATTATGGGTCCACTGTAGGTGGTTCTGTCAGTAGAGGTTTTTCCATGCTTGACCAGCTCAGCTGAATGGTTGAACCTCAATCTCTCCATTTCCACTGAAATTTCTTCATTTGGTGTATCTTTCTTTTGCATTATAATTTGTTTGTGTTCTTTTCCAATTGCTTCTTTTTGCTGAGATTTGAGAACGATTTGCCAAATTAATGTTTAGTTTGAGTTATAAGTAGTGGTAGGGGCGTGAGAATAAGTTTATATTCAGAGAGAGAGGATTAATTGAGATTGACTTGAGGTATATGTTGGGTGGGTGAGAAATAATGTAAACTTCCTTGTGCCTGCTCGTAGGATTTCTTCTGGAAGCAGATTTGTTGGTTTGATTAGTCAACGTGCCTAAATTGAATGCTCGGGTATGACTAAACATATGGCTTTATGCAGGTTTTTGAATTATGGTTGACTACCTTAAAATACTGAAATTCATAAATATTTTGACATTAATGCTCGTAGATTATTTGTTTGAATCCGGGGTATAGGGACTTGGGTACAAAAAAAAAAGGATTATTTTTCCAAATTTGAAGGGAAATAAGCAAGAAGAGGGAAGGGCTGATATATCACAGAAGGTTGGTTATCACTGGTACATGTACACCCACAGATAACAAGAAATTAGCAAGAATGGAAAAAACGATGTAAGAAAGCAGAAAAACGCAGCCAGTATTTGAATTGTGGTAGATAATTCAAAGATTCTTTCGTCAAAAAATTTACAGACTTAAACATATGTATGAATATAAATATTTGAGAATATTATTGGTGAGGAGACTTCTAAGCCTTAATATGCGGACAAAAGTGGACATAAATAGAGTGCCACGGAGGCTCGCTGCTTTATGTATAAATTTTATTGCGTTCCTTGTTTTTAGATTTAGTACGTGAAAAACTCTTTCTCAAACTATATTTTAAATTATATTTCTATTTTTTATTTTAGCAAAAAATATTGTTTTTTTTCTTTTTGAAAATTAAACCTAAAAATTAACCACATTTTCTACGATTAAAACAATTTTTTTTTTTTTTGCAAAATTGAAAATATTTGCAGTTTAGCAATTTAAAAAATTTGCACATTACTCAGTTTTCTGTATAAATATTTTCCGATTTTTCCACAAATATATTAAAACTTAAAAATAAAGTTTTTTTATAACATGCTTTTAAAGGAAGCAGCTGTGTATTTTGAAACTTAAGAAGTGTGTTTTTAAGGATTTTCTTTTTTTTATACCGATCAACATTGGGTTAAAGGTGGACTTATATAATGATAATTGTGTTTTACGTTTATCATACATTCTTCTTAATGGGCCTTAACAACTTACAATCCAAACATCATACCATCTTCATTTCCATCTCCATCTGTATCATATAACTAATTAGAAAAATTATAGTTGTCACGAAAGCCTAAGCTCTTAAGGTTGGAACAAAGGATTGGGGTAAGTAGACATATTTTGGGAAGCTTCCTTGAGAGAAAAAATAGAAATTTAGGAGGGAAAGCCATTGTTGTACCTCAAATAGGTAGACGGGAAATATACCAGTATGTAATATCTTGATGAAAGGTTAAAGTTGAAATATCCAACTCACAACCTAGAGGAGATGTCTTGATCAAGGCACATACACGAAAAGGAATCGACCGCACTCTTTATGCTACATTTTTACACGACAACTCAAAGCTTTTTTTTAGTCATAGAATTCTCAAAATTGAGTTGGTTTGGCTAACATATCCAAAAATAATATTGCACATTAGTTATTAAGTTTTAAGAGGTTGATATTAACTTAAAATTCTTGAATATATTTGAAGTTTATAAACGATCTCAATTTTTCTGCAGATGATTATGAATAATGTACGTTTACAAATCCACAAAGTCCTATTTCATTTCTAAATAGCACCCCTAAAAAATATCGATTCTACTATATATGTGTAGCGCATAGATTGTATATGATTCTTACTATGCGCGCCCCCACACACATGCGTTGAGAGAGCTGAATAACCTCTCAAACATGACAGTGACCATAAAATCAAGTGCATGATACACATCGTAAATAATACATGAAACATCAAAGAAGAGCCAGGAAAAAAATATTCAAACCCTACTGTCGCAACGAAACGATATACCACAATTTCACTAATGTCATTGTAGCTACTCAGGCCCGGCCCTAGGGTAAGGCTGGCAAGCCCGGCCCTAGGGTAAGGCTGGCAAGCCCGCCGCCTAGGGCAATGGGGGATGGGGGGCAACAAATTATTAGTTTAGGGCTTGGTAAAAGTTCTACTGGATAAATTAGTTAAAGAATAACGCGTCTCAGTGGTAATTGATTTCAACCTTGAGTTAGACATTTGCTGTTCGATTCTTGCTTCTTCCTTATTTACAATACATTTTATTTTTATTTGTGCTCAAAAATTTTGTTTGGGCTGGGGCAACCAGGTTAATCGGGTCGGGCCTATAGCTACTCCTTGTGATCATTTTTCTAGGGAAAGACATTCCGATACAAGTTAGATGTATATGACACAATAACAACCATGTTATCACCGATAATCAAACATCAGACAACACATAACACAAATAATATAGCATGTGCACATTCACATAAATATACATCTTGATTTTCCAACTCAGCAACGCTGCATAAGTGCAGTGCCGACCGTACTGTATCAATTGTCCTAGACAAGATTTTAGAGAAAACGAAGGAAAAACAAAATTTGGCAAAGAAAATGCATGTTATAGTGTTTGAACCTGGGTGATAAGAACATAACATAAGCCTTAAATCATTACACTACATGCTATTTCTTTAATCAATTGCCCTGCCAGTATAATAGAAAACTATTTTGCAAAGTATTTGCCCAACTTTGTTGCCCTCTCCACCACCATCGATGGCGTTGTCCTAAGCGAAAGTCTCGGCAGCCTTGCCTTTGGGCTGGGCTTGCATAAGTGCAAACACACTGACTCACTAACAAGCCCACTTATATGATATATCCAAGCACTTCATACAATCATACCACAGAACCAAATACTCAACGTTAATACACATATCCTCCATGCACAGACACATACATCTCCATAACACATATCCTTTTGATTATCCTCCGACATAAAACTAACAATGCCAACCTTATATCTTAATGCATATACAAACAACTCAACACTTCCTTCCCATCTCAATATTCCACTTAGCATTTTATCAAGCGTGTGCAGAAGACTATCACCCTTCCAACTCATTGTCACATACATTCACAACGAACGATACTGTTTTATACTTCAAACAACAAACAACTCAACTATGTCCAGCATAAATATATCGCGATTGCTCACTCCAATGATTATTACACCAACAAATCATACAATCACCAATGCTATTCATCATCAATGCGTTTAATTTTCTCAAGTGAAACAAGTATATATACATAAAAAACATCATCCACTACCTATCCAAACAACCAAGATACCAAACATCCCATGTGCGCATAGCCACAAGCACGCAGATACAACCACCTACAATGAAATGTGTAGCATTTCTAGGTAAATGCCCTATCGTCATCGAGAAAAGGACCTCCTTGTCGGAGAAATTGGATAGGGTGCTGTGTAGACGATGGGTTTGGGTGCAAACTAGGGTTTGATGGAGGATGGTAGCAAAGCTCGTCTGGTTTGAGCGCAAGCATTTCTTTTAGCAGTGCTGTCTTCGAGCTAGCAAGAGAGGAGGCTTGGTCCGATGGACGCTTGGGTTCTAGTGAACTCCCACGACACGGTGGCCAAAAAATCAAGAGAGAGAAGAGTGATAACGAAGGAGAGGATGGAGGGGGTGACGCTTGAGGTCTAGACGACAGTGAGAGGAAGGCGACGGTGTGATGGTATGAGAATGGCAGCGCTTTAGCATAGAGGAAGTCGAGTAATGCAAAATGAGGGGGTTCTAGCAAAGATGGCGGTCGATTACCCGAGTCACCGTTAAGAATAAGCCGCTCGGATGCAGATAGCAAGGCTATTATGGTAACATTACTCGTCAATCGGTTACTATTTTAAACTAAAGTTGGTTTACCGATATAATCGGTATGATAACAGTAAATTTACCATTTTCTACGGCAAAACATCGGTAATATTTTTTCAAAACCAATGATAACGGTAATTTACCAGTCCGTTCATAATACATTGATATTCATTTAAGATGTTGTATTACAGGCATTTAGAAGCAAAAAAATAGTTAAATTTATTTCAACAATTCAACTCAAATGATGATAAATACACTTTTTTTTATGTAATAAAGTGACACAATGAGATATATAATAAAGCATCGTTCAGTGTAAAAATATATCAACTTATTATTTTTCTAGTCAAACGGTAATTTACGATTACCAGTTTAACGGTTACCAGTTTATCGGTATATCGGTCAATCGGTAACGGTAAACAATTTTGGTTTACCAGTAAAAATGGTAGTGTTTACAAAATGGTAATGGTAACCATTACCATAACAGCCCTAGCGGATAGTGCTATATGCCGTATTCGCGTCCTAAATCATTTTCGGATATCAGATATCCGCATCCGTGGATACGGATGGATATCGGATAATTATCATATCCGCTGACGGCCGATAAGTTTCAAAATATAAATTGAAAGTTTTATTTTAATATAATTTTTTTTCAATGTCATTGTTTATAGAAGTGTTGAAAACAAACAAATATGATGATAGTAAATAGTTTAGAGCAATTAATATGCATTCAATGCATATAATATAAACCACTAACTTAATAAAACAATAAATAAATATCTTTCATTGTACTAAAATACGCATAATTTAAACTATAATCTTAGCAAAACCAGACCGATAATTTTTGGATGCGGATGTCTTCATATCCGCATCTGCATCCGTTTTTCCGGATATCGGATATTTATCTGCTTTTCGGATACGGATGCAGATGGATTTAGGATTTTCGAGTATTCATTGACAGCCCTAATTAAGAGTCATTTTAGACTGCTTACAAATTCTTCGTTTTTGAAAATGGACAAAATTTATTCGAAAGGGTCATACAGAAAATGAGAATTGTGCGAAAATGAATCCTACGGTGTAATCTGATAATTGAAAGGGTCATAATTACCGTATATTTCATGATCTAATAATTTTAAAACTTTTTCTTTGTCACATCAAATTAAGATTAATTATATGATCCAATCTATACTTTTTTTGCGAACAAGTTAATGATTTTTTTTACCATAAAACCTAAAATATCGGTTAAGACAGCTTTTACAGCTAACTGATCCAATTTATAAGTATTTAATTCCTTTCCTAAAATTATATTTGATTTTATTGAATTAAGGTATTCTTTTTAAAAAAAATTAAAGACTTTTAAAATAACTAATGCAAAAAATCAAAGTTAATTTTATTGAATTTTAACTTCATTTAGTGTTTGGAATTTCTTGTTTTGCATAGATAAGTTTAAGTTTTAAAGATGGATGAAGATGAAGATGAAAAACAAGGGTAATTTTGTCAAAGTGATAGTGTATGTAAAGTAAATTTTGATGTATATTAGTTCATTATGTTTTTAGATATATGCTAGGAGATTATTGGTGCATGTATAGAATTAGCCTTAAATGTATTCAAATATTAATTTTCAAATGCAATCATGGTCCACCAGCTATATTTGCTTGTGCTATAGTTGTTCAAAACTATATTTTACTTATTTCAACTTAAAAAACTTTTACCTATTAACAACACCAATAATTATTCAATAAATAATGTAACTCCTTCAATTATTTGCTTTCAATGGCTTTGAAATTTGGTATTCTTGAAATTCTTTCATAGGGCTTAATTTTATATCTTCAATTGCTTCACTCATAAGTTCTATATCTTCATTGATTATGCTTCTGAACCCATTTTCTTTAAATTTATCGAAGAAATCTACAAATTCCTATATTTTAACAACCTCAATATCCATTTTGCCAGCTTGAAATTTTTTTGGTTACCTGGTTACTATTACCCAATATAGCGTTGCAGATGCATAAACTAATTAAGAACTCAAGCTATTATATTTCATTGTGACATAGATCTTTAGCATCCACCATCATGAGTTTGTAGAGTTATTGGGTTTTGTTATGATATTTATATGCTAAAGGACAAAAATATTATTTGCAAATATCCATTTTATCCTTTTATCATAAAAATAAGTGTAATTCAAGTGAGGTTAGTTAGATAATTTAATCAATTATAACATTTGACATTCCAGTTAAATCATCTCTTAACTCTGACAATTGATTTCTATTGCTTTTACACTTTCTGCGTGACTTACCCATGATTGCTGATATTAATTTTAAAGCAAGAACTTTTACAAATCTCTAGCTGTTTCCCATTTATAAGTTTAGTCAAAAATAAATTAAAATCACTTGAACGTATGAAAAGAAGAGGAATAACATTTTTTTTTCTGCCGCTTCAAAACTAAAACGTAGAATAATGGCAGCTAGGATTTTACCCCCGCCCCCATTTCATCAATTTTCTCTTCCCTCCTATACATAATCGACTATTCCTTCTGTCCTCTTCCTCTTTGAAATCGAATTCCACAACTGAAACTCTCCATCTGTTCTTTCCGTTTTTAATTTTCCCCAAACCGCCTTTTTCTGCTCCGAGCTTCTATCTACTTGCCTTGCTAATTTCTTCTCCTATGTTTGTTCTTCTTGGGATCGAAGTCGAAGATGGATTTTTTATGAAGTAGGATTGTTAAACATCATTATAAAAAAATAAACATCATTATAAAAGTTGAAAAAATAAACATCAATATAAAAAAATACAAATTTCTTCTTAAAAACTGATATACCTTCAAAAGTGTCCATTGTTTGTTCTTTATGATTCAAATTCAAGGTAAAATTGTATATTACTAAATAATATTTTGCTTTTACTATTTCCGTAAGCATTGTTGCTTTAATAATTAATTCATTGTAAATAGTAAATTACTGTTTGTTCATTCTGTTTTTACCACAACTTAAAGATGATATGTAACACCCTGCCTCTATACATATACTACTAAGGAGTAATACTAAGTAATACTGTCTAGTAATACATAGAATGAGGTTTTAAAAGTGATATAATATGAATATTCCCTTGGACTAACACTGACACATAATTCTTACAAAAAAATTAGGGATCTGGACTAAATAATTGACGTGTACAGTCTCGATACAAAGGAATGAACACACAGGTTAAATTAAATCAGAACAATATACAATATCAGTCACAAAGTCACATATTACAGCGAAATAATATAAATCGTATACAACTACAAAAATATGAGTCTACAAAATAACAATACTAGACTCACATATCTAATATATACAATATCACATCCAAAACCAGTACAAGGTTACTATCTAAAGTAATATACATAGCATCCCATACAAAATATATCCATACATGCACAAAAGGTAAACTCAAACTGTCAAAAATAGTTTATCCCTATGCTAGCACACATGTCCAACGTCAGCGAGTCCTAGTACTTGTAGAGTCTCAGTTTGACCAGAGTATTATGAAAATAAACGAGTCGGACTATATCTAATTTAAAAGCATGAAAATAATATATGACTACATATAATTACATAGTTGAATAAAATATGCCAATCTAAACCAATCAAGATATATCACAAAATAATCATAATTTCATGAAACACTCAAGTCTATCATGGACTATCATATGCAAATATGGTGACTCACATATGTATATTTCTAATCAATGGAACTAAAATAAATCAATATAAGGATATCGCTAAATTAAAGGTAAGGTCTCCTTCGGGACAAATCAGAAAGGTACGGTTCCCTCCTGGTACGGTCCCCTCTTAGAAAAATCATAAAACACGATGTAGCTACTAGCAAGCCACTGATAATTGCTATCTTTTCTTAGGCAACATGAAATCATGATGTAGCCACTAGTAAACTACTAAATGCATAAGCACGAATCACAATTTAACCACTAGTAAAACACTAAATGCATATGGTGATAGTCAGTCACCCACAAAAGCCTATGGCGACTATCAATTAATTTCTAGAAGAAGATAACAAGCCAGAACCGTCTAGTAAGTTATTAGGATCACCAATAATCAACTGAATCGTTAAAATCAAACGATCATCATGATCGTAAAAAATCAGGATTTATATTTCTCTTGGGGATCTATCAGCCCATATAGCCAAACACTCTAAGATAATACAACTCTAAAGTGTTAATCACTGTCACTTTAGTAATTACAAGAATTTCAATAAATGTTCTATACCACCTTGTGATATTCAAGTACTTACTAAAAACTAGTAAATTCCACTAAATATACTATATTCAACAAGTTATAAAATAAGTGGAAGAATTATGCAAAAGTCCCATACCAATCTGTATGATTCGACCGTCTATTAAAATTCCTCATTTCATAGAAAAGCATGAAATCTCAATAAAATTCCAAATCTATAATAAATATAATAAAATAGTTTTAAAATAATTAAAACCTTACATTTCTAGAAATGAGTAATTTACTTTAAACTATAAGCATGAAATTTCCAAAGGCTAAATCAATATTTCTTCGAATATACTTCTTGTATAAGGCTTGAAAGATTTTTTTTTTTTTTGAATTACCTAGAGAACAAAGCTTCGCTCGTAAACTCTAGGGAAGTATGTGCCTGCCAAACACATACTTCGGGTACTTGTTACAGGGTTGTCAGTTTCGGGGCTCGAACTCGTGACCTTCGATCACGCAGTCCGGACCATCAACCAACTGCGCCAACCCTGTTGGCAGGCTTGAAAGAATATATATATATATATATATATATATATATATATATATATATATATATATATATATCTGTGTGTGTGTGTGTATTTATTTAATTTTAAACGATATTCCTTACAAATATTAATAAATTTTCCACAAATCATTTTCAAACCTTGTAATTATTTCTCGAAAGAGTTTTATATTCAAAGGCTTTTAAACTCTTTAGAAATCGTTTAAATAGCCTTGTTATAACTAAAATCACTTGAAATTGAAATTATTACCGTCATAGCAGCTTTTATAAAATAATACTATCTTATCTTGTGCTACTAAAACATTTCCAAAATTATAATATATTTATTATATATATAATAGTAAACTTAAAAAGGCTTTAAGAATAGATATTACACATCTTAAAAAGCTTTGAATAGAAATTTTGAAATAAGAAATAGGTTAAGAATATAATATAATTTAGTTATATTCTATAGACTAAATTCCAATAAGGATCAAAATATATAAAATCTCATTTTCAAAATCTTTTATAAACATTTAAACAATAAACCCATCAAGAATGCAACTTCTAGAGCCAACATTGATGTATAAAATATCATTCTATGATATGAAATTATTTAGTGTTCCGAGTTGCTTTCCGACAACTCTAGTCATACAAACAATGTATGTGCTTTCAGCCATCAACCCAAACTTTATATGATTAATAATTGTGGTTACTAGCAGCTTTTGCTTAGTATAGAGTTTCAGCAGGATTATAGATATAGCAACGACTGTTTTAATACATCCATAGGATCATAAATTCAGGTATAAATTCGTTTTTAAGCATGCAACCATTTAAATATAGGTCCTGTGAGGATTTACTCACCATATAATAATCAAACATAAGCATGCAAGAATATTTCGTCCAATTTAGTCACTAATAATCAATGATTATCGAAATTCCTAATCGGCTTGCAATAAGGGATATAATTGTTTTAGATATGGATGTGTGAGTTAAATAAAATAACTCACCTTAGCTCAATGCTTTCCGAGACTTCTATTTGCATTTGCTTGCCAACAACATCCTTCTCTCCCTTCGTCATCGCTGCCTAGCACATGCGCCTAGAAGCTACCTTCGCTATTGCTAGCCGTCGTCTTTACCCCATCAGCCGTCGCAGCAACAACCATCGATGCCCACTGCTTCCTTGCTTGAGGCACTTTCAGTTACCATCACCGCATTAAACTCAATCACCACTTCCATGCATGCGACCTCCGTGCATCAAAGCCATCGCTCTCGCGTTCGTCATCATCACCAGACATATAGCTTCCTCCACTCTAGGTCATCGTACTCTTCAACGTCACGGCCTCCCCCTCTTGCATTAATCGCTGCGGGGTTGCCTTGCTCAAGCGGCTTCACGCTACGTTTGTTTTCTTTCATTTCTAAAATCGTAATTTTTTAAATTAAGGATTTTTCAAATTTAGGGCTTTCGAATGGAAAATAAAGCAAGCCATGGGATTGGCTAAGTAAACAAAAGAAGGGATAAGGAATGAGCTTGGGTTTAATTTCTTTAGGCTTGATTTTTAGTCCCATTTAAACTTTAATTGATTTCCTTCACATTTAAACTCTAATTAGTAACTCTTGCCATCTATTTAAAATTATATCTCAATCTAATTTATATTTGTTCACGCTTCACCCTGTGAAATATAATTTGATAACAAAACAACATAATTCAACTTAATTTGTATTTAATTATTTAATATAGTCACACAAATAAATTTATTTATTTATTATTATTATTTAAAATATTTCAATTGTACAAAAATTATTTACCATATAAAAACATTTCACCCCTATTAAAATAATTTATTTAATTAATTAAAAATATTTTTTCAGATTAATAATTATAAAAAAATGAATTAAAACATTTTTATTTTAATTAAATTTACAGCGTAGAAAGAGGGTTGTTGTATGATATTTCATGATTTGATCGAATTCAGCTACAATTTCTACATATCGAGAAAAGTTCATTGTTTTCTCACATATCTGTTCATTAGAACTATAAAATAGTAAATTGGTTCGAGAAAGAAGTTTTATAATGCCAATTATGCACTTATACATTTTTTCAATATTGACACTACTGATTAGGGATATCTTTTCTCGGTTGTTATCTTTGACTGCAGATGTAGGAATTTTAATATCCTCTAGATTACCTTCTTGATTTTGGTGTATTATAATGTTATGCCAATCCTTAAATTCTTTTTCTCCTAATTTAAAATTCATTTTAGGGTATTAAATAAGTTTACGAGACTAACAATCACTTTATTCTTTCTTCGTTTGAATATACTAGACACTCCATGAGTTCAAGTGCACTAATACACAATATTGCTGGATGGTCCTAAGACTAATTATACACTATAAAAAGGACATATATTGTATTTTATAATTATTCAAATTTCTTTGCAAGCTAATTAATTAAGTATTGCATATAATATTAAATTCAAGTCAAAGATGGATGATAATCTAATTAAAAGCAGAAAACTAATGAAAAATTAGAAAAGATGTTAGGATTTTTATAATGGCTCGTACCTAAGTCCTATGTCCTATCCGATAGAGATCCTTACAAAATTTCACCATCAACAACTTATTTTTACAAGTAAGAAATGCTTACAATAATACATCCTTAATCGACTTTTCTATCTTCTTCCCAAAGGAATTTCAAGCATTACCTTCTCTCTAAAGGACTTTTACAACTTACCCTCCCGTTGAAGGATTTTTACAACAACAATAGAATAAATTTGTGTATTTCATGACATAAATTTTGTAGTTTCAGTACAATAATCCTATAGGACTCCAATAATAAATATATCTATGAATTTGGTAAGGTATGTGATAGAAAGTCGGTGAGAAAATGAAAATAATTCAAGTATAAGGCCTCTGATACTTGAAGATTGCAGGTACTTAGAAGAATATGGTTTACAATCGGTATAGAGTGTAGAATACTCCTAGCATGCAAAAGATTAATTATTTCTCGTATTTCTTGCAAAAGTGTAAATAAGCTAATTAGTTCAAAGCCTTATAGCTATAGGTCTTCACAGCACATGTCGACCAATATCATTTCCAATCTAATAGAATGCCCACCTTCAGCTTCCTAGCCTGCAAAGAGCTAATCACCTAGCTTTTCTCCAATCAAAGACCTTGCCTGTTATATCCCTCGGATCAACAAAGGGCTTCGTGAAAGAAGCTATGTTATAGGATCGAGTAATATGGATAAACTACTTGTGCATAATAAGTAAGTGAATAATAAAACAGTAAAGTAAATGACATCGGAGATTTTTATACTGGTTCGAACCCCCGTTCTACGTCCAGTCCCAGACTCCTTCTGGATTTAACTTAGCAACCCTCACTTAACCCGGAGTAATAGGTATACACCGCTTGAGCAACCGAATAGGACTTCAACCCCCTAAGCAATTGAATAGGACTTCTACCGCCTGAGCAACCGAACATGACTTCTTTACAAATAACAAATGTATATAACTGTAATGTGTTCTTAAATAACACTGATAAGTCAATTAAGTAAATCTTTCTATAATCTTCTCCTTTATGATATATAGTGTGATGTGCTTTGAGAATTGTGGAAGATAAAGTGATCAATGATCAAAGTATGTTAGCGATTTGAGTGCAATTTGAAAACTGGAGAATAGATGAGAATTCAAGAATATTAAAAGTAAATTAGGTTAATTGTTTGTTGAATTCTGTAATCTATTTATAGTGTATAAAGAGTTTCAACTATAGATGAAAAGTTATATTGATAAGAACAGGTGTAACCATTGATTTTGAAAACGTTTCTCTTCGGTGAAGAGAAGCGTCTATTCATGAAAATAGCTGTTAAGAATATTCAGATTTCTGAATAAATTAATTCAGACTTCTGAATTAAGTTGAAACGCAAATAGCAAGGAAATAGGCTATTTCTGGCCTTATTCAGCTGTCTAAATATTTTCATTCAGACATCTGAATATTGTGGAACCATAATTTTGTTTCAGCATTCAGACGTCCGAATGACATTATTTAGATGTCTGAATTTAGCTTGTAACAGAAAATTATCATAGCTCAAATGGTTAGAGCACTTGCTTTTTGAACTAATGACCACGGTTCGAGGCCAGCTCAATGCAATTTTTGAAAACTTGATTTTTCATTTAAAATATGAATATATATATATGTGTGTATACCACTTGAAGAAGAATTTAACATCTGTAAACTCTAGACACGACACTATATGACTAATAATACTTTGTTTGTCACCTTCGTCTTGTCTCTATGGTGTATATCTCTCCTTGTATCTCCATATACATTCTTTAATCCTTTTTTGTACTGTGTATCTTCATTTTGAATGTATTTTTTTAATCTCTTTTTGATGCTCATGTAACTACAAATTAGCTTAGAGATTCTTTGGCATAATTATATAGCTGTTGTCATTAAAATCCAATAATTGAGGTTCTAAAATTCTCCCCCTTTTTGATCATGACCACTATACAATTTTAAGAAACATTCATCCTATATAATAGAAATATTAATATGTTTAAAGCTCCCCCTAAGTATAACATCTCCCCATAAGTATAATATCTCCCTTTATCAATATTCATATGAACTTCTCCCCTTTTGTCATTATCAAAAAGAATGAGGGAACATAATAAATTTGATAAAATATCTTGTAAATAGTGGGATAAACTCAACATTAATTGTGGAGGAAAAATAAAATAGATTTTACCATATTTGCTGAAGTCCATATTTCATTGTAAGTACGTAATTCTATTAAACATATGGAACATCCTTTAAAATTCCAAAATCTTTCCTTTTTCTTTTGTTTCTCCGAGTACCTGTAATAAATAATGATCATTTTCGGTACCCACTTACTATGTTAGGGTCTGGGGGGGTTAGGTCTTGGAAAACCATCCCCATTTGGGTGTGGTTGAACCTTTGTAAATATAATTTTCATTATTAACTACAATATCAAAATAATCAATAATGTAATTTTCTCTGTTTTTCCAATTAACAGGAACCCAAATATTTAGATAATTTTTATTCATATTTCTAGTCAATGATTTTGTACTTCTAGAGAAATTATAAATATTATTGGTCATAACAGTATTTGAATTTCTATGAAAATTTGATTTCCACTTTACACGTAATTTAGTTGTAGCACTAACATTTTTGCTATACATAAAAGCGTATATAGTGCTATTTTTACGATTAGTTTTATTATACCCTAAACCACTTTTACCATTTAAAGGTCTAGAACTAGATAAAATAATGTTTAAATCGCTTTGACCATTATTAAATTTTGCGACTTCAGTGTTAAGTTATCAAATTTAGCCTTAAAGTCACAATTATTATTTTGAAAAGAAATATTACTATTATTCAAAATATCAATTTTCTCATTCAATTTAGAATTCTCGTTTTTTAACGTACCGTTCTCATTTTTGAGAAGGGAATTGTGGGATTCTGAATTGTTTAAAGAGGATTGTAATAAATCATTTTTTCTTTTCAAATCAAACATTTCTTTTGAAAATTTCTCTCGCTCTTTTTCAAATATGATATTTTGTTCATCTAGAGAATCTTTAATAGTTATAAAATTATTCTTTAAAACACCAAGTTGATTTTCTAAACCTAACTTCTCATTTTTCAATTTCTCATTTTCACGTTCTATAGATTTCATCTTTTCTAAAATAGTAAAATTAAGCTTTGAAATCTTATTGCTAATACTAACTAATTCATTATTATCTTTTACTAAAATTCGTAAATTAGAAAGTACCTTTCTGTAGTCCTTACGGTGGCTTTGACAGGGATTTTGCCCGTTGTATTTTGATTAGATCATTTTCTGGCCATTATTCTATGATGTTGTGACAATCGATAGAATTCCAAGCTTTGATACCAATTGACAGTAACTATGCTTTGATGCTAATTGACAGTCACTATGCTCTAATACCAATTGAAAGTAGCTATGCTATAGGATCGAGTAATATGGATAAACTACTTGTGCGGAATAAGTAAGTAAATAGAAAAAGTAGTAAAGTAATTGACAACGGAGATTTTTATACCGGTTCGAACTCCCGTTCTATGTCCAGTCCCAGACTCCTTCTGGATTTAACTTATCAACTCTCACTTAACCCGGAGGAATAGGTTTACACCGCCTGAGCAACCGAACAGGACTACAACCGCCTAAGCAACCGAATAAGACTTCTACCGCCTGAGCAACCGAACAAGACTTTTTTACAAATAACAAATGTATCTGACTGTAGTGTATTCTTAAATAACACTAATAAGTCAATTATTACAATCTTCCTATTATCTTCTCCTTTATGATATATAGTGTGATGTGCTTTGAGAATTGTGAAAGATAAAGTGATCAATGATCAAAGTTTGTAAGCAATTTGAATGCAATTTGAAAATTGGAGAATAGATGAGAATTCAAGAATATAAAAAGTAAATTAGGTTAATTGTTTGTTGAATTTTGTAATCTATTTATAGTGTATAAAGAGTTTCAACTATAGATGAAAAGTTATATTGAAAAGAACAGGTGCAACCATTGATTTTGAAAACGTTTCTCTTCGGTGAAGAGAAACGTCTATTCATGAAAATAGCTGTTAAGAATATTCAAACTTCTAAATAAAATAATTCAAATTTCTGAATTAAGTTGAAACGTAAACAGTAAGGAAAATAGGCTATTTCTGGCCTTATTCATCTATTTGAATATTTTCATTCAAACATATGAATATTGTGGAACCGTAATTTTATTTCCGCATTCAGACGTCTGAATTTAGCCTGTAACAAAAAATTACCATAGCTCAAATGGTTAGAGCACTTGCCTTTGAAACTAATGATCAAGGTTTGAGTCCCGCTCCATGCAATTTTTGAAAACTTGATTTTTCATTTAAAATATGAATGTATATGCGTGTATACCATTTGTAGAAGATTTTAACATTTGTAAACTCTAGACACGACACTATATGACTAATAATACTTTGTTTGTCACCTTCATCTTATCTCTATCGTGTATATCTCTTCTTGTATCTCCATATACATTCTTTCATCCTTTTTCATACTATGTATCTTCATTTTGAATGTATTTTTTAATCTCTTTTTGATGCTCATGTACCTATACATTAACTTGGAGATTCTTTGGCATAATTATTTAGTTGTTGTCATTAAATCTGACAACTAAGGTTCTAACACTTCGAGCTTCACGGTTAGCATCCCTATCCATTCACTTAGCAACCAAGTCATAGCAAGATAACTTTGCTTTCCATACCTCTTAACCGTTGGCCTCGTCTTTGACTTCCTCTGATCGCTATAGGTCCCTCGATGACCAAATTTCACTGCCCACCCATTTTTTGTAGTGACTCGGTAGAATAATGACAAAAGCTCTTGATCTCCCCTATAAAAGGATGTGACAACCCTAAACTGTTACGTTGACAAAATGATGTAAATAGCACTATTCATCTGACAAAACGCCAATGCACAATAATAAATCTTTGTACTTCACTACGTACCTGTCAAAAGCACCATTGTACTTTAACCACTCCATACTCCATGGTGTCCATCTACACAACACTCCATAATATGGCCAGCTAGTTAGGATAATCCAAGCCATTCTTTCCATGCGACATCTGAGTTCCCCGTAACTCAAATCGTAGATCAAACTCAATGGTCACAAGGAAACTTAGCATTTAAGAAATCAATTTAAGCCTTCAAGTCGTGATCTCTTCAGCTTTGAATAAGAGATCTCATGCACTTCTACAAGAATTGAATTTTCTACTCTCATAAGGTATAGTTACTAGCTTAAAGCCCTTGTAAAAACCATTAAAATCATCTTTTGTCATGAAGGACTCAAAGTAATAAATTATCAACCATGGTGGAAGTGGATATTTGCTAAGATATAACCACCCTATATCTCGTGTTATTTACTTTACCTTCACTATCTGTAACTATTTTATTAATCACTCTTTTACACTTTAAACCATAGTATTAGTAAGTAACCATTGCTAAAACCCAAGTCCGACGGTAATTTCGAGTTGGCTAGAAATCTAGACGATGTTTCGGTGCTAGAAGGATAGCCTCTCCTAGCACTCGACTTTCTTATGTTTTTCCTCTTCAAAGTATCTGTTATACTTCTAAAAAAATGTTTACCATGCAAGCCAACAATGGTGAAACTGAGATTAAAAGTTCCAACAGTCATAACACTTAAGGTGACACTGGGTTCAATGCCATCAGCTACATTCCCAGTATGAGTAACGATACATGGCTCGGCCTAGTGAACGAGAACAAAAATAGGGCAAATTCCTCATGATCTAAATGATCTTTGTGCTCAGGTAAAAGCCTAAGAAACCATCAACAATGGTCCAAGAGCCTCATTTGTCGTGGTCATGGTCCCTCTCCCACTTATAGTCCCAGATCTTTTCCATGTCATACATGGTGCATGTGAAAGGGTTATGCTCGAGACTCACGTTGGTGATGCTACTGCCTATAACTAGGACGAACAGGTCGTGCACATCCATGAATTTGACCATGATGCTCTAATGCCCGAACCAGTCCTACCCTCCAAGAATCATAATGTTCATCTCCTCCTTCGTCGATGAGACTGTCTACCTTTGAACGACTTAGAGTAGTGGATGAGGGCATGACTTCCGCTTCAACTGCCTAAGCGACGAAGGATGAGTAAGAAATAACGGGCCTAGGAAATTCTCTATTCACTCCCGAACCTGGAAGGAAGTTTTAAGACAATGCTCCCATGAGAGGAAATTCCATTAATTTATCTTTCCTTTTGTAAAGAAAAATAAAAGGTCATCAACACATATTCACCATCGCTACTCACTATCTCCTTCTTGACGCCTAAGGTCTCCCCCTCTCATAAGGCATAAAAGGATGCCTTTCCAAGCAAGGGCCATGCACTGTCTGCAAGTGGTGGATGCAGATCTTAAGGAAGAAATGGCTTTGCTCAAGCAGTAGATGCTCATAATTAAAACCAAAAACCAAGGTGATGAGGCCCTCTTCGACGACGAAAATAGGGAGCTGTTCATAGTGGGGATACTAAGGACTTACATTCATTGAAGATGTGCTTTGATTCCATTGAAAAAGGATGGGAGCATTGACCCATACGATCATATTATGGATTTTAACTCCATCATTCATGTTGATCGACTCTCCAACAATGTTAAATACCTTCTATTCCCTTCCACCTTAACCAAACCGATTTTCCGCTGGTTCTTACATCTACAAGTTAGCAGTAGCCACTCTTAGGCCCAACTATACATCGATTTCAAAATTTTCTTCTTTGCCTCTCGAACATGAACTATCGTATTTTAGATATTTTGGATAATTATGGGGTTCAATAATTGTAGAGATGAGGCTTGACTATTATACTGATTCGTTTTGCCTAACTTACCAAATTTGGACTTTTCTTCTTTTTATTTTTCTATCTTTGCATCTATAATAATATAATAATCTCGAAATATCAGTTATACTTTCAGGACAATGCTAAATAGTTTTCCTCTAAGAACATCTACCCACACTACTACTTGATGACATGTGTATGAAATCCAATTGTACACATCTCTCCACAATCCAAGGACTAACTATGAAAACCAAAAAATAGCAAATGCATCAATTCGATGAAAAAGTTTCACATAAATACCATGCTTGTCATGGATGATAAAGAAGAAAATTGGAACAACTGAATAATAAATGACATAATTTTGACTTAAAGAGTTAAATAAGGAAATAATTAGACTTAGAGAGTCAAATTAACAAATTTATTTGACTTAAAAAGTGAAATTATCAAGTTCTCAATAACAACAAACAAAGGATAATGCAAATCTAAACAATAACTAACTAAGATGGAGCCAAATTACTTAATAGTTATTGAAATTTATGTTCGAACTGGGCCAGCCTACGGTGGAAGTAATGAGTGAATTTCATTTTTCTTTAACATTTTGAATCTTTATTAGGTATATGAAGTCTAATTAATTTAGAATATTTCTAAGTTCTTTTAAATAAAATATTTATTTTAATTTAATTTATAGAATGATTTTATACTTATTTAATTTAATGTTATAATTTATATATATGTGTATCATAAACCCACACACATTTGTGTTTATGTAACATATCAATCCGTGCAAGGTATTACATGCCCGTGTATAAGTGCTTGGATTTACACTGCAACAAACACGTTAGCTCGTCCTATATACAAGCATATTGTCCAAATGTATATTTATATACCTACATTTATGTAAATAAAATGTTGCAATATTTATATATGAATACATATAAATATATAAACTATATTTTATTTTAAATAATTGTTAAAACTGTTATATATATACATACTAGAATTTTAAAATTAATTATATGTATATATAATTATATAATATGTTCAAAATAAAAAAATTATTTATTTATTTCAAAGTAGAAATATATTTGCATATATTATTTTTTTTAAATATTTTAAATGCATTTATTCACATATATATATATATATATGCATAATATTATATTAAGTGTGTGTGTGTGTGTGTATATATACATACATGTTAATATCTTTAAAATATACAAATATATATGTGTATACTAAAATATCTATATATATACCTATTACTGCGCAAGGCGCAATATGTATATTTATAATTTTAAAAATGTATTTTAAAATAATATTTGTACCGATAATGCTTTAACAATTAATAAAAATATAATTTTTGAGTATAATTTAAAAATTTACATAAGAATCCGAGTGATATTTTTATTTTCGAACATTTAAAATATAATTTAATAATTTTAATATACATTTAAATCTATTTTTAATTTTCAGCTAGCATTTAAAATTTAAATTAAAAATAATTAAAAAACTGGTTTTTTGCTAAATATATATTATGTACAAATCTAATTTATTAAATACAAAACATATTTTATAATATATGTATATGTATATATTGTTGTAATTAATTTACTTAATTACCTAATTTGAATAATAATATATATGTGCAAAAATTATTTTTTTCAGCTGAATTTAATTTTGATACGAAACTATTTATATGAAAATTTTAAAACTATATTTAGATTATGATAAAGAATTTAAATCAAAAATCTCTTATATAATTAAAAAATGTATATTAATTAAATAATTTTTTTTAATTATCTCATGAGTATTATAGATGTTAAACGTAAAAAAATTAATATATAGAATATATCAAAACACAACTAATCTAATTACGATAATATGCTTTTATAATACAATAGTCACCTAATTATCAACGTAATACATATGAAATAAATAATATACATACATTATTATTCATATTAAGTATACATTGAAATGATGAGATCTGCTCTTTAAAATGGTTTTTTCAGTCCACCAGATTGCTAGTTTCTAAGTCGTTGACCACCAGCCATCAAATAGAAATTAATTTGAGTTGATTTGAAATTGAACTTAAACTGATAGAGAATGAAGGAGGTAGGGTTTGGCCAGTAATAGGTAAAGATGGAGGCTCAAAAAGTGTGATATAAGTGAGGATAGAGATGTTTCTATAAAGGAAGAAAATGATAAAACTTAGGATCTGATTAATCTTTACCCATTCTCCATGCCTTATCTCTACAACCGTAGCCCACGAAGATGTCATCATATGCCTGCACCTACCTTCCTCTATTAGCGCCAAACCAATTAGCCCCTTTCATGGGCTTTAAACCCATTTATAGCCCAAACAAATATTTTTGTTTTAAATCTGATTTAAACGCTTATCAATATCATATATTGATTAATATACTTATAACTTTTACAAATACATTTAACAATGTTTGTTCATTAAATAAAAATCGAATTTTTATAGTATTTCATGAATATTAATTATTTTACTTAATTTATAACAATTACAAATTAAATAAATCTTTTAGATTTAAAGGAGTATTCGTCATTTCGGCCGTGTGACCAATTTGGTGCAAATTTAGTTAGCAATTAATATCGAACTATTTGAATATTCATGTTCACATGCCACTTTACAGGTGGCGTGACATTTTAATCAAATTTATTTCTTACTTGGTTTCGATAAAATCCAATTTTACTTTACTAAGCATTACCTGATTATCACAATTATTTACACCAATTCTCTTTGTCAAAACTATGTCACTTTAGGCTTAAGGGATTTATTAATATAAACATTTCAGTATCGTCCATTTTCAACTCTATATTCCAAACACAAAATCCTTGATTCAATAATAACAATTATTATTAACCGAAATGCTCTGGCCAAAGTCTTTGACTTTGAGTTGACTTCAGTTGATCGTGATTCTAACCTTATACAATCGAGGAGACTAATTCCCTCTTAAACAATGTTTCACTTGCAATGCTTGCACTCGACCTAACTATAGTCCTTCGATGGACCTCATACCATGATTTAACTATAATCAAAGTGAAGCTTCCATATTGAAGATCAAAAGTATTCTCAAGTCAATAGAACTATGTTATTTTTCACATAGGTATTTTTTGTATGACCTTAGTTATATTAACCAACAAAAAACTATCGAGTGCGTTACTTCATAGTTATCCAATAACTATCAGTACGTAACCTCTTGGTGCAACTAGCAGGTATGAGTAATATACTATCCAATATTTGGAGAGCATTACGTACTTTAGTCTTAATGGATGTATCGATATTTATCTCGATACATCTTGACTAGGAATATTAAAAATGGTATTTTTTTAATTGTGATAAATTACTCTCGGTTACAACACTTTATAACTACTGTCATAAAACATACAATTTATAGATTTTCTATTAAATGGACTTTTAATTAAATTAATTAATTAACATAACACATTATATCAAGTATATAATAGAAAGAAAACACCTTTTATTTTGAACAAGATTCGTCAATGAGTTAGAAATATGTAACAAATTACATAAGGGAGAATTAATTTAAAGGACAAAAATTTGTATATTTTTAGCCTAAAGGACACGATATCAATATTTTGTAGGATCGATTTCACCCTAGAGGGGGAGGGGGTGAATAGGGGGATGGTGTTAATTATAAAATTTTATTGCGGAAGCTTAGAAAATATTCAATTCAGATCACAGAATAGCAACACAAATATCGCAGAATATAAATAACAGAAAAAACAGAACAACGGAGAATTTACCCAGCTTCGGCAAAACCCTGCCTACGTGCTGCCCCCAAGGTTTCTACTAGAAATTAGATAGTCCCTCGCTTACACACGTAAACTCGCTATACCCGCTATTGACTAACCTAACTCTACGCTCAAAACATTGCCACAACTCAGCCACTGAGTTGCGAATTCTCAAGCTACGCCACGTAGCTTGTCCCCTAGTCACACGACTAGAAAATTAAAACAGTTTAAAAAGAAAATACAATAAAAACAATTTAAAATACGAAACCCTAATTAATAAAAACGAAGCCCAAATAAATATTATTAGGACCGGCCCAATAATTAGATAAAAGGTGCGTCCCCCTTTTCTCCTTTTTATAATATCGGCCCGGTTCCTTTTACTTGAGAAAAATGGCGTTCGTCCCTTTTCTAGATTTAGGGTTTTGTATCTCGAAGCGCCTGTTTTAATTCAATCGAATCAATGATGATTTGCGTGTTGCCTTGATCGATTTGGTTCCTCGTTGCTCACTGTGGCTGCTTCGAGTTGATGGAGTTCGACTTCGATTCGGTATGCGATTTTAGTTTATACTATTCTGTTATGCTTGATTGAACTCCATGGATATATGCCGATGATGATTGTAGTAATTTATAGGGATTGAATTCCTAAATTTTCGTTCGTTCAGCTATATTTGAATTTGTCATATAAATTGCTCTGGCCGCTTGATGATGCTTGAACGATTGATGATTAATCTGACTTTGTCAAATTCATATCTTTCATGTTTCTTGGTTGACACGGTTTTGAATTCATTTTCGTGATAACCACGGCTTCCACTCCGTTCCTTTTTCTGTTGACTGTGACTTGTTTACTTCGGCTTTGTTGTTACTGCATTCATGGTTTTGCTTCGACCACTGTCTTGCATTTTTACTTGAGTACTGGGTTGCTCCAACTCTTCCTGTACTCAGTGTTGTGCGCATAGCACTGAGCTTTACTGTGAACTTTGTGGTCTGGTTTCACTTTGATTTTGTAGCATTCAAACTTGACGGCTCTGGCTCGATATTGATTTCCTTTCTTCTTTGGGCATTTGTAAAACATGTTGTTTGCATTTAAACTTTTATGCTTGGTTTTGTCTCGGTCTTGATTAGAAACTGTTTCTTTATACTGTTGCATTCCTCTGGTGCACTATGCTGTAGCCTTGGCCTTTGTTGGTTTTTGGTGGCATATGATTGTAGTGGCTTCATTGTCCTTGGCCATGTTGTCTTCAGTTGCTTGTATATATGTATTTACTTTGAGCATGTTGCATTTTGGGCATTGTTTCATCTGACTTCGATCTTGATACTTGCATACTGATGCATTCGAATGTTTTTTTTGTTGTATGTCTGGTGTAGTTGCATTGCATTGATATTGAGACCTGTAGTCTTCATTTGTGCTCTCTGTTTTGAGTAACTTCCCATGAGTACGTGTCTTGTTCATGCTGTTCGTATGCTTGTTGAGTTTGTATTGTACTCTGACTCATTTTTCGAGTCAGTGAACATTTATGTTGGTTTCATTGGTACTTGAATTTGAGACCTTTTGCATTTCAGTTGTATTGTGTTTGGTTTGGATTGAAGTTGCAGGCTTGTGTACTATGTCTTTTGAGCATTGCATTACTTCATGTATTCATGTGTACTCTTGAGTCGCATTGAGTTGGTCTTGTAGCATTGTTATTATGTTGGCATTTGTGGTTTGTGTTATGCTTCTTTGATCATGTTGGCTATTTGGTCGTTTGCACCTCTGATATGCAGCAGCTTGGTCATTTTGTACTTCTGGTCTTTTTTTGTTTAATGGCTGTTGCATTCTGGAGTTAGTCTTGACTGTGTATTTTGATGTTGTTGAGCCACTGTGCTTCGAGTATGTGTAGTCGAGTGTGATCTATGCATTTCTTTGTTTGTTGTGAAGTTGTGCACTTGCCTGCACTTGTACTTCTGGTTCTTCATGCATGTTCTCCTTTGTATTCTGGTCAGTGGTGATCTGTTGTTCAGTTTGCATCATGCTTTTGTGCATTTGGATTTTTGGTTGACCCTATGAATTATGTATCTTGACCATTTCATTTGATTTATCACCTGTGTTGAATCCATCTTGAGGCTCGGGTTTGACCTTGTGCTGAAGTCGAGATTTTATTTATATTGCACCTGAGTTGAACCCGTCTTTTTATTTGGGTTTGACCTTGTGCTCACCTGTCCCTGTAGCATTATCAAGTGTATATCGGTGTGCACGGCCTTGTGGCATGTACAGTGATACACTGTGCATGTCACATTGTTCGTGTGTGATGAATTCGAATATAAATGATGACGAACAACCCAAATAACTGAGGCAAATATCATTTTCAAAATTCACATTTTATTTTATATTGAAATATTTCTTTTTCAATTTTACTGCGTTAGTGAATATTTTTGCAGATTGCTCAGATGCTGGATTCAAACTGGAATGAAGTTGAAGATAAAATACGAGTTGAGTGAATGAGTGATGTGTAGTGAGGTTAAATGTAAATATGAATCTGTGATGTATTTGTAATCAAACTTGCATATGTATAGTGAGAGCTTGAATTTGTACTATTCAAAATTGTAATAAATATTTGTTTGAATAAAATATTCATTTGAATTCAAATTCCATGTTATTTATTTTATTCAGCAAATATTTATTTAAACTGTGAAAAATAAAATAGTATATTAACAAATACATTTAAATGAATGTATATATGTTTATTATCATCAAACAAAAATCATATAAGCGCATATTCAACAATCTCCCCCTTTTGATGATTACAAACATATATTTAAGATTTTGAATATGTTAAATGTATTTGATCATTGATATGCTCTAATTTGGTCCCCCTATTTAAATGCTTCCTCTCAACACAATACTCCCCCTACAAATATGCATACAATTAAATAATATGCAAATGAGCCTAGATGCAAATAGAAAATTATTTGACCATTGCTTGATTTTATTTGACAAAATCTTAACTTTTCTCTCCCCCTTTTGTTATCAGCAAAAGAGGAATAGTGTTAGAGAAAATAGAGATAAAATAATCGATATCAATCCAACATTAAAACTCAATTGAATATAAATATTAAATTTCGATAAAAAGTCAAACAAAAATCATAAATATTTTGTTAGGCGCATATTCCACTTTTAGAATGATGGGAACGATGCCATCATATAAATCCATACAGTTGTGTCTATTTGTGGTATATTTATATCAGGAATTTGAATATCTACTAACCATGTATAACCGTTAGGACTTTTAAATGAGATTAGTAGTATTCCAATTTTATTAAAAAAAATGAACTCAAGTATCTTCTAACCACGCATAACCGTGAGGACTTTTAAATGGGATTAGAATCAACTTGTTTATTTTAAAAATCAACTTTTGATATGCGTTCCATACATGCATAACCGTGAGGACTTTTAAATGAGCATGGAAGCACATAACAAATTCCAAGTAATTCACCCATGCATAACCGTGAGGACTTTTAAATGAGAGTGAATACTTGGTATTTATTTATTTTCATTATTATTATTATTATTATTATTATTTAAAAAAATGTAAAAATGAAAAACGAACGATTCCTGTTTAAAGTACCACATATTGACAAACAATATAGAATTTTGATGAGTGATGGTTGTTAGAAATATGATAGATATAGAGATGGTCATGGAATTTTTACCAACAAAAAGTTTTATAACTCTTGTTTAAATTTCTAAAGAAATTTTCTAATTATATTTTCTCGAGTTATAATATATGATCAATATCAACACTTATCACTTTTGCAATCACTAATTTTCTTTTCAATAATCATTTGGGAGTCAGATTAGTCAATATAGTCATTTAAAATCAAATTCAAAAATAATTATGAAATTAATTTTTCAAAAATGACTAATCTAAAAATATGGTCAAAAATGATTTTCTCGAGGGGGTTTTATAAGAAAATTTTCTGCTATTTGAAAATTGTTTGAAATGAAAAATATGCAGATATTTTCTTTGAAAAACGATGCAGTTACTAAATGTCTCAAAAATCACGTTCAACTAGTAATTTTTCTATCAACTAGATTACCAGTGTAATCTGCATCTGAATTTCTTTTTCACTCAAAATCATCATTAATTGAATTTGATTGACCAAACCATGAAGTATGCACCAAAAATTTCAAACTCAATTTTAACAGCATTTTAAATGACATTCTTTTGAATTTGAATTGAAGCCGTGAAAATAATCAAAAAACTGTGTATATAGAGTTAGCCGTATTATTAACCAAATGTATTATCCAACAAAACACTATTTTTAATCCAAACTGATATATATGAAGTAATTCAAAGAATCTAGAGAATTTTATAGTGTTGTGGCATAAGAATATAATTTGGCCAACTATTTTGAATAAGTCAAAATCATCATGTTTTCATCATCTCAATATTGGCTGATTTTAATTCAGAATACGGTGCAGATTATCACATTTAATATATCGTTTAAAACATACCATTACCTGTTTTACCTTTACGATATTTTTCGTTGTTGTCCGTTGTGATGCTGTCACCTTTATACTAGGCTAAGAAACTTTGTTTTGTCGCCCGTTGTATTTCTGGAACAGCCAAAATCCAGAGAACACTGTTGTTGTTCCTTAGCCTGCCACCACACCTACACGTTGAAAGATTTATGTGACCTATTTGTTTTTATAGGTCCATGGTTGTTAGTGGCAGAAAATTTTGAAAAATAATTTTGTGTAGACCCAAAACTATTTATAATTGTTCCCTTCGGCACCCAAATTTGTTTAACTTTGAGAGATTTTATATTTGTGCCTTTTGGAACCCAAATCGGTATAGTTTTCACATGTTTGGGTCTATAACAACAATTATTGTGATTGTGTCCATATTTTCTACAAATTGTGCACATAGAATTAACTTGATTAATATTGCTTTCAACAATTTTCGAACTATTATATCCAAGTCCTTTTCTAACCGTATTAACAGTATGCTTTCCTAATAGCATATTCAACGATTTTTCACTTTTTGAAAATTTATCTAAAGTCGTTGACAATTGTTGGACTTGTGTTTTGAGAGATTCATTTTCGTTTAACAACAGTGTGCACTTTTTAATAGAATTATCTCTCCTAGTATTTTCATTCTCTTTTAAAATCAGAATTACATTTTCAAGTGATTTTATATTGATTTCTGATTTTTTATTCTCATCTTCGAATGTTGGAAACTTATCACACTTAGGGATCCTACTTTGATAGGTTTTAACTAATTGGTCAAGTTGTTCATTTAATTCTATCAAAGTATATTTTTGTGATTCAAGTTTAGCATATTTCTCCCTAAGTCGTTCAAAACAGCCATTTACTTCGTGGAAATAAATAAGTAATTCAGAGTGAGTGAGTTTTGATACCTCGCTTGGCTCATCATCGTCGCTATCAGTTATATTTCCTTGAAGGCACATATCTGCTTTCTCACTCTCACTGCTAGAACTTTGATTATCTTCATCACTTGTATTCCACGTGGCTGCAAAACTTTTCCTTTTTGATTTCTTTTTAAAGTCGCGTTGATTTTGAGGACAATTGGGCTTGATGTGTCCGGGTTGATTGCACTTGTGACAGATGATCTTCTGTTCTTCAGAGTAGTCTAGTGCTTTGGCTATTCTGCTTTTCCCTTTTGAATTCGAGCTGAATTTCCATATTTGTAATTCCACTTTTTGAATTTCTTTATTAATAGCTCCAATTCTGCTGCTGCTTCATCATCGTCATCGTCATCTCTTTCGGTTGTTCCTTTGAGAGCTATTGATTTCTTTCGAGTATCACTTCCTTCACGCTCTTCCTTGAATTTCATTTCTAGCTCATAAGTGGTGAGATTTCCGATGAGTTCTTCAACTTTCATTTGTTTTAAATCTTTCGATTCTTGAATGGCAGTCACCTTTGCTTCAAATTTTCGTGGAAGGACTCTGAGGATTTTTCGGACTATCTCCAACTCCGTGTATGATTTTCCAAGAGCTTTTGATTTATATACGATATTGGAAAGTCGTCCATGCATCTCTTTAACATTTTCTTCTTTTGCCATTGTGAAGTTCTCGTATTCGCTGCTTAGCATGGCAAGGCGAGATTATTTGACTTGAGATGTTCCTTCATGAGTCACTTCTAGTGTGTGCCATATTTCCTGCGCAGTTAGACAATGCGAGACACGATTAAATTCAAATTGATCCAGTGAACAGATAATAGAATTCATAGCTTTAGCATTAGTATTTTGTAATTTATTTTCTAGTTCTGTCCATTGTTCCTTTGGTTTCTCTATTTTCTGATTATCTACAGTTATAGTCGGTATTCTATAACCCGTCTCAACAATATTCCAAGCGTCAATGGTTTTTAGAAAAATTTCCATCCTATTTTTCCAGTAAGCATATTCACCATTGAACATTGGTGGTCTAACTATGGATTGACCCTCAACAAAAGCAGTATTAAAAGAAGCCATTTTAAAAATTCAAATTTTTAAAACAAAAACTGATTTTTGAAACACTAATTTTTAAAACAAAATTGGTTTTTGTAAAATCAAATTTTTGAAACAAAAACGGCTTTTGTTCCTAGCTCTGACACCACTTGTAGGATCGATTTCACCCTAGAGGGGGGGGGGGGTGAATAGGATGATAGTGTTAATTATAAAAATTTATTGCGGAAGCTTAGAAAATATTCAATTCAGATCACTGAATAGCAGCACAGATATCGCAGAATATAAATAACAGAAAAAACAGAACAACACAGAATTTACCCAGCTTCGGCAAAACTCTGCCTACGTGCTGCCCCCAAGGGTTCTACTAGAAATTAGATAGTCCCTCGCTTACACACGTAAACTCGCTATACCCGCTATTGACTAACCTAACTCTACGCTCAAAACCTTGCCACAACTCAGCCACTTAGTTGCGAATTCTCAAGCTACGCCACGTAGCTTGTCCCCTAGTCACATGACTAGAAAATTAAAACAGTTTAAAAAGAAAATACAATTAAAAACAATTTAAAATACAAAACCCTAATTAATAAAAACTAAGCCCAAATTAATATTATTAGGACCGGCCCAATAATTAGATAAAAGGTGCGTCCCCCTTTTCTCCTTTTTATAATATCGGCCCGGTTCCTTTTACTTGAGAAAAATGGCGTTCGTCCCTTTTCTAGATTTAGGGTTTTGTATCTCGAAGCGCCTGTTTTAATTCAATCGAATCAATGATGATTTGCGTGTTGCCTTGATCGATTTGGTTCCTCGTTGCTCACTGTGGCTGCTTCGAGTTGATGGAGTTCGACTTCGATTCGGTATGCGATTTTAGTTTATACTATTCTGTTATGCTTGATTGAACTCCATGGATATATGCCGATGATGATTGTAGTAATTTATAGGGATTGAATTCCTAAATTTTCGTTCGTTCAGCTATATTTGAATTTGTCATATAAATTGCTCTGGCCGCTTGATGATGCTTGAACGATTGATGATTAATCTGACTTTGTCAAATTCGTATCTTTCACGTTTCTTGGTTGACACGGTTTTGAATTCATTTTCGTGATAACCACGGCTTCCACTCCGTTCCTTTTTCTGTTGACTGTGACTTGTTTACTTCGGCTTTGTTGTTACTGCATTCATGGTTTTGCTTCGACCACTGTCTTGCATTTTTACTTGAGTACTGGGTTGCTCCAACTCTTCCTGTACTCAGTGTTGTGCGCATAGCACTGAGCTTTACTGTGAACTTTGTGGTCTGGTTTCACTTTGATTTTGTAGCATTCAAACTTGACGGCTCTGGCTCGATATTGATTTCCTTTCGTCTTTGGGCATTTGTAAAACATGTTGTTTGCATTTAAACTTTTATGCTTGGTTTTGTCTCGGTCTTGATTAGAAACTGTTTCTTTATACTGTTGCATTCCTCTGGTGTACTATGCTGTAGCCTTGGTCTTTGTTGGTTTTTGGTGGCATATGATTGTAGTGGCTTCATTGTCCTTGGCCATGTTGTCTTCAGTTGCTTGTATATATGTATTTACTTTGAGCATGTTGCATTTTGGGCATTGTTTCATCTGACTTTGATCTTGATACTTGCATACTGATGCATTCAAATGTTTTTTTTTGTTGTATGTCTGGTGTAGTTGCATTGCATTGATATTGAGACCTGTAGTCTTCATTTGTGCTCTCTGTTTTGAGTAACTTCCCATGAGTACGTGTCTTGTTCATGCTGTTCGTATGCTTGTTGAGTTTGTATTGTACTCTGACTCATTTTTCAAGTCAGTGAACATTTATGTTGGTTTCATTGGTACTTGAATTTGAGACCTTTTGCATTTCAGTTGTATTGTGTTTGGTTTGGATTGAAGTTGCAGGCTTGTGTACTATGTCTTTTGAGCATTGCATTACTTCATGTATTCATGTGTACTCTTGAGTCGCATTGAGTTGGTCTTGTAGCATTGTTATTATGTTGGCATTTGTGGTTTGTGTTATGCTTCTTTGATCATGTTGGCTATTTGGTCGTTTGCACCTCTGATATGTAGCAGCTTGGTCATTTTGTACTTCTGGTCTTTTTTTGTTTAATGGCTGTTGCATTCTGGAGTTAGTCTTGACTGTGTATTTTGATGTTGTTGAGCCACTGTGCTTCGAGTATGTGTAGTCGAGTGTGATCTATGCATTTCTTTGTTTGTTGTGAAGTTGTGCACTTGCCTGCACTTGTACTTCTGGTTCTTCATGCATGTTCTCCTTTGTATTCTGGTCAGTGGTGATCTGTTGTTCAGTTTGCATCATGCTTTTGTGCATTTGGATTTTTGTTTGACCCTATGAATTATGTATCTTGACCATTTCATTTGATTTATCACCTGTGTTGAATCCATCTTGAGGCTCGGGTTTGACCTTGTGCTGAAGTCGAGATTTTATTTATATTGCACCTGAGTTGAACCCGTCTTTTTATTTGGGTTTGACCTTGTGCTCACCTGTCCCTGTAGCATTATCAAGTGTATATCGGTGTGCACGGCCTTGTGGCATGTACAGTGATACACTGTGCATGTCACATTGTTCGTGTGTGATGAATTCAAATATAAATGATGACGAACAACCCAAATAACTGAGGCAAATATCATTTTCAAAATTCACATTTTATTTTATATTGAAATATTTCTTTTTCAGTTTTACTGCGTTAGTGAATATTTTTGCAGATTGCTTAGATGCTGGATTCAAACTGGAATGAAGTTGAAGATAAAATACGAGTTGAGTGAATGAGTGATGTGTAGTGAGGTTAAATGTAAATATGAATCTGTGATGTATTTGTAATCAAACTTGCATATGTATAGTGAGAGCTTGAATTTGTACTATTCAAAATTGTAATCAATATTTGTTTGAATAAAATATTCATTTGAATTCAAATTCCATGTTATTTATTTTATTCAGCAAATATTTATTTAAACTGTGAAAAATAAAATAGTATATTAACAAATACATTTAAATGAATGTATATATGTTTATTATCATCAAACAAAAATCATATAAGCGCATATTCAACAATCTCCCCCTTTTGATGATTACAAACATATATTTAAGATTTTGAATATGTTAAATGTATTTGATCATTGATATGCTCTAATTTGGTCCCCCTATTTAAATGCTTCCTCTCAACACAATACTCCCCCTACAAATATGCATACAATTAAATAATATGCAAATGAGCCTAGATGCAAATAGAAAATTATTTGACCATTGCTTGATTTTATTTGACAAAATCTTAACTTTTCTCTCCCCCTTTTGTTATCAGCAAAAGAGGAATAGTGTTAGAGAAAATAGAGATAAAATAATCGATATCAATCCAACATTAAAACTCAATTGAATATAAATATTAAATTTTGATAAAAAGTCAAACAAAAATCATAAATATTTTGTTAGGCGCATATTCCACTTTTAGAATGATGGGAACGATGTCATCATATAAATCCATACAGTTGTGTCTATTTGTGGTATATTTATATCAGGAATTTGAATATCTACTAACCATGCATAACCGTTAGGACTTTTAAATGAGATTAGTAGTATTCCAATTTTAAAATGAACTCAAGTATCTTCTAACCACGCATAACCGTGAGGACTTTTAAATGGGATTAGAATCAACTTGTTTATTTTAAAAATCAACTTTTGATATGCGTTCCATACATGCATAACCGTGAGGACTTTTAAATGAGCATGGAAGCACATAACAAATTCCAAGTAATTCACCCATGCATAACCGTGAGGACTTTTAAATGAGAGTGAATACTTGGTATTTATTTATTTTCATTATTATTATTATTATTATTATTATTTAAAAAAATGTAAAAATGAAAAACGAACGATTCCTGTTTAAAGTACCACATATTGACAAACAATATAGAATTTTGATGAGTGATGGTTGTTAGAAATATGATAGATATAGAGATGGTCATGGAATTTTTACCAACAAAAAGTTTTATAACTCTTGTTTAAATTTCTAAAGAAATTTTCTAATTATACTTTCTCGAGTTATAATATATGATCAATATCAACACTTATCACTTTTGCAATCACTATTTTTCTTTTCAATAATCATTTGGGAGTCAGATTAGTCAATATTGTCATTTAAAATCAAATTCAAAAATAATTATGAAATTAATTTTTCAAAAATGACTAATCTAAAAATATGGTCAAAAATGATTTTCTCGAGGGGGTTTTATAAGAAAATTTTCTGCTATTTGAAAATTGTTTGAAATGAAAAATATGCAGATATTTTCTTTGAAAAACGATGCAGTTACTAAATGTCTCAAAAATCACGTTCAACTAGTAATTTTTCTATCAACTAGATTACCAGTGTAATCTGCATCTGAATTTCTTTTTCACTCAAAATCATCATTAATTGAATTTGATTGACCAAACCATGAAGTATGCACCAAAAATTTCAAACTCAATTTTAACAGCATTTTAAATGACATTCTTTTGAATTTGAATTGAAGCCGTGAAAATAATCAAAAAACTGTGTATATAGAGTTAGCCGTATTATTAACCAAATGTATTATCCAACAAAACACTATTTTTAATCCAAACTGATATATATGAAGTAATTCAAAGAATCTAGAGAATTTTATAGTGTTGTGGCATAAGAATATAATTTGGCCAACTATTTTGAATAAGTCAAAATCATCATGTTTTCATCATCTCAATATTGGCTGATTTTAATTCAGAATACGGTGCAGATTATCACATTTAATATATCGTTTAAAACATACCATTACCTGTTTTACCTTTACGATATTTTTCGTTGTTGTCCGTTGTGATGCTGTCACCTTTATACTAGGCTAAGAAACTTTGTTTTGTCGCCCGTTGTATTTCTGGAACAGCCAAAATCCAGAGAACACTGTTGTTGTTCCTTAGCCTGCCACCACACCTACACGTTGAAAGATTTATGTGACCTATTTGTTTTTATAGGTCCATGGTTGTTAGTGGCAGAAAATTTTGAAAAATAATTTTGTGTAGACCCAAAACTATTTATAATTGTTCCCTTCGGCACCCAAATTTGTTTAACTTTGAGAGATTTTATATTTGTGCCTTTTGGAACCCAAATCGGTATAGTTTTCACATGTTTGGGTCTATACCAACAATTATTGTGATTGTGTCCATATTTTCTACAAATTGTGCACATAGAATTAACTTGATTAATATTGCTTTCAACAATTTTCGAACTATTATATCCAAGTCCTTGTCTAACCGTATTAACAGTATGATTTCCTAATAGCATATTCAACGATTTTTCACTTTTTGAAAATTTATCTAAAGTCGTTGACAATTGTTGGACTTGTGTTTTGAGAGATTCATTTTCGTTTAACAACTGTGTGCACATTTTAATAGAATTATCTCTCCTAGTATTTTCATTCTCTTTTAAAATCAGAATTACATTTTCAAGTGATTTTATATTGATTTCTGATTTTTTATTCTCATCTTCGAATGTTGGAAACTTATCACACTTAGGGATCCTACTTTGATAGGTTTTAACTAATTGGTCAAGTTGTTCATTTAATTCTATCAAAGTATATTTTTGTGATTCAAGTTTAGCATATTTCTCCCTAAGTCGTTCAAAACAGCCATTTACTTCGTGGAAATAAATAAGTAATTCAGAGTGAGTGAGTTTTGATACCTCGCTTGGCTCATCATCGTCGCTATCAGTTATATTTCCTTGAAGGCACATATCTGCTTTCTCACTCTCACTGCTAGAACTTTGATTATCTTCATCACTTGTATTCCACGTGGCTGCAAAACTTTTCCTTTTTGATTTATTTTTAAAGTCGCGTTGATTTTGAGGACAATTGGGCTTGATGTGTCCGGGTTGATTGCACTTGTGACAGATGATCTTCTGTTCTTCAGAGTAGTCTAGTGCTTTGGCTATTCTTCTTTTCCCTTTTGAATTCGAGCTGAATTTCCATATTTGTAATTCCACCTTTTGAATTTCTTTATTAATAGCTCCAATTCTGCTGCTGCTTCATCATCGTCATCGTCATCTCTTTCGGTTGTTCCTTTGAGAGCTATTGATTTCTTTCGAGTATCACTTCCTTCACGCTCTTCCTTGAATTTCATTTCTAGCTCATAAGTGGTGAGATTTCCGATGAGTTCTTCAACTTTCATTTGTTTTAAATCTTTCGATTCTTGAATGGCAGTCACCTTTGCTTCAAATTTTCGTGGAAGGACTCTGAGGATTTTTCGGACTATCTCCAACTCCGTGTATGATTGTCCAAGAGCTTTTGATTTATATACGATATTGGAAAGTCGTCCATGCATCTCTTTAACATTTTCTTCTTTTGCCATTGTGAAGTTCTCGTATTCGCTGCTTAGCATGGCAAGGCGAGATTATTTGACTTGAGATGTTCCTTCGTGAGTCACTTCTAGTGTGTGCCATATTTCCTGCGCAGTTAGACAATGCGAGACACGATTAAATTCAAATTGATCCAGTGAACAGATAATAGAATTCATAGCTTTAGCATTAGTATTTTGTAATTTATTTTCTAGTTCTGTCCATTGTTCCTTTGGTTTCTCTATTTTCTGATTATCTACAGTTATAGTCGGTATTCTATAACCCGTCTCAACAATATTCCAAGCGTCAATGGTTTTTAGAAAAATTTCTATCCTATTTTTCCAGTAAGCATATTCACCATTGAACATTGGTGATCTAACTATGGATTGACCCTCAACAAAAGCAGTATTAAAAGAAGCCATTTTAAAAATTCAAATTTTTAAAACAAAAACTGATTTTTGAAACACTAATTTTTAAAACAAAAATTGGTTTTTGTAAAATCAAATTTTTGAAACAAAAACGGCTTTTGTTCCTAGCTCTGATACCACTTGTAGGATCGATTTCACCCTAGAGGGGGGGGTGAATAGGGTGATAGTGTTAATTATAAAAATTTATTGCGGAAGCTTAGAAAATATTCAATTCAGATCACAGAATAGCAGCACATATATCGCAGAATATAAATAACAGAAAAAACAGAACAACACAGAATTTACCCAGCTTCGGCAAAACTCTGCCTACGTGCTGCCCCCAAGGGTTCTACAAGAAATTAGATAGTCCCTCGCTTACACACGTAAACTCGCTATACCCGCTATTGACTAACCTAACTCTACGCTCAAAACCTTGCCACAACTCAGCCACTTAGTTGTGAATTCTCAAGCTACGCCATGTAGCTTGTCCCCTAGTCACATGACTAGAAAATTAAAACAGTTTAAAAAGAAAATACAATTAAAAATAATTTAAAATACAAAACCCTAATTAATAAAAACTAAGCCCAAATTAATATTATTAGGAACGGCCCAATAATTAGATAAAAGGTGCGTCCCCCTTTTCTCCTTTTTATAATATCGGCCCGGTTCCTTTTACTTGAGAAAAATGGCGTTCGTCCCTTTTCTAGATTTAGGGTTTTGTATCTCGAAGCGTCTGTTTTAATTCAATCGAATCAATGATGATTTGCGTGTTGCCTTGATCGATTTGGTTCCTCGTTGCTCACTGTGGCTGCTTCGAGTTGATGGAGTTCGACTTCGATTCGGTATGCGATTTTAGTTTATACTATTCTGTTATGCTTGATTGAACTCCATGGATATATGCCGATGATGATTGTAGTAATTTATAGGGATTGAATTCCTAAATTTTCGTTCGTTCAGCTATATTTGAATTTGTCATATAAATTGCTCTGGCCGCTTGATGATGCTTGAACGATTGATGATTAATCTGACTTTGTCAAATTCGTATCTTTCACGTTTCTTGGTTGACACGGTTTTGAATTCATTTTCGTGATAACCACGGCTTCCACTCCGTTCCTTTTTCTGTTGACTGTGACTTGTTTACTTCGGCTTTGTTGTTACTGCATTCATGGTTTTGCTTCGACCACTGTCTTGCATTTTTACTTGAGTACTGGGTTGCTCCAACTCTTCCTGTACTCAGTGTTGTGCGCATAGCACTGAGCTTTACTGTGAACTTTGTGGTCTGGTTTCACTTTGATTTTGTAGCATTCAAACTTGACGGCTCTAGCTCGATATTGATTTCCTTTCGTCTTTGGGCATTTGTAAAACATGTTGTTTGCATTTAAACTTTTATGCTTGGTTTTGTCTCGGTCTTGATTTGAAACTGTTTCTTTATATTGTTGCATTCCTCTGGTGCACTATGCTGTAGCCTTGGTCTTTGTTGGTTTTTGGTGGCATCTGATTGTAGTGGCTTCATTGTCCTTGGCCATGTTGTCTTCAGTTGCTTGTATATATGTATTTACTTTGAGCATGTTGCATTTTGGGTATTGTTTCATCTGACTTCGGTCTTGATACTTGCATACTAATGCATTCGAAGGTTTTTTTTGTTGTATGTCTGGTGTAGTTGCATTGCATTGATATTGAGACCTGTAGTCTTCATTTGTGCTCTCTGTTTTGAGTAACTTCCCATGAGTACATGTCTTGTTCATGCTGTTCGTATGCTTGTTGAGTTTGTATTGTACTCTGACTCATTTTTCAATTCAGTAAACATTTATGTTGGTTTCATTGGTACTTGAATTTGAGACCTTTTGCATTTCAGTTTTATTGTGTTTGGTTTGGATTGAAGTTGCAGGCTTGTGTACTATGTCTTTTGAGCATTGCATTACTTCATGTATTCATGTGTACTCTTAAGTCGCATTGAGTTGGTCTTGTAGCATTGTTATTGTGTTGGCATTTGTGGTTTGTGTTATGCTTGTTTGATCATGTTGGCTATTTGGTCGTTTGCACCTCTGATATGCAGCAGCTTGGTCATTTTGTACTTCTGGTCTTTGTTTGTTTAATGGTTGTTGCATTCTGGAGTTAGTCTTGTCTGTGTATTTTGATGTTGTTGAGCCATTGTGCTTCGAGTATGTGTAGTCGAGTGTGATCTGTGCATTTCTTTGTTTGTTGTGAAGTTGTGCACTTGCCTGCACTTGTACTTCTAGTTCTTCATGCATGTTCTCCTTTGTATTCTGGTCAGTGGTGATCTGTTGTTCAGTTTGCATCATGCTTTTGTGCATTTGGATTTTTGGTCGACCCTATGAATTATGTATCTTGAACATTTCATTTGATTTATCACCTGTGTTGAATCCAGCTTGAGGCTCGGGTTTGACCTTGTGCTGAAGTCAAGATTTTATTTATATTGCACCTGAGTTGAACCCGTCTTTTTATTTGGGTTTGACCTTGTGCTCACATGTCCCTGTAGCATTATCAAATGTATATCGGTGTGCACGGCCTTGTGGCATGTACAGTGATACACTGTGCATGTCACATTGTTGGTGTGTGATGAATTCAAATATAAATGATGACGAACAACCCAAATAACTGAGGCAAATATCATTTTCAAAATTCACATTTTATTTTATATTGAAAAAATATTTCTTTTTCAGTTTTACTGCTTTAGTGAATATTTTTGCAGATTGCTCAGATGCTGGATTCAGACTGGAATGAAGTTGAAGATAAAATACGAATTGAGTGAATGAGTGATGTGTAGTGAGGTTAAATGTAAATATGAATCTGTGATGTATTTGTAATCAAACTTGCATATGTATAGTGAGAGCTTGAATTTGTACTATTCAAAATTGTAATAAATATTTGTTTGAATAAAATATTCATTTGAATTCAAATTCCATGTTATTTATTTTATTCAGCAAATATTTATTTAAACTGTGAAAAATAAAATAGTACATTAACAAATACGTTTAAATGAATGTATATATGTTTATTATCATCAAACAAAAATCATAAAAGCGCATATTCAACATATTTTAACCACAATGACAAACATTCTCCTAAAAATTATTCATAAGGACAAACATTCTTCCAAAATTATTCATAAGGACAAACATTTTTTCAAAACTGCTACCGAACTAAAAAATGATACATAAAACTGCTACCGATAATGACGCAGCGGAAATAACAAACGAAGCAAAACGATAAAACAATACCAAGATAAATGCCCAAATCCGTTGTTCTCTCGAGATACCGGATTCTAGCTATCTTCAACATGTTGATCGCGCACGATTCCGCTTTAGAAGATCTATGATTCTTCGACGTTGATCTCGCGTACAAGATTCCATGAATCAGCTTCAAATTCGTTGATTCGAGCGCACTCGAATATCCGAATATGGAAGAAGAAGGAGATCACACTCAACTTCAACAAAAGTGGCAAAAGCACACAAAAAATTTTATTCAAAATCAACTCCCATTTTACAAATGATCATACACCCCTATTTATAGGGAAAGTACAACACCACACGACTCAACACAACTACAACACGACTTAACAAACAAACAAACGAATCAAGAAAATACAACATTCAATGACTCAACAATACACAACAACATAACATCAGACGACTCAACACACTTCGGCAGCGACGTAAGACTTCGGCAGCGACATAAGATAATTCGCGACTTAGGTTGTCAGGCAACAAAGTAATGGCCGCGACTTAGCAAAATGAAGAAATCTCGCGACATAAGGCTGGAGCAACCTAAGGCCTCGCGACATAGGGATTCTGCTTGCGACCTAGGGCTTCGCGACATAAGGATTCAGTTCGTTCGCAACCTAAGATGGAGCGACCTAAGGCTTCGCGACATAGGGATTTTTCTCGCGACCTAGGGAAGCGTGATTCAGGGAAGCGACTTACGTTAAGTCATTTATCTCGCGCTGCATCATCCTCCCCCGTTTGAAAAGAATTCGACCCCGAATTCACTCTTTCCTCTTCTTCGACATGCTTATTCTCAAGATATGGAATCAAGTGTTTGACGTTGAAAACATCAGTCGTATGGATATGATCCGGCAATCTTAGCTGATAAGCATTCTCATTAATCTTCTTTATGATTTCCGAAGGACCAATCTTTCTAGCAGCTAATTTGTTGTAAGAACCAACGGGAAATCGATCCTTAGTCAATACTGCATATACAAAATCTCCTTCTTTGAATTCAACATGTCATCGTTTGATATCTGCGGATTGCTTATATTTCTCACTCGCCTTAAGCAACCGTTCCTGCACAGTCTTGTGGCATCCTTGCAATTCATTCACAAAATCACTAGCTCGTTTGATCACTCTTTTCTGCTGTGGTACAATAGATAAATCCAATGGTCCCTTCGGAATTGTTGAATAAACAACCTGGAACGGACTGAAACCAGTGCTACGATTAACTGCATGGTTGTGTGCAAACTCAGCTTGACACAGCTTGGAATCCCAACTCTTCAAATTGTCATTCACGAGGCATCTCAATAGATTACCCAGGGATCTATTCACAACTTCTGTCTGTCCATCTGTCTGTGGACGATAAGCACTACTAAATTTTAGCTTCGTCCCGACCATTCTCCATACAATCATCCAAAAATGACTCAGAAAACGAGTGTCTCTATCTGATACAATAGATTCAGGTAACCCATGAAGACGATAGATCTCTCTGAAGTATAACTGTGCGAAATTAACTGCATCTGCCGTCTTCTTGCATGCGATAAAATGTACCATTTTTGAAAATCGATCAACCACCACATAGATAGAATCATTGCCACGTTGCGCCCTCGGCAAACCCAATACAAAGTCCATATTAACATCTACCCATGGCTTAGTAGGTATATGCAACGGCAAATATAAACCTGCATTTGTCGCGGTCCCCTTTGAAACTTGACAAATATGGCACCTCTGAACAAACCTTTCGACTTATTTCCTCATTGACGGCCAAAAATAAGTCTTTGAAATCAACTGCATAGTACGGTCGCGGCCCACGTGTCCTTCTTCATGCAATTCTTTGATAATTTTCATTCGTAAACTGCAATCTGGAATACACAATTGATTTCCCTTGAACAGAAAACCATCAACCAGCATATATCAATCCATGCTTCCCTGCTTGACTTTGTCTAGGATTTCGAAGAAATGTGAATCCGTAGTAAGCAAATCTGGAAGTAAATCAAAATCCATCATCTCTACTCGCATGATTGTTAGTAAAATATTCCTCCGACTCAATGCATCTGCGACGCGATTAGTTACTCCAGACTTATGCTTCACGACGAATGTAAATTGCTGCAAATAAGCTATCCACGATGCATGCCTAGCTGCAATTTTATTCTGCCCTTGTAAATGTTTCAATGCTTCATGGTCCGTATACAAAACAAATTCTTTGTGGGACAAGTAATGTCTCCAATGCTTCACAGCTTGCACAATAGCATAAAACTCCACATCATAAATATTGTATCTCATCTTTGCTCTAAAAGTTTTTCACTGAAATAGGGAATTGGACGACCCTTCTGACTCAACGCTCCTCCAATTCCAACTTTCGATGCACCGTATGTAACTCAAATAGTAACTGAAAATCTGGCAACACTAGAATCGGTGCTGAGATTAAAAGTTCCTTGATTTGTTCAAAAGCAAATCCTGCCTCTTCCATCCATGAAAACTTCTTTCCTTTCATACAATCAGTACTACTAAATTGCGGTATAAATCTTCGATAAAATGAAGCTAACCATGAAAACTTCTGACTTCGGTTATAGTTTTGGGTTGTGGCCAATTTCTAATTGCGGCTACTTTACTTTGGTCCACTTGTATCCCTTCCTCAGACACAACATAACCCAAAAATAAAACACTTGGCGTCATGAACACGCATTTCTTCGTCGCTGCATAGAACTATTCTTGACGAAGAGTAGTTAACACCTTTCGCAAGTGTTGAATGTGCTCCTCTGTACTTGCACATAGATTAAGATATCATCAAAGTAAACTATGACAAACTTTCCAATGTAAGGTCTGAAAATTTGATTCATCACCCTCATAAATGTACTTGGTGCATTAGATAGACCAAACGGCATAACCAGCCATTCATATAATCCTTCCCGAGTCTTGAATGATGTCTTCCATTCATCACCTGGTCTAATGCGAATCTGATGATAACCACTCTTAAGATCGATCTTCGAAAAGATTACAGACCCACTGATTTGATCCAATAGATCATCAAGTCTTGGCATAGGAAATCTGTATCTGACAGTTATTTTGTTGAGTGCCCTGCTATCTGTGTACATTCTCCATGAACCATCTTTCTTCGGTACCAACAAAGCTGGTACAGCACAAAGATTGAGACTCTCTCAAACACGCCCTTGCTCAAGTAACTCCTCAACCTGTCTCCTCAATTCTTCATTCTCTTTCGGACTCATAGATAATATGGCCTATGCGGTAAAACAACACCTGGCACTAGATCAATTTAATGTTGTATGTCCCTCAATGGCGGTAATTCCTTGGGCAATTCCGCAGGAAAGACATCTTCAAATTCATTCAACACTGGTCTAACTTCCTCAGGAATTTCAACATCTTCTCTTGTCTCATACCCAATCAACATAAACAATTCAGCACTATCTTTCACTTCTTCAACAAATTCTTCGAAGATAATAAACTAGCTGATTCCACTTTCTTCTCTGGCTTGCTTTCACTTTGTTCATGCTTCTTAGGAACTAAGGTAATTTGAGTTCCTTCGAACATGAAACTGTAGCTGTTGGTGCAACCATTATGTTGTACTGCTCGATCATACTGCCACGGTCTTCCCAATAGTAAATGACACACATCCATATCCACAACATCACACCATATATCATCTTTGTACTTCTTCCTAATAGAAAATGTAACAAAAGCTCTTCTTCCTACCGTCACTTCTCCACCTTTCTTTAGCCATGCCAGTTTATAAGGTCTAGTGTGTTTTTCAGTCTTCAACCCTAACTTTGTGACGGCTTCTTCGGAAATAATGTTATCACAGCTTCCCGCATCAATAACAAATCGACAAACCTTTCCTAAGATAGTACATGTAGACTGAAAAATATTGCTTCTTAGCCAACTAGAATCATTCTCATGCTTAGGCACTAAACAAGACCTTCTTATCATCAAATTACATCCTTCGTCTCCTGTCACAACTTCTTCATCTTCATCAAACTTCGATGGTTGAGAATAATCAACTTCAGCTTCCACATCCTCGTACTCACATTCCTCTGCAACTAATGTTCTCTTCTTTGGCTTTGTACATTCATTACTTTTGTGGCCAAACTCCTGACAATTATAGCACTTGATACTGTTGTTGACCTTCGCTTTAGCGGCTTCATTGACAATTGACTTACTGACTGCTTTTGGGAACATTAGCACTGCTACTAGCACCCTTACTCTGGTTGTTTGAACCCACAAACACACCACTTCCTCGTCTCCCTTGTTTCTCCCAAGCTAGAGCTTTCTGATGTGCTTCAGCAACAGACATTGGATTAAACATATTCACCATGTCCTGAATTTGCATTAGTAACCCTCCAATATATCTAGCTGTTAGTTGTTCCTCGGTCTCCATAATATCATTCCTTGCAATCAATTGATAGAATACATCTGCATAATCATTCACCGTCCTCGTCCCTTATCTCAAATTCGGCAAACATTGATACATAAGAGATTGATAATTGTACGCAAGAAAGTTGCTTTCATCATCTTTCTCATCTTCTCCCAAGTGACAACTTTTGATTTTCCCATTCTCTCCCGAGTTAGTTTAGTTTGCTGCCACCAAGCCATAGCTCTTACCTTAGTCTTGTAGCAACTAACTGAATTCTGCGATTCTCAGGCACTTCTTTGAATTCCAAAATTTCTTCAACATTCGACAACCAATCAAGAAATTCTTCTGCTTGCATACCACCTTTGAACTCTGGAATTTCCATTCTCATACCCGACTCCCATTTACGATCATTTTCTCAATCCACATATTGATTTCGCACTTGGCCTCGGTTACGATAATGAATACTACCTCCATCACCATCCTCCTCAAAATCATATGTACTTCGATATCGATCCCGTCCATCTACATCTCTACGTCTGTTAACGGTAAAAATGGTTTTAACGCTAGCACCTGGTGTAGGTCGTGATGAAGTGAAAGCACCACCCGTCTGCACGGGAAACAAAGTAAAAAGAAAATAGCAGAAAAGTAAAAGAGACAGAGATTTTTATAGTGGTTCGGCTTCTAACCAGCCTACATCCACTTTACATCCTCCATTATCTTCTTTGTACACGCTTTTACAAGATTACAACACTTTTACAGCACGATCTTTCGATTACAACAGCTTTACAACACGACTTTACAATTACAATACGATTGAAGAGAGAAGTTAGGATTTTGATGATCAATTTCTCTTCGAATCACTCTTGAATGAAGTAGATCTCTTGATGAAGAATCTTCAATGGTTGAAGTGTTGGAAGAATGGAGAAAACTGCGGAGTGTCGGCGTCTTCGAATCCGGGAAAAGTCCCCCTCTAGTTGGAGTAAGCGGAGTATTTATAGGAGAGCTCGGAGTTAGGTCGGCTGGTTTAGGCCGTGAGCGACCTAAGATAGGTCGTAGGTCGTGGGTTGATGAGTTACAACCTAAAGGGGTTGACTATAGGTCGTGGGCGACTTATGGAGTGGCAGAGGAAGGAGTAACGACTTAAGGGATAATGGCAGTAGGAGTTATGGCGTGGAGCGACCTAAGAGAAAAGGCGGGGTCTGCTTTAGGTCGTGAGCGACTTATCTTTGTGGAGTGGATAGGTCGTGAGCGACCTATGGGTTAAGGAGAGGAGTTAGGTCGCGAGCGACCTAACTTTGATGAGGCGAGATTGGTTAGGTCGTTTAAATATTAAGTCGTTAGGTCGGTAGAAGTTGCCTTAAGTCGTGAACTCTTTAGGTCGTGAACTCTTTAAGTCGTCCCACTTTTAGGTCGATGCACCCTTAGGTCGCGACTTCCTGTGAGTTGTTAACTCGTTTAGTTTTAGGTCGCTGGACCACTTTATGCCTTAAGTCGCTGAGCCGCTTAGGTCGGTCATGCTTTAGGTCACGAGGTCTTCGTTGTAGCTTAAGTCGCCTGCATCTTAGCTCGTAAAGTCTTTAGGTCGGAGCCATCTTAGGTCGGAGTCTGCAGTTAAGTCGTGAGCTTACTGTAGCTCCTGGAGAAGTTAAGTCGCGATATCTCTTAGGTCGCTGCAACCTTGGGTCACGACTTCCTGTGAGTCGTTAACTCGTTGGAAGCTTTAGCTCGTTGGAGACTCCATGCTCTAAGTCGCATACCGTTTTGGACGGGGCGCTGGCCCGCACCCCGCCGGGGGCGCTGCCCCCTGGACCCCTGCGACCTGACCGGTCAGGTCGAACACCGTGTTGGTGGCGTTGCCCCCGCACCCCCACCTTGGGGGGTTGGCACCCCCCTGGACCCCCCCTCCGTAGGGGATCTTAGAGGAAAAGTCATTTAACAGAACTTGCTTTGTTGAGATGTTGAGTTGACCAATCTTTGAGACGAGCTATCTTGCTTTTCTCGGTCGATCTTTTGATATCACGGCCTTGCTAAAAAGGCGGGATAACAACGACTATGCATGTCCCTTCCACCTTGTCTTTCAACATCACGATAAGGTTCGTTGTCAAACTCACGTGGGGTTCTTCTTTCTTCATTTCGATACTCATGGTGTTCTCGCCTCATTAAAACTGATGATTCTCTTCTATCTCGATAAGATTGGGGTGACATTCTCCTTTCTCCCGAAACCGATGGTGAAACCCGGTTTCCACTCTGGTTTGAAACTGGTGAAGTTCTCCTTTGATTGTGATTCATGTCTTTCATCAACTTCTCTAACTTTTCAATACCTTCATTGAACTTTTCATTAATACGCTGCTCCATCTGTTCAGCTTCTTGTCTTCTATACGCATCTTCAACATTAAGATAGCGATTAGCATGTCTCGGAGGCATGATCTTCAAACTTGGCTCCGATCTAACTTCCTTTAACTCATCTTTGACTTAGCTTCAACTTGATCTTACTTAGCTCCAATCTGGCCTTGATCTTACTTAGCTCTGATACCAAACTGACGCGGTGGAAATAACAAATGAAGCAAAACGATAAAACGATACCAAGATAAATGCCCAAATACGTTGATCTCTCGAGATACTGGATTCTAGCTATCTTCAATACGTTGATCGCGCACGATTCCGCGTTAGAAGATCTACGATTCTTTGACGTTGATCTCGCGCACGAGATTTCATGAATCGGCTTCAAATTTGTTGATTCGAGCGCACTCGAATATCTGAATATGGAAGAAGAAGGAGATCACACTCAACTTCAACAAAAATGGCAAAAGCACACAAACAAATTTATTCAAAATCAACTCCCTTTTTACAAATGACCATACACCCCTATTTATAGGGAAGTACAACACCACACGACTCAACACAATTACAAAACGACTTAACAAACAAACAAACGACTCAAGAATATACAACATTCAATGACTCAATAATACACAACAACGTAACATCAGACGACTCAACACACTTCGGTAGCAACATAAGACTTCGGCGGCGACATAAGATAATTTGCGACTTAGGTTGTCAGGCAACAAAGTAATGGCCGCGACTTAGCAAAATGAAGAAATCTCGCGACATAAGGCTGGAACGACCTAAGGCTTCGCGACATAGGGATTCTGCTCGTGACCTAGGGCTTCGCGACATAAGGATTCAGTTCGTTCGCGACCTAAGCTGGAGCAACCTAAGGCTTCACGACATAGGGATTTTGCTCACGACCTAGGGAAGCGCGATTCAGGGAAGCGACTTAAGGTAAGTCGTTTATCTCGCGCTGCATCAGATAACTACAAATAGATACCTAAAAATTGCCATCAATAACTAAAAACTGATACCTAAAGAAAGTTGTCGTTCAGGCTAAAATACTGAAGGTCTGTCCTTGAGGTTAAAATGCTGAGAAATTTTGTCCTTGACAATAGTTTTCTGATTACATAATTGCCCCTAGAGCATACCCCTAACACTACCAATTTATGCAATCAATTGAAAGAAATTCGTAACGATTAATTTAAATAGAGCCAATTACTTAATTGTCATTGAAACTTATGGAACCAATTGAACAGTTCATATGTACTTTACCATGTAGAGATGATACTCAAACAACAGTTGTTAAAGAAAATGTGATATTTTGGATATGGATTTTTGAATTTTGAATTTTATTGGCACGGTCAAAATCTAACTAAATATTTTAAAGTTTATTTTATTTTATATATAAATTAATTTTAAAATTACATATAAATATTGGATATTTAAAAAATGTTTTGAGACGATTAATGTTCATATAAATCACTGATGTATACTTTGATAATGTAAATCCCAACATATATATACATATGCACTTAGTATGTACACATTGCTATGTTCCCTCTTTTACCTTACATACACATGAGTATATTTTGATAAACACAAAACTATATAAACATTAAATTAATTAAAACACATTAACCATTTAATTAATTAAAGAAAATCAAATTTAAATTGATTCTATTTAAATAAACTAGATTGGATCTAATAAAACCCATTAGACTTCGTAGGTCACTATGATCCAAATATGGATTTTCTTTGAAATTCATCCAATTTACCCATTGTAGACCAAGTCAGTTCCAACATTGGTATCACAACCTAAATGGTCTATGCAATCTAATTAGAAAATTTATGCCTAACTAACTAAAGCTTACCTATTTGATCGAATGTCTAAGAAAAATATATAGCCTTAGGGTTGAATAATCTAGTATTCCCCCCTAACTACCAGCTGGCCAAATTGGATGGAGTAGTTCCAGAAGATTAACTTAGTTATAAGGCCTAAATTGATTTAGGCCTTAGGCAAATTCTCAAAATTAAGTTTGAAAATTTAAAATATATATTGAATTTAAAATTTAAAGTGTATTTTTATAAAAGTTACAAAATATTTTTTCGAAAATTATTTTGAAATTAAATTTAATATTTCAAATATTATTTAATTAATTAGATTAAATAAATAAATAAATAAAATAAAATAAACATAAATATTGATATGTATATGTGTATATATAAATGTTATAATCTAATATATATGTATATGCACGCGCACACATATATACGTTATCTATATATATACATATATATATATGTATATATCGTATGTATATATATCTCTTAAATTATTTAAGTAAATTAAAATAATATTTCAAATTTATTAAAATTATTTTTATTTTAATTATTTTCATTAAATAAAATATTCATTTGATAAATTAATTAAATTTTAATTAATAAAGTCACACATATATAATGATATATGTATATAAAACTATAAATGTTATAGTTAATATATTCATCTTAAATTGTTTAAGATGAATAAAATAAAATAAACTTTGAATTTTATAGTTAATTTATTTAATTTGTTAATTAAATTAATAAATTAAAATTAATCAAATATGATTTCATAAATAATAGATGAATGAATATTATATAAGTTAATTAAATTATAAACAATTATAAATGAATTAGACTTATATATGATAATTAAATGAATTATATAAGTGGAACTTTAAGAAACCCAATTTAGGTTTAAGAAAAAAATATACGAATTGTATGTATACCACGATTTCTGATGTATTCAAAACTTGAATCATGAGTATATTTCATAAGAAACACATTATTCCTTAAATTAGTTTCATCAATGCGTGTGTGTGTGTGTATTAAAGATTGTGAATCCTTAGTACAGATTTCCCTCTACTATTTATATATCAATAGATTAATCGCATGCACACTAGTTGTTAAGGAAACCCAAACTAGGCCTGTTATGTGTAGTATTATTAATATATTGATTTGAAGTGGTAAGATACACGTATGCATTTATTGAGCAAACTTAATATACATGCATTATATATAGGTCTTCGTGAAATAGTAGGCAAGAGCGAACAATCTCTCTCAATCTGTTGAAAAAATTCAAGGTCGAGATTAAGACAAAGACCATGGTTAGGAGTTGTATGTGATACAACCAGTAAAAAGTTATTCGTCGCTTATGAGCCTATGACTTGTTGATTAAAATCGAGGTCAGAATCCTTAAGAAAGCGAGTCATAACACTCTCTAAAGGAATCATATGATTTCAACATTTCACTTAGGGTTTTGAGGAATCTAAAGATCTAGTAGGAGTCTTATTAGAAAAATGAAATGATAACAGTTAGCCTTTTTAATATTGTAAGAACATATGCTATACAAACTAAAATAATATACTTCGATAAATTTGTGCAACTAATTAACTAATAAAATGTTTATCAATTAAACTATATAAATGAACTGAAATAAGATCAATAAAGAAATATAAAACATACCTATGACATATCTTGTGGTGTGTTGTTACTTTAAGACCCACGTAAGAGCTAAAATTTACAGCTACTAAATACATTCGTAACTTGGTCAATAAAGATTTTATTTGCACGAGATTGTCTATTGTCTTCCGTGGGTTTCAAACTTTAAAGCAACAAGAATATGGTTACTTGATCCATATTCGATCATATAAAAAATTTATATGGTGAACAATCACATTCGTAATGTACAAAATCTCAATTAAATTGGTTCACTCGAAATTAGCAAGTAAATCATAATGCAAAATCATGCAATTCAATACGATCGATTGCAGTAAGGATCTTGTTATGTTAGATGTAGCATTATACCAAGAGCTATAACTCAATCACTGAAATGTCAGTTTGGTCAATTTACGTCAAGTGCAACTTATTTGAGATTCTTAAATGTTAAAGATGACTAAATGCGCTCTTGTAAAATGTATGATGTGGTTTTGTAGTGAGGATTTCCACTTTGGCAAGGAAAGCACATGCATGAGAGTGGATGTATCTTAGGCACAATTAGGATGAAGAGAGTGAATGATTATCACTAATTTATGAAGAGACATCAAAAATGAAAATTGTATAAAGTACTAGTAAACACTCAATATGGAATGATAAATTTGATTTCTATTCCAAATGTATTTTTCTTATGGAAAATTTTCATGAGAGTTATTTCTTTAAGTTTAAAATATTTGATTTAAAACTGTCGACTATAAACTAGTTACAATAATGAAATAAATAGCTAATATTAAGTAGTTGAATAAAGTTTCATATTTCATGCAGTCTTATAACAATGGCGGAAATAATGGGATCATGACATAGAACACTTATCAGTGGATGCATCAAGATACGAAAACTTGTTTTCATAAGTGTACCAAATATTGTTTATGAAATACTAATTGTTTTCAGTATTGACTATAAATAGATATAGTTTTATTTTTTCCATGAATATTGTGAATATTCTTATGAAATAATCTATTATAATAACGGTATTTTTTTAAAACATCAGTGATGTGTTAGTTATAGCAAATATAGAAGTATTAGTGATTTTTATAATTATTTTAGAACTGTGAACCAAGCCATATCTTTGAGAAATAATTCTTTGATCGTATGATTATGAATCATATGGTACTGGTGAATTATATCTTAAGATTAGGGATAAATCACTCATTCAGTAGGAGCAACAAAAGAGTTGATTAATTCTTTGGATTGATACATATGAGATGTATGCAGTTCAAAATTTAATGATACCAAAAGAATTCACTTACTTTGTTAAATACACAATGAATTATCATAGAAATGAACATATGTATTTGTTGTACAAGTAGTGTATTTACCATCTGTTTGTTGAATATAAATAAAGTGGAAAACATAACATGCAAAGGAAATGAAAGAATTCAGTTTGATCGAATAAGTGGGTTAATTGGAAAAGTTCCAAAATTACCTTAAGAAAATAAAATTCAATATCAAAAGTCACTACTCCCCTAGTACACAATGATGTATCAATAAAGAGTAATCAAAATTTATTGGAAAAAGTGCGATTGACGATGAGTGAATTTGAGTTAACTTCTTTATGTAAGGATGAGTACTTAAGAGTAAGCACATAGCATAAATTTAATTTCGTCTAAATGATTATTTACAAGATCATATAAGAAAAGGGTTGATAAGAAACCCTTAAATATCCTAGGTCAAGGAGTTGAAAGGCGAGGGAGCGAGAGCCTGCATGTAATAATTGCTCATTAGGTATCTTGTGTGAACCACCCTAGATGAGTTTGGAACCAACCTGCATTGGTTGAGTATATTTATGTAATGAGTATAAGCATCTAAACTCAAAATTAAATCAATTTTTCACATAAAGGCAGTTCATTAAGTATTTCTAAATCCTTATTCTGTCTTATTGCCACCTTCATTGGAAGGAATTTATTTCATAAATTGATGATAGTACAATTGTCTTGTATATGATCTAAAGACCATAACATAGAAACCGATTCCATCAGATGAAATAAAATTAATCAATCTAAAATAGATATAAACTCGTTAGAATGTCTAATAATGAAATTCCCAAACATTAAAGAGAAGTTATGAGTTTCTTACCAGTGTCAAGAAAACAATTTCCTCAATTGTCGATTAGCCATGAAGAGTATTGACTATACCATATAGCATGTGCGCAAATTCAAATGGTTTCCAAGTACATTATCAAAATATGATTTTGATAGTTTTGCACAAATGGTTATGGTCTATCGGCATCGAGTATGTCTTCAGAAAAAACCAATGTAGTTGGAATAAAGTGATGTTAAGGAGAATAACCACATGAATTTCAATTATTGAAACTAACTAACAGATTCATCACTCAACAATCTAAAGTTATCTCAGATTTTACTCACAAAATCATCATTCGATATGAATTTGATTTTGGTACTGTTAACGAATTTCTTCCTTAACCTCAAAAGTGTAAGGAAAAGTTTTCTTGGTTAGGGGATGGTTAAGGCAATGCTAGGTTAAGTAGCTTGGGTGAAGTACGTTCAATGTCAAGTTCATAATTGTGCATCGTATAACACGGTTATGGTCATGTCGAAAGTCATGTAAGAACCAAGTCGATATGCAAGTATAAGTCAAAGTCAAGTCGACATGAAAGTCACAAATTACATCAAATATGATATGCCATTGTTCAATATTCAATCCCTTTTGTGTATACAGTTTGAGTGTTACAATCGACAAAAATCCCCAAATCAATTTAGGGTTTATAAAGTTTAAAATGTAAGAATGATTCTGTAACGATCCAAAATTTTGATCATTTGATTTTGAATATTTAATTAATTTTAATGTTGAATAATTTGGATCTAAAGTTAAATAACTTTAATTAAGTTATAGAGATTATTAAAATACGTGAATTGGAAATTTTAATAATTGAGTAGTGATTTTAAATGACAGGATTCTGAACTAAATATTAATTAAATGAGGTTTTAAAAGCTTATAGCTTGAATTCAATTGTAGCGGCTATTTAAAATATTTGAATTTGTGAACTTAAGATATTTGAATGGTGATTTAAATATTTGGATTTTGAATTGAATATACATTTAGTGGATTTAATGGTCATATTTAGTTCCTTTCAAATTATAAATAATAATAGTGAATTCAATTTGTAAATTTATTTACAGTAATAAACAATTCAAATAAATAATAGGAAAATATATTCGTATTTTTATGACTCGATTTTTATTAATGTATTTTAAATTTAATTTATCCTATTTTCCATAATTTTTAATTTGCGAATTATCTAAATTATTCATTTGACGATTTATCGAGAAACAACTATGTTTTTGTGATTTTAAAGAATTCAATAACCAGTGTATATTATTTTTGTTTTGGAGTCGAGTTGCTGCTCTGAGTGCGAATGTCTTGTTTTTCTATCATTTGGAGGTCATACGCGGTCAAGAAACTATGCGGCTAGATGGCAGAAATCACAAATAAATAATGGTCGACACTTAACTTCTGCTCACAATTTAATCAAATCCACTCTGACTCCTTTCTTCCTTTTCGTCTCTTTTATTTTTTCTCATTCAAAAATAGTGAAAGAAAATGAAAGCTTCGCCTTAAAAATTCCAAAACAAATGAATAAAAATCAAATAAATAGGAAGCTTGTTTGGGTTTATGTTAGGGCGATCTACATTTAACATGAATGCATATGAGTGTAACATCAAGATGGAGGGTTCGACAGGGAATGAACGGGAGTTACTTGAACTAGGGTTTGGAATTTCGGCAGTTTAGGCTTCAATTCGTAGAACGAAGTTTGGTTTCGCGTCCGTGTGGAAGGAGCATCGACAGCCAAAACAATGGGAGGTGCGACGGTCTATAGTGTTTCACGACATTATGTATGGCATTGTTCTTTGTCAATGTCACGATTCCATGGAGGCGTGCGGTTGTGGATTTTTGGGGATGGATGGGTGCGGCTCTCAACGAGGTAAAGAGTGGTGTTGCTCAGAGGTGGCCTGGTGGACTATAGTGCCGACGGCGTGGCTTGGAAGTTCGACCAATAGTAAAATAATTTTAAAGTTATTTATCAATATTTTACATTGTGAAAAGTTATTTATTAAATAATTAATATTATTTAAAGTTAATAATTATTTATTAATAATGTTTTGGAAGTTATAATAGTTATTTATTAATAATGTTTTGGAGTTTATAATTATTATTATAACAATGTTTTGGAAGATAATTATTATTTATATAATAATGCTTGAAGATTAATTATTATTTGTTAATTTTTGAGGTTTGAAATTATTAACTATTATATTTATAATGTTTTGAAGTTAATGATTATTATTTACTAGTAATGATTTTTTATTAATAGTTACTAGTATATAATAATGTTTGAAGTAAATATTATTATTTATCTATAATGTTTTGAAGTTATTAGTTATTATAGTATTGATGTTTTAGGGTTAATAAATAGTTTTATTAATAATGTTGGAAAGTTAATTTATTATTTATTTAGGATGTTTATAGTAAATTAAATTATCTGGTTAATTGTATTTATAAATAATATATTGATTTATAAAAGGAATCTCATTTAATATAAGAGATATATTAAAGAGTTTATAAATGAAAATGAGACTTGGTTTTATAAAAATATTTAAAATGTTTTATAATGGATTTTTGTAAAGGGATTTTTGAAAAGATTTTTATAAAGTAACTTTATAAGGCTTTTTATAGATTTTATAAAGGAGTTATATAAAAAATAATGTTTTATAATTGATTTTAGAGATTTATAAAAGGAGTTTCATAAATATTTTTGAGTTGTATAAAAATGGAATTTATAAAAGAAGATGAGATTAATTTCCAAAAATGGTCTTTTAATAATTATGGTGGTGGGGAACATGTTTTTATACTTAACAAATAGGGAATCTTTCTCAGTGTTTCTGAATAAACTTATTCCGTTGAGATAACTATATTGATATTTATCCAAGTATTGAAAGAGTATATGGGTTTGTGAATATATTTTTGTAAAAGTATTTTGATACAAGTATTTATAAAGTGATTTTAATAAATTAGTGAAAGGATTAATAAAGAGGTTAATGATTGCTTATGCGCTAAACCATTGTTGGTTTCCCTTTGGAAATAAATCCCTAATGTGATTGTTGGGTATTTGATAGTTAAATAACCTTATCAAACTTGGCCTATTTTAAATTATCGTTGTCGGTTCGAAGAGATCAGGATTAGATATATTATCTGAAAACCACTTCGAAATGGCATAAGCGTTCGAATTGGAACATCTTAAAGATGATTGAAGAAAAATCTTTTGAAGTGCAAACGCTACGTGCTACTAATCCTAAGGGTGATTCCAAAATGAATGTAGTAGAGGTAGTGCCTTTGATTTCATTTAGACCCAGAACGAACTTGTAAGTTGAATGCTAGCATTGCGTTTTTTCTAGAGGACGGTGTTAGCATTCCAAGATGGTTTGCTATATAAAAAGACAATCGTAGCCTCAAGCCTCATCAACCGAAAAAATAACTAAAGCAGGGACATGCAGCAGGGCTACGTAATTCGCTCCCATAAGGGTATGTTCATTCCACATCTAAGTTGGTATTTATGTATGCTTCGGGACCCATTATGGTTGTTGATCAACCAAAGGGTGATCTTATTCGACGCTATCCAGTAATGGGTAGGGCTAATCATGAGTAGTAGAGGTGCAACGTGTTATAGGCTCTCGTACATTTTATCTAGAGGTGTATGGATGCGGTATGTAGACCCTTACCCTTTCATAGTTGGAATCCATTCTCCAATATGAGCCTTCAGATTTTATTGTATACCTATTATACTGGAATTTAATTAACGTAACAATTTTGGCTATCATTAATATGTATTTGTATTTTAGACATTATTATAATGTTACTGGATTTTCTGTAGAAACTTTTCGGATGTTAAAAAACCGTCCCTTTTTATGTGCAGCGTATTCTTATAAGATACCTTTATTTTCAAAAGATTTTTATAATATTAAAATTCAATTAAGGTATATTTCTCAAGTTCGTTTACTAGAAAGATCCAGGCATAATTTCTTTTATAATGCTCGCGTCAGACCTAGCATATTTACTAATTCATTTTGGATACTTGGAGCTTTAGGAAAGGAGCTGGATGCCTCCAAGTCGTATTCACGTATATTCTATTTTCCACTACATTGGTTGTTTATATTGATCAATAATTATAAGGATGGATTATTATAACTGTCCAGGTTGATCACTTATTTAGTGTACTCTGATTGATATATGTATAATAAAATTCGGTTTTTCTTTTATAAAGATCATTATTATATTATAGATTGCTCGTCACGTTGTGAGATTTGTTATGTCTTTTCTTCCTTTTCCACCAAACAATCTATCTTTCTGGCACTCGGATGCTCGTACATGAATATCATGGATGTATTATTGTCGACTTTTGAGGATCGAAAAGGCGGGTCATTATAGATTCGCCCTTCTCCATAAACCCTAGGTTTGTATTTTACAAGGGTGGGCACTGCATGACTTCGACATGTTTCGACTACAGCTTCGACAACCTCAATGTTGCTATGCACCAGCCTTTGTTTGATGGTGATCGATGTCGATGATCTTATGCATTAAGGTGCTCTTGATTGATTGTAAGCGACATTAGTTAGAGATAATGTTAAGCACTGATAAGGAGCAACATTGATATGAAGCAGTATCGAGAAAAAACGGCTTCCCCAGTATAATGTCTCCATTTATAACATATGTTGATGTTGATGACAGTAGCCATCAACATCGCATGCACCAGTATGCGACGTCCTCCAAATGTTGATGAAATGTGCTACATAAAAGATGATGTGCGGTGTTGACCATTGGCGATGCCAATGATGGGTGGTTCTATCTAGAGGACAACTCTAAGGAGCGACGATGTTGGAATTGAAGCAACATCATAGAGACATAACATCATTATTTAACATCATATATGAATAGCGATATGGAATAATGGCAACATCGACGACTATTAACTTTAAGCAACATATTGGGGCAACATCGGGTATTACTCTTTTCGGTGACCATAGTGCATGACATTACTTTTTAAGTGGACGACGACATTGATTAACCATGGCAACAATGAGACTCGATGTAGGTTATGTTGACATTTATTGATGGCTTACTGTACCGATCACATTTGACGCCATTACTTCCTTGAAAGATGCGACATTGGTTCATGCGGTGTTGGTAACATGTGATATCCATTGCTTTTTAGGCGAATAATGGCTTAGATAGGATACAATGTCGATGATGTGTGACATCGATTGTTCATGGTATTGACTTGGTTGACGTCGTCCACATTCTTTTGTCGATAAAGCACAGCATCGAATTCCTTTGATGCTAATCCATCTTCATATTCCCTATGTTGATTACAGGTACCATAAGCATATCGCTTGTCACCGTTCTTAAGAATAATACTAGTAGTAACATTTCCCCCAGTATATAGGAGTCATTGACTTTTCAAGTCAATAATAGCGACACCTAATTTATCACTTATTAGTATCCCAAGAAGATCTTACCATCAATTTAAATTGAACCAACGAAGTTAGTTCTTCCTTCATTTCTTCTATAAATAGTCGAGCTTCCTCTTTGTCATTCCTTTACATGCGATTGCAAACTTGAATAAGAAATAAAAATTCTCTAGGAAACTAAAAAATACTCTAACTTCTAAGTACTCGAATCATCATTCAGTTATAATATCCACTTCACATCAACTTAAATTAATTACTTAAATTAGAGGATTCTATGTTGAAATTGTTGTTTGGGTTTATTTTGAGTTTTCTCGATTTTAGATTGGCATTTGGTTTTAAACATAAAGTTTTGATGATTATTAGCCAGGATGATAATTGATCTGGATTAAATTAGTAATAGAACTTATTCCATATGTATGGGTTTCGATTTCAATCAACGTCAGTATAAAATTCGGCATATTCTAGGTTTATTGATAAAGAAGTCAATTCGTTAGACTCCTGGCCTGATATGGATTCACTGTGTCAACACCGATCATTTACGACATCATCAATTTAATCAGCGCTAATGATTTTTTGTATTGTTATGATACTCGCTGTTAATAAAGATTTATATTATCTTGTTATCCTAATAGTTTGGCATTTATGTCATGAGATTACTATATCGTTAATGAATGAGATGAAGCGAGGCAATTCTTTATTATTATGAGAACATCTACATTGGTTATATGCGGCATTACTTAGTTTGGTATTCATTATGGGATATGTTTCTTATCTTAAATATTGATTTGATATCACCAGTCTTACCATCTGTTATCGTCCTTATGTTATCACTTTCATTATTATAAATTGAAATTTCTTCAATATCGCTATTTTTGACATGGCTACTTTAACACTGTACAAGCTACTTATACGATCAGTACATTATCAAACCATGTCATCGTCATGCTTTAGTATCAACATCCCTGTTACTTCGACTTTGATTACAGTCACGACATTCACTATCATTTCATAATATAAATTACATTTCCTTCGACATTGATTTGTTTAGTCGATATGGAATTACTGATGCCACGTGTTAACTTTCATTTAATTTTTATGCAAATTTCATGTGCTTAGTATGTTATTATAAGCTTAATTAGTACACCTTTGATCGACTTAAAAGCTTCTAAATTTTGTCTTATGAATTCGAGATTGACTATATAATGATCATTGTTTCACCATAAATACTATGTTAGGCTTTATATTTTTATTATTTTGATATCATAGCTTAGGCAATGGGTTGACCATTTGGAAAATTAGTATATGATAAACCATATAACAAGCATTAATATTTCTTAAAATTGGAATGATATCACCTGGGAGGTAAATGGAAGGTCAATAGCCTAGGAAGAAGTCCGTCAAGAAGCCTAGCAGAGGGTATAAACCTTCACCTTCAGCCAGCAAGAAAGGATGGGAAACATACTTCTTTTTCATCAAGTGCTTCTCTAACATTAAAGGGACATTTTCTGTTTTATCAGGTTTCTTTTTTATGGTTATCCATGTTAGTTTATTATCTTTTACTAATAGGTGTTTTTATTTCAGATCCAGCCCCTAAGAAGCTCAACCCTGAAAATCAAAAATTGTATTATCCTTAACTCAAACAGCAGAGAAAATGGGGAACAGGCTTAAAATATTAACTCTGACTAAACTTCTTCAGTATTCTATTATTTTGGAATGCCACAAAGTCTTTGGTGAGCCTATGATTGTCAAGTACAACGCTTAGAGAAAATGCTCATTAGTAATGGACAAGTCAATTTCCTTTACTTCTAATTCACCAGTTCAACCTAGGATGATTGGTAAGACATCATTGCCTTTTATACAAAATCTCTTGTAACATTATCTCATAAGTTTATTTTCCTGATTCAGACTTGTCTGCCCTAATAGTTGTTTCTAAAGAGAAGGAGGCCACAAGTTATGCCCCCAAATATAAAATGATTAAGGATGATAGTTCTTCCCCGACTTAGGCTTCCGAATCCCAATCTCTTAGGGATGCCATTGCTAGTTTGTTCAAACCTATAAAAAGAAAATAAGCGATTATCCTGCAGCTGTTGCCACTCCTAGCAAGAAACCCAAGGACGAGGGCATGCACACCCCTGCTATTGCGGAGCAGGTTCCATTTGTAGATACTGAATCAGATTCTTAGGCCTTAAACCTTGGCCGTTCTAGGGAAGGAACTCATCAAACAACTGAGGTGGAGTAGTCTTAAGACCCACTCCTTCATATTACTTTTCCTGGTACCCCTAGGGCATCAAACTGTCTTTGCGAGGAGCTTGGACTATGTGTCTTTCTAGAAGACCCGCTTCCTTCCAAATCTCAATCCCCAACTCCTATTAGTAAGTTTGACATCCTTCTCTAATTGGTCATTCACTCCCCGTCTTTTGCTGATCTTTAGCCACCATAGCCTTCCTCTTATACTCAAGATCATCGATTTACTATCCTTAAACAATTTCTGTCGGTATGTGATTTTCCTGCTTAACCATTTTAGGTGGCTTAATCATTCATGCATAATGTTTTCACTTAGTTTTTCTATTCATTTCAGGTTGCTAAACGTATGTTTGTGCTTCAAGAGATGCTTTAGGATCATCTAACGAATTGCCTAGGCTTAAAGAGCAGGTTTCTTTTTTAACGATCACATAATTGACATCTCAATAGTAAGGGATGAGGCAATAAAAGAAAAAGAAAAGCTCACTAACTCACTTAAGGAAACATAAACTTTACTTCATAAAGAAAGAAATGCCAAATAGATTTTAGATGATAAGGCAAAGGCTTTAGAAATAACACTTGAGAAAGCTGGCATGAGTATAACACCCCGTAATTTGGCATAGTTATTTAAATTAGTTAGTTAGTTATTTAGGCTCCAAAAATGGAATTAGTGCAAACGATGGAATTTGACCATGAATTTGCACCATTATGTTAATGGTGAAATTCTAAGCAACTTTCATATTTGGGGTTCTGCGATCGGAGTCCAAACGAAGACGTTATGGATGAAAAACGAATTTGGAAAGAAAATAAATAAATAAGAAAAATTAACTTTTGTAATTAACCATTTAGGGCCCATTGGTCGACCCGCATATTGGAGCCGTCGATCAGAGGCGGTCGACCCTTAGGAAAGGGGCAGTCTACCGCTTCATGCGTGGCGGCTCCAATAACCTAGGCCATGTATGACATCGATTTAATATGTTTTGATCCAACCGTCGAAGTTGATTCTTGCACCTATAAATTCAGGCATAACCCTTCCTTCTCTTTTCATATTTTTCTAAAGGCAGTAGCGAAGCTCTACTATTTCTTCTTCTTAACTTTCTTTCTAAATCATAAATATAAGATAATTGTATTTACATTCACATAAACCGGAGAAGAATAGGAATCTAAGTGAAGAGAAGAGAATCAAATATATGCATATTTGAGGTAATATATATATATATATATATATATATATATATATATATATATATATATATATATATATTCTCTTCCAGTCCCAATCTCTTTTCAGATCTGTAATTCTATTGTACGTATATACCTTTTACACTTGTTTCTTGGTTTAAAAAGAATATAGAGATGAATCAAAGGTTCTATTCCACGTCTGGAGATTTGAATTGCTTTTAAAAGGTAAGTGAGAAATTTTATAGATTGTTATAATATGAAAATTATCCCGTTAGTTTTTATTTTATTTTTATGCTTAACTAAGCAAAAAATTGAATATAATAAATATTGCCTACATATTCTTATTTATGAATTGATTTCGAATTATTTACAACTTGATCTGGAGATCAGTCTCAAACGTATGAATTTGAATATTAATTTGAATGAAATTTATTCCAGATCTGAAATGGGTTGTATAATAATGTTATGAATTTGGATTATTACCCTAATCTCGTTGGAATGTAAACTTCTCTATGTTTGGAATTATTCAACTTTTGATCCTTTTAATATTTGTAAATTAGTTTGATTTCTTTTCCTTTTAGGAAAAATATAGCGTTTGATTTAGCAAGGAATAAATGCAAATAAATAGAGAAAGAGATGTGTAAAGTATGAATTCATTATAGTTTACACTATCTATTTCAGTAATAAAAAAAATGATTATTCCTTGTAATTTCAAACGATGTATTTTTTATATTTTAAAGTCAAAACTTTTGTTTTGCACTAATATATGGAAATTATAGTTGATAATCTTTTTAGATATGATTCCAACAATTGAACATGGAAAAGAATATTAGTAAATATATACAACTAGAATATATTCGATAAAAATAGATATTTGTATGTATTTTACTACACTTGTAATAAATAAATAAAAATCAAATAATGATGCTTACATGTAATATTCGTGTTTAGGATAATTAATTAAAGGGAAAGAAATTTAAATGGTTGTAACTCCACCAAATGAAAAATAAATGGTAATAAATATGGAAGTTGCAATAACTTGATAGGGTAAGTGGATTAATGGGACTGATAATAAATAAGTTGAATTAATGACAATGGAATTGATATAAAAAATTACTAATTTGAAATTAGTAATTGTTAACCATAAAATCCACCTAAGAGCAAAGGCATGAAAGAAGATTGATAAAATATCAGGTTCTGCTGAAATAGCCAGCATGGGTTTCGATAAGGGCCACGATAGAATGTTTTGAAGGTATTGAAAATGCTTTTGAAAGGGCTGTAGGCACCAGGCATTGTCACAAGTGATAAACAGAGGAAAAAGCTTTCGAAAAGAAAAGCGGAGCTACCCTTCCGTCTTTTTCAGATCTTTCGACACAGATGGATTAGTAAAGACAACATCTGAACCCCCTTCGAAGGCAATGAATGTTAGACTCATATGCACGCCAAACCTTTCGAAACCAAAGGTTTCACTTTCTTCAAATTGTCCAAAACAACCCTTTCGAAAGTAGGCAAAGCCTTTCGAACTGGTCGAAGCTAATAATGTCAGGAGACGGTTCCGCATCAGTCCACAAACATGCATCCGGAAGCTACCTGCATCATCGAAACCACTGATGCTTCAACATCTTCGAAGCCCAAGTAAACTATCCGTCGACAGAGTCGAAAGCTCCTATCTTTACTTCTGATGTCAACAGGACAACATGAAGAGAAAAGCACATTTGAGGCCTTTTGACGACATCGAAAGTAGTTCAGGAGAAAATTGTAAAAAGGGAACACTAAAGAGTTGACAAAGGAGAAGGGTAGATGAAGACCCTTTCAACAAGGTCGAAAGGTCTAGAGTAAAGAGGGGGGGAAGCATAAGGGTGAGTTAAAGGGCTCGAAAGAGATTCCTTTCAACTGCATCGAAAGTAGGACTTCAACCATGTCGAAAGGCGTGAGGAGGATATAAAATAAGCCTTTTGATTAGGTCGAAAGCATAGGCGTGGAAGGGGCCCGACCTGCATCTATAAATAAGACGAAAGGGGTCCATTTTTGGGGACCGGATTTTGGAATCCTAAGCTCGTTTCTTTCTTTCTACTTCTTTGCAACTACAAAAACCATTGTAAAGAAAAACTCTTATAATTGCAACTCATTTTGGATAATGATAATGGAAGGATTTTTGGATTCAACAAGGATTTCGACAATGAGGAAGGATTTCGACAATGAGGAAGATCATTATGATCATTAGCTAGACTATGATCCATGGCACATGACTCTATCTTATTCTCTTAACTTCTTGTTGTCTATGCAATTAACTAAGATCAACTTGGATATAGACATGCGAAACACACCACCTTTGAAACCAGTCTCAAACAATAGAAAACGAAGATGATGATGATGTTTTGACATTGATGAGTTTCAAAGACTTAGGAATATCCAGGCCGATCTTTTATAGAGTAAACCAAATAATGCTTAGGCAATCACAATTGGGTCTGATTCGAAATGATAGAGCCCCTTTTGACCTAGTCGAAAGGGGTGTTCCGAAGGGAATCCAACATGCAGTTGGCGAGCAAAAATGTAAAAAGGAATTCCTTAGAAAGGAGTCTATCTTCCACTACGTTTGCAACCCTTTCAAAGGGGTTCCTCAATAGAAAGGAACAAAACCAATGGATTCAGATATTTACCGACTCACAACTAATGGTTAATCAAGTGAAGTAGACATATCAAACAAAGGACCTCAAGCTGTCTCTATATGTAAAGAAGATGTTGAAAATGCTTGCTTTGTTTGAAGACTTTTCTATACGTCATGTTCCAAGAGCGGAAAACCCACAAGTAGATTCACTTTATCCCTCGATCAAGAGTGAAGCCGATAGGTTAGAGCTTTATTTCTCATATCCCTACTCGAAAATCAGTCTTAACTCTCACAGATAGACAATTCTACTTCATGGCTTTTAGTGCTAAGCATATGAATAAATTATTTCCATAAACGATTAAACAAACAAAGCATGATCAAGTCATATAAAGTACGATCAAGTCACATAAGAAAATTCTAATTCCCTTTTTATTATTTGTTACTTTTATCAATTAAAACCTCTTTTATTAGTAAAATTTCTTTTGTTTAATAAAACTTCATTTATGAATTTATACTATTCATTTGTACTCTTTCAATGTTTCAAAAAGTATTCATACACTTATTTCAAATGGTACAAGTATATTCACAAAACATTAACAAGATTTCTTACTTTAAATCTTTACTTTTTATATTTTTTTCCAAAATATTCCATACTTATAAATTCCTCCAAAATATCCATTTTAAGGATCTAAGTACTTTCATAAATATATTCAAAAAGATCTAAGATTAATGGTACTTAAACATTGTCACTACAACCCAAAACCATTCCATTTATGCTTATATTTAGAACATTCTTTTAAAAATCTATTTACATTCATAAATATAATTAAAAAGGGTTAAAGAAAAAAGTTATTAAAACATTTTCATAGCAAAACCAAAACCATTTCTCTTATGCTTATCTTTAAAACATTCTTTTAAAGGTTTAAGTTAATATTTGGTTAAGTTGTATAGTCGATTAATCGACTATCCAATTAAAAACGACCGCTTATAGAAATCACGGTTCGTATACTTAATTTGTTTCTGACATTCCAACTTATACTATCTCCCATTCAAGAGTGAAGCTAAGTAAGTTAGAACACTGGTTGCATATCAAAGCCTTGTCTTGATACTTTATTTTTGAATTTCATAAATAAATAAGTCTTGGCTTTTAATGTTAAGTATAGTATTAATGACTTTCATAAATAAGTAAGTAAACAACATGATCAACACAGTTTTGACGTTCTCAAATTAACTATTCCTTGATCAAGAGGAAAGCCAATAGATTAGAGCTCTATTGCTCGTAACCCTACTCGAACATCTATCTTAACTCTTAGAAATAGATAGCCTACTTCGTCGGTTTTAGCATTAAGCAAAGTTAAGTGCTTTTTGAACAAACATGTAAACAACAAGATTAACACGTTTTTGACATTCCAACTTAATTATTACTTGGTCAAGAGGGAAGTCGATAGTTAGAGCTCTACTACTCATATCCCTACTCGATCATTAATCTCAATTCTCACAAATAGATAAGTCTTCGTCGTCTGCTTTTAGTGTTAAACATAATTGACCACCTATTTCAAAACTTATATACATACATGCATATATATATATTAATACTTTAAAAATACTTGTAAATAGTTTTTAAATATCTATGTAAAATATTAGTTGAAAATAACTAATTTATAATTTGATAAAAAACATGTTTTATAATTTAAAACTCTTTACTTCCAAAATTCATATATAAATATTAAAAATATATCTAAACTTCAAACCAACTTTAGAATACTTCAAAATATGTTAGAAAACATCTTCTAAAATATTAACGAAAAGTACCAATTTAAATACCATTTTTAAAGACTTAAAATCATAAGCGACTTACTATAGCATTTGATCATACCGTTAAAAGTCCATATTGAAGAACAATGTAGAAAAACACAATCTTTGCAACTAGTTTTTTTTGGAAAATGGTACTTAGATACAACATGTCACTGGAACAATAAACCACAAATCATGATCAATAAATGTATGAATCATGCTACGTAAGTTTCAAACTTGTGACCTCTCATACCAAAGTCGAATCACTTAACCACTGGGACAATGGTACTTGTCTTTGCGACTAGATTTAATCACATAAACAAATGACTTAAGACTTGAAATTTTACAATAAGTACTAACCATTGGTTACTTGGAAACAATGGAAAGAAACCCCTAAAAATATCTTTCAATTTATTTATAAAAATTTCTGAAAACAAGCTATATTTACAAAGCGTATTTGTAATTACATTTTTGCTTCAACTTTAGTCATTTTGTTTCACAATTTATGTAACTTTCCAAACCATTTTTTTACTATCCCATACACCAAAATATGTATAGAGAACAACGAAATCAAATCATCTTAAGTTAAGATCATAAATCTTTTGTTTATGCAAATAAAAGTTAAGGGATATCGAAGTGCACTTATAGCGACTATTCTCGCTTCAAACACTTTCAAACATACTTCAATTCAACATACAATCCAAACAACCATTTGAAAATTAAGTCAAGGTCATGCCACATGTTTAAGATGGTAACAGAAGTGATGTTGCATTATATTAAGTTATTATTTGCTTTCAAAAGGAAAAGGGGTCCAAAGTTTATAACTTTACCAAGTTAATATCACTTTAACTTTATATTTCAGGCATACAACATATTTACATAATATATACAAAAAAGATAGTGAGATAACTCACTTAGGTCCAAGATGAACACATTCTCAAGCACAACCAAACTCAAGAACGGTTATTACCATCTTCAAACACATAAAGATTCGACCTTTAGCACCAAAATCACAAAATCAAGCTCTCCTCCTCCTTCCATTGCTCACGAGCCAAGCTAGATCCCCATCCTCTTCAATTTTCTTCCACTTTGATTTTAGATCTAAACTTACTAAGGTGTTCTAATATGTTGGTGAAAGTTTGGTGGAGTCTGGAGAAAATTTGAGTTAATTAGAGAAAGTTGGTGAAGAATAAAGTAGATCGGTGCTAATCCACTTTCATCATTTTTATGTTTTTATTACATTTCAAGCTTTTGTAAATTATGAAACCCTTAAGAGTGTACTTGTAGGTTTATACAAGAGTTCATTGCCCCTTCTACCTTCCGTAAAAGGTCACAAAGGAGCGTCCCTCTCACATGCTATCTTTACATTTTACATCTTTTACTTAACACTTAAGACTTTCCAAAAAGCTCATTTTCAAAATATCTTCTATGACATAATCCATAACATGATCAAAATCTTTATTTTCATAAACGATAAAATATTTTTGTTTCATTTTAATGATTTTCTAAGAAAATAAGTGTACATAAAAAAGTCTGAACAACTTTTAACAAGTAAAAAGCTGTTTATCGATAAAACTATTTTCAATCACATTATCGATATTTGTAAAAAGTAATTATTCTTATAAACAATTTTTCAAAACAAGTTTATCATCATTATTTATGATTTAAAATGGGGTTAAGAAGGTTATTAAATTAATTTAATAGCATTTAATCCATGATTAGAATATTTACATAATTCAGATAACTAAATACAAAACCGAAATTTCGGGCCATTACATCTTATATGTAATTTCTTTGTATTTAAAATGATAATAAAAGAAAATAAAAATAAAAAATATACAAAAATCACTATACAATGTTGCAATTATAGAATTGAAATCCTTTTATTTAGAAGTTATGGAAGATAAATTTAGAATTAAACAGTAAAAGATAAATTATTTTTCTATAGTCTTACATATATTCGATACTTTTATATTTAAAATGACAAAGGATAAAAACAGAGAGTGAAAGATAAAAGATAAATTATTTTATCATTCTAAAACATTAAAATGATAAAAGAAAATATAAAAATATAAAACAATATTTTCGTCTATTAGTTTAGAAACATAAAAAAGGTTCACAATTAAGTTTGATGTGTTAGTATTTTAAATTTAATATCTTTATACATAAATGGAAAAAAAATAAAAGATAAAAGTTAAATTAGCTAGTTGATAAAATTTTATCAGTGTACATTTATGATGATTATTATGTCTTTATATTTTATATACAATAGTAAACTAATTCTCCTTAGATAATAACATTCAATAATTCAAATAAAAAAATCCATAGAATTGGTTTAAAAAAACTCATAAAACTAAATTTCCTTCCTAAAACAAACTAAGGATAACATTCATAAATTTATCAGTATTTCATTATAACATTGTGATATAAGAAAATAACTATTAAAATTCATCTGCTAATAATAATTAACATTATGTATTCTTTATTTTTTGTTGTAATTATACAATTTACTTCATTCTATCTAGAGTTTTAACATGGAACGATCAGAAGTCGAATCAATAATACGAGGTTTAGGGTTTAATCATGCAATAGTTTACTGCAACTAAACAATCATATTTTTGAATTAAATTGAAATGATATCATTTAGTTTGTAAATTAAAGCATCATCCTACTTAACTAATGAGCTTAATTAAATGACAATCATTGAACTTAATTAATGATATAATATGATAAAACTGAATTAAGTCATGGCTATTACATGCAAAATATATGTTCTTTTAAAGCATACATCTTATGATCTTAATTAAGTCGTGGCTTAAAACACATCCAAAGAAGAAAATCTATTTTGTTGTTAAACAAAATATTATTAAATTGCAGCAATGTATGTCAAGAATTGTAGAACCAATTAGGTATTAAATTCTTTGTCAAAACGTTAATTTTATCAGATATAAGCTGCCAGGAACCTTAATTCTAACAATCAGTCGTCTTTGTTTATTTTTGTCAAATCCACTTAGATATATGGTATGTATGATCAATCCCTGGGAATAAAATAAGAAAGATTGGTATCTTTGGTTTCTAGACCAGCAAAAGAAGAAAAATAAAGGGAAAGGGTAATCTTTCTTTACCAGTTTAGTACCGTACGATTATACAAATAACAATAAAGCACTCCACAAAAAGGGGAAGATGGCTTGAATTTACATATACTTTTGGCAAGTATACAAAGAGCACCTTTCCATAACGTAATTTGTGTCAATCATGACAATTTTTTTCCTTAAAAAACAATGCACTACGGTAAATTTCTGTATTTGCAAACCCTAATCTGATACTGCCTTAATAATCATACGATGCCTCCAATATATATAAATCCCATGTACGATGCAGTAGTTATCATAAGTTAGTACTGTAGAATTAGCTCCTTCAAAAGAATAGAAAATGGCAGACAATGAGCCTATCAGCGTGCAATTGTACCTTGTTTTCATATGCATTTTGTCCTTCTTTTTCTTTAGCATGCTTATGAAGCAGAATCAACCTCTTGCGCCTGGGCAAGCTTATTCAAGTGGCGGTCCAAACATGCTTATTCTTCTTATGGTCGCTGCAATAGTCTTTTTTCTATTTATCAGCTTCAAGCAGCAGCAGCATTAAATTGCATAACTGGATATCTGCTTCTTATTATAATTAGCTAGTTTTAAGAGGGAAGTTGATGACTTATATGTTTCAGAGGGTTAATGTAATTTCTTTTTGTGCTTTTTTCTAAAGTTTAGTTTCCATTCATGATTGCAATGTCAGTTTTTATGATATAATTTTTAATGTTATTTGTTGCCGTCTAATTTAGTAGAGAACTCCTCTACTTCCAGTTTTACCTTTTCTATCCATTCTATTTCATCATCTTCCAATTGTACAAGTATCTGGTATGACATTATAAAATATTTCGATAGTTTGCATATATGTGAAAGTGGGTTGCAATTCTATTTCTATGCCTTTGTTTTCAAAAGAAAATTGAACTGACATGTATGTCCACTGCATAAATTTATGCCATGGAGATAAAAGAGTATTAATGCTTAAATTTTAGCACAGCATATTGGGCACGCCAATGTCTAAATTATCTGTATAGTTAAAAGAGCATAGGTGAATTTCATTTTACAAATTAATTTAGTTTTATATAAATTCCTCGTATATAAAAACAATAACTACAAAATGTCCACTATTAAAGTTTCATATTCAAGTTTACAAAATTTTATTATTAACTCAATCTATAAAGGATTTGGTTAAATAAATTTATATGTATTAGGATGTAAGTTTACATATAATGAATTAACTCAAGTTTACAAAATTTTATTATTAACTCAAACTATAAAGGATTTGGTTAAATAAATTTATTAACTCAAGTTTACAAAATTTTATTATTAACTCAATTTTTCTTATAGGTATAATGAATTAGGATGTAAGTTCAGTTTATTATAGTTAAATTTAGTTAATAAAGGATTTGGTTAAATAAATTTTCTTTTTACAAATTAATTTGGTTTCATATTCCTTATTTGTGATATAAATAGTAAATGTAGAATGTCCCCTAATTAAGTTATATATCCTTTTATTTGATAGTAAAGTTTATATTCTAATTTACAAACTCTAAGTAATACATATAAATTTATAGTTCGTTTTTTAGTTATATGAATTAGCTACATAAATAGCAAATAGAGATATTCTATGCAATAAATTTCAATATTGGTAATAAGATCACCACAAGAAAATGGTCTACTAATGACACGTGGCGACACTGCCCTTAGTTAAAATAAGTCACTATTTACACTATCACTTGGTACCTTCTATCTAAATACATAGTAAAAATTTAGGGGGATAAGTTCACCTTCGTATTTCTTGTTCGTTAAAACCAAAAACCTCTTTTCTTCGTTTAATTCGGAACCCAAATTCCTCCTAAAACCCATTTCATTAATTTAATCTTGTTTATACCATTCTCGGTGATTAGCATCATCATAGGTAAAATTTCTCAATTGATTAGATTCTCTTAAATTTATCAATTCGACTTGATTCTTGCTAGCAACATATATGTTATTAAATTATTTTCTAGGGGTTGTTGTTTTTGATTTCATATTAGTTTTATGTTCATTGTTAGCTCTCTTATATTAATCATTCGTTACACAATCTTCTCCTTTCGAAAAAATCAGGGGAGATCCATCGACTAATATCTCTTATGTATGATTTTGTGTCACAAAGTTGTGTTCAAATAAAATTTCCTTTCTTTTGATCCAAAGTGATTTGTTGTAAATATCTTGCTCAATTCCTCTTATCTGTTAAATATTAGTAAAGCAGAAGAATTTTCTTCTCTTTCTCATTAAATCTAGGAATTTTCTGCTCTCCTTAATTCTCTCTATATATTTTATTATCAAATCCCAATAAATTTTTACACTTATAATTATTACAAAATTCTGTTACTCTCTAAATATCATTTTATACTAGTGAAACTAAGTGTCACATGAAATAATATTTCCTAAGTTATTGTAAGAAGCTGTACATAATATAAGCTATTCTTATTGTTTGTGTAAAAACAGAGTCTGATAAAGTTTAGATCGATGAAAACAATAGTTAAATAGGTAGGAACAATTAGATCAAGTGCTATTATAGCCGTAAAAGGGAAAAATAAAAAAATCTTTTTATTAATTTGCATAAGATCTAATTTTGTGTTTACATGAATATTTTGTTTATGCTAACTCCTATTTAGTAATAATTAATAAAAGATTTTTTTAATATATTTTGTTTATGCCAACTCATATTAGTTTATTTTATTTATCTATTTATTTAATATATTTTGGTAACGATAATTTTTTTATTCGATTCTAAAATTTATGTTATATATATATAAATAAAAAACGTATATATACATATATACATTTTTTTGTGAAATATGGGTATAATTATTAATAATTAATAATTACAAGTACATTCATTTGTGTAATGCAGTAACTCAAATACACAACGCTTACATTCACAAACCCTATGTCTAACAAACAACCCAATCCAGCCCAAATACTAAAGCCTATATTTGACCTATAAAAAGTATGGTACGTTCCTGTACATAACACAATCATTGTACGTATAAATGTTTCCTATGTACGAAGGACAAGGCGCATGACCTATTCTTGCTGCCATATCACCTCTAGTCCAGGTAGATTTGTCCCAATGTCCGGAAGTCACGGCCGTTATGACGAAGTGAAAACACAGCCATCGTATTCTCATCTGCATTGGTTTTAGCATTATGACCACACATTCTCTTGACGAAAACACAGGGATGACATACACATTGAACGCTCACCCTAAATTCAAACCACTTATATCTGAATACCCACTATGGACATGATTTCATCCTTAGTTGCAATTTCCTGATGCTCACAGTTTATAAAATACACAGTTTAATAAAAAAAATAGTAAATTCATGCACCTCAGCACCGCATTCGAAATCAAACCAAAAGCCGAAATAGAAACCTTAGTCTCTATTGTGATGAGTATCAATTGATTCGATGAGTAAAGAACTACGAAGCCCTAGATACAATTAGATTGGCCTCGTTCGCCGTGTCTGAGGGTCACGAGTCTTTGGCCTAGGTTACGCCTTATTCAATTTGATGCCCGGCCAACACATGTTGACTATGATACTCCAATTCTTGGCTTGAATGCTAAGCCGATGGTAACCGAATAATACAGCGTTCATGTCCCATGATAATCTTCCAAAACCTATTTGCGAGTGTTTTGAAAACTTTCAATGCAACAACTGTGGAAATTTAGATCAGAACCTGATGTTTTTATATATATAATGTGTATTTATTTGAAACTTGAAATCATATCGATTTGGACTAATTCAAACATATATAAATCGTTTAAAAAATAATTCATATATCTATTCTTTAAAACTGAGCTAAAAATTTCCTTTTTTTATTAACAAACCCGAGAATAAAGAAGGAAATAATTTATTTGTTAAGGCTTAAATAAAAAATGATTTTTTTTAAATCCAAAAATTTAAATTATTATATATATATATGTCCTATATATGTGCATAATTGCTGAGAGCATATTTATAAAAAAACTAACAATATATATATGCACACACACACACAAACAAACATTCGTACGTACATATATATGTATGTATGTTAATCATGGTATATGCATGATTTATTTTTATTCACTTATTCTATGATTATTTTATTTTTTGAAAAATCATGAATTTTTTGGGGTGAAAATAGCACATGAATAAACATTTAGAAGGATCAACGTTATTTAAAATAAATTGCGCACCTTTTCGATCTGCTGGTTATCGACACATCGGTTGCTAGTTGTCCGTCTTGGATTGCTATTCCTTCTCCTTGAAATTGGTGTGTACATCCCAACTTCAATGCTTTCGCTAATTCTTTAACGTAGGCTACAATTATTTCGTTTTTTTTATGCCGACCTAAATAGGAGAGGTTAGGGCTATGTATAACGACCATAAGATCAACTATCTTCCTTTTCTCTCTCTTTTGAATCCAGATTTCATCTAGACTAATAGATCAACCCTAATGCCTCCATTTTCCACTTGTCATAGCCAGCCATACCCTTCAATAACCTTATGTGGTGTCAGACCTAATTAATATATAATATATTATTTAATTATCTAAGCTCGTATATTTAATTAAATCGGTATATAACTTATATATTATTTTAATTAATTTCAAGGCTTTAAATAAATAATTAAAATGTCATAAAAATTTAATATAAAAATTATATTAATTTATTTTGTTATTAATTTATAAAAATTAATTTTGAATTAACTGAACTCGAAAATCAGCTAACAACTCTATTGCGTTTACTTCCTACTATGAACTCAGTCCTTATTTAGTATTTAAACAATTTAAATACTAATGCATGTTAGAACTTTGCTAAAGTACAATATCAAACACGGGTTCAATTGCTTATAGATCATTTAGGTGAAATCTAATTCTTAATTTTTGTCACGATACACCTCGTAACGATATTTGTGCACATTTTTTTTCCGTCGTCACTATATCACTAAGATATCTAGAGTTCGGCCAATGGTTAAAAAATTGCAATAATATCCCTAGTTAATTGTATGTATCACTTTAAAATCCTTGGTTCAATCCGATAACATTCACCAATTAAACAATTTTACCTTTTCCTGAGGTTATGACATTGAGTTGACTACCAATTAAAGTGATACTGACATTCTATGATGAAGTACATGAATCATCTCTTGAGTAGAGTTTTAATTAGGTGGTTCCGTTTGTACCCAACAATGGTCAAACATGACCAAGATATCATGCGGTAGAACATAATTAAAGTACAACCTAATTACTTAATATCAGCAGTACTATCAAGTCTGAAGACCACTCCACGTCGTTACATGGGATATTCCAGTTGACTTAGTTGTATTAACCTATACGAGACTCTCAATTAGTCAATATGTGGTTGTTTCAAACAAAAACAAGTACATAATCACTTGATGTTCTCAGCAGTCATGAGTAATTCATCATTCATCGCATGGAGAGCATTACGTACACCAGACTCAATGAATTTATCGATATCTTTTTCTTGATATATCCTACTGGGAATAGTTAAGGATAATTGTTTCAACAATGATACAAAACTTGCGGTTAATTACAACTGCAATCTATAAAATACATTTCCTTAGTATTTTCTACTTATATATGTTTGAAATATTAATGTCATTACTGACATCACAATATAACAACACATGCAAAAGAAAACAAAACCATAATCATACTTTATTTCAAACAAGATTCTATTACAATAGTAAAGCTTTTTAACAATTTGCATAATTACCTTTAAGGAACACCCTTAACTCTATCAATCACCTATTTGCACTTAAGGCTAATTTTAGAGCGTCATATACATACTTTCAATAAGTCTACTTAAATTATGTTGAGAAAGGAACTTAATGAATGGATTTATGAAGTTATCCTTAATATCCACTCTCTTCACAATTATCTCTTCCTAGCTAATAAATTGCCTTATCATATGGAACTTACGTAGGATGTGTCTCGACTTCTTATAAGCTCGAGGTTCCTTGGCAATTACTATTACTACATTATTGTCACAATATATCATCATACCTTTAATGTTTGAGGTCACTTTTAGAACTTTAATGAATTTGCACATCCACACTGTTTTTTATGGCGTTGTTTAAAAAGATGTACCTAGTCTTTATAGTAAAATAAGACATAACTTATTCGAAAATTTTCCAACTAATGGCCCTTCCATTAAGGGTAAATACGAGTCCAAGGCTGATTTTTTTATCGTATGCATCACTTCGAAAACTTGCGTCTGAGTATCAATTCATAAGGAGTTTGTTGTTTCCATATATAAGACACAAATCCTTCATATTTCTTAAATACTTCAAGATGACCTTAATCATTGTCTAATGATTTTTTCCCGGACTTCATCGATATCAACTAATTGTAGCTAATGCGAAAGCGACATCTAGCTAAGCATATGATAGAGATAAGGATATGCCTAAGGAAAAATTCTGTAACTTGTTTTAAATTATTAATTCTGTAATAATATTTGATTCTAAATAAATGGAGTTTTTCTTTCTATTATATGCTTTTCACAATGTGTTATGTTATTAACATTTATTTAATTTAAAGTGATATATTTTGTGATAGTAATTACAATGTGTTGTAATCATGAGAAATTTGACACAATAAGAATAACATATTGTTTTAAATATTTATAATCAAGATGTATCGAGACAAGATATAGATACATCCTTTGAGAATAGAGTACACTCTCCAAATGTTGGATAGTATATTACTCATGGCTACTGGAGGCACCAAAGGGTTACATACTAATGGTTATTGGATAACTATGAAATGATTCATTCGATAGATTTCAGTTAGTTAATAAAACTAAGGTCAAACAGAGAATATCAAAGTGACAATATTGTAATGTTTTGTTGAATTGAATAACTTTAAACTTGAATGTGGATACTCCACTTTGATTATAGTTAAATCGGGACACAACGTTCATCGAATGACTATAGTTAGGTTTGAGTTGATGCACTAAAAGCGAAACACTATCCAACAAAGAATTTATCTACTTGGTTATATGATGTTAGTACAAGGACCAGGTTTAGTCAACTTAAAGTAAATTTTTTGGCCGAATAATCTGGTTTATTATTATTATTATTGAACTCGAGGATTCTATGTTTGGATTACATGAGTTGTATGTAGATAATATTGGAATTTTGACCAATACCGAATTGCATAAGTCCTAATATGATATAGTTTTAACAAAGAGAATTGGTGTAAATAATTTTCACCACTAGGGATACGTAAACTACGTAAGCGATAAATTCGACCAAACTGTCACACCACTAGCTAAATTGACGTATGAACATTAATATTTGAATTGTTCAATATAAATCATTAACTGAATTTACACTTATGAGTCACACAACTGCAATGATGAATACTCCAAATATAGCTTGATTGAATTAAATTATAATTTTTTAGCAAGGCTAGCCGGCTTTATAATGGGACATGCCACTGTATTGAATAATGAAAATAGGCGTTCTACTCATGCAAATAACAACTATGATAGTTTTATAGTGGCTATACCACTAAACAAATAAAATACATGTGAGAGACAAAGGTTAGGAACTACTTCTATCGTCGGCCTATGTTGTGAAAAAAATGGCAGCGCTTTGCGGAAGCTTATATCAACGGATCTTTGTCACCCAAATCACAAAGAGATAACTTGGATTAAAAATAAGACAGAATTGAAATTAAAAGCAATAAGGTAAGATATTCCACCCAACCACCCACTTTATTGATTCACCAAAAATTTTGTTTACAATTAATAGAACAAAGCTAAAATAAACAAAATACCATTGAATCAATAACCAAATTGAGAAAGGGATCAAATATCTATATGGCTAAAATTGTTGGAGAAGAAGAACAAAGATGGAGAACAGGGAATCGACAAATAGATTTTCCACCATACATTTACCCTCCCTTCTAGTCTCTATTTATATAATCAATTACTTAATGCCCAAGTTAACATTAGATGGCAAAAAATAATTTGATTAGCCAATTAGAGAAAGAAATAAGCATACTCAATATGCCTATTAATTAGGGGAAACAAAATCTTCTCTTTCTTTCTTTTGCATATTTCTTTCCCTCTATTTGTGATTTTGTATCACCAAAATTTAACACTCCACCTTGATGCAAAATCACATATCTCCAACATATCAAACATGCCATATCTAGATCTATCACAACTCCATATATCTCAATCATACCAAATTACAAACCTCTACCACCGACTGCAAATGATGCATCTCCCACATCAGGTGCACCATACAAATCCGGTCTCAAAAATGTTTGTAATACCACAAAGATCTCCGTCTTGTCTTTATGGATTTTGCAACTCGACACCCGTCTATCACTCGATCTGAGCTCATTACCTGATCACTATCGATCCCTCGAGCATCATCAACATGAAGACTCCTGTCTAAAATATGATCCTCAATGCTAGAATCATAAGCAGTGACCACATTAACCTCTTCACCTTGCTGTAGACTAGGTTCTTCAACCGTCACTCGCTTTCTATAGTCGACTACAGAACCAACCAAGCTATAAAGGTTTCCTTCTTCCAATACTTCTATCATCCTTACACGACCACCTTTCTTCACTCTCAAAACTCCACCTTGAGTCTCATAAGTGCAACCACAGCGATCCAACTGACCGAGAGAAATAAGATTATGCGAACAAGTGGGTACATGTCTCACTCCAGAGACTTCTCTAACCACACCATCATGCATATGAAACCGGATAGATCCAATACCACAAATTGCTAGCTCTTCTCCATTGACTGTCCTAATCATGTCGACAATCTTCTCATAAGAAGAAAAACAATTCACATCTCTACAAATGTGAAAACTAGCTCCCAAATCCATCTTCCAAGGCTTATTTTCACTAAAAAAAACATCATAAGAAGCATCACTATCGGTACCTTCAGCAAAACCTGCATGTGCATCACTACTAGTATCACCGTGCGCAGCCTTTTTCTGATCTCTTTTATAAGCATAACACTTGCTGCATATGTGACCTTTCTTATTACAATAATAACAAGTGATAACACCTTTACCATTAGCATCCTTCTTCTTCCAAATTTTATCTTTCTTCAAGTCCCTTCCCACCATAGCCTCACTTTGAATTGATTTCATACCCGACCCTTTTCTTCTAAGCTCCTCATTCAAAAGACTGCTTCGAACAGTTTCCAAAGAGATAGTTCCATTAGCATTGGAATTACTCAATGAAACAACCAAAGTTTCCCAACTTTCTGAAAGCGAACTCATCAATAAAAGAGCCTGTAACTCATCATCAAAATTGACCTTCATATTTTCCAGTTGATTTATTACATCCTGAAATTCATTTAAATGCTCTACAACAGACTTCTTTTCATCTAATCTCAGTTGTACCAACTTTCGAACCAGAAAAGCCTAACTAGTAGCACTCTTTGACTCATATAAAGATACCAACTTATCCCACAAAGCCTTTGCGGATTCACAACTAGCCACATGATGGAAAACTGAATCATCAAGATATTGGCGAATCAAAGCAATCGCCTTCTTATCCATCTTCTTCCATTTTCCCTCATCTACATTAGAGGGCTTCTTTCCATCTCCATCAATCGGATCATGAAGATCATTGAGGTACAGAACATCCTCCATCTTAGGCTTCCAAATACCCCAATTCTTCCCATCTAAAATAGCCATCTTCGAAAACGAAATCATATCCGACATCAATAATTTTTCAATCCAAAATTACTCTAAGCTTTGCGATGATCTGTGCTCCGATACCAATCTGTTGTGAAAAAAATGACAGTGCTTTACGGAAGCTTATATCAACGGATCTTTGTCACCCAAATCACAAAGAGATAACTTGGATTAAAAATAAGACGGAATTGAAATTAAAAGCAATAAGACAAGATATTCCACCCAACCACCCACTTTATTGATTCACCAAAATTTTTGTTTACAATTAATAGAACAAAGCTAAAATAAACAAAATACCATTGAATCAATAACCAAATTGAGAAAGGGATCAAATATCTATATGGCTAAAATTGTTGGAGAAGAAGAACAAAGATGGAGAACAGGGAATCAGCAAATAGATTTTCCACCATACATTTACCCTCTCTTCTAGTCTCTATTTATATAATCAATTACTTAATGCCCAAGTTAACATTAGATGGCAAAAAATAATTTGATTAGCCAATTAGAGAAAGAAATAAGCATACTCAATATGCCTATTAATTAGGGGAAACAAAATCTTCTCTTTCTTTCTTTTGCATATTTCTTTCCCTCTATTTGTGATTTTGCATCACCAAAATTTAACAGCCTAAACTACTAATGTCCATGACCAGCCCACTTATATGATATATCCAAGCACTTCATACAATCATACCATAGAATCAGATACTCAACATTAATGCACATATCTTCCATGCATAGATACACATACTTCTCCATAGCACATATCCTTTTGATTATTCTCCAACGTACAACTAACAATGCCAACCTTATATCTTAATGCATATACAAACAACTCAGCACTTCCTTCCCAACACAATATTCCACTTAGCATTTTATCAAACATAATATGTGCAAAAGACTATCACCCTTCCAACTCATTGTCATATACATTCACAATGAACGATACATTTTATACTTCAAACAACAAACAACTCAACTATATCCAACACACATATATCGCGATTGCTTACTCCAATGATTTTTACACCAACTACTCATACAATCACCAATGCTATTCATCATCAGTGCGCAAAAATTTATCAAGTGAAACAAGTATATATACATAGAAAAAATCATCCATTACCTATCCAAACAAACAAAACATCCCACATGCACATAGCCACAAGCACGCAGATACAACCACCTACAATGAAATGTGCAGCATTGTTAGGTAAATGTTCTAACATCATCGACAAAAGGACCTCCTTGTCGGAGAAATTACATAGGGTGTTGTGTAGACGACGGGGTTGGGTGCAAACTAGGGTTTGATGGAGGATGGTAGCGAAGCTTGTCTGGTTTGAGTGCAAGCTTTTCTTTTAGCGATACTTTCTTCAAGCTGGCAAGAGAGGAGGCTTGATCTGATGGACGCCTGGGTTCTAGTGAACTCGCACGACACGATGGCCGAAAAACAAATAGAGAGAAGAGTGATAAAGTGGAAGAGAATGGAGGGGGTAGCGCTTGAGATCTAGACGACGGTGATAGGAAGACGACGGCGTGATGGTTTGAGAATGGCAGCGCTTTGGTGTAGAGGAAGTTGAGTAATGCAAAATGAGGGGGTTCTAGCAAAGATGGCAGTCGATTAAGCGAGGTCTCTAATGTCCCGTCGAGTCACCATTAAGAGCCATTATAGACTGCATACAAATTCTTCGTTTTGAAAACGGACAAAATCTATTCGAAGCTTGCTATAGGGCCGAATATGCAAAGTGAGTATTGTGCGACGTGTAATCTGATAATTAAAAGGGTCATTATTACCGCACATTTTTGGATCTAAATTTCCGTGCCTTGTGGCATTTTCGAATCTATTCATACATCAAAAATCACTTATCATATGCTATTATTTTGCAAAAAAATCTATTATCAAATTATCTTCTATTAATTTTATACTTTTTCTTATATCACATCAAATTCAGGTCAATTATATGATCTAATCTATACATTTTTTACGAACAAGTTAATGATTTTTTTACCATAAAACCTAAAATATTAATTAAGACAGCTTTTACAACTAACTATCTAATTTAGAAGTATTTAATTTCTTTCCTAAAATTATAGTTGATTTTATTTAATTAAGGCGTTATTTTAAAAAAAATTAAAGACATTTATAATACTAATGAAAAAAATCAAAGTTCATTTCATTGAATTTTAACTTCATTTATTTTTAGGAATTTCTTATTTTGTATAGATAAGTTTAAGTTTCAAAGAGGGAAGATAACGAAGATGAAAAACAAGGGTAATTTTGTTAAAGTGATGGTGTATGTAAAGTAAATTTTGATGTAGACTAGTTCATTATATTTTTCGATGTATACTAGGAGATTATTGGTGCATGAATAGAATTAGCCTTAAATGTATTCAAATATTAATTTTCAAATGCAATCATGATCCACCAACTAATTTTTCTTGTGATATAGTAGTTCAAAACTATATTTTTACTTATTTCAACTTGAAAAAACTTTTACCTATTAAAGCAACACCAACAATTATTCAATAAATAACGTAACTCCTTCAACTATTTGCTTTCAATGGCTTTGAAGTTTGGTATTCCTAAAATTCTTTCGTAGGTCTTAATTTTATATCTTCAATTATTTAACTCATAAGTTCTATATCTTCATTTATTATGCTTTCAAACCCATTTTCTTTAAATTTATTTAAGAAATCTACAAATTCCTATATTTTAACAATTTCAATATCCATTTTGTCAGCTTGAAAATTTTTGGTTACCCGGTTACTATTATTCAATGTATTGTTGTAGATGCACAAACTAATTAAGAACTCAAAATATTCTAATTCATTGTGATAGATCCTTAGCGTCCACCATCATGAGTTTGTAGAGTTATTTTCCATTCCAGTTAAATCATTTCTTATTCCGACGATTAATTTATATAGCTTTTACACTTTCTACGTTACTTTCCCATGATTGCTAATATTAACTTTAGAGTAAGACCTTCTACGAAATCTCTAGTCGTTTCCCACTTATAAGTTAAGTCAAAAATATATAAAAATCACTTGAACATAAAAGAAGACGAGTAATATATATTTTTTCGGCCACTTTGAAACCAAAATGTAGAATAATGGCAGTTAAGATTTTTATCCCGGCCCAATTTCATCAATTTTATCTTCCCTCCTATACATAATCGATTATTCCTTCTCTCCACTACCACTTTGAAATATACTTCTACATCTGAAACTCTCCATCCGTTCTTTCCCTTTCTGGTTTTTCCCTAGCTGCCTTTTTCTGCTTCGAGCTTCTAGTTTTGCTACTTTCTTCTCCTATAAATGACAACTCTCCTTGTCAAATCTAGTATTTCTCAATGCCTCCTTTCTGTACCACCTCCTCCACTTTCCTCTCGTCTCCGGCCTAAAATTCCAAGTGAGTTGGAACATCTAGAGTTCGATATGGTTGCCATATTTCACAATTTCGTATACACTGCCTCGAAGTGGTGAAGGCTTCATGCGTATGCTTCGGTCTAGGTTGGGTTTCATAGGTTGCATTTAGTGTTGTTCTTTATCCTATAGCTAACGGTTTTTCAATTTATGATGGCATTGGGTAGAGTTGTGTGGCGTTTATGGGGGTTGAGTCAGTGTGGTTGCAGTGTTTTTTATACTTGGTTCATTTCTACCTTTTGTGTATTACTGCCATGTGCTTTGTTTCTATTTGTTCTTCAGCTTCGGAGTGTCCACCCTTCCCACCTCATCGACTAAACTCCCTGTGATTGCTCAGCAGCAATTGAGTATGTTTTTGGTGTGGCTTAATATAGGGTTTGTATGCCGCTGCTGTCAACTTCTCCTTGGCTAAAGGGTTTCGTGAAATCGTTGTAGTTTATGATATTCATATTGTTTCTGTACTGGCGATGTTCCAAGCATCATGTTATGCAATTGTTCTCCTTGTGTATACATCTTCAGTGCCTATCTGGGCTTGGGATTCTGAGTACAGTGTGTTTGCAACTGTTGTAAAAAGTGTGTGTGATTTTTGACCCTGTGTAATTTACTGTTAGTGTTTCATTTCATAAAACTTGAGCAAGTTTGTAACTCATCGTGTATGTTTCATGTCATATAGCTTGAGTAAGTGGGTAATTTGTTTTGGGCTATGTAAGTGTGTGTTTTAACTTGTAATTATTGAGGTATATCAACCTCGCACTAGTTTTATCTTTCAATGAAACGGTCCACTATAAAAACCGGCTTTCCTTACACACACATACATATATACATACGTACGTACACACACAATCATATTCCTACTGATTTTTTCATATCACCCAGACCATGATTTTAAGTCATGAGATTCACAAGAAATATAGAATGATATTGGTTTTTGGTTAGCAAGTTTCTTTTGTACACATTGATTTTTGTCTAATACCAAATACAAGTTGTTTATTATTGGGGTGAATAAGATAAAACTAAATTTAACAAATAAATATCATTAAGTATAACATACACTTCCTATCTAATCCATCGCCATATGATTGACAACTCACATCATGTTATTAAGTTAAGATCTATTAGAAATATAATGTTATGGTAATGGTAATAGTTACCGGTACGAGAAATCTATTATCGTACTGATACTATTGATAAATCAAAAAATGGCTACCAATAATTTACCATTACAATTGGTAAATGATAGCTGGTATACTCATAAACTGATAAGCCATTGATCAGTAATGGTAAATTTACCAGTACATAAATCATTAAATTTTTATAATGATAGAAAAATAAATATTTTGTTTTCGATTCTAACTCCATAAATATTTATATCAATATTTTGACTTATTTTAGTTGACATAGAAAATTTTCTTTATTTACATCAATATAAACAATAACTTTTATAATCTTAAGCTTTGTACCTAATAAAACCAAAAAATAAACATCATTATAAAAAATAATAATACAAATTTCTTCTTAAAAACCGATTTACCTTCAAAAGTGTCCATGGTTTGGATTAATTTAAATAGTGAAAAACAAAATTCATATGACTGATAAATTTACCGTTACCACTGGTTTTGATGTTTCTTTACCATTAAATTTACCATCAACAATGGTAGGTTTACCGTCACTATACCAATAACATTGGTATAACGATATAGCTCAATATTGGTTACCAATTGCTTGGTATTGGTATCGTACTAGTAAATTTACCATTATTGTAACAACCCTAATTATAACACTTTCAAGCTTTTCAAAACCATACCCCAATGTATCACTAACCTCTATAATCTAAGAAAAAACTATTTCATCTTGGTAGCATTTCCAGCATCAACAAATCTTACAATAATCGGCGTTTGTTCTTTATGATTCAAATTCAAGGTAAAATTGTATATTATTAAATAATATTTTTCTTTTACTATTTCCGTAAGCATTGTTGCTTTAATAATTTTTCTAATAAAATAATTAATTCATTGTAAATAGTAAATTACAGATTGTTCATTCTGATTTTACCACAACTTAAAGATGATATGTAACGCCCTGCCTCTATATATACATATACTACTAAAGAGTAATACTAAGTAATATTGTCTAGTAATACAGAGAATGAGGTTTTCAAAAGTGATCCGATATGAATATATCCTTGGACTAACACTGACACATAATTCTTACAAAAAAAAATAGGGATCTGAACTAAATAATTGACATGTACAGTCTCGACACAAGCAATAAACACACAGGTTAAATTAAATCAGAACAATACACAATATCAGTCACAAAGTCACATATAACAGCGAAATACTATACATCGTATACAACTACAAAAGTACGAGTCTATAAAATAACAATGCTAGACTCACATATCTAATATATACAATATCACATCCAAAACTAGTACAAGGCTACTATGTAAAGTAATATACATAGCATCCCATACAAAATATATCCATACATGCACATAATGTAAACTCAAACTGTCAAAAATAGTTTATCCCTATGCTAGCACACATGTCCAAGGTCAGTGAGTCCCGGTCCTTATAGAGTCTCAGCCAGACCTAAAATATTATAAAAATAAACGAGTCTGACTATATCTAATTTAAAAGCGTTAAAATAATATATGACTACATATAATTACAGAGTTGTATAAAATATGCCAATCTAAATCAATCAAGATATATCACAAAATAATCACAATTTAATGAAATGCTCAAGTCTATCATGGACTATCATAGCAAATATGGTGACTCACATATGTCTATTTAAAATCAATGGAACTATAATAATTCCACATAAGGATATCACTAAATTAAAGGTATGGTCTCCTCCGAGACAAATCAAAAAGGTACATCCCGTCCTAGTACGGTCCCTCTTGAAAAAGTCATAAAAACACGATGTAGCTACTAGAAAGCTATTAATAATTGCTTTCTTTTCTTAGGCAACATGAAATCATGATGTAGCCACTAGCAAACTACTAAATGCATAAGCATGAATCATAATTTAGCCATTAGCAAGCTACTAAATGTATATGGTTATAGCTAGTCAACCACAAAAGCCTACGGCGACCATTAATTAATTTCTAGAAGAAGACAGCATACCGGAACTGTTTAGTAAGTTACCAGGATCACCAATAATCAACTGAATCGTTAAAATCAACGATCACCATGATCGTAAAAAATGAAGAGTTATATTTCTCTTGGGGATCTATCAGCCCATATAGCCAAACACCTAAGATAATGCAACTCTAAAGTGTTAATCACTATCACTTTAGAAATTACAAGAATTTCAATAAGTGTTCTATACCACCTTGTGATATTCAATTACTTACTAAAAGCTAGTAAATTCCACTCAATATACTATATTCAACAAGTTATAAAATAAGTGGAAGAATTATGCAAAAAGTCTCATACCAATCTGTATGATTCGACCGTCTATTAAAATTCCTCATTTCATAGAAAAGCATGAATTCTCAGTAAAATCCCAAATCTATAATAAATAAAATAAAATAGTTTCAAAATAATTAAAACCTTATAATTATTTCTAAAAATGAGTAATTTATTTTGAAATATAAGTATGAAATTTCCGAAGGCTAAATCAATATTTTTTCGAATATACTTCTTGTATAAGGCTTGTAAGAATATATATATATATATCTGTGTGTATATGTATATTTATTTAATTTTAAATAATATTCCTTACAAATATTAATAAATTTTCCACAAATCATTTTCAAACCTTGTAATTATTTTTCGAAAGAGTTTTATATTCGAAGGCTTTTGAACTCTTTAAAAATCATTTAAATAGCCTTGTTATAACTAAAATCACTAGAAATTGAAATTATTACTGTCATAACAGCTTTTATGAAATAATACCATATCTTATCTTATGCTACTAAAACATTTCCAAAATTATAATATATTTATTATATATATAATAGTAAATTTAAAAGGCTTTAAGAATAAATACTACACATCTTAAAAAGCTTTGAACAGAAATTTTGAAATAAGAAATATATTAAGAATATAATATAATTTAGATATATTCTATAAACTAAACTCCAATAAGGGTCAAAATATATAAAATCTCATTTGAAAATCTTTTATAAACATTTAAACAATAAACCCATCAAGAATGCAATTTCTAAAGCCAACATTGATGTATAAAATATCATTCTATGATATGAAATATTTAATGTTCCGAGTTGCTTTCCGACAACTCCAGTCACACAAACAATGTATGTGCTTTCAGCCATCAACCCAAACTTTATATGATTAATAATTATGAGTACTAGTAGCTTTTTCTTAGTATAGAGTTTCAGCAGGATTATAGAGATAGCAACGACTATTTTAATACATCCATAGGATCAGAAATTCAGCTATAAATTCGTTTTTAAGCATGCAACATTTTAAATATATGTCCTGTGAGGATTTACTCACCATATAATCAATCAAACATAAGCATGCAAGAATACTACATCCAATTTAGTCACTAATAACCAAAGATTATCGAAATTCCTAATCGAGATAAGGCTTGCAATAAGGGATATAATTATTTTAGATATATATGTGTGAGTTAAATAAAATAACTCACCTTAACTCAACGCTTTTGAGATTTCCATTTGCATTTGCTTGCCAACAACATCCTTCTCTCCCTTCATCATCGTAGCCTAGCACATGCGCCTAGAAGCTACCTTCGCTATTGCTAGCCGTCATCTTTACACCATCAGCCGTCGCAGCAACAACGTCGATGCCCACTGCTTGCTTGCCCGAGCCACTTTTAGTTACCATCATCGCATTAAACTCAATCACCACTTCCGTGAATGCGACCTCTGTGCATCGAAGCCATCGCTCTTGCATTCGTCATCATCACCAGACATATCGCTTCCTCCGCTCTAGGCTGCCGTCCTCTTCAACACCACGGCCTCCCATTCTTGCTTTAATCGCTGCGGGGTTGCCTTGCTCAAGTGGCTTCACGCTACGTTTGCTTTCTTTCGTTTCTAAAATCACAATTTTTTAATTTAGAGATTTTTCAAATTTAGGGATTTCGAATGGAAAATAAAGCAAGGCACGTGATTGGCTAAGTAACTTAATTTAGGCTTGATTTTTAGTCCCATTTAAACATTAATTGATTTCCTTCACATTTAAGCTCTAATTAGTAACTTTGCCATCTATTTAAAATTATATCTCAATCTAATTTAAATTTGTTCACACTTCATTCTATGAAATATAATTTGATAACAAAACAACATAATTCAACTTAATTTCATTGTATTTAATTATTTAGTATAGTGACACAAATGAATTTATTTATTCATTATTATTATTTAAAATATTTCAATTGTACAAAAATTATTTACTATATAAAAACATTTCATCTCTAATAAAATACTTTGTTTAATTAATTAAAAATATTTTTTCAGATTAATATTATAAAAAAATGAATTCAAACATTTTTATTTTAATTAAGTTTACTTTGTAGAAAGTAGGGTTGTTATATGATATTTCATAATTTGATCAAATTCAGCTATAATTTCTACATATCGAGAAAAGTTCATTGTTTTCTCACATATCTGTTCATTAGAACTATAAAATAGTAAATTGGTTCGAGAAAGAAGTTTTACAATGCCAATTATGCACTTATACATTTTTTCAGTATTGACACTATCGGTTAGGGATATCTTTTCTCGGTTGTTATCTTTGACTGTAGATGTAGGAATTTCAATATCCTCCATATTACCTTCTTGATTTTGGTATATTATAATGTTATGCCAATCATCAATTCCTTTTTCTCCTAATTTAAAATTCATTTTAGGGTTATTAAATAAGTTTACGAGACTAATAATCACTTTATTCTTACTTCGTTTTAATATACCAGACACTCCATGAGTTCAAGTGCACTAGTACACAATATTGCAGGATAGTCCTAAGACTAATAATACATTATATAAGGGGTATATATTGTATTTTATAATTATTCAAATTTCTTTGCGAGCTAATCAATTAAGTATTGCATACAATGTTAAATTCAAGTCAAAGGTGGATGATAATCTAATTAAAAGCGGAAAACTAAAGAAAAATTAGAAAAGATATTAGGATTTTTATAATGGTTCGTACCTATGTCCTATGTCCTATCCGATAGAGATCCTTACAAAATTTCACAATCAACAACTTATTATTACAAGTAAGAAATGCTTACAATAATGCTTCATCCTCAATAGACTTTTCTGCCTTCTTCCCGAAGGAATTTCAAGCATTGCCTTCTCTCTAAAGGACTTTTACAACTTACCCACTCGCTGAAGGAATTTTACAATAACAATAGAATAAATATGTGTATTTCATGATATAAATTTTGCAGTTTCAGCACAATAATCTTATAGGACTCCAATAATAAATATATCTATGAATTTAGTAAGGTATGTGATAGAATCGGTGAGAAAATGAATATTATTCAGGTATAAGGCCTCTGATGTTTGAAAATTGCAGGTACTTAGAAGAGTATGAATCGCAGAGTAATTGATTTACAATCGGTATAGAGTGTAGGATACTCCTAGCATGCAAAGATTAATTATTGCTTGTATTTCTTGCAAAAGTGTAAATAAGCCAACTAGTTCAAAGCCTAATAGCATGGGCCTTCACAGCACATATCGACCAATATCATTTCCAACCTAATAGAATGCCCACCTTTAGCTTCCCAACCTGCAAAAAGCTAATTGCACAGCTTTTCTCAAATCAAAGATCCTGCCTATCATATCCTTCGGATCAACAAAGGGCTTCGAGCCTCACAGTTAGCATCCCTATCCAATCACTTAGCGGCCAAGTAATGGCAAGATAACTTTGCTTTCCATACCTCTTAATCGCACATTGGTCTTGTTTGTGACTTCCTCTAATTATCATAGGTCCCTCGATGACCAAATTTCACTGCCCACCATTTTTTGTAGTGACTCGATAGACTAACGACAAAAGCTCTTGGTCTCCTCTATAAAAAGAAGCGACAACCCTAAACTATTACGTTAACAAAATGATGTAAATAACACTATTCATCTGACAAAAGCACCAATGCGCAACAACCAAGCTTTGTACTTCACTATATACCTGTCAAAAGCACCACTGTACTTCAACCACTCCATACTCCATGGTGTCCATCTACACAACACTCCATAATATGGCTAGCTAGTTAGGATAATCCAAGCCATTCTTTCCATGCAACATATGAGTTCCCCGCAATTCAAATCGTAGATCAAACTCAATGGTCACAAGGAAACTTAGCATTTAAGAAATCAATTTAAGCCTTCAAGTCATGATCTCTTCAGCTTTAAATAAGAGCTCTCATACACTTCTACAAGGATTGAATTTTCCACTCTCATAAGTTATATTTACTAGCTTAAAGCTCTTGTAAAAGCTATTAAAATCATCTTTTGTAATGAAAGACTCAAAGTAATAAAATCATCAACCATGGTGGAAGTGGATATTTGCTAAGATCTAACCACTCTATTTCTCGTGTTATTTAATTTACCTTCACTATTGATAACTATTTTATTAATCACTCTTTTACACTTTAAACCATAATATTAGTAAGTAACCATTGCTAAAACCCACGTCTAACCATAATTTCAATTTGGCTAGAAATTTAGTTGACGTTTCGGTGCTAGAAGGACAACCTCTCCTAGCACTCGACTTTCTTAAGTTTTTCCTCTTCAAAGTATCTATTATAATCCTAAAAAATGTTTACCATGCAAGCTAACAATGGTGAAATTGAGATTAAAAGTTCCAACAGTCATAACACTTATGGTGACACTGGGTTCAATGCCATCAGCTACATTCCCAGCATGAGCAACGATATATGGCTCGGCCTAGTGAACGAGAACAAAAATAGGGCAAATTCCTCATGATCTAAATGATCTTCGTGCTTGGGTAAAAGCCTAAGAAACCATCAACAATGGTGCAAGAGCCTCATCTGTCGTGGTCATGGCCCTCTCCCACTTATAGTCCCAGATCTTTTCCACGTCATACATGGCGCATGTGAAAGGGTTATGCTCGAGACTCCCATTGGGGATGCTACCGCCTACAACTAGGATGCATAAGTCATGCACATCCATGAATTTGACCATGATGCTCTAATGCGCAAACCAGTCCTACCCTCCAAGAATCATGATGTTCTTCTCCTCCTTCCTCGATGAGACTGTCTACCTTTGAACGACTTTGAGTAGTAGATGAGGGCACGATCTCCACTTCAACTGCCTAAGCGATGAAGGATGAGTAAGAAATAATGGGCCTAAGAAATTCTCTATTCACTCTCGAACCTGGAAGGAAGTTTTAAGATAATGTTCCCATGGGAGGAAAGGCCATTATTCTAGGTTTCATTCTATAAAGAAAAATAGAAGGTCGCCAACACTGTTCACCATCACTACTCACTATCTCCTTCTTGACGTCTAAGGTCTCCTCCTTTCATAAGGCATAAAAGGATCCCCTTCCGAGCAAGGGCTACGCATTGTCTGCAAAAGACGGATGCAGATCTTAAGGAAGAAATGGCTTTGCTCAAGCAGTAGATGTTCATAATTCAAACCAAAAACCAAGGTGATGAGTGAGAATGCTTTGATACCAAATGAAAGTGATTACTGTGTGGCTAGTTATCACTTAGGATTGTGTAATATAAAGTACTATATTAGTGCAGAGATATAATCTAAACAATAGATAAGGTAAATGAAGTAAGCACACCAGGACTTTTTATACTGGTTCGAACTTCCCGTTCTACGTCCAGTCCTAGACTACACTTGGGATTTAAACTCTATAAACCCCTCTTTTAACTCGGAGGAGTTGGTATACACCACCTGAGCAACCGATCAGTATTTTTCCGCCTCAACGGCCAAAAAGGAATTTTACCGCCTAAACAACAGAACATGACTTTACCGCCTGAGCAACCAAATAGGATTTTGATTACAAAGTAGATTGTCTTGACCTTATGTGTTCTAATAACACGAATTTGTCACTAGTAATACACTCTTCCTATAATCTTTTTCTCAAGTATGTTGTGTATAGTTGTGTGTATATGAAGATTAGGAAGTTTCAAATTGCTTTAGAAATATAGAATCGTGATTATAAGCAATGAATGGATGAATTCAAGGGAGTAGTTGATCCCGAAAATATGATTCAAGTATAAGCAAGTAAGTGAAGTAATTCGATATTGAAATTCATGCATATATATAGTAGTTAATGAGTTGCAACTGTTGGTGAAGAGTTCTCAATGAATACCAATGGCTGCAACTCTTCGCGAGGAAGAAGGCTATTCAAAAAGGAAGTGTCTTTTCAAAAAAATAGTATTCGGAACCAGGTCAATCGACTGAGAAAAATCGACCAGTCTACTGAATATTCAAGGTAGTGTAAAACAGTGCATATTTGTGTAATAAACATGGTCGGTCGACTGGCTGTTTTCGGTCAGTCGGCCGAATTCGAAAATATAAACATGTATACGTATGTGCAAAAGTTCAATAGCCTGTTTATAGATATTCAGTCGAATGAATGACTTTGTTGAGTCGACTGAATTCTGTTGATAATCAAAAATTACTATATCTCATTTGGTTAGAGCACTTGCCTTCTAAAATAGTGACCCGGGTTTGAGCCCTACTCTATGCATTTTTTGAAAACTTGATTTTGATTAAAATATGCATGCAAGTTTATTTGAATGCGAATGATGATTCTTGAGGAAAGATTTTAACAAAGCACTAAACTAGATTCTACATATATATTTGATGACTCTTGTTAAAATATATAACTATATGAACCATACTTTGAGTCGTTGAGTCCGGATGTTGTCGTAGATTCATGAATTGTTGTTTCATATCATAAATCAAAGCCTATGATCCAACATTGAGGCCCTTTTCGACGATGAAAATAAGGAGCTGTTCATAGTAGGGATGCTAAGGACTTACATTCATTGAAGATGTGCTTTGATTCCATTGAATGATGGAAGCACTGACCCATGCGATCATATTATAACTTTTAACTCCATCATTCAAGTTGATCGACTCTCCAATAATGTCAAATGCCTTCTATTCCCTTCCACCCTAACTGGACCGACTTTCCACTGGTTCTTACATCTACAAGTGGACAGTAGCCACTCTTACACCCAACTATACATCGATTTCAAAATTCGCTTCTTTGCCTCTCGAACATGAACCATGATATTTTAGATATTTTAGATAATTATGGGGTTTAGTAATTATAGAGACGAGGCTTGACTATTATACTGATTCATTTTGCCTAACTTACCAAATTTGGACTTTTCTTCTTTTTATTTTTCTATCTTTGCATCTATAATAATATAATCTAGAAATATCAGTTATAATTTCAGGATAATTCCAAATTGTTTTCCTCTAAGAACATCAACCCACATTACTACTTGATGACATGTGTATGGAATCCAACTGTACACATCTCTCCACAATCCATGGACTAAGTATGAAAACCAAATAATAGAAAATGCATCAATTCGATGAAAAAGTTTCACAGAAATCCCATGCTTGTCATGGATGATAAAGAAGAAAAATGGAACAACTGAATAATAAAGGACATAACTTTTGACTTAAAGAGTTAAATCAGGAAATATATTTGACTCAAAGAGTCAAATTAACAAATTTATCTAACTTAAAAAGTGAAATTATCAAGTTCTAAATAACAACAAACAAAGGATAATACAAATCTAAACAATAACAAACTAAGATGGAGCCAAATTACTTAATAGTTATTGAAATTTATGTTCGAACTGGGCCAGCCTACAGTGGAAGTAATGAGCGAATTTCAGTTTTTTTTTTACCATTTTGAATCTTTATTAGGTACATGAAGTCTAATTTATTTAGAACATTTATAAGTTTCTTTTAAATAAAATATTTATTTTATTTTAATTTATACAATGATTTTATATTTATTTAATTTAATGTTATAATTTATATATATGTGTATCATAACCCCATGAAACGACCCGCAGTTCCATACTCCTTGAGTCGACACATTCTCCATCAATCAACTCAAGATGAATGGAAATACGAACCATTTGGGTTAAAGAAGAAGAGGTAGAAGAAGAGAAAACAAAACAACATCAGAATCTAACCATCGCAGCGGAATAAAATATAATAGATATTAACTGATCTTTACACAAAAGAAAATCTGTTTATACATTACATCATTAGAGTACATATCACATCCAACTGAACAGTAATCATAACATGTCCTCACAAAACTGAATACACAGCTAATCAACACAGCGGAATATTTAAAACAAGTACGGAAGTACGTATCGCCATCTCGTCTCCTAAGCTCCACATCATCCTTTCCTGTAATCTATAATACTCGGTCTGACCCAAGCATTATAGTTAAATAACACCCGAGTCAGTCTGGAATACCAGCGTGAGGAAACCACACTCAATTGTTAAAGTTTCAAATCCTTTGAAATCAAAAGCATCTCGTAAGACCATGCCACAAATAAACATGTCGGGTTTTTACCTTACGATAGCCATAACATTTTTTCATCAAAATTCTCTGATATTATAATAGTGTCTATAGAAAGTAAAATAGAATCTAGCTGAAATGCTTGCATCTCACGTTTCAGCAATAGTTGGGCACAATCAAAACCGTACAGGCGCGTAGGGAGAATGGATTTCCAACTAATGACTAGGCATTAGGGTACCACCTATCACAGTACGTGGCCTAGATCACCGTACCGAGGATTACTCCCAATACTCTACAACATAAGACTGGGACTACCCCTTACTGGATAATCCCACGTAAGATCACCCCACGGTTGGGATCAGTAACCGCACCACTAAGCCGAATAAAGTGATAATAGACAGGGATGACCTTACCCTAATGGGTGCTACCTACTTAGCCTTGCTGCATAACCCCTGATTTTCAGTCATTCCCGGTTAATGAGACTTGAGGCTAAGCGTTACCTTTTTAGAACATATCTCTTAGATTGCTCATCGCCCACCTGACGATGTTCTGAAAGCATTCATCCATACAAGTCCATCCCGGGTTCAAACGGAACCGAAGGCACTACTCCTACTACATCCATTTTGGAATCACCTCAGGATTAGCAGCGACTAGCCCTTGCACTTCGCTGCTCCATCCTCGAATCCAAACTCGTCTTCCTCACGAAAACGTACAAACCGGATCGAAGTGGTTTACATGAAATAAATCGCGATCTCGGTCTCTTCGAAACGATCAGCGCATTGGCCAATATTGATAGTCGGTTATTTAACTATCAATTAACATTCACAAACATCCATCAACATAAATAATTTCTCCTGAATTATTTATTAACCTCAAAATATCTTCGTAAGATATATTTCCATTTTCATCCCTTTTTTAAAACAGTTTTCAAACCACACTTTTCACATGAAATAAATTTCCAAATATTTATTTCCACTGAAAACACAAAGCACAAAAAATTTAGATTTTTAAATTAATTTAAAATACTTTATTATAAAAATATACTTTAACATTTAAATTTAAAACTACTTCAATACTTTATTAAAAATATATAGTTTAGGAATATTTGAAATGAGGTTACTTTATAAAATATAAAACTAGATTTTCTCCTTTAAACCAAAATACGAAGTCACCTTTAAATAATTACTACGATAATAGATTTGAAAAATACTTACTTTAGAATTTAAACATTTAAAAATAATAAAATTTCTAAAACATACCTTTACATCAACTTTAAAACTTTTACTTATACTTAAAATTTGCTTCGAAAACGTACTTGGCTATCCAAGGAAATACACTTCCCTTTCACATCCTTTAAAAATTAATCACTGTTTATTTTTAAACAATTTACCCATTCCTTTAATAAATTCCCATCGTGAATTTATTCTTCAAATATCCATTGATATATTATTTCACCTTTATAAACCCAGTTTATAAATTTCTTAGTCTCATTTCTCTTTTAAAATCCCGGTTTTAAACACTTAAATCAATTCCCAAATTGATTTTGAATTTACTTCACTTTTAAATAAATTCCCTTACTTACTCCATTTTTCAAAATCCATTAACTTCAGATTTTATTTCTTTATTATGATTTAAAATCTTTTTAACTGAAAACACCAATTTCAGATTTCTCAAATTTCTTCTTTATCCTTTCAAATAAATTCAAACCTTGAATTTCAAAATAAATTCTTTATTTCTTGAAATAATATCACTTGAGATTAAAAATAAAATTACTTATTCCCGTTTATTCAAAATCTCATGTTCCATACTTGGAATTACTTATAAGGATTTTAAAATCACTTTTATTCTTATCCAGTTCATTCTTAAATTTATTCAAATTCTCTATGATTATTTTACTTAAAAATTCACTCTTTTATTTTCTTTTCAAAAATCCAATTCTGTATATTTTGATAACTCAATGTACCGAAATATATTCAAGCAAACCATAACATTTAATATTCCAATTATCAATATAATTCATCATAGAATATCAAATATTCATAACGCTGAATATTAAATAATCTAAATAATTTTGAGGAATCCAGTTGGATCCCTCCAACCTGTTTCCCTATATCCACATATGTCAGCATAATACCAATTCCACTTCGAGGTGGAATATCGCGGTATATGGGATTAATATAATATCATCCGCTATTATGCGGCGCTAGGGTCTCATCCGCTATATAATGCGGGAAATCAATCACTCCAATATATACTATATATATAATACTATATATAATATAACACATCAAATCAGTTCAATCATTCAACCAATCGTTTAAATTTAACCATTTAAATTTAAATTAAAACCCAGATGAGTGAGATTAACTCACCTTCATTTTTGTTTTGCAATTCCGATCCAAACCGGTCCGTCTTTTCTCGATTCAAGACCTTGTATAAATATTTATACAGTTTATTAATACTCGAAATAATCGAATAATCAATTGCCATTTTAATAATTTAATCAATCAAAAGTTTAATTTAAACAAATTTTTGTTTACTAAATTATTCTAGTAACTAAAATAATTAAAGAAGTCTATCAACAAATTAATCACTTAAATCCATTTTTAAAATAACATGTAAGTTTAAAATATGTATATATATATATATATATATATATTTAAGCTGCATATATACATTTATCCGCTGCTTTTACTTATTTTTAAGAACATTTATACTTACAAAAATAATCTATATTGATTAAAAGTAAAACTTTCCTCTTGAACCTCATGTATATATAATTACTAAATTCTAATAAAATTTCCTCCTAACCTATGTATATACATTTATACATATATTAAAACAGAATCAACTTACTCTGAATAAAAATTTCATATTAAAATGTGGATGTACTTCTCTGTATTTCAAATAAATCAATGAAAACAAATCTGCCTAAATTAAAAACCTATATACCTATATTTTCAAATCTGTGTATACATCAAATATGTTAAATCAAGTTTAATTAAAAAAATGAAATCGAATACCTCTCACCGATGACAGTACCAAGACCGCGTCTCCAACATATGTTTCCCCTGGCCATCGACGATCCCCTCGCTTGCAAATGTGATTCACGACACCACCCAGACCCGTTACTTTAGGCAATCGAACACCCACCCTCCTTCAATCGACTTCAATCGCGATCAAGTCACAAACTACACTTGCAGGTGGTGTTGCTTGGAAGCTTATTAGCGCAAGCCTAAACAAACAAAAACCCATCTCGCCCTGTCGAAGTCGAACGCGATTCGGCAACACCCGCGAATCAAATTGAAATTGATTTCAATTCTACCCCTCTTAACTATGAACTGCAGCACTCGGCAACCCTCGGCGATACTCGCGAATCGAACTCGGTCCGCCATTCTTTATTTTATTTTGTTATTTTTTTTGTCAGACTTGATTTGTGAATTTCATTTCGGTATGAAGACTAGAGAGGGAGACGAAGATGTAGTATAAATTGGGGATGGCTTCTTGAGTACGAATGTCCATTTATAAAAATATATTTGACTAGTTGACTTCCAATTTTTATTATATCATAAAACTTCCATAATGTCTCATTATACATGTCTTGAAATTTTGAACCCCAACGGAGGCATTCTGCTAGGCATTTATAATGTTATACCCCTATTTCGAACGAAATGGAAAAGGTTTTCAGTCCTGATTCGATCGTTTGGAGAGGATAGCTTTTTGGACCCAATTATTATATTGAATTTTTGATATAAAATGTCAATGCGTTTATATATCATATGCTCACACAACTACTCCTATCACTACGAAATTTTAAATTCGATAATAATACAATATTACGGATCCAATGAAACTGGTTTCGTCGAAATCCGAGACTGTGCCTTGGAAGGCTATTTTTAAATATCGATTTAAACGATAAAATTTCAAAACCAAACAAAACACTTTTAAATTTACTTTTAAAAGTTCAATCACCTTCAGTATTATCAATATGAATTTTCTAAGCCTTTAAAATATTTTTAACAAGCTTGAAACTTCAGATTAAATAATTTACTCAATCTTCAATTATTGAATTGAATAATTATATTATTCAACAGATTGCTGTATCTACCTTCTGAATAGATAAATCCAATTTTTTCATATTCAAAACCAATTTATAATTCAATTTCTATATTTAAAACTACTTAAATATTCCAGATTCAATGCTGAAAAATCCGGGCTGTCACATTCCTCCCCCTTAAAAGAATTTCGTCCTGAAATTGCTGGTTAGGAAGAATGGTCCAATACCCGTTTACTTTTCCCCAAAACTAACAATTCAACGTTCTACCAACTATTTTTTTATAAAAGACCCATTATCACTCTTACTAACTTCCCAAACTCTTTCATAGTTTTCAAACAAAACTATTTGCTCAACCATTCAAATTTTAATTAAAAACCAAATTTTGAATTATCAAAATTTTCTCAAAAATTTTCTAACTCCCAAAATTTCTGAAATTTTTACTAGCGTCTCCTTTGTGCGGCTAGCTCGGTACAACTACAAAATGCCTCTACGGGCACTCAAATTCCAAAAGAAAACAAAAGGCCAAGTGGCTAGATCAAAAACCCAATCAAATTTCATACAGAAATTTAAACACATACCTTTTTGTCGAGCAATTCAAATTTATCTTCTGAAATCAAAAATTCCAATTTTCCCACTTGCTTTCTAATACCTGTATATCCAATTTAACCATATCCAATTACAGATTCCAAAATCATTTTATGCACTTCTTTACAAAAAATTTCAATATTCATTCCATTTAATCCTGTACGATGTACCTATATCATTCGTACGCAATACCGAATCCGATCTCTTACTCGATCACATAATTTCACTTCCGAACTAGTATCGTCCACCCGACTTCCTAGTGCGGACTCAGATCTGGTTTCTTGATCAGAAACCGTCATTCTCCTTGCATAGTCATAACTATGATAGAGAATTTCCAGAATCAATCTAAATCCATATCCAGGGTTCGCCGTCGAAAGCCGAGTGAAAAAAATCCTTACCCGGATCGATATAACTATCTCGAAATTCTTTTCTTGAATCTGGATCAGATTGCTATGTGAATAAAGTAATATACGTACATCCTATGCATTTATCTCTATTGATTATCAACTATATCAATTCTCTTTTTATTCACATTCAATTGATTTCTATTCACTTATCAACGCTTATCATTTCACATATTTTTCTGTTAAATCTTCACTCAAATGCTTATCCAATATATTTTCCCGACACCCATATTACTTAAGAATTTCACCATTTCTTCTTAAGTTCAATGTAAGTATTTTGTACGCTTCTTATATTTTTTTTCACTTCACCACTTTAGTTTATATCTACTTCTATTCAAATTGGTTCTCCCATGTCCATATGAATTCAATTTATATTCAACTCTGAATATTGAATTTTATCTTCCATTTATAACTGATTCATATCACTATTTTAAATTAGTTTCATCCACTAATTTATTTCAATTTCCAATTTGAAATCGTTTTATCGCTAACAAAAATTTTCCCAAAAATTTTCAAAAAAATTTCTAACTCCCAAAATTTTCGGAAAATTTTGGCAGAATCTCCTTTATACGGAGGAGCTTTTGCAATTTGACAAGAGATATAAATATATATACATCGACCCACCCGGTCAAAAAAACAAAAACAGTTCATATTTCCTATTTTTATTGCGTAGGCATACCTTTATTTAACATTTTTAAGCAAGCAGCTTATTATTTAGCAATTAACGCGACCAAAATCCTGCCAAACGGCCTTCAGGTACCTGTACTTACTCAATTTAAACATATAAGCACTATATATAAGAAGTTTATAGCATTTCACTTATATTTAAATAGCTAAAACATGGATTCTATAACAATGCATGTTATATACTTTCATAAGCACATATGTAAGGTCTCGACACTTATTTCAATTGCATTCAATCAACTCTCAACCCATACTATTCAATTTAAGTGATTTACAACTCACTTGCTTGCATACGATTCTTTTTTAAACCAAACGAACTTATATTCATTTCAGTTGATTCAAAAATTAATTTTATTTACTTCTATTAATTCATAGAATTTTATTTACTCTCATTTTTGTCAAACGACAATTATTTCTATGCAAATTCGGCAATATTTATGTGAACAAACAATTATTTAAGCTTATAATAATTTTGAATTGATTTCAATACAATTTATATTAAATTTTATTCCATTCTAACTTATTTACAAACCATTCACTTGCATTTCATTCATTCCTGCGTTGGTTTCATTTAAACCCATTCCATTAAGCTTGACAACATTCCATGCTAATATTGATAACCATTTCCCAAATTAATTTAATCCAAACTTTTATTTAATAGGCTTTTTCATTCCACTTCTAAGTTTTATAAGTCAAAACTTATTTATATCCGTACTTTCCTCCATTTACAATCAATCCCGTTCACATTTTACCTTTTAACTCGGGATTATATATTTAATTAGCCAAGTATATATTTTTATTCAATGGGTTTTCAATTCTTTTATAAGCCATTGAAATCTATTTATTCCAATTCAATCTTATTTAACTAAACTCCAGTTAAATCTAACCCCTGTTATTCTTTTGACTTCACCATCCATTTAAAATTTATTAAGTAAGAACTAAATTTCATTTAATGTATCCACCACGTGATACAGTTCCATTTCAATTATATTTCAACTTTAATCCAAATCCAATCACAATATCATTAGACTTAGCTTAAGTTCATTTAATTCGACTTACTCTTCTAACTTATTAACTTTAATAAGCTTTTCCACTTACTTTAATCTAACTCTTCTTAAGTTAAATTTCTATTCTAAACAAATTTCAAACTTATATAAGTTCCCAAATTTATTCTTTAAGCATTTCCAATTTACTTCCAGAGTTCTAAGCAATTGGTTAAATATTCCAAAATATTTTAAATCGACTCCAGAGTTTTCAATAATCACATAAGTATTTCAAAATCCTTTTCGAAATTATTTATGTACAAAATCCTTTGGTAAATTCAGTTATCTCTTTGAATTTCAAAACCAACCTAGTTTTGCAAACAATTCCAATTCAAAATCTCCAGGCAGCAATCCCTCTCTTGGAAACTCGAAAAAGAACATCGATGATGCTGCAGTCGTCACCGAAGTTATTTTCCGGCGACCGAAAAAATTCAATGCTTTTATCACTTCAAAACAATTCAAATATTTTTAAATTCCAAATCTCTCCAGATTTCATATCCAATTCAAAAATATTTTCCAAATAATATCACCATTATTTCTCCAAACCTTTGAAAACCATTTTCAAACCCAAAGGAATTTAAACTTTTCCCAAAATTCCAAATTCGAAATCCACCCAATCATTCAAACATTACTCTGGAATTTTCATCTCAATTTATTTTCAAATATTTCTCTGGAATTCTATTTCAAATTATAAATTACATTTACAAATCTCATTGGTATATGAATTTATTTCTTAGCTTTTGGTTATGATTTCAATATCTTATTCAATTTTACACAACGATGATAATAATTTAATATTATCATTTTTCTAACAACCATGCATCCATATATAACTATAGTAATTTACGAAAAATTATTTCCTCTATATACAAAAATAATTTGGGTAAAATTATTTCATTTACCTTATTTAAAACAATTCTGCGTCGGTTTATCTTGTTTAAGAGTTTAGAAACCCCTATCGATGACATGGCGCCCCACGCATCGACCAGAATCCATAAACACCCAATCGATAAATCAACACAATATAAAACAATTTTTATATTCACTAACAAATACGCGCTCTTATCTATTAATACACTGAAACTCATTTTAGAGTACTACGAGCTCTATTTAATGAGTAATCCCCACCAGAGCCATGGTTCTCGCTTAACCTTCAGCTCTGATACCAAGTGAAACAACCTACAGTTTAGTACCCCTTGAGTCGACACATTCTCCATCAATCAACTCAAGATGAATGGAAATATGAACCATTTGGGTTAAAGAAGAAGAGGTAGAAGAAGAGAAAACAAAACAACATCAGAATCTAACCATCGTAGCGAAATAAAATATAATAAATAATAACTGATCTTCACACAAAAGCAAATCTGTTTATACATTACATCATCAGAGTACACATCACATCCAACTGAACAGTAATCATAACATGTCCTCATAAAACTGAATACACAACTAATCAACACAGCGGAATATTTAAGAAAAGTACAGAAGTACGTATCGCCATCCAACGCATCTTTTGAGCTCCACAGCATCCTTTCATGTAATCTATAATACTTGGTCTGACCCGAGCATTATAGTTAAATAACACCCGAGTCAGTCTGGAATATCAACGTGAGGAAACCACACTCAATTGGATTATTAAAGTTTCAAAGTCCTTTGAAATCAAAAGCATCTCGTAAGACCACTCCATAAATAAACATGTTGGCTTATTTACCTTATGATAGCCAAAATATTTTTTTATCAAAATTCTTTGATATTATAATAGTGTCTATAGAAAGTAAAATAGAATCTAGCTGAAATGCTTGCATCTCACATTTCAGCAATAGTTAGGCACAATCAAAACCGTACAAGCGCGTAGGGAGAATGGATTTCCAACTAATGACTAGGCACTGGGGTTCCACCTATCACAGTACGTGGCCTAGATCACCGTACCGAGGATTACTCCAATCCCCTGCAACACAAGACCGGGACTACCCCTTACTGGATAATCCCGAGTAAGATTGCCCCACGGTTGGGATCAGCAACCGCACCACTAAGCCGAATAAAAGGGACATCTAGACAGGGATGACCTCACCTTGAAGTGGGTGCTACCCACTTAGCCTTGCTGCATAACCCCTGATTTTCATTCATTCCCGGTTGGTGAGGCTTGAGGCTAAGCGTTACCTTTTAGAACGTTTTACTTAGAATCCCCATCGTCGACCTGACAATGTTCTGAAAGCTTCATCCATACAAGTACGTCCCGGATTCGAATGGAACCGAAGGAACTACTCCTACAACATCCATTTTGGAATCACCTCAGGATTAGTAGCGACTAGCCCTTGCACTTCACTGCTCCATCTTCGAATCCAAACTCGTCTTCCTCGCGAAAACATACAAACCGGATCGAAGTGGTTTTCAGGAAATAAATCCCGATCTCGGTCTCTTTAAAACGATCAGCGCATTAGCCAATATTGATAGTCGGTTGTTTAACTATCAATTAACATTCACAAACATCCATCAACATAAATAATTTCTCATGAATTATTTATTAACCTTAAAATATCCTCGCAAGATATATTTCCATTTTCAACCCTTTTTTAAAATAGTTTTCAAACCACACTTTTCACATGAAATAAATTTTCAAATATTTATTTCCACTGAATACCAAGCACAAAAACTTTAGATTTTTAAATTAATTTAAAACACTTTATTATAAAAATATACTTTAACATTTAAATTTAAAACTACTTCAATACTTTATTAAAAATATAGAGTTTAAGAATATTTAAAATGAGGTTACTTTATAAAATATAAAACTAGATTTTCTCCATTAAAACAAAATACCAAGTCACCTTTAAATAATTACCACGATAATAGATTTGAAAATTACTTACTTTAGAATTTAAACATTAAAAATAATAAATTTTCTAAAACATACCTTTAAATCAACTTTAAAACTTTTACTTATACTTAAAATTTGCTTCGAAAACATACTTGGCTATCCATGGAAATACACTTCACTTTCACATCCTTTAAAAATAAATTACTATTTATTTTTAAAATAATTTACCCATTCCTTTAATAAATTCCTATCGTGAATTTATTCTTCAAATATCCACTGATATATTACTTCACCTTTATAACCCAGTTTATAAATTTCTTAGTCTTATTTCCCTTTTAAAAATCCCGGTTTTAAACACCTAAATCAATTCCCAAATTGATTTCCAATTTACTTCACTTATAAATAAATTTCCTTACTTACTCCATTTATTTCAAAATCCATTAACTTCAGATTTTATTTCTTCATTATGATTTAAAATCTTTTTAACTGAAAACACCAATTTCAGATTTCCCAAATTTCTTCTTTATCCTTTCAAATAATTCAAACCTTGAGTTTCAAAATAAATTCTTTATTTCTTGGAATGATATCACTTGAGATTAAATTTAACCATTCAAATTTAAATTAAAACCCAGTTGAGTGGGATTAACCCACCTTGATTTTTGTTTTGCAATTCCGATCCAAACCGGTCTGTCTCTTCTCGATTCAAGACCTTGTATAAATATTTATACAATTTATTAATATTCGAAATAATCGAATAATCAGTTTCCATTTTAATAATTTAATCAATCAAAAGTTTAATTTAAACAAATTTTTCTTTACTAAATTATTCTAGTAACTAAAATAATTAAAGAAGTTTATCAACAAATTAATCACTTAAATCCATTTTAAAATAACTTGTAAGTTTAAAATATGTGTGTGTGTATATATATATATATATATATATTTTAAACTGCATATATATATTCATACGAACAAAATGATAGATTTCAAAAATATGATTTTTTTATAGACTTTCAAATGCTTTAAAATTCATACTTAATTTCAAAAATCTTATATATACATATATCTGCTGTTTTTACTTATTTTTAAGAACACTTATACTTACAAAAATAATCTATATTGATTAAAAGTAAGACTTTCCTTTTGAACCTCATGTATATATAATTATTAAATTCTAATACAATTTCCTCCAAACCTGCGTATATACATTTATACATATATTAAAACAGAATCAACTTACTGTGAATAAAAATTTCATATTAAAATGTGGATGTACTTCTCTATATGTTAAATAAATCAATGAAAACAAATTTGTCTAAATTAAAAACCTATATACATATATTCTCAAATCTATGTATACATCAAATATGTTAAATCAAGTTTAATTAAATAAAAAAACAAAAAAAAAACGAAATCGAATACCTCTCACCGATGACAGTACCAAGACCGCATCTCCAACACGTGTTTTCCCCTAGCCATCGACGATCCCCTCGCTTGCAAACGAGATTCGCGACACCACCCAGACCCGTTGCTTCAGGCAGTCGAACACACACCCTCATTCCATCGACTTCAATCGCGATCCAGTCACAAACTCCACTTCTAGGTGGTGGTGCTTGGAAGCTTATTAGCACAACCCTAAACAACCGCAAAAACACATCTCGCCCTGTCGAAGTCGAACGCGATTCGGCAACACCCGCGAATCAAATTGAAATTGATTTCAATTCTACCCCTCTTAACTATGAACTGCAGCACTCGGCAACCCTCGGCGATACTCGCGAATCGAACTCGGTCCGCCATTCTTTATTTTATTTTATTATTATTTTTCTCCGACTTGATTTGCGAATTTGATTTCGGTATGAAGACTAGAGAGGGAGATGAAGATGTAATATAAATTGAGGATGGCTTCTTAAGTACGAGTGTCCATTTATAAAAATATATTTGACTAGTTGACTTTCAATTTTTATTGTATTATAAAACTTCCAAAATATCTCGTTATACATATCTTGAAATTTTGAACCCCAACGGAGGCATGCTGCTAGGCATTTATAATGTTATACCCCTATTTCCAACGCAATGGAAATGTTTTGAGTCCTGATTCGATCGTTTGTAGAGGATAGTCTTTTGTACCCAATTATTATATTGAATTTTCAATATAAAATTTCAACGCATTTATATATCGTATGCTCACACAACTACTCCAATCACTACGAAATTTGAAATCTGATAATAATACAATATTACGGATCCGATGAAACTAGTTTCGTCAAAATCCGAGACTGTGCCTCGGAAGGCTATTTTTAAATACCCATTTAAACGATAAAATTTCAAAACCAAACAAACCACTTTTAAATTTACTTTTAAAAGTTCTATCACCTTCAGTATAATCAATATGAATTTTCTAAGCCTTTAAAATATTTTTAACAAGCTTGAAACTGCAGATTAAATATTCTACTCATCTTCAATTATTGAATTGAATAATTATATTATTCAACAGATTGCTGTATCTATCTTCTGAATGGATAAATCCAAGTTTTTCATATTAAAAACCAATTTATAATTCAGATTCTATATTTAAAACTACTTAAATATTCTAGATTCAACGCTGAAAAATCCGGGTCGTCACACCCCATACACACATTTGTGTGTATGTAACATATCAATCCGTGTAAGGTATTACGTGCTCATGTATAGGTGCTTGGATTTACACTGCAACAGACACGTTAGCTCATCCAATATACAACCATATTATCCAAATGTATATTTATATACTTTCATTTATGTAAATAAAATGTTACAATATTTATATATGAATATATATAAATATATAAACTATATTTTATTTTAAATAATTTTTAAATTTGATATATATATATATATATATACATACTAGAATTTAACATTAATTATATGTATATATAATTATATAAATGCGTTCAAAATAATAAAATTATTTATTTCAAAGTAGAAATATATTTATATATATAATTTTTTTAAATATTTTAAATGCATTTATTCATATATATATACATAACATGATATTAAGTGTGTGTGTATGTATACATACATGTTAATATCTTTAAAATATATATGCGTACTAATATATATATATATATATATATACACACACACCTATTATTGCGCAAGGCGCTATATATATTTGTAATTTTAAAAATGTATTTTCAGATAATATTTATACGGATAATGCTTTAACAAATTAATAAAAATATAATTTTTGACTATAATTTAAAACTTTACATAAAAATCGAGTGATATTTTTATTTTCGAACATATTGTTAACGCTTAAATTTGAACGCTAACACCCCGGTGTGTGAAGTGTAGTTGTGAAAGCACCACCCGATAGATCGGGAAAGAATTACAAGCAAGTAATAGCGGAAAAGCAGTAAACAACAGCAATTTTATAGTGGTTCGGCTTATGGGTATAGCCTACGTCCACTTTAAGTACTTTTATTGATGATCACGTTACAAGTTGATACAAATCTTCTCAAGTACAATACACTTTGAATTACAAAAGACTTAGAGCAAGTAGCTTAAACTTCAATGGAAATGAGAGTCTTCGAATCCATGTTGGATGTTTACGATCTCTTTTTGAAGTTGTATGTAGTGTTCCTAGTGTCTCAAGAGCTTCAAGTGTTGAATTGGTTTGGAATGCAGCAGAGTATCAGCGCTTGAAGAGAATGTGCCAAAAGTCCCTTTCTAGTTGGAGTTAGTGCTGTATTTATAGGCGTGATTCTCTGGGCAGAATTTATTTCCAAGTTCTAAGTCGCGGCCGACTTAGTATGAGCCGTGGCCGACTTACCATATGTCGTGGCCGATTCACCGAGCCAAGTCCATGGCTTAATGGAAGCAAGCTTGCCTGAACTCATACCATCTGTCTTAAGTCGTCGCCGAGATAAGCTAGGTTGTGGCCGGCTTAAGGCAAGTCGCGGCCGAGTCACCTGGCTCTTCTACGGTTTCACCTAGGTCGCCCCCGAGTCAACATAGCATTATCTCCATAACATGGCATCGGACTTGCATTTTAGTAGCCTTTAGGTCGTGGACGGCTTAGCATATGTTGTTAAGTCGGTTGCCGACTTAAGTATAGGTCGTGCACCTTTCCAAGTCCTGATCAATTAGGTCGGCAGCTTCCTTAGGTAATTAGATCAACACTCAATTTAGGTCGGTAGACTTCCTAAGTCGGTACTCCTTAAGGCATTAGGTCGTTATCCATTTAAAGCCTTAGGTCGGAAACTTTTGTAAAGGTATTTGAGTCGCAAAGTACTTTGAGTCGCTGTCCCTTCTGAGTTATTAAATCGGCAACCATTGAGTCGTCATTCGTTTTAAGTCGGCAATGAGTTAAGGTTGCTGGGTCAGTTCACCTTTTAAGTCGTAGGTCTCTTGAGTCGTGGAGGCCTTAAGTCTTATGTTGGCACATTCATCAGATCACTGGATCGGCATCTTTCTTAAGTCGGTAGCCCTTTTTGAGTCTTATCTTGCTAGGTCGTTAGCTCCTTAACTCGTGGGCGAAACGGGGTTAACATTTGCCCCTCGAAGCACACGCTTAAGTCGTAAGTCGTGTGCTTCGACTTATCATAACCCGGTTGCGCCGATTTAAGTTCCAGTGCCTCCTGATATAAAAGCTTAAGTCGTTCCTCCTATCTCACTCTTCTCATTGCTTATCTCCTGAACCGTTCCTGCCATTGTCTCATCTTTAAGCTTTCAAAGGCGATCTCGATCAATTAACTACTGACAACCTCTGTTATCCACTGTGTAAGTAAACATCCCTCTTCCCTGATCATAGATTATCGTTGATTCATGAATTCCGTCTCCCAAAATCAAACCGCCTCTTCGTACGATGCTTCATCATGAATCCCATCGCATTCATAGTTGATGAAACTTAGGTTGTGAAGTTTTGGCTTCAGATTGGTCGTTGAGGCGATGAAGACGGTTTACTACCTCAAGCTCGATTCCGAATCGTTCAATTGGGTGGTTCGACAGCATGAGTAGAAGCGGGTGTTGAAGGAATGGCTATTGGGTTATCGGGTTTAATGCTGTGGGATGTTGGCTCGAAGGCGAGTTAGTGGATTTAGGTGGCTTAGCCTTCGACCGACCTAGCTTTTACACGACCCTAAATCGTGGTTGAGATAACGCTTGAAAGAATCCTGCCGACCTAAACATTAAAGCTTAGATCGTGACCGAGTTAATACTTGGAGAAATTCCTGCCTTTCGACTCGGAGCTTGCCTTCTTATCTCCCCCATGCGAACTAGAGGAAAACTATTTGGATTCTGACCCGCTACCGACCTAGCCTTATCCCGTAAAAGACTTTTAAAACGTAGCCGAGTTGGTACTTAGGCTTTAGACGTGTTGACATTTAGGAACATAGACCAACTTTATGCATTTTGACTTTGACTACCGGACTAAGTTGAATAAACTCTGAATTGTGGTCAAACTTTGAACAGGGATTAAAATTTGAACTGCCCCAACCTTAAATTTGTTTGAATGTCATTGTGTTACTTCACAGATCATTTTCACTTTTAAGCTGTAAACCTGTTGAGAATAACAGACAAGCAAAGAAAACCAAGGCGCACATACTGCCATTGACTGCCCATATCAAATGACAGATTAGTCAAGACAAGATAAGAGACATGAATATATTGCATGAAATGTTGTGAATTAATCGACTAAAGTAAAATATTAATGCAAAGTATCAACAATTTGAACTGATTTGTTTGCATCAACATCTTACTTGCATATTTAGGCTTAAAACAATAATCCCTGAATTTCATAACTAACAAATGTTTGCTAGTTTTTATTCCAGTTATATTTGTTTACCGCTTGATTGATTCTACACAACAATTCACACACTTTAGGAAACGTGCACCTTCATGTTTGAATACCCAGTTGTTTATGTAGAATGACTTCCCATTGAGAAGAAGAAGTGGTAACTCAAGAAGAAGAAACTTTCCCGACAACAGTTCCGATAGAGAATCCTCCGGAAAGAACTTCGACTATTCTATCTCTGAGAACATTTATTCAGCTGCGCACTCAATTTGGCTTTGCTGAAAACGATGTCCTATTCCCTGGATCAAATGATACTGCTGATAATCCTCCCTATGGTTTCGTTGCAGTCAACCGCCACATGTGCTTAAGTGGGGCGATTCCTCCTTTTAATGACTTCCTTCGAACTCTTCTTCTCCGGTTGACGATCTCTCCATTTCAACTTCATCCTAATGGTTATGCCGTCTTGATGGGGTTGTGTGTTTTGTTTAGAAGAACTCTTGATCGCCTACCGAGTTTTGAAGAAATTCGTTATCTGTGCTCGTTTACAAAGAGTAAAGATCATCCTTCACTCATTATTGTGAGAAGTGCTAGAAACCGCAAGCTCCTTTCCGATCTCACTGAAAGTGTTCATGGATTTTTGAACCAGTTTTTCTTTGCTCGCTGCCCTCCAGGGTTTTATGCCATCTGGAGAATAGGAAGTAAGACTAGTGTTTCCATTTTTTCGTTTTTGAAACTTTTTCCGAGATCCGAACTTTCAGTTGCTAACTTCATTTTTTTGCTCTTTTCAGCACTTCCTCTCCCTTCTAGAGATCCGATTCATAAACAAGTTTTCGAGAGGTTGAGTGCCGTGGCTGCGGAAGAAAGGAGCATAAAATTTCTGCTGAAGGATGAATTTTTACACCAATACGGGCTTCTACACGCTTCTCGTTCTACGCATGCTCATGAAGTTCCAACAGAAGTTCCCGATTCTCCGATGAAAACTCCTGACGCCCCGGTTACTGTCGAACATCTCACATCAAAAGAGTCTAATATTGAAGCTTCATTGGTGAAGTGTTCCACTCCTACCGACATTATGGGGTCATCCAGTAAGACGGTGCTTGCCCCGATCGAGGAAGAAGAAGAACCTTCACGGCCTCTCGGGGGATTAGCTGATGTAGGAATTGAGAAAACAAGTCCCACCAAGCATGATGGTGACGATGTTTACGAGGGGTTGAGCGACATAATAGTGACTTCGCAGGAGCTTTTTAGAGATGACGTATCTAAAACTATCTCTCCTGTAATTGAGGCGACGTCTCTTCTTCGACAAACACCAACACAAACATCAACTCCTCATACCCAAGCTATCATCACCTCTGCACCAAAGAGTGGTTTGTAGCTTAATGCGTGTAGCTTGCACATCACACAACACTTAGGATTTTCCAGCACATTTATGCACTTATCTTCTTATACTTTAAAGATTTCTAAAGCTTATCTTTTCTTATTTCAGATTCTTCAATGACACGCGGCGGGTCATATTATCAGGATTTCCAACGCTACGGGGGGCGTGGCCAATATGATTATCGGCGTTACTTTCCTTCCTATAGAGAGTCTGACGAAGAGAGGGCTGCTCGAAAGGCTCGTGAAAGGAGGGATGCAGAAGAGCGTTATGACAGAAGGGATAGGGATGAGCACCATGATTCTCTGCAGAGAAGTGATGACTCTCACAAAAGGAAATCTCACGACGACCGGGGAAAAGGTCATGTAGCTGAAGATTCAGGCAAACAAGCCCGACATGGTGAGAGACATGCTTCCACTATTCCCGAAAAGCCTACTGCCCCTGCCCCTCTTGACATTACTTCCGACTCTCCTGCTCTTGGGAAGGAGGACATCCAGACAATAATAAGCAGGCCTAAATTTCAAGTGGGACCGGGCCCAGCCACTTTACAAAGTCGTTTTCCGCAGTGGTGTTTAAAGGGTGTGAGGTTCGATCTCGACCTAGTCCCTATTGACAAGCCTGCTATGCTACGAAATCTTGACGCCGTTAAACTTGATATCGAGAGGATGTCAAACTGGCAGAAGCTTGTTGATGAGCTTCAACGAGTTAACCGCGCCAACTTAGAGGCTATGCTCACCATGGAAAATGATAAGGCTGAGTGGCAAAAGGTCCTTGAGCAGCACGACACCGAAATGAGGAGCATTACTTCCTACAACGAGGAGCTTGAAGCAAAGGTTGAGAAGTTGAAAGATGAGCTTGCTGCTTCCTCTACTTCATACTCTCAAAAAGAAGAAGTGCTTCTCAGACAAGTTAGAGATGCTCATGCCAGTCAGAGGGACGCTGAGGACAGGCTTGAAGCACAAAAAAGAATCAGTGACGGCTATGTCTCTGATATTGCTGAGCTTCAAAAGAAAAACAACTCCCAGGAGGCGGAGATACAAATGCTTAAGCTTCAGCTTGTCAAAACTGAAAGGGAGCGCGATGAGGCTGTCGTCGGCAAAATCGCAGCCGAAGAATCTCATGAGGCAACCAAAAACAGCTTCGGCTCAACATTATTCGACTTCTACTTGCATAGCGTCTTGGGTCGTGGAAGCCTCGCCTTTCTTGGTCCCAAGTATGAGATCACTTTAGCTGAAGTGTGGGAGGCCGCTCTTGAGATGCTCGGTGCTGAAGGTGCCGGTTACGACGAATCAGCCCTGGAAAGGCATTATTTTGATGAAGACGCTCGCGCTGCTCTTGCCAGGGGAAAGGAACAACTTGCCAAACTAAGAACCGAAGTGACGGAAGGGGACCAGCTGGGGAAAACTACTTCAACTACTCTAGTCCAGCCACCTTCTTCATCTGAAGTCGACATTATTGGTTCCAGTTCCCATCTCGCATCTCCCACCAAAGTTACCGCTGATATTACAAGCACACAAGGCGGAGACGAGGGTGAAGAGAGTGCTGATGCGCAAGCTTATGAAGTCGATATCAGGAAACCAGCTTCTCCAGGTAACTTCACTGTTAATCTCGCTACTGTCAATTCTGCTCAAGCGGGTTACTCGTTTATTTCACATGAGTTTCACGAGCTCCTTGGCTATTTTCTCAACCTTGACGAGCCTTCATCTCCTCTCTTTACTGACTTCATTGGTGAACCTTCATCTCCTCTTTTTACTGACTTTAACCTTTTTTCTTCTGTAGAGAAAGTACCAAGCACTGCTCAAACTTCTACTCCTCCGGTCATCCTTCCTTCATCTCTTCAGGTGGTGCCTCCTTCTGCCTCGCAACCTGGATCACAGGAGGAACAAATAGAGGCTCTTCACGGCTTGGATGATCCCATCACTTCGCAAGAGCAGAAAGATGAGAGACCTGAGGGAGGTGACATATCCCCGGAACGGACTCCTTCTGACGACATTGTTCTATCAAAACTTGTCACTCCGGGGAGTGAGTCTTCCTCACAAAGGAGAGAGAAGCGTGGGATATCAAAGAGGAGGGGGAAGAAAATCACCGCCACTGAAGAGGAGCCGGAAGTTGAACCGGTTACACCTACCTCTCCTACTTCCCCTATACCCACAGGCCGACCTGGAAAGCTGGTCATTCGACCGGGTAAAGGGTCCAAAGGAGGGAAGAAGAAGTGAAGATTTTAGCTTTTTGTCTTTTATATGAACTGGCCGAGAGTTGTGCGGGCATCGGCCCCCGCTTTTATTTTGAAAACCTGTATCTGCATTATAGTTGAATAAAATGATTCTTCGTTTGTACAAACTTCTGCTTGAATTTGAGAATGCATTTACTATTTATTTTTGCACAAGTTTGTTTATATAACATTGCAGCGGGCTTATGGTATGTTGTTTGAGTATTACTTTACTGATGCAGCTATACTACTATACCATGTTGACCCCATACCTTAAGCTTGTTGCAATATATTATACTTCGAGGGGACTTGCACTCTTATTTGTTAAAGAATAATTATTTTATTCTTTAAAGAAAATTTTATAGAGTACAACTCCTTTCGTATAAGTTTTTACGCTTTGTCGTTCGAAGAAATCACTTTTTTGTTTTGCTTATGTGCATATTTTACCAAGTGAATTCCTCTTTGTGGTAAAGCGGACCTCTGAAGGGTACTTTAACTTCTTTTCTTTTTACGATCATTTTCCATTTGAAAGTTAAAGTACGCTTTTGATGAGGATTTTTTTTTATACAAAATTGTACCTCTGAGGAGGGATTTTCCACGTTTTAACACTTGGAAGTTTTATTTCAATCTCGGTGAAACGTGTACCCCCAAAGAGTTGTGCCTTCGAAGAAAGCCTTTTCACGTTTCAACACTTGGAAGTTTTATTTCAATCTCGGTGAAACGTGTGCTTCCAAAGAGGTCTTTTTCTTGATTGTGTCCCCGGGAGGGGGTCGTACCTCTAAGGAGGGATTTTTTACGTTTCAACACTTGGAAGTTTTATTTCAATCCCGGTGAAACGCGTACCCCCAAAGAGTTGTGCCTTCGAAGAAAGCCTTTTCACGTTTCAACACTTGGAAGTTTTATTTCAATCTTGGTGAAACGTGGGCTTTCAAGAAGGTCTTTGTTTTTGCATTTCAACTTTGGTGAAGTGAAATTCCGAAGAGCGGTTGCTACACTTCAACTCCTGGCGAAATGTGCCTCCGAAGAGGGCTTTTATTTTGTTTACATTTCAACTCTGGTGAAGTGAAATCCCGAAGAGCGGTTATAACACTTCAACTCCTGGTGAAATGGGCCTCCGAAGAGGGCTTTTATTTTGTTTACATTTCAACTCTGGTGAAGTGAAATCCCGAAGAGCGGTTATAACACTTCAACTCCTGGTGAAATGGGCCTCCGAAGAGGGCTTTTGTTTTGTTTACATTTCAACTCTGGTGAAGTGAAATCCCGAAGAGCGGTCATAACACTTCAACTCCTGGTGAAATGTGCCTCAGAGAGGGTTTTCATCGCCTGGAAGTTACTCTCTCATGGTTGGAGGGTCATGACTCCTCCAATCTTTTTTGTTGAGTAGAGAACTTTCTTTTTTGTGGCTTATGACCCATTAGAGGTCTTTTATCCTCCGAAGAGTTGCGCCTCCGAAGAGGACTTGTGCCGCTGATGGTAGCTTTGGTTGTTCCTCTGTTCACTTGCTTATGCCTTTTCAGCGATCCTCTTTTTTTTTTTTTTCCTTTTCAAGTTTTCATTCCCCTTTCTCTCACAAGTGGCTTGTTTAATCCAAGGAAGTGTACTTCATTGCCAGGCAAGTTCGTGAGAACGGGCACTAGCTTCCTAATTGGATGTTTGTTTGTTCAAACGATCTCAATTTATCAGCAAGGGCTCGTTTCTATCGAAATCATTAGCCGTTCAATTGAAGTATTTCCTATCTAGGATTTGAATTCGGGGTCTTTGTGACTTGAAATTTTCTTGTTGAATGATGGTGAGAATCGCTCGGTCTTATTATGCGCAAGTTTTATCTCCATTGTCTGCAAAAATTTAAATCGATATTTCAGCAATACATTTTATGTATTTTTATATCGAAAACAAAGCAAACATATAATGATAATAAGGAACACAAGATTTATAGTGGTTCGGCCATGAAATTGGGCCTACATCCACTTTATATTCTTTCATTATTTACTTGCATCAGTTTCACAATTGCTTTTAATTACAAGAATCATTCATTCATAATTCTCTTTACAATGTTTCAACAAAATTTTCAAGTAAAGTATGGACGCAAATGGTTGCTGTTCCATGCCCTTGGAATTTGATCTCCATCAACAGTGGTGAGCTTGAATGTGCCGTCAAGAAGCTTCTGACCTATTACATATGGTCCTTCCCAATTTGGCCCAAACACACCTGTCGCGGTCATAATTCTTTTCAGGACTAGATCTCCAATTTCAAAGCTGCGTTGACGAACTTTGGAATTGAAATGTCTGGCTATCCTTTGCTGATGAGCTGCAACTCTGAGGTTAGCTTCATCTCTTTTTTCATCAAGGAGATCCAGCGCTTCAAGTTGCAGCTTTTCATTTTCTGCTTGATTGAAATGGATTCTTCTGTGTGAAGGGACCTCTGCTTCAACCGGGATCATTGCTTCCGATCCGTATGCTAACGCAAAAGGAGTATGCCCAGTTGCAGTTTTGTGAGTAGTTCTGTATGCCCATAGTGCAAGTGGTAGTTTATCGACCCAACCACCTTTTGCTCTTTCGAGTTGCTTTTTGATGGTTGATTTGATGATCTTGTTCACTGCTTCCACTTGCCCGTTTGCCTGCGGATGAGCTACTGCCGAAAAGCTTTTCTGGATTTTGAATTGCTTGCAAAAATCCTGGAATTCCTCGCTTTCAAACTGAGTACCATTGTCTGTGATTATTTTCTGAGGCATACCGTATCTGCAAATGATATTCTTGGTCACAAAGCTTATCATTTTCTTTGAAGTGATCGTAACCAATGGTTCAGCTTCAGCCCACTTAGTAAAATAATCAACTGCAACAATAGCATATTTAATCCCTGATTTAGCAGTTGGTAGCGGCCCAATGAGATCCATTCCCCAAATTGCAAATGGCCATGGACTGACCATCTGTGTGAGTTCGGTAGAAGGTGCTCTAGGAATTTTGGCATATCTTTGGCATTTGTCACATTTTCGGGAGTAATCTGCAGCATCCCGAGTAATTTCTGGCCAAAAATATCCGTATCGGAGAATTTTCTTTGCTAATGTTTGTCCACCTGAATGATCACCGCATTCTCCTCCATGCACTTCTGCTAGGATTGTTTTGGACTCTTCCCGGGATACACATCGAAGCAATGGCATCGAGAATCCCCGTCTGTACAATCGGCCATCCTGAATCACATAGCGGGAGGCCTTCCTTAGTAGCTTTCGTCTTTCTATCGAGTTTTCTGGCAGAGAACCTTTGAGTAGGTAATCCAGTATTGGAGTCATCCATGACTCTTGTTCTTGAGATACATTCATAATCCAGTCTACATCCATCTCGTCTATACTTGGCGCTGAAAGGACTTCTACAGGGACCAATCCCAATGGTTGAGCTTCACCAGAACTTGAATATTTTGCGAGGGAATCTGCCTTCATATTCTCTTCCCGAGGAATGTGGCTTATTGAATAGTGATCGAGTTCACATAGGAGTTCCCAAGCCTTTGACAAGTAGGAAGGCAGGTTTCCACCTTTTGCTTGAAATTCCTTCTTGACTTGGCATACAATAAGCTGGGAATCACTGAAAATTTGTAGTGCTCGAATGTTTAGCTCTTTAGCGATTTTCAGACCTGCAATAAGAGCTTCGTATTCTGCTTCATTGTTTGTTGAAGGAAATTCCAGTCTTAGTGCATAACATAATGATCGACCTTCAGGAGTTTCAAGTACCACTCCGGCTCCAGAACAGTAGTCATTTCTTGCGCCATCAACATACATCTTCCACTGGATTGGAGAATCATTGATCGCTTTTTCCTCACCATTATCTTTCTCTGTGAATTCTGCAATGAAATCAGCTAAAGCTTGTCCGTTGATTGCTTTTCGGGGGTGATAGGTGATGTCATATTGACTAAGTTCAATGTTCCATTTTAGAAGACGACCCGAAGTTTCAGGGCGAAATAGGACTTGCTTTAGAGGTTGATCAGTGAGTACTTTGATAGGATGAGCTTGGAAATATTGCCTCAGTTTCCTCGATGCAACTAGTAGGCAATAGGCGAGTTTTTCCAACTTGGAGTAATTCAGCTCTGCCCCAGTGAGTCTTTTGCTGATATAGTAAACTGGATGTTGAATCCTTTTGTCTTCCCGTATCAGCGCTGCACTTAGAGCATGAGATGATACTGCCAAGTATATAAGAAGATCCTCACCATTGCCTGGCCTAGAAAGTATCGGAGGCGTTTCCATATGACGGATCAACTCTTCAAAGGCTTTTTGGCATTCGGGAGTCCATTCAAAGTTCTTCTTTCCTTTTTTCAGGGCATCGAAGAATGGGATGCATTTATCAGTAGCTTTGGAAATGAACCGACTCAAAGCGGCGACCTTTCCGTTGAGACTTTGCAATTCCTTCTTCGTTCTAGGAGCTTTAACTTCTTTTAAGGCGGTAATTTGAGCTGGACTGGCCTCAATGCCCCTAGCACTGACGATAAAACCTAAGAACTTTCCGGATTCGACCCCAAATGTACATTTCAGAGGGTTAAGTTTCATTCTGTATTTCCGGAGGACTGCGAACATTTCTACTAAGTGTTCAATGTGATCCACTGCTTTCCTGGACTTCACTAACATGTCGTCGACGTAGACTTCCATAGTTTTGCCCAATTGCGGTTTGAACATAGCATTAACAAGTCTTTGGTAGGTTGCCCCTGCGTTTTTCAATCCGAAGGGCATAACTCTGTAGCAATAAAGTCCAACATCTGTGATAAAGCTTGTATCCTCCTGATCCGGCTCATGCATCATGATTTGGTTATAACCGGAGTAGGCATCCATGAAGGATAACAATTCATGTCCCGCAGTTCCGTCTACCAGTTGATCGATCCTGGGTAATGGGAAGCAATCTTTGGGGCAAGCCTTGTTTAGATCAGAAAAATCGATGCACACTCTCCATTTTCCATTAGCTTTCTTGACCAACACAGGATTTGAAACCCAATTCGGATATGTAGATTCTTTGATGAAGTTATTTTCCATGAGTCGATCAACTTCTTCTTTTAATGCTGCTGACCTTTCTGGACCTTGGGTTCTTCTTTTCTGTTTAACTGGCGTAAACTTTGGGTCAATATTCAGAGCGTGTACTGCAACTTCTGGGGATATCCCACACATATCGGCATGAGTCCAAGCAAAGACATCCAGATTTGCTTTCAGGAAAGATATCAAGACATTCTGAATTGACACATTAAGCTGTGAACCCACATTCAACACCTTATTTGGGTCCTTCGGGTCAACAGGTACCGGAATTGTCGTTTCCACCGGTACTACTCTATTCTCCCCTGTACTGGCTTTTCTGGGATCCATTTCTTTCCGTGCCCCGCTGTGCTCGCCAGTGCAGGGTCCGCTCTGTAATTGCTACAAAGCTGGTTCCTTGATGCGGACTGGAGTTGCCGCATCCTTTCCCATTTCTCTTTTTCTTGACTCTCGCAGCTCTGTCCAATAGCATTCTCGCGCAGCATTTTGATCCCCTTTTATAACTCCTACTCCATTGTCAGTAGGAAATTTAATAGTGAGGCACCACGGGGCTAGGATAGCTTTGAATGCTGCGAGTGTTGGACGGCCAAGAAAAGCATTATAAGCAGAATATTCGTCGACGATCACAAAGGTTTGCTTTCGGACCACTTTCCTTTCTCCTTCCCCAAGTTCTACAAACAGATCGATGGTTCCTACTGGTTGCTTTGGCTCCCCAGTGAAGCCAACGATTTTCTGTGATGAGGCTTGCACATCGATCATAGGGATTTTCATCTGGTCAAATGTCTTCTTGAAGAGAATATTACATGATGCTCCGCAGTCAATGAGGACTCTTCTGACAATGGTTGGTCCAATACCAGCCGAGATGACCAAGGGATCTAAAGTAGGAGCTTCAATACCTGTGGAATCTCTGGCTCTGAAAATAATATCATCACTGAAAGTTTTCTGTTGTTTAAGGGGCGTAGTGTCTTCTAGAACAAAGACGTCTTCTTCGGCTGGAGCATATTTCAAAGCCCTGGAATATCTCTCCATCTCACCCCAACTTTTGTCAGCTGGGTGAGGTCCTCCTGAAATGATATTGATAACGGGCCTTCCAGATTCATGCCCCGTAGCTTTCTCTCCTGCCCCAGGCTGATGAACAGGAGCCCGCTGCCCCTGACTCGACGATGCAGGATTGTTGCTATTCTTTTTCACGAATTGCTGCAACTTGTTTTCTCTTAGCAATTCTTCAATCAGATTTTTCAGCTGGCGGCATTCATCAGTTTCATGACCTGGTTGATTGTGGAAGCGGCAGAATTTCCCACTTTGTATGGCTTTTCTCCCAGTTCTCAAAGGGATAGGTTTAGGGAAATCGACGGAATCTTTAGTGGCAAGGTAGATGTGCTCCGGCGTATGTGATAATGGAGTATATTCTGATGGCTTGAAGGACCGGGGCCTTTTCAGATTACCCTATTTCTTTCCATTATTATTCTCCCTTTTCTGCCCCACCGACTCATTCTTGCGTGGAGCGACAGTGTTGTCTTCAGCTTTTTCCAACGCTGCCTTTACTGGCAAAGGACGACTTTCCAAGCGAATGAATTCGTCTGCTTTTTTGTAGAACTTCTCGAGAGAGGTTGGCTCCTTCATATTTAACCATTTCCCAAATTCGCTTGACTTATCAATAGCCCTCATCAGATAAGTCAATATCATTCGTGGTTCAGCATTGTCCACCTCAGCCAATGCTATATTGAAACGGTTCAAGAAAGATCTGATAGACTCACCAGGATTCTGCTCTAAACTGGACAATGACATGATATCCTTGGCCTTCGAAGCATATAGCCTAAACTGCTCCTTGAATTTTATGGTCAAGTCTGAAAACTGATCGATAGATCGAACTGGCAACTTGGTGAACCACAGTAACGCCACGCCTTCCAGGTATACGGGGAAATATCGGCACTTTATTTCATCGGAGGCCCTGGCACCTGTCATGTGCCAATCATATTTATACAAGAACTCATTCGGATCACTTGTCCCTTTGTAAGCTGGAATAGTTGGAGGGACAAACTTCCTTGGAAATTCCGCCTTCAAGATTTTTTCAGTAAACGGAGTTTTACTTGGAGCGAAACCCCATTCCTTCTCATCTTCGACCCTTTGCATACTTTCTTTCATGATCTGCCGGACCATTCCAGAAAGATATTCTTCATCATGTCGAGTTCTAGATCCACCGGCCTCAGGTACTGCCTGCTCAAAGGGACTAGTAGGCCTTTCAGGAGCATTTCTTTCATTAACATCATGAATGTTGCCAGCATAGTTCCTTTCATTACCAGCCGGTTGATTGTTCGCCCCAAGTAAGTCGTTCAACTTATTCAGAATCAGAGCATTCTGGGCACTTTGAGCCTCTAGTTGTGCATTTTGGGCGTTTATCTGCTGGTTTAGCCCTAGAATCACATCATCCAATTCCGCTTTCGTAACTCCAACAGATGGAGTGGGTAGATTAGGTACAGGGGAAGCGGAGGTTCCCTCTTGAATGTTCCCAGATCTGATAGATCTACTTTTCCTTCCAGGAGCCATAATCTCAGATATACTTCTGGTTTTTAAGGAAATTCTTTCTTCAAATCTCTGCGAAGCAATGATGACAGCTGTCCTGAGTTCAGTTCTCAGTGAAAGCACCAAAAATGTTAACGCTTAAATTTGAACGCTAACACCCCGGTGTGTGAAGTGTAGTTGTGAAAGCACCACCCGATAGATCGGGAAAGAATTACAAGCAAGTAATAGCGGAAAAGCAGTAAACAACAGCAATTTTATAGTGGTTCGGCTTATGGGTATAGCCTACGTCCACTTTAAGTACTTTTATTGATGATCACGTTACAAGTTGATACAAATCTTCTCAAGTACAATACACTTTGAATTACAAAAGACTTAGAGCAAGTAGCTTAAACTTCAATGGAAATGAGAGTCTTCGAATCCATGTTGGATGTTTACGATCTCTTTTTGAAGTTGTATGTAGTGTTCCTAGTGTCTCAAGAGCTTCAAGTGTTGAATTGGTTTGGAATGCAGCAGAGTATCAGCGCTTGAAGAGAATGTGCCAAAAGTCCCTTTCTAGTTGGAGTTAGTGCTGTATTTATAGGCGTGATTCTCTGGGCAGAATTTATTTCCAAGTTCTAAGTCGCGGCCGACTTAGTATGAGCCGTGGCCGACTTACCATATGTCGTGGCCGATTCACCGAGCCAAGTCCATGGCTTAATGGAAGCAAGCTTGCCTGAACTCATACCATCTGTCTTAAGTCGTCGCCGAGATAAGCTAGGTTGTGGCCGGCTTAAGGCAAGTCGCGGCCGAGTCACCTGGCTCTTCTACGGTTTCACCTAAGTCGCCCCCGAGTCAACATAGCATTATCTCCATAACACGGCATCGGACTTGCATTTTAGTAGCCTTTAGGTCGTGGACGGCTTAGCATATGTTGTTAAGTCGGTTGCCGACTTAAGTATAGGTCGTGCACCTTTCCAAGTCCTGATCAATTAGGTCGGCAGCTTCCTTAGGTAATTAGATCAACACTCAATTTAGGTCGGTAGACTTCCTAAGTCGGTACTCCTTAAGGCATTAGGTCGTTATCCATTTAAAGCCTTAGGTCGGAAACTTTTGTAAAGGTATTTGAGTCGCAAAGTACTTTGAGTCGCTGTCCCTTCTGAGTTATTAAATCGGCAACCATTGAGTCGTCATTCGTTTTAAGTCGGCAATGAGTTAAGGTTGCTGGGTCAGTTCACCTTTTAAGTCGTAGGTCTCTTGAGTCGTGGAGGCCTTAAGTCTTATGTTGGCACATTCATCAGATCACTGGATCGGCATCTTTCTTAAGTCGGTAGCCCTTTTTGAGTCTTATCTTGCTAGGTCGTTAGCTCCTTAACTCGTGGGCGAAACGGGGTTAACACATATAAAATGTAATTTAATACTTTTAAGATAAATTTAAATATATTTTTAATTTTCGACTGGCATTTAAAATTTAAATTAAAAATAATAAAAAATTAGTTTTTTGCTAAATATATATTATGTACAAATCTAATATATTGAATATAAAACATATTTTATAATATATGTATATGTATATATTGTTGTAATTAATTCACTTAATTAACTAAATTAAATAATAATATATATGTGCAAAAATTATTTTTTCCGCTGAATTTAATTTTAATAAGAAACTATTTATATGAAATTTTTAAAACTATATTTAGACGGATTATGATATAGAATTCAAATTAAAAATCTCTTATATAATTAAAAAATGTATATTAATTAATTAAAAAATAATTTTTTTAATCGTCCCATGAGCATTATAGATGTTAATATGTAAAAATTTAATATATATATATATATATATAGAGTATATCAAAATACAACTAATCTAATTGTGATAATATGCTTGCATAATAGAATCGTCACCTAATTATCAATATAATACATATGAAATAAATAATATACATGCATTGTTATTCATAAATATATTAGAAATATACCTCATATCCAGTCCAATGCCTTTAAGTATACATTGAAATGATGAGATCTGCTCTTTGAAATGGTTTTTTCAATCCACCAGATTGCTAGTCTCTAAATCCTTGACCACTAGCCATCAACTATAAATTAATTTGATTTGAACTTTAACTAATAAAGAATGGAGGAGGTAGGGTTTCGCCAGCAATAGATAAAGATAGAGGCTTCAAAAAGTGTGATATAGGTGAGGGTAGAGATGTTTCTATAAAGGAAGAAAATGAGAAAAGTTAGGATCTGATTAATCTTTACCCATTCACCATGCCTTATCTCCATAACCCTAGCCCACTAAGATGCCATCATATGGCCGCACCTACCTTCCTTTATTAGCACCAAACCAATTAGCCCCTTTCATGGGCTTTAAACCCATTTATAGCCCAAACAAATATTTTTCTTTTAAATTTGATTTAAACGCTTATCAATATCACATATCAATTAATATACTTATAACTTTTATAAATACATCTAATGTCTGTTCATTAAATATAAATCGAATTTTTATAATATTTCATGAATATTAATTATTTTACTTAATTTATAATAATTACGAATTAACTAAATTTTTTTAGTTAAAGGAATATTCGTCATTTCGGTTGTGTGACCAATTAGGTGCAAATTTAGTCAGCGATTAATATCGAAATATTTGGATATTCATGTTCACACGTCACTTTACAGGTGGCGTGACATTTTAATCAAATTTATTGCTTATTTGGTTTCGATAAAATCCAATTTTACTTTATTAGGCATTTCCTGATTGCTGTAATTATTTACACTAATTCTCTTTATCAAAACTATGTCATTGTAGGCTTAAGGAATTTATTGATGTCCAAATTTCAAAATCATCCATTTTCAACTCTATATTGCAAACATAAAATCCTTGGTTAAATAATAATAATAATTATTAATCGAAATACTCTGGCCAAAGTCTTTGATTTTGAGTTGACTTCAGTTGATCATAATTTTAACCTTATATAACCGAGGAGACTAATTCTCTCTTAAACAATGTTTCACTTCCAATGCTTGCACTCGACCTAACTATAGTCGTTCGATTGACGTCATACTATGATTATCAAAGCAGAGCTTCCACATTGAAGATCAAAAGTATTGTCAAGTCAATAGAACTATGTAATTTTTCACATAGGTATTATTTGTTTGACCTTAGCTATATTAACCAACAAAAAACTATTGCGTGCATAATTTCATAGTTATCCAATAACTATCAGTATGTAACCCATTGGTGCTACTAGCAAGTATGAGTAATATACTATCCAACATTTGGAGAGCGTTACGTATTCTACTCTCAAAGGATGTATCGATATTTATCTAAATACATCTTGACTGGGAATATTAAAATGGTATTTCTTTAATTGTGATAAATTACTCTCGGTTACAACACTTTATAACTACTGTCATAAAACATACAATTTATAGATTTTCTATTAAATGTAGTTTTAATTAAATTAATTAATTAACATAAAACATTATATCAAGTATATAATAATAGAAAACACCTTTTATTCTGAACAAGATTGTCAGCGAGTTAGAAATATGTAACAAATTACATAATTACCCCTAGAGCATACCCCTAACACTACCAATTTATGCAATCGATTGAAAGAAATTCATAACGATTAATTTAAATGGAGCCAATTACTTAATTGTTATTAAAACTTATGGAACCAATTGAATAGTTCATATGTACTTTACCATGTAGAGATGGTACTCAAACATCAGTTGTTAAAGAAAATGTGATATTTTGGATACAGATTTTTGAATTTTAAATTTATTGGTTATGGTCAAAATCTAATTAAATATTTTAAAGTTTATTTTATTTGATATATAAATAAATTATAAAAATTACATATATATTGGATATTTAAATAATGTTTTGAGACGATTAATGTGCATTTAAATCACAGATGTATACTTTGATAATGTAAATCCCAGCATATATATACATATGCACTTAGTATGTACACATTGCTATGTTCCCTCTTGTACCTTACATACACATGAGTATATTTTGATAAACTCAAAACTATATAAACATTAAATTAATTATAACACATTAATCATTTAATTAATTAAAGAAAATCAAATTTAAATTGATTTTATTTAAATAAACTAGGTTGGATCTAGTAAAACCCCTTTGACTTCGTAGGCCAACTATGATCCAAATATGGATTTTCTTTGAAATTCATCCAATTTACCCATTGTAGACCGAGTCAGCTCCAGCAATGATATCACAACCTAAATGGTTTATGCAATCTAATTAGCAAATTTATGCCTAACTAACTAAAGCTTACCTATTTAATTGAATGTCTAAGAAAAATATCTAGGCTTATGGTTGAATAATCAAGTATTCTCCACTAACTACCTGCTTGGCTTGATTGGATGGAGTAATTCCAAAAGGTTGGCTTAGTTATAAGGCCCATATTGATTTAGGCCTTAGGCAAATTCTCAAAATTAAGTTTGAAAATTTAAAATATATATTGAATTTAAAATTTAAAGTGTAATTTTTATAAAAGTTATAAAATATTTTTCGAAAATTGTTTTGGAATTAAATTTAATATTTAAAATATTATTCAATATTTAATTAATTAGATTAAATAAATAAATAAATAAAATAAACATATATATATATATTGATATGTATATGTGTGTATATAAATGTTATAATATATTATATATGTATATGCACGCATACACATACATATGATATATATATCTTAAATTGTTTAAGGTAAATTAAAATAATATTTCAACTTTATTAAAAATATTTAAGTACAATTATTTTTATTTTAATTATTTTCATTAAATAAATTATTCATTTGATAAATTAATTAAATTTTAATTAATAAAGTCATACATATATAATGATATATGTATATAAAACTATAAATGTTATAGTTAATATTCGTCTTAAATTGTTTAATATGAATAAATTAAAATAAAATTTGAATTTTAAAGTTAATTTATTTAATTTGTTGATTAAATTAATAAATTAAAATTTATCAAGTATGATTTCATAAATAATATATGAATGAATATTATATAAATTAATTAAATTATAAACAATTATAAATGAATTAGACTTATATAAGATAATTAAATGAATAATATAAGTGGAACTATAAGAAACCCTATTTAGGTTTAAGAAAAAAAAATACGAATTGTTTGTATACCATGATTTCTGATGTGTTCAAAATTTGAATCATGAGTGCATTTCATAAGAAATGCATTATTCCTTAAATTGATTTCACCAATGCGTGTGTGTATTAAAGATTGTGAATGCGTAGTACAGAGTTTTCCTTTACTATTTACATATTAGTTGATTACTTGCATACGTACTAGTTGTTGAGAAAACCCAAACTAGGCCTATTATGTGTAGTATTATTAATATATTGATTTGAAGTGATAAGATACATGTATGCATTTATTGAGAAAACTTAATATACATGCATTGTATTTAGGTCTTTGTGAAATAGTAGGCAAGAGTGAATAATCTCTCTCAATTTGTTGAGAAAATTCAAGGTCGAAATTAAGACAAAGACCATGGTTAGGAATTATATGTGATACAACTAATGAAAAGTTATTCGTCACTTATGAGCATATGATTTGTTGAGTAAACTCGAGGTCAGAATCCTTAGGAAAGCGAGTCATAACACTCTCTAAAGGAACCACATGATTTCAACATTACACTTAGGGTTTTAAGGAATATAAAGATCTAGTAGGAGTCTTATTAGAAAAATGAAATGATAACAATTAGCCTTTTTAATATTGTAAGAATATATGCTATACAAACTAAAATAATATACTTTGATAAATTTATGCAACTAATTAATTAATAAAATGTTTATCAGTTAAACTATACAATGAACTGAAATAAGATCGACAAAGAAATATAAAACATACCTATGACATATCTTATGGTGTGTTGTTACTTAAAGACCCACGTAAGAGCTAAATTTTACAATTACTGAATAAATTCATAACTTGGTCAATTAAGATTTTATTTGCACTAGACTGTCTACTGTCTTCTGTGGATTTCAAACTCTAAAGCAACAAGAATATGGATACTTGATCCATAATCGATCATATAAAAAAAATTATATGGTGAACAATCACATTCGTAATGTACAAAATCTCGATTAAACTGGTTCATTCGAAATTAGCAAGTAAATCATAATGCAAAATCATGCAATTCAATACGATCGATTATAGTATAGATATTGTTGTGTTAGATGTAGCGCTATACCAATGACTGTAAGATATTTTAAGAACTCAATCACTGAAATGTCTGTTTGGTTAATTTACGTCAAGTGCAACTTATTTGATATTCTTAAACGTTAAAGATGACCAATTGTAAAATGTATGGTGTGGTTCTTTAATGAGGATTTCCATTTTGGCAAGGAAAGCGCATGTACGAGAGTGGATGTATCTTAGGCACAATTAGGATGAAGATAGTGAATGATTATCGTTAATTTATGAAGTGACATCAAAAATGAAAATTGTATAAAATACTAGTAAACACTCAATATGGAATGATAAATTTGATTCTATTCCAAATGTATTTTCCTTATGGAAAAATATTTTTTATGAGAGTTATTTCATTAAGTTTAAAATATTTGATTTGAAACTCTCGACTATAAATTAGTTACAATAATGAAATAAATAGCCAATATTAAGTAGTTGAATGAAGTTTCATATTTCATGCACTCTTATAATACTGGCGGAAATAATGGGATCATGCCATAGAACACTTATCCATGGATGCATCAAGGTACGAAAAATTGTTTTCATAACTGTTTGAAATATTGTTTATGAAATACTAATTGTTTTCAGTATTGACTATAAATAGATATAGTTTTATTTTTTTCCATGAGTATTGTGAATATTCTTATGAAATAATTTATTATAATAATGGTATTTTTTTATAACATCAGTGATGTGTTAGTTATAGTAAATACAGAAGTATCTGCGATTTTTATAATTATTTTAGAACAACGAACCAAGCCATATCTTTGAGAAATAATTCTTTGATCGTATGATTATGATTCGTATGGTACTGGTGAATTATATCTTAAACGATTAAGGATAAATCACTCATTCAGTAGGAGCAACAAAAGAGTTGGTTAATTCTTTGGATTAATACATATGAGATGTATGCAGTTCAAAATTTAATGATACCAAAAGAATTCACTTATTTTGTTAAATACACAAATGAATTATCATAGAAATGAACATATGTATTTGTTGCACAAGTAGTGTATTTACGGTATGTTTGTTGAATATAAATAAAGTGGAAAACATAGCATGCAAAGGAAATGAAAGAATTCGGTTTGATCGAATAAGTAGGTTAATTGGAAAAGTTCCAAAATTACCATAAGAAAATAAAATTCAATCTCAAAAGTCACTACACCCCATAGTACATAAGAATGTATTAATAAAGAGTAATCAAAATTTATCGGACAAAGTGTGATTGACGATAAGTGAAGTTGAGTTAACTTCTTTCTGTAAGGACCAGTGCTTAAGAGTAAGCATATAGCATAAATTTAATTTCGACTAAGTGATTGTTTACAAGATCATATAAGAAAAGGGTTGATAAGAAACCTTTAAATATCCTAGGTCAAGGAGTTGAAAGGCGAGGGAGCCGAGAGCCTGCATGTAAAAATTGCTCATAAGGTATCTTGTATGAACCACCCTAGATGAGTTTGGAACCAACCTGCAATGGTTGAGTTTGTTTATGTTATGAATATTTAAGTATCTAAACTCAAAATAAAGTCAGTTTTTTACATAAAGGAGGTTCATTAAGTATTTCTAAATCCTTATTCCGTCTTACTGAAAAACACTTATTATCTCAAGAAATGACACCTTCATTGGAAGGAATTTATTTCATAAATTGGTGATAGTACAATGGACTTGTTAATGATCTAAAGACCATAACATAGAAACTGATTCCATCAGATGAAATAATGATCCAAAATGGACATAAACTCGTTAGAATGTCTAATAAAGAAATTACTAATCATTAAAGAGAAGTTATGAGTTTCTTATCAGTGTCAAGAAAACAATTTCCTCCATTGTTGATAAGCCATAAAGAGTATTGACTATACCATATAACATGTGCACAAATTCAAACGGTTTCCAAGTACATTATCAAAATATGGTTTTGATAGTTTTGCACAAATTGTTATGGTCCATCTGCTGCAAGTATGTCTTCAAGAAGAAAACCAATGTAGTTGGAATAAATTGATGTTGAGGAGAATAACCATATGTTTTCAATTATTGAAACTAACTAACAAATTCATCACTTAACAATCTAAAGCTAACTCATATTTTACTCACAAAATCATCATCCTATATGAATTTGATTTTGGTACCGTTAACGAATTTCTTCCTTAATTTCAAAAGTGTAGGGATAGTTGTCTTAGCTAAGGGATGGTTAAGGAAATTCTAGGCTAAGTAGTTTGGGCGAAGTATGTTCAATGTCAAGTTCATAATTGTGCATCGAATAACATGGTTATGGTCATGTCGAAAGTCATGCAAGAACCAAGTCGATATGCAAGTTACAAGCAAAAGTCGAGTTGAAATGCAAGTCACAAATTACATCGACATGTTATGTCATAGTTCAATATTCAATCCCTTTTGTGTATAAAGTTTGAGTGTTACAATCGACAAAAATTCCCAAATCAATTTTGGGTTTACAAAGTTTAAAATGTAAGAATGATTCTGTAACCACCCAAAATTTTGATCATTGGATTTTGAATATTTAATTAATTTTAATGTTGAATAATTTGGGTTTAAAGTTAAATAACTTTAATTAAGTTATAGAGATTGTTAAAATATGTGAATTGGAAATTTTAATAATTTAGTAGTGATTTTAAATGACGGGATTCTGAACTAAATACTAATTAAATGAGAGTTTAAAAGTTTATAGCTTGAATTCAATTGCAGAGGCTATTTAAAATATCTGAATTTGTGAACTTAAGGTATTTGAATGGCGATTTCAATATTTGGATTTTGAATTGAATATATATTTAATGGATTTAATGGTGATATTTAATTCCTTTCAAATTATAAATAATAACAGTGAATTCAGTTTGTAAATTTATTTACAGTAATAAACAATTCAAATAAATAATAAGAAAATATATTCGTATTTTTATGACTCGATTTTGATTAATGTATTTTAAATTTAATTTGTCCGAATTTTTTCATAATTTTTAATTTGCGAATTATCTAAATTATTCGTTTGACGATTTATTGGCAAACAACTATGTTTTTGTGATTTTACAGAATACAACAACCAGTGTATATTAATTTTATTTTGGAGTCGAGTTGGTGTTTAGAGTGCGAATGTACTTGTTTTTTTTATCGTTTGGAGGTCATACACGGTCAAAAAACTATGCGGCCAGATGGCAGAAATCGTAAATAAATGAAGGTCAACACATAACTTCAGCACATAATTTCATCAAATCCACTCTGAATCCTTTCTTCTTTTCCATCTCTTTTCTTTTTTCTCATTCAAAAATAGTGAAAGAAAATGTAAGCTCCACCTTAAAAATTCCAAAACAAATGAATAAAAATCAAATAAATATGAAGCTTGTTTTGGCTTTATGTTGGGGTGATCTACTTGTAATATGAATGCATAGGGGTGTAACATCAAGATGGAGGGTTCGAGAGGTAATGAAAGGGAGTTACTTGAAGTAGGGTTTGGAATTTTGGCAGTTTTAGGTTTCAGTTCGTAGAATGAAGTTAGCTTTGGTGCTCGTGTGGAAGGAGCGTCAGCGGCCAAAACAATGGGGGTGCGGCAGTCTGTACTGTTTCACGAAATTATGTACGGTGTTATTCTAGGTCAAAGTCACGATTCCATGAAGGCGTGCGGTTGTGGATTTTTGGGGATGGATGGGTGCAGATCTCAACGAGGTAAAGAGTGGCGTTGTTCAGAGGTAGCCTGGTGGACTATAGTGTCGATGGCGTGGCTTGGAAGTTAGAGATGGAAAGCATCAGTTTAAGCGGGAGAGGTTAATTTGAGAAGAGGGCTTAGTATGATTAGAGGGTAATGGAAAAATAAGCTTTATAATTATAAATTAATTAATATAATTTAAAATCAAAATCGTATAAATTGTATATCTTCTCCATACTAGGTCCACATCAACACCGCCAATCGCGTTGCGCTCATAAGACGAATCTATGATATGAAATTGGGTTGGTAGGAAATGGAGCTTGTGGAAATTTTGTGCTAAATTTGTCGTCGTTCAATTTAGACGAAAATCAGAATGCTTCGACGACAAATGGAACTCTGGTGAGTTTAACTCACCCTTTTGGTTAACCAGTATTATTTTATAGTAGATAAAAATTGTTGATTGTTTGCTTGGATGCTTTATTGGTTGATTGTTTGATTTTGATAATTGTCACTTTAAAAGCGATTATATAAAATCAATTGCAGGGACCTAACTGATGGACATAAAATTTATAGAGGGATCCAACGAGATTCCTCGCCCTTGTTGATTTATTTTCAATAGTACTCTTGTTATATTAATTATGAAATATCAAACCCAATTGTTTGGCCCAATGAGATATGATATTTTTATATGTCGAAAACTTAACCTCTGTACTGATAAAAATTCAATATCAACATTTGTTAAGCGATATGGTGGTTGTTGGCTTCAATTGAGTATTTTGAAATACTATTAATTTCCAGTTTTAGTTTGAAAAAGGTTTTTGATTTGGAAAATGATTTTAAATCTAACCTATGGATTTTCAAGAATATTTTTATTTAATAAAAATTTGAACTTCTCTATTTTACCCCAAATCATTTTATTTTGTCTTTCATAATCATTTAGAAACGTTTTAAAGTTGTTTAATTATTATTTAGTAACGATTTTAAGTGGTTTAACTATTGTTTAATAGTATTTTAATAGTTGTTTATATTCATATTTAATATTATTTTAAAGTTACTTATCAGTATTTTACATTGTGTAAAGTTATTTGTTAAATAATTAATATTATTTAAAGTTAATAATTATTTATTAACAATGTTTTGGAAGTTATAATAGTCATTTATTAATAATGTTTTGGAGTTTATAATTATTATTTAAAATAATATTTTGGAAGATAATTATTATTTATATAATAATGTTTGAAGATTAATTATTATTTGTTAATTTTTTAGGTTTGGAATTATTAACTATTACATTTATAATGTTTTGAAGTTAATCATTATTATTTATTAGTAATGATTTGCTATTAATAGTTACTAGTATATAATAATGTTTGAAGTAAATATTATTACTTATTTATAATGTTTTGAAGTTATTATTTATTATACTATTGATGCTTTGAGGTTAATAAATAGTTTTATTAATAATGTTGGAAAGTTAGTTTATTATTTATTTAGGATGTTTATAGTAAATTAAATTATCCGATTAATTGTATTTATAAAAAAAAAATTGATTTACAAAAGGAATCTCATTTAATAAAAGAGATATATTAAATAGTTTATAAATGAAAATAAGACTTGGTTTTATAGGAATATTTGAAAGATTTTATAACAGATTTTTATAAACGGATTTTTGAAAAGATTTTTATAGAGTAACTTTATAAGGCTTTTTATAAAAGGTTTTTATAAAGGAGTTTTATAAAAGAAAAAAGTTTTATAATTGATTTTAGAGATATATAAAAGGAGTTTCAAAAATATTTTTGAGTTGTATAAAATAAGGAATTTATAAAAGAAGACAAGATTAATTTTCAAAAATGATCTTTTAATAATTATGGTGGTGGGGAACATCTTTCTATACTTAAGAAATAGGGAATCTTTCTCAGTTTTTGTGAATAAACTTATTCCGTTGAGATAACTATAATGATATTTTTCCATGTATTAAAAGAGTATAAGGGTTTGTGAATATATTTTTGTAGAAGTATTTTGACATAAGTATTTACGAAGTGATTTTGATAAATTAATGAAAGAATTAATAAAGAGGTTAATGATTGCTTGTGCGCTGAACCATTGTTGGTTTCACTTTGGAAATAAATCCCTAATGTGATTGTTGGGTATTTGATGGTTAAATAACATACAATCAAACTTGGCCTGTTTTAAATTATCATTGTCGGTTCGGAGAGATCAGGATCAAATATATTATATGAAAACCACTTCGAAATGGCATAAGAATTCGAATTGGAACATCTTGAAGATGACTGAAGAAGATGCTTTTGAAGTGTAAAGGCTACGTGCTACTAATCCTAAGGGTGATTCCAAAATAGATGTAGTAGAGGTAGTGCCTTTAGTTCCATTCAGACCTAGAACAAACTTGTAAGGATGAATGCTAGCATTGCTTTTTTCCAAAGGGCAGTGTCAGCATTCCAATATGGTTTGCTATATAAAACGATAATTGTAGCCTCAAGCCTCATCAACTGAAAAACTGACTAAAGTAGGGACATGCAGCTAGGCCACGTAGTTCGCTCCCATAAGGGTATGTTCATTCCACATCTAATGTCGGTATTTATGTATGCTTTGAGGCCCTTTATGGTTGTTGATCAACCAAAGGGGTGATCATATTTAGCGCTATCTAGTAATGGGTAGGGTCGGTCATGAGTACCAAAGGTGCAACGTGTTGTAGGCTCTCGTACATTTTATTTAGAGGTGTATGGATTCAGTGTGTAGACCCTTACCCTTTCATAGTTGGAATAAATTCTCCAATACAAGCCTTTATATTTGATTTATACCTATTATACTGGAATTTAATTAACGTAACAATTTTGGCTATGATTAATATGTATTTGTATTTTAGACATTAATATAATATTACTGGATTTTGTGTAGAAACGTTTTGCATGTTAAAAACCCATCCGTAGTTATATGCAGCATAGTCTTATGAGATACCTTTATTTTTAAAAGATTTTTATAATAATAAAATTGAATTGAGATATGTTTCTCAAGCTAGTTTACCAGAAAGATCCAAGCATTATTTCTTTTATAATGCTCGCGTCAGACCTAGCATATTTACTAATTCATTTTGGATACTTGGAGCTTCAGGAAAGGAGCTGAATGCCTCCAAGTCGTATTCACGTATATTCTATTTTGCACTACATTGGTTGTTTATATTGATCAATAATTATAACGACGGATTACTATAACTGTCCAGGTTGATCACTTATTTAGTGTACTCTGATTGATATATGTATAGTAAAGTTCAAATTTTCTTCTATAAAGATCATTATTATATTATAGATTGCTCGTCACGTTGTGAGATTTGTTATGTCTTTTCTTCTTTTTTCCCAAACAATCTGTCTTTCTAACACTCGGATGTTCGCACATGAAAATCATGTATGTATTATTGTCGACTTTTGAGGATCGAAAAGGCGGGTCGTTATAGATTCGCCCTTCTCCATAATCTCTAGGTTTGTATTTTACAGGGGTGGGCACTACATGATTTCGACTTGTTCGACAACAGCTTCAGCAATCTCAATGTTGCTATGCGTCGGTCTTTGTTTGATGGTGATCGACGACGATGATCTTATGCATTAAGGTGCTCTTGATTGATTATAAGCGGCATCAGTTAGAGATAATGTTAAGCACTGATAAGGAGCAACATTGATATGAAGCAGTATCGAGAAAAAACGGCTTCCCCTAGTATAATGTCGCCATTTATAACATATGTAGACGTTGACGACAGTCACCATCAATATCGCATGCATAAGTATGTGACGTCCTCTAAGTGTTGATGAAATGAGTTGTATAAAAGATGATGTGCGGTGTTGACTATTGGCGATGCCAATGATGGGTAGTTCTATCTGGAGTACAACTCTAAGAAGCGACAACGTTGGAATTGAAGCAACATCATAGAGACATAACATCATTATTTAATATCGTATATGCAAAGCGGTATGGAATAGTGGCAACATCGGCGACTATTAACATCCAGTAACATTATTGGGACAACATGGCCTATAACTCTTTTCGGTGACAATAGTGCATGACATTACTTTTTAAATGGACGGTTGCATTGATTAAGCATGGCAACAATGAGACTCGACGTAGGTTACGTTGACATTTATTGATGGCTTACTATACCGATCATATTCGACGCCATTACTTCCTTAAAAAGATGCGACATTGGTTCATGCGGTGTTGGTGACATGTGATATCCATTGCTTTTTAGGCGAATAATGGCTTAGATACGATACGACGTCGATGATGTGTGACGTCGATTGTTCATGGTATTGACTTGGTTGACGTCGTCTACGTCCTTTTATCGATAAAACAGGGCATCGAATTCCTTTGATGCTAATCCATCTTCATATTCCCAATGTTGATTACTGGTGCCATAAGCATATCGCTTGTCACCGTGCTCAAGAATAATATTAGTAGTAACATTTTCCCCCACTATAGATGAGTCATTGACTTTTCAAGTCAATAATATCGCCACTGAATTTATCGCTTATTAGTATCCCAAGCACATCTTACCATCAATTTAAATTGAACCAACGATGCTAGTTCTTCCTTCATTTCTACTATAAATAGTCGAGCTTCCTCTTTGCCATTCCTTTACATGCGATTGCAAACTTGAACAAGAAATCAAAATTCTCTAGGAAATTAAAAATAATCCAATTTCCAAATAAGCGAATCATCATTTAGTTATAATATGTGCTCCACCTCAACTCAAATTAATTGCTTAAACTAGAGGATTCTATGTTGAAATTATTGTTTGGGTTTAATTTGAGTTTTCTCGATTTTAGATTGGCATTAGTTTTTAAACATAAAGTTTTGATAATTATTAACCAGGATGATAACTGATCTAGATTAAATTAGTAATAGAACTTATTCCATATGTATGGGTTTCGATGTCAATCAACGTCAGTATAAAATCTAGCATATTCTAGGTTTATAGATAAAGAAGTCAATTCGTTAGACTCCCGGCCTGTTGTGGATTCATTGTATCAACAACGATCATTCATGACATCATCAATATAATCATCTTTAATGATTTTCGATGTTGTTATGAGATTCACTGTTAATAAAGCTTTATATTATCTTGTTATCCTAATAGTTTGGCATTTATGTCATGAGACTACTATATCGTTAATGAATGAGATGAAGTGCGGCAATTCTTTATTATTATAAGAAAATCTACATTGGTTATATGCGGCGTCACTTAGTTTGGTATTCATTATGGGCTACGTTTCTTACCTTCAAATTGATTTGATACCACCAGTCTTACCATCTGTTATCATCCTTATGTTATCACTTTCATTATTAGAAATTGAGCTTTCTTTAATATCGCTATTTTTGACATGGCTACTTTAAGACCGTACAAGCTACTTATAAGATCAGTACATTATCAAACCATGTCATCGTCGTGCTTTAGTACCAACATCCATGTTACTTCAACTTGATTACAATCGCGACATTTACTATCGTTTCATAATATAAATTACGCTTCCTTTGACATTGATTTGTTTAGTCGATATGGAATTACTGATGCCACATGTTAACTTTCATTTAATTTTTATTCAAATTTCATGGGCTTAGTATGTTATTATAAGCTTAATTAGTACACCTTTGATTGACTTAAAAGCTTCTAAAATTTTTACTCGACATTGACTATATAATGATCATTTTTTCCCCATAAATACTATGTTAAGCTTTATACTTTTAGTATTTTGATGTCATAGCTTAGGCATTGGTTTGACGATTTGGAAAATTAGTATATGATAAACCATATAACAAGCATTAATATTTCTTAAAATTGGAAAGATATCACCTAGGGGGTAAATGGAAGGTCAATAGCCTAGTAAGAAGTCCGTCAAGAAGACTAGCATAGGGTATAAACCTTCACCTTCAGCCAGCAAGAAAGTATGGGAAACATGTTTTTTTCATCAAGTGCTTCTCTAACATTAAAGGGACATTTTCTATTGCTATCAGGTTTCTTTTTTCTGGTTATCCATGTTAGTTTGTTATCCTTTACTAATAGGTGTTTTTATTTTAGATCCTACCCTAAGAAGCTCAACCCTGAAAATCAAAATTGTGTTATCCTTAACTTAAACAGTAGAGAAAATGGGGAATAGGCTCAAAATATTAACTCTGTCTAAACTTCTTCAGTACGCTATTATTTTGGGTTGCTACAAAGTCTTTGGTTAGCCTATGATCATCAAGTACAACGCTCTGGGAAAATGCTCATTAGTAATGGACAAGTCAATTTCCTTTACTTCTAATTCACCAGTTCAAACTAAGATGATTGGTAGGACATCATTGCCTTTTATAGGAAATCTCTTGTAACATTATCTCATAAGTTTATTTTCCTGATTTAGACTTATGTGCCCTAATAGTTGTTTTTGCGAAGAAGGAGGCCACAAGTGATGCCCCCAAATATGAAATGATTAAGGATGATACTTCTTCCTTGACTTGGGCTCTCGAATCTCAATCTCTCAGGGATGCCATTGCTAGTTTGTTCAAATCTATAAAAAAGAAACTAAGCGATGATCCCGCAGCTACTGCCACTTCTAGCAAGAAACCCAAGGACGGGGGCAAGCACATTCCTGCTATTGCGGAGGAGGTTCCATTTGTAGATACTGACTCAGATTCTTGGGCCATAAACCTTGGCCATTCTAGGGAAGGAACTCATCAAACGACTGAGGTGGAGTGGTCTTAGGACCTACTCCTTCATATAACTTTTCCGGGTACCCCTAGGGCACCAAACCATCTTGCAAGGAGCTTAGACTGTGTATCCTTCTAGAAGACTCGCTTCCTTCCAAATCTAAATCCCTAACTCCTATTAGTAAGTTTGAAGTCCTTCTCTAATTGGTCATTCACTCCCCATCTTTCGTTGTTCTTTAGCCACCATAGATTTCCTCTTATACTTAAGATCATCGATTTGCTACCCTTAAACAATTTCTGTCGGTATGTGATTTTCTTGCTTAACCATTTTAGGTGGCTTAATCATTCATGCGTAATGTCTTCATTCGGTTTTTATATTCATTTCAGGTTGCTAAACGTATGTTTGTGCTTCAAGAGGATGCTTTAGGATCGTCTAATGAATTGCCTAGGCTTAAAGAGCAGGTTTCTTTGCTTAACGATCACATAATTGACATCTCAATAGCGAGGGATGATGCTATGAAAGAAAAATAAGTGCTCACCAACTCACTTAAGGAAACATAAACTTTACTTCATAAATAAAGAAATTCCAAATAGATTTTAGATGATAAGGCAAAAGCTTTGGAAATAGCACTTGAGGAAACTGGCATGAGTATAACACCACATAATTTGGCGTTAGTTATTTGAATTAGTTAGCTAGTTAATTAGGCTCCAAAAATGGAATTAGTGCAAAAGATAGAATTTAACCATGAAACTTGCACCACTGTTCATGGTGAAATTCTAAGCAACTTTCATATTTGGGGTTCTGCGATCGGATTCCAAATGGAGACGTTACAGATGAAAAACGAATTTGGAAGGAAAATAAATAAATAAGAAAAATTAACGTTTTTAATTAACCATCTAGGGCCCATAATTAGAATCGCATATTGGAGCGGTCGAGCAAAGGCAGCCGACCCTTATGAAGGGGGCAGTCGACTGCTTTATGCGTGGCAGCTCCAGTTACCTAGGCCATGTATGACATCGATTTAATATGTTTTGATCCAACGGTTGAAGTTGATTCTTATGCCCATAAATTCAAGCCTAACCCTCCCTTCACTTTTCATATTTTTCCAGAGGCAATAGCAAAGCTCTGCTATTTCTTCTACTTAACTTCCTTTCTAAATTATAAATATAAGATAATCGTATTTATATTCACATAAATCGAAGAAGAATAGAAATCTAAGTGAAGAGAAGGGAATCAAATATATGCGTATTTGAGGTAATATATATATATTCTCTTCCAATCCCAATCTCTTTTCCGATTTGCAATTCTAATGTACGTATATACCTTTTACACATATTTCTTGGATTAAAAAGAATCTAGAGATGAATCAAAGGTTCTATTCCATGTCTGGAGATCTGAATTGCTTTTAAAGGTAAGGGGAAATTTTATAGATTGTTATAATATGAAAATTATCCCATTAGTGTTTATTTTATTTTTATGCTTAACTAGATAATTGTATATGAGTTGTAGGCAACAAACTGAATACAATAAATATCGCCTACATATTCTTATTTATGAATTGATTTTGAATTATTTACAACCTGATCTGAATATCAGTCTTAAAAGTATGAATTGGAATATTAATTTGAATGAAATTTATTCCAAATCCGAAATGGGTTATATAATAATGTTATGAATTTGGATTATTACCCTAATCTCGTTCGAATGTAAACTTCTCTACGTTTGGAATTATTCGACTTTTGATCCGTTTAATATTTGTAAATTAGTTTGATTTCTTTTCCTTTTAGGAAAAATTCAGCGTTTGATCTGGCAGGGAATAAATGCAAATAAAAAGAAAAAGAGATGTGTAAAGTATGAATTCATTATAGTTTACACTATCTATTTCTTAATAAAAAGAAATGATTATTCCTTGTAATTTCAAACGATGTATTTTTTATATTTTAAACTCAAAACTTGATTTTCTGGCTAATTTATGGAAATTATAGCTGATAATATTTTTAGATATGGTTCCAACAATTGAACATGGAAAAGAAATTCTAGTAAATATATACAACTAGAATTTATTTGATAAAAATAGATATTTGTACGTAGTTTACTTCACTTGTAATAAATAAATAAAAAGAAAATAATGATGCTTACATGTAATATTCAAGTTTTGGAAAGTTAATTAAAGGGAAAGAAATTTAAATGGTTGTAACTCCAATAAATGAAAAATAAATGGTAATAAATATGGAAGTTGCAACAAATTGATAGGGTAAGTGGATTAATGGGACGGAAAATAAAGAAGTTGAATTAATAGCAATGGAATTGATATAAAAAGTTACTAATTTGAAATTAGTAATTGATAACCATAAAATCCACCTAAAAGCAAAGGCATGAAAGAAGATTGATAAAGTACCAAGTTCTGCTGAAATAGCCAGCATGGGTTTAGACAAGGGTCACAATATAATGTTTTGAAGGCATTGAAAAGGCTTTCTAAAGGGCTGTAGGCACCAGGCGTTGTCACAAGTTATAAACAGAGGAAAAAGCTTTCAAAAAGAAAAGCAGAGCTACCCTTCCGTCTCTTTCAGATCTTCCGACACAGATGGATAATAAAGACAACATCGAAACCCCCTTTCGAAGGCAATGAATAGCCTATCATATGCACGCCAAACCTTTCGAAACCAAAGGTTTCACCTTTGTTCAAATTGTGAAAAACAACCCTTTTGAAAGCAGGCAACCTTTTGAACCGGTCAAAGCTAATAATGTCAGGAGAAGGTTCCGCATCAGTCCACAAACATGCATCCAAAAGCTACCTGCATCATTGAAACCGTTGATGCTTCAACATCTTCGAAGCCCAAGTAAACAATCTGTCGACAGAGTCAGAAGCTTCTATCTTTACTTCTGATGGCAACAAGACAACATGAAGAGAAAAGCGCATTTGAGGCCTTTCAACGACATCGAAAGAAGTTTAGGAGAAAGCTGTAAAAAGGGAAAACTAAAGAGTTGGCAAAGGAGAAGGATAGATAAAGACCCTTTTAACAAGGTCAAAAGGTCTAGAGTAAAGAGAGGGGAAGCATGAAGGTGAGTTAAAGGGCTCAAAAGAGATGCCTTTTGATTGCATCGAAGGTAGGAGAGGCCTTTCGACTATGTCAAAAGGCATGAGGTGGAATATAAAAGAAGCCTTTCGATTAGGTCGAAAGCACAGGCGTGGAAGGGGGCCGACCTACATCTATAAATAAGACCCAAGGAATCCAGTTTTGGGGACTGAATTTTGGAATCCTAAGCTCGTTTCTTTATTTCTACTTCTTTGCAACTACAAAAACCTTTGTAAATAAAAACCCTCATAATTGTAACTCATTTTGGATAATGATCATGGAAGTATTTTTGGATTCAACAAGGATTTCGACAATGAGGAAGGATTTCGACAATGAGGAAGATCATTATGATCATTAGCTAGACTAATGATCCATTGCACATGATTCTATCTTATTCTCTTAACTTCTTATTGTCTATGAAATTCACTAAGATCAACTTGAATATGGACATGCGAAATACACCACCTTCGAAACCAGTCTCAAACAATAGAAAACGAAGATGGTGATGGTGTTTCGACATTGATGAGTTTGAAAGACTTAGGAATATCCAAGCCGATCTTATATAGAGTAAACCAAATAATGCTTAGGCAATCATAATTGGGTCTGATTAAAAAGGATAGAACCCCTTTCAACCTGGTCGAAAGGGGTGTTCTGAAGGGAATCCAATATGCAATTGGCGAGCAAAAATGTAAAAAGGAATTCCTTAGAAAGGAGTTTATCTTCCACTACGTCTACAACCCTTTCGAAGGGTTTTCTCAGCAGAAAGGAACAAAACCAATGGATTCAGATCTTTACTGACTCACAAATAATGGTTAATCAAGTGAAGTAGACATATCAAACAAAGGACTCCAAGCTATCTTTATTGTGAAGAAGATACTGAAAATGCTTGCTTTGTTTGAAGACTTTTCCATACGTCATATTCCAAGAGTGGAAAACCCACAAGCATATTCACATTATCCCTCAGTCAAGAGTGAAGCTGGTGGTTAGAGCTTTATTGCTCATATCCCCACTCGAACATCAGTTTTAACTCTCACAGATAGATAAGTCTTGGCTTTTAATGTTAAGTATAGTATTAATGACTTTCATAAAAAAGTAAGTAAACAACATGAGCAACACAGTTTTGACATTCCCGACTTAACTTTTCCTTGACCAAGAGGAAAGCCAATAGATTAGAGCTCTATTGCTCGTATCCCTACTCGAACATCAATCTTAACTCTCACAAATAGATAAGCCTACTTCGTTGGTTTTAGCATTAAGCAAAGTTAAGTGCTTTTTGAACGAATAAGTAAACAACAAGATTAACACATTTTTGACATTCAAACTTAATTTTCCTTGGTCAAGAGGGAAGTTGGTGGTTAGAGCTCTACTGCTCATATCCCTACTCGATCATCAATCTTAACTTTCACAAATAGATAAGTCTTCCTCGTCTGCTTTTAATGTTAAACATAGTTAACCACCATTTTCAAAACTTTTTTACATGCATACACACGCACATACATACATACATACATATATATATATATATATACACATACATACATACATACATATATATATATATTAATACTTTAAAAATACTTGTAAATAGGTTTTAAATATCTATGTAAAATATTAGTTGAAAATAACTAATTCATAATTTGATAAAAAACATGTTTTATAATTAAAAATTCTTTACTTCCAAAATTCATATATAAATATTAAAAATATATCTAAACTTCAAACCAACTTTAGAATACTTCAAAATATGTTAGAAAACATCTCCTAAAATATTAAATAAAAATACCAATTTAAATACCATTTTTAAACACTTAAAATCATAAGCGACTTACTATAGCATTTTTAAGTACTCTTAAAAGTCCTTATTGAAGAACAATGTAGAAAAACACGATCTTTGCGACTATTTTTTTTGGAAATGATAATTAGATAAAACATGTCACTGGGACAACAAACCACAAATCATGTGTCAATAAATATACGAATCACGTTACGCAAGTTTCAAACTTGTAACCCTCTCGCACCAAAGTCGAATCACTTAACCACTGGGACAATTGTACTTGTCTTTGCGATTAGTTTTAACCATATAAATAAATGACTTACGACTTGAAATTTTTACAATAAGTACTAACCTTAGGTTACTTGAAAATAATGGAAAGAAATCTCTAAGAATATCTTCCACTTTATTTATAAAATTTTCCAAAAACAAGCTATATTTACAAAGCGTATTTGTAATTACATTTTTGCTTCAACTTGGTCATTTTGTTTCACGATTTATATAACTTTCCAAACCATTTTTTCACTGTCCCATACACCAAAATATGTATAGAGAACAACGAAATCAAATCATCTTAAGTTAAGATCATAAATCTTCCACTTATGCAACTTAAAGTTATGGGATATCCAAGTGCACTTATAGGACTATTCTCGCTACAAACACTTCAAACATACTTCAATTCAACATACAATCCAAACAACCATTTAAACATCAAGTCAAGATCATGCCATATGTTTAAGAGGGTCACAGAAGTGATGTTGTATAATATAAAGTTATTGTTTGAAAAGGGGTCCAAAGTTTATAACTTTACCAGGTTAATATCATTTTAACATTATATTTTAGGCACACAACATATATACATAATATATACAAACAAGGTAGTGAGATAACTCACTTAGGTCTAAGACAAACACATGCTCAAGCACAGCCAAGAACACTTTCTACCATTTTCAAACACATAAAGATTCGACCTTTAGCACCAAAATCACAAAATTAAGCTCTCCTCCTCCTTCTATTACTCACGACCCAAGCTAGACCCCCCGTCCTCTTCAATTTTCTTCCACTTTTATTTTAGATCTAAACTTACTAAGGTGTTCTAATTAATATGTTGGTGAAAGTTTTGTGGAGTTCGGAGAAAATTTGAGTTAATTAGAGAAAGTTAGTGAAGAATAAAATGGATTAGTGCTAATCCATTTCCACCATTTTTATGTTTTTATTACATTTCAAGCTTTTATAAATTATGAAACCCTTAAGAGTATACTTATAGGTTCATACAAGAGATCATTACCACCTTCTACCTTCCATGAAAGATCACAAAGGAGCCTCCCTCTCACATGCTATCTTTACATCTTTTACTTAACACTTAAGACTTTCCAAAAAGCTCATTTTCAAAATATCTTCTATGACATCATCCATAACATCATCAAAAACTTTATTTTCATAAATGAGAAAATATTTTTATTTTATTTTAATGATTTCCTAAGAAAATAAGTGTATGTAAAAAAGTTTGAACAACTTTTAACGAGTAAAAAGCTGTTTATCGATAAAACTATTTTCGATCACATTATCGATATTTCTTCAAAGTAATTATTTTTATAAACATTTTTCCAAAACAAGTTATCATCATTATTTATGATTTAAAATGGGGTTAAGAAGGTTATTAAATTAACTTAATAAGATTTAATCCAAGATTAGAATATTTAAACAATTCAGATAATTAAATATAAATTGACCGAAATTTTGGATCGTTACATCTTATATGTAATTTCTTTGTATTTAAAATGATAATAAAATAAAATAAAAATAAAAAATATACAAAAGTCACTATACAATGTCGCAATTATACAATTGAAATCCTTTTATTTAAAAGATATGGAAGATATATTTAGAAATTAAACAGTATTTCTGTAGTCTTACATATATTCGATACTTCTATATTTAAAATGACAAAGGATAAAAATATGGAGTAAAAGATAAAAGGTAAATTATTTTATCATTCTAAAACATTAAAATGATAAAAGAAAATATAAAAATATAAAACAATATTACATCTATTAGTTTAGAAACATAAAAAAGGTTCATATTTAAGTTTGATATGTTAATATTTATATTTAATATCTTTATACATAAATGGAAAAAAAAGAAGATAAAAGTTAAATTAGTTGATAAAATTTTATCTGTGTATATTTAAGATGATGATTATTATGTCTTTATATTACATTAGTAAACTAATTCTCCTTAGAAATTAACATTCAATAATTCAAATAAAAAAAATCCATAGAATTGGTTTAAACAAACTCATAAAACTAAATTTCCTTCCTAAAACAAACTAAGGATAACATTCATAAATTTATCAGTATTTCTAATTTTCAAAGAAAATAACTATTAAAATTCATCTGCCAATAATAATTAACATTATGTATTCTTAATTTTTCTTGTAATTATACAATTTACTTTATTCTATCTAGAGTTTTAACATGGAACGATCAGAAGTCGAATCAATAATACGAGGTTTAGGGTTTAATCATGCAATAGTTTACTGCAACTAAATAATCATATTTTTGAATTAAATTGAAATGATATCATTTAGTTTGTAAATTAAAGCATCATCCTACTTAACTAATGAGCTTAATTAAATGACAATCATTGAACTTACACTACAAGAAAATGTTGTAGTTTCCTACGCAAAATTTCCGACGCCTTTCCTACGCTAAAAGGCGGGGCGTAGGGTAGGCGTAGGAAACTGGTAGAAAGAGGTAAAGGCGTAGGGAAAATGTTAGGAAATTTCCTACGCTTCTCCTACGCCAAATTCCATACTAAGAAAAAGAATGGAGGCATAACCAAGGTGTAGGAAATCTTCTACACGAAACTGATACTGTAGAAAAGGCGTAGATAATCTCCTATGCCATTTCCACGCCTCTGCTAATTTTATACATTTCCATGTTGACGTAGGAAAACCGTAGGAAATTTCCCACGCCGTCCCTACACATGCAAAAAAAAAAGTTTTTAATTTTCACATTCATCACCGTATCGTCATTCTCCAACCTCAGCACCGAATAACAAAAAAAAAACCTAATTCTACAAAAATTATCTTCTCCTCCTTTTATATTTGTTTTGATTGAATTTCGATTCAGGGGTTTCCGATTCGTGCAATCTCCATGGCGACGCTTGAACCCAAAAAAACTAGGGTTTCAAAAATCAACGCCTTCTAAATAATCATCGCTGCATACTCGGCTATTCCATCATCCATCGTCGGCTCATCCTTGCCTCCTACGCGATATTTTCCACTGCTGATTTGAAGTCCCGCTACAGCCTCGTTATACTCCCACTTCTCATCCTTGCCTCCTATGCGATATTTTCCACTGCTGATTTGAAGTCCTGCTACAGTCTCTTTATACTGCCACTTCTCATCCTTGCCTCCTACGCGATATTTTCCACTGCTAATTTGAAGTCCTGCTACAGTCTCTTTATACTGCCACTGCTAATTAAGTATGCGGATTTTTTATTTTGAGTTGTCTAATTTTCTACTGCACTGCTGATTTGAACTATTTTTGTCAAGTAGTCAACAAAAAATTGTTTTTATAGCGTAACATCATGTTGATATTGTTTAAACGCGGTTGGGCAAACAACACCTGTAATTGTTTGACAAACCTGATTTATGTGCTCCGCAACCATAGTAGCATTATGTATAAGATTCATATTACAACGTCAAGAAGATAACATCGCAATTTTTTTATTATTAGATGATGAAAAATGTGAACGCTAATATAAATGTTAAAGCATCAGTCTGAGTCCATAACCACATATTGCTGCTTTTAAATTTGTAAACAAGATGTGATGGCCACACCTTACAGCAATGATTATTCTTGGGTCAATCAATTATTCCAATGTTGGCTTACAGCCATGCAACCAATATTCAAGTAAGTGACTACCGATCATAGCTGTGAGAAAAATTAATAATGTAATATAATTCAGACGAATTAGAGGTGGGAAATAAGTTAAATGCCTGCTTAAACGTTTGCTTTCCTGCTATAGTTATGTAACTTAAACGTTTGCATAGTTTTTCATTTATGCTTGTCAACTTCTTCTTCATTTGTTACTTTGTCTGAGTTCCTACAGACAAAATTTATGAACCCATGAACCATAAGTCGGTTGTACTTCCACATGCATTTGACTTGTTCCAAAATCAAGTATTTTAATTGTTAAATGTCTTATTATGCAATACTGTTCGTTTTGACCAACTAATAAAGCCTTCAATTTCGTATAAACAATCCTATGTGGATTTTAAATTAATTATTACTATGGAAACGCCAACCAATCTATGACTCAAGAAGTTTATTATAAGCACCCTGCCTGCATTGTGTGTAACAAATTCTCAATTGAACGCGATAATGTCTTTTTGCGTATTCAAATTTAAAACGTTATAAATGGATTTTTGGATTGTCAATTAAGAGAGAAAAGAAGTAGATGCATATGAAAAATAAAGTGGAAAGGGTAAATGCCTGATAATTTTAGTATTGTTAGAAGAATGGGTCGCTGCATTTCTTGGGCCTGTAGACTTAGAAAAGAGAGTTGACATGCAAAATATATGTTGTTTTAAAGCATACATCTTATTTGATGATATAATATGATAAAACTGAATTAAGTCATGGCTATTACATGCAAAATATATGTTGTTTTAAAGCATACATCTTATGATCTTAATTAAGTCGTGGCTTAAAACACATCCAAAGAAGAAAATCTATTACGTTTTCAAATAAAATATTATTAAATTGCAGCAATGTACGTCACGAATTGTAGAACCAATTAGGTATTAAATTCTTTGTTAAAACGTTAATTTCATCAGATATATGCTGCCAGGAACCTTAATTCTAATAATCAGTCGTCTTTGTTTATTTTTGTCAAATCCACTTAGATATATGGTATGTATGATCAATCTCTGGGAATAAAATAAGAAAGATTGGTATCTTTGGTTTCTAGACCAGCGAAAAGAAGAAAAATAAAGGGAAAGGGTAATATTTCTTTACTAGTTTACTACCGTATGATTATATAAATAATAAAAAAGCACTCCACAAAAAGGGGAAGATGGCTCGAATTTACATATACTTTTGGCAAGTATACAAAGAGCACCTTTCCATAACGTAATTTGTGTCAATGATGACAATTTTTTCCTTAAAAAAAAAAAATGCACTGCGGTAAATTTCTGTATTTGCAAATCCTAATCTGATACTGCCTTAATAATCATACGATGCCTCCAATATATATAAATCCCATGTACGATGCAGTAGTTATCATAAGTTAGTACTGTAGAATTAGCTCCATCAAAATAATAGAAAATGGCAGACAATGAGCCTATCAGCGTGCAATCGTACGTTGTTTTCATATGCATTTTGTCCTTCTTTTTCTTTAGCATGCTTATGAAGCAGAATCAACCTCTTGCACCTGGGCAAGCTTATTCAAGTGGCGGTCTAAACATGCTTATTCTTCTTTTTTTTTTTTTGAAGAAAATGATAATGATATAAAAGCTCAACCAAAAGCTGTCAACAAGCCTGACAGGTAACCGAACCCCAAAAATAGAAATACAAAACGAGAACACTCGTAAGAAGGACACAAAGATAACCAAAAAAAAGAGGAACCAAAAAACTCTAACAAGAAGCGAAAGTAAAGGACCTCTGCCAGCAGGCACACCGTACACCCGATAAGCACCAGGAACCCACCGCCCATCCAACATCGTAATCGAGCTCGAGCAAGGCCACCACCCGAAAATGATGTTGAGAATCAACCTTGCAAGTAGAGATCAAGCCCAACAGAAGACCCTCCAAGATGACAGAAGAAAGAAACGACCAACCTCCCAGCAACTGTATGGCCGACAGCCGGAATGGAGCAGCGGAATTCCTCTAAGCAAGCTCCAAACAGATATAGGACGGAGAAACTAGAACAACCCTGAATGCCATATCCTGAAAGCAATAGTCCCATAATGAGATAATAAAAAAAGGGGGGGGAAGACGGTCAAGAAGGAGACTAGGTAGACAGATCCACCAGTCTCCGGAACGGCAGTCAACCAATTCCGGCTCTAATAGCAGACCGAGTACAGGAGATCAATAAAAGGTTCACCAGACGTCCGGAACGAGAGTTGACTGCCCCTCTGAAAGGACGGTCACGAAACGCCAAGTAAACATCATCCCTAACTCTCCGAATAACGGAGAGGGGGTCCATTGGAGTCTCGTCAAAAATTGCCTTATTTCGGGCACACCAAATGTGCCAGCAAATCAGACAAGGAATCAAGCGCAAGATGATAGAACGAAGGGAACGACCAAAACAACGAAACCACCAAGAGGACTGTAAATCAATCGACGAGGTGATGGAACCACGGACCCCCACTAAGCAGGATCTGGCACACCAGCCAGCGAAGAGCAAATGATCCACCGATTCCGTTTCCCCGTTGTCGCAGCATCTACAACGGGAAACAAAAGGAATGTCGATCCGCTGAAGGTTCTCGTCAACCGAAAGCCCATTATGGAAGGATCGCCACATGAGGAGAGACACTTTAGGAGGGATACGGACGTCCCAAATGAAAGAAAAAATGGGACGGACAGGAGATGGGATTCTAGAAGAGCATCAGGCCCTAAGAATAGAGAACGGACCGCCATCCCATCCTGAGAGGCCGTTATGAGAATCAACGAGCACTTTGACCGATTGCATATGCTTCCAAGTCTCACTGGCATAAGAAGGAGAACCGGAATAGCCCGAATCAGCCAGTCTCCGGTACTTAGCATGAAGGAATTTCGCCCATAAGGAGTCGTTAGTACCAAACCTGGACCACAACTTGCAAGCGAAAGCCAAACAGATGTCCTTCGGATTACGCAATCCTAACCCACCCTCACTCTTTGGACGACAGATGACATCCCAAGATACCCATTGATGATGGCGATTGTCACCCTTCGATCCTCAGAAGAAAGATGAAGCCAAAGATTGGAACGATCGAAAGAAGGAGGAAGTAGGGGTCATCGCGGCGAAAATATGAATACCCATAGAGCTCAAAACCGATTGGATAAGCACTAATCTTCCAGCTTGAGACAGGAGAGACGCATTCCAACGAATAATCTTTCCCCTAACTTTGTCCGATAGCGGATCGAAAAGGGCGTTAAGTTTCCTTCCTCTGTAGAGAACAACACCCAAATAAGGAAGAGGGGGGAAGCTGCCCTAAACCCGGTAAAAGATTCGACCCAAGAAACTCTCAACTGGCCCATGTCCTTCGCGGGAACGAAGCAACTCTTCACCGAGTTGACCAGTTGGCCCGAACACCTCTCGTACAACTGAATGAACCGAATAAGGCGGCGAATAGAGGACCGGTTTCCGTTGGAGAAGATGACAATGTCATCTGCGAATGACAGAGAGAAGACAAGCGGGCACCCACTCGGAAGACCAAAACGCTGAATTTGACCATAGACCGTTAAAGTGTGGATGCCACGAATGAAAGCCTCGGCCGCGATAACGAAAAGAGTAGGAGATAGAGGATCGCCTTGACTGATACCTCTACCAGCTTTGACAAAACCATTGGCCGATCCGTTAATGATAACAGAAAACCAACAGTTGGAAATGAGCCTCCAAACCAAATCGATAAGGGTTTCAGGAAAACCGAAGGCACGAAGAACCTTGATGATGAAAAACCAAGACATACGATCAAAGGCCTTTTCCATATCAAGTTTGAAAATAATGTTAGAACCCCTGACCTTACGGTCAATCTGAGAAACAAGTTCTTGGGCTAAAAGGACGTTATCAGTGATCAAACGACCTTTTACAAAACCTTCCTGAGAGGAGGAGATAATGCGGTCAAGGTACGGAGCCAAACGAATGGCCAGTACCTTAGAAATTACTTTGTTGGAGAAGGTACACAGGCTGATCGGTCGGAACTCCAAGCACGCCCGAGGATTATCACACTTAGGGATAAGGATCAAGTTAGTGGAAGACCAGCTAATGGGAAGAGCGGCTCCAGAAAAGAAATGCTGAATTGCCAGGCAGAAATCCGATTGGATGATATGCCAGGTACTTCGAGAAAAGGACCCATTAAAACCATCCGGCCCACTAGCACTATCCTTGCTGAGAGCAAAGACATTGGCACGAATCTCATCTGACGAAGGCGGTAAAGCTAAAACGGTAGTACTCTCAGAAGGAACAAGCCGAGGAATAAAGGACAGGATGTCCGAGACCGGGCCAGACACAGAAGGAGAACCCAGATAAGATTGGAAATGAGAAACTAAAACCTCTATTACTTCAGACGGAGTCGAAGCCACAGATTAGTCCGTTCTCAAAATCTCTCGAATAGAAAGCAAATTAGCTTTCTTCCGGATAGAAGAATGGAAGAATTTTGAGTTTGAATCACCTTCGACCACCCACTTGATCCTCGCCTTCTGGCGGAGGTAGGAGTTTTCAATGCGGAGTTCCGAAGAGAAAGCCAGTTGAGCGGAAGCCCAAATGTCCTTATTTTCGGCTGAAGGATTCTCGTCGAACAAAGATTCGGCAAGAATCAGGGATTCTTTAGCCGCTCGCACACGATCGAAAATGTTCCTGAAAACAAGGGAGTTCCACGTCTTAAGGAAAGTCTTAAGACGCTTTAGTTTCCGAGAGAAAGCCCCCATGGGAGCAGCCACAATGGGAGCGGACCACGATTCCTCCACCACTTCTAAAAAACTATGGTGGGAACTCCACATACTAAGGAATCGGAAAGAAGAAGGTCCCGACAAGGACCGCGAAGCGCACCGTAAAACCAGCGGCGCATGATCAGAGCAAGCACGATGGAGATGAGAAATAGAAAAGGAAAATGGGAGATTTAACCAATCAACAGACCCAAAAATCCTATCCAACCTGGAGAGGATCCGATTCGGCCCTTCCTGGTTATTAGACCAAGTAAATGCAGAGCCAACGAAAGGAATTTCAGATAACCCAGATCTCACAATGAAAGAATTGAAATCAGAAACCGAGAGCCGATTGACGGCCAACCCGCCTACTTTTTCAGCCTGGCTAGCGACAACATTGAAATCACCACCCACCACTTAAAGCGAGCAACCGAGGACAGCAAGAGACATAATGTCATCCCAGAGAGATAATCTCTCTAACCGATCACACTTGGCGTACACCGCCAAAATAGTGAACGGTTGCGGGAAAATGGGAGAGGAACACAAGACATATAACAGTTGCGACGAATCAAAAACAGGGCGAACAACGAATTCTTTGGACCAAAGAATCCAGATCTTACCCGAGATATTAGACAAAGCACCACCAAAACCAAGCGACAGAACAGCCTTGTTAATCTCTCCAGAACCCAAAAAAGGTTCTAAAATAGCCACTAAACCAATGGAATACTTACAGACAATCCGCCTAAGTCTAGCAGAGGAAGCTTCGTTGCCGATACCACGAATATTCCAGAAAAGGAAATTCGCCATGAAGACAACAACAAGAAGAAAAATAAAGACAAGCCAAGAAAGACAACACAGACGCAAATCAGATACGATACAAGGAGGATAGAGCAGACCTATCGATATGCTCAGTCGCCGCTATAGAGCGAGTACGGATAGTGCGGGGGATGGCGGAAGCGCCTCGTGAACAACGCCGAGAAGATCTGCAAATAGGCTGACGCCTAGGCTCGGACATCGAAGAAGCACCTAAACTCTCCTTCGTATCGGGTAGAGAAGAAGAGGATCTGGATGGATCAGAGTTCTCGGTAAGACGAGAGAGCCGCTCATTAATCAACGCAACGGGATGGTGATCGATAAGGCGCAAGAAGACGAAGGAAGAGAGCAACGGGAAGAGCAACTAAGAGGTGGAGAAGCAGAAGAATCTGAAACAGATAAAGAATAACGGAAGTATGTAGGGGAGCTAATAATACGCATCCCACGATGCTGTAGGAACCTAACCCATGCCGGACTGTCACTAATGAGATAGCCCCGCGAGACAGGTGAGGTTCGCAAGGTGGCTCTAGCAGAGCTATCACCTGCTCGAATCGCAAATGACTGGTAATATTCCAGGCTGCCCGCATAGTGAACCGTCACAGGGTACACTATGCGATCAGGACTGGAGCACCGCCTAAGCCTATCGACCCAGGCAGGGAAATATCTCCGTAGAGACCAATGGGGATCAACCAGAATAGACAGACGATACGAAGCCAAAAACGACATAGACCAAGCCTCGCTATGGCTCAAAACAAAAAACCAAGATAGTGAACCACACTGTCCACTCCAAACGGAGAAAACAATGCCAAACGGACCTGACACGCCATCACCCAACACCAGGCAAAAAGTATCAGGGAGCACTCGTCGAAGTGCGTCAAGGCTCAAAAACACAATGAACAAGCCAACAGACACAAACCGACAAATAGACAAAAAACCAATAACATCGAACAAGTGGAATAGAACCAACGATATACTCACCTGACCGATCAAATAGCCACATACCTGCAGTTGCGCGTCGAATGGAGCTACAGAGCAACCGGTCACAACCTGCTCGCGCAACAAGCCACCCAACAAACAGGGGAAAACCAACCCACCTGCTCGAGGAGAACGATCAGAACAACCCATAGGGAAAACCCTACCAAAACCAAGAGCACTGCAATCCACCGCCCAACTGCCTCGACCAACCCCAAAAACACGACACACCATGGACGGAACTACTGGGGGGCGCACCGCAACCCAGCTGGAGGAGACATATTCCCCAGCGACCAAAACATCCAAAACAACACCAAATCCAACGCCGAAATCACAAAGAACCGAGTTCCCCTCCGTCACTGCAATGCAAACCTCTGCCAAACCGCCAGAACCACTCCTTGAATCATGAATCACCGAGTTAGTGACGTGGAAGGGTAGCACCGCAACCTCATTTGAAGGGGTGATGAAATCCCCTTCGACCAAGTTAACCAAGCCTTAGCCAAAACCGCAGCCTACCGAGCCCACCATCAACAATTCCTCTCCACCAGGGAGAAAAACACAATCAGACGAAAAAGATACTTACGGCACGAAAAGGGTGGTAAAATCCCTTTCGTCCAAGTCTTCAATACCATGGACAGAGCCACAACTCACCGAACCCACCATCAGTGTCTCCTTCCCTCTTGGCAAAATACCACAATCGGCAGCAAAAGCTAACCGAGGTTCGAAGAGGGTGGTGAAATCCCTCTTCGAAGCAACCGCTTCAGCCACAGCATGGGCCATCACCTCCCAATCAGCGCCAAACAAAGGAAAACACATACAGGGGGGAGGACAACACTGCAAACCATCATCAGAGACCGGAACCACCTCCATGAAACAGTACTCAACCCAAAGAAATCGGGATCTGGCAAGAAACCCAAAATCAGAAGGAGAGAAAACCCTAATCTCAATCGATCTTTCACCGGTGAAAACCACTGAGATAGGACCGGAAGCCTCTGCCAGAATGGCAGCGCCAATAGCGGCGAACAGAGGACAACTTCGAACGAAAGACCCAGAAAGCACGAACTCCCCACAGCCACCCAAAGACGGCACCATCACCAACAAAAGAACCATCACAAATACTCAGAGAATGAGAGATAAGCCGCAGAGAGATTAAGAAATAAGAAGGGGATAACAGCAGAGAAGAGAAAATCGCAATCGCTTAGAGCCAGGCAGCCATTAAAGAGCCGTTAAGAATTGTAAAAGGATGACTTTTATCTTGTTTATTCTTCTTATGGTCGTTGCAATAGTCTTTTTTCTATTTATCAGCTTCAAGCAGCAGCAGCATTAAATTGCATAACTGGATATCTGCTTCTTATTATAATTAGCTTGTTTTAAAAGGGAAGTTGATGACTTGTATGTTTCAAAGGGTTAATGTAATTTCTTTTTGTTGCTTTTTTCTAAAGTTTAGTTTCCTTTCATGATTGCAATGTCAGTTTTTATGATATAATTTTTAATGTTATTTGTTGCCGTCTAATTTAGTAGAGAAATCCTCTACTTCCAGTTTTACCTTTCTTATCCATTCTATTTCATCATCTTCCAATTGTACAAGTATCTGGTATGACATTATAAAACATTTCGATAGTTTGCATATATATGAAAGTGGGTTCCAGTTCTATTTCTATGCCTTTGTTTTCAAAAGAAAATTGAACTGACATGTATGTCCACTGCATATATTTATGCCATGGAGATAAAACAGTATTAATGCTTAAATTTTAGCATAGTATATTAGGCACGCCAATGTCTAAATTATCTGTATAGTTAAAAGAGCATAGGTGAATTTCATTTTACAAATTAGTTAATATATATATATATATATATATATATATATATATATATTCCTCATATATAAAAACAATAACTATAAAATGTCCACTATTAAAGTTTCATATTCAAGTTTACAAAATTTTATTATTAACTCAATCTATAAAGGATTTGGTTAAATAAATTTATATGTATTAGGATGTAAGTTTACATATAATGAATTAACTCAAGTTTACAAAATTTTATTATTAACTTAGACTATAAAGGATTTGGTTCAATAAATTTATTAACTCAAGTTTACAAAATTTTATTATTAACTCAATTTTGCTTATAGGTATAATGAATTAGGATGTAAGTTCAGTTTATTATAGTTAAATTTAGTTAATAAAGGATTTGGTTAAATAAATTTCCTTTTTACAAATTAATTTGGTTTCATATTCCTTATTTGTGATATAAATAGTAAAAGTAGAATGTCCCCTAATTAAGTTATATATCCTTTTATTTGATAGTAAAGTTTATATTCTAATTTACAAACTCTAAGTGATACATATAAATTTATAGTTCGTTTTTTAGTTATATGAATTAGCTACATAAATAGAAAATAGAGATATTCTATGTAATAAATTTCAATATTGGTAACAAGATCACCACAAGGAAATGGTCTACTAATGACACGTGGAGACACTACCCTTAGCTAAAATAAGTCACTATTTACACTATCACTTGGTACATTGTATCTAAATACATAGTAAAAATTTAGGGGGATAAGTTCACCTTCGTATTTCTTGTTCATTAAAACCAAAAACCTCTTTTCTTCGTTTAATTCGGAACCCAAATTCCTCCTAAAACCAATTTCATTAATTTAATCTTGTTTATACCATTATTGGTGATTAGCATCATCATAGGTAAAATTTCTCTATTGATTAGATTTCTTAAATTTATCAATTCGACTTGATTCTTGCAAGCAACATATATGTTATTAAATTATTTTTTAGGTGTTGTTGTTTTTGATTTCATATTAGTTTTATGTTCATTGTTAGCTTTCTTATATTAATCATTCGTTACACAATCTTCTCCTTTCAAAAAAATCAGGGGAGATCCATTAACTAATATCTCTTATGTATGATTTTGTGTCACCAAATTGTGTTCAAATAAAATTTCCTTTCTTTTGATCCAAAGTGATTTGTTGTAAATATCTTGCTCAATTCCTCTTATATGTTAAATATTAGTAAAGCAGAAGAATTTTCTTCTCTTTCTCGTGAAATCTAGGAATTTTCTGCTCTCTCCTTAATTCTCTCTAAATATTTTATTATCAAATCCCAATAAAATTTTACAATTATAATTATTATAAAATTCTATTACTCTCTAAATATTATTTTCTAATAGTGAAATGTCACATGAAATAATATTTCCTAAGTTATTGTAAGAAGCAATACATAATATAAGCTATTCTTATTGTTTGCGTATAAACAGAGTCTGATAAAGTTTAGATCGATGAAAACAATAGTTAAATAGGTAGGAACAACTAGATCAAGTGCTATTATAGCCGTAAAAGGGAAAAATAAAAAAATCTTTTTATTAATTTGCATTAGATCTAATTTTGTGTTTTCGTGAATATTTTGTTTATGCTAACTCCTATCTAGTAATCATTAATAAAAGATTTTTTTAATATATTTAGTTTATGCCAACTCATATTAGTTTATTTTATTTATCTATTTATTTAATATATTTTGGCAACGATAATTTTTTATTCGATTTTAAAATTTATGTTACATATATAATTAAAAAACGTATATATACATATATACATTTTTTTCTAAAATATGGGTACATTTATTAATAACTAATAATTACAAGTACATTCATTTGTGTAATGCAGTAACTCAAATACACAACGCTTACATTCACAAACCCTATGTCCAACAAACAACCCAATCCAGCTCAAATACTAAAGCCTATGTTTGACCTATAAAAAGTATGGTACGTTCCTATACATAACACAACCATTGTATATATAAATGTTTCCTATATACGAAAGACAAGTAGAAGCCAAGCCTATTGTAAGGCGCGTGACCTATTCTTGCTGCCATATCACCTCTAGTCCAGGTAGGTTTGTCCCAATGTCTGGAAGTCACGGTGGTTATGACGAAGTGAAAACACAGCCATCGTATTCTCATCTGCATTAGTTTTAGCATAATGACCACACATTCTCTTGACAAAAACACAGGGATGCCATACACATTGAATGCAGACCCTAAATTCAAACCACTTATATCTGAATAGTTGTGGTAGTTGAACCCACTATGGACATGATTTCATCCTTAGTTGCAATTTCCTTATGCTTACAGTTTATAAAATACACAGTTTAATAGAAGAAATAGTAAATTCATGCACCTCAGCACCGCAGTCGAAATCAAACCAAAGCCGAAATAGAAACCTTAGTCTCTATTGTGATGAGTATCAATTGAGTCGATGAGTAAAGAACTACACAGCCTTGGATACAATTAGATTGGCCTTGTTCGCCATGTCTAAGGGTCACGAGTCTTTGGCCTAGGTTACGCCTTATTCAATTTGATGCCCGGCCAACACATGTTGACTATGATACTCCAATTCTTGGCTTGAATGCAAAGTGGATGGTAATCGAATAATACAACGTCCATGTACCATGATAATCTTCCAAAACCTATTTGCGAGTGTGTGAAAACTTTCAATGCAACAACTATGGAAATATAGATCGGAACCTGATGTTTATATATATATATATAATGTGTATTTATTTGAAACTTGAAATCATATCGATTTGGACTAATTCAAACATATATAAATCATTTAAAAAATAATTCATATATCTATTCTTTTAAAATTGAGCTAAAAATTTCCTTTTTTTATTAACAACCCCGAGAATAAAGAAGGAAATATTTATTTGTTAAGGCTGAAATAAAAAATGATTTTTTTAAATCCATAAAATTAAATTATTATATATATATATATATATCCTACATATGTGCATAATGGCTGAGAGCATATTTATAAAAAAAACTAACAATACACACACACACACAAACATTCGTACGTACATGTAAATGTATGTATGTATGTTAATCATGGTATATACATGATTTATTTTCTATTCACTTATTCTATGATTATTTTATTTTTTGAAAAATCATGAATTTTTTGGGGTGAAAATAGCACATGAATAAACATTTACAAGAATCAACATTATTTAAAATAATTTGTGCACCTTTTCGATCTGCTAGTTATCGACACATCGGTTGCTAGTTCTCCGTCTTGGATTGCTATTCCTTCTCTTTGAAATTGGTGTTGTAAATCCCAACTTCAATGCTTTCGCTAATTAATCTTTAACGTAGGCTACAATTATTTCATTTTTTTATGCCGACCGAAATAAGAGAGGTTAGGGCTATTTATAGTGGCCATAAGATCAACTATCTTCCGTTTTCTCTCTCTTTTGAATCCATATTTCATCTAGACTAATAGATCAACCCTAATGCCTCCATTTTCCACTTGTTATAGCCATCCATACCCTTCAATAACCTTGTGTGGTGTCAGACCTAATTAATATATAATATATTATTTAATTATCTAAGCTCGTATATTTAATTAAATCGGTATATAACTACTATATATTATTTTAATTAATTTCAAGACTTTAAATAAATAATTAAAATGCCATAAAAATTTATATTAATTTATTTTTTTATTAATTTATAAAAATTAAATTTGAATTAACTGAACTCGAAAATCAGCTAAAAGCTCTATTGCGTTCACTTCCTATTATGAACTCGATCCTTATTTAGTATTTAAACAATTTAAATACTAATGCACGTTAGGACTTTGCTAAAGTACAACATCAAACACGGGTTCAATTGCTTATAGATCATTTAGGTGAAATCTAATTTTTAATTTTTGTCATGCTACACCTTATAACGATATTTGTGCACATTTTCTTTCCGTTATCACTATATCACTAAGATATCTAGAGTTTGGTCAATGGTTATATAATTGCAATAATATCCCTAGTTAATTGTATGTATCACTTCAAAATCCTTGGTTCAATCCGATAACATTCACCAATTAACCAATTTTACCTTTTTCTGAGGTTATGACTTTGAGTTGACTACCAATTACGGTGATACTGACATTCTATGATGAAGTACATGAATCATCTCTTGAGTAGAGTTTTAATTAGGTGGTTCAATTTGTACCCAACAATGGTACAACATGACCAAGATGTCATGCGATAGAAAATAATCAAAGTACAACCTGATTACTTAATATCAGCAGTACTATCAAGTCTGAAGACCACTCCACGTCGTTACATGGGATATTCCAGTTGACTTAGTTGTATTAACCTATATGAGACACTTAGTTAGTCAATATGTGGTTGTTTCAAACAAAAACAAGTAAATAATCACTTGATGTTCTCAACAGTCATGAGTAATTCATCATTCATCGCATGGAGAGCATTACGTACACCAGTCTCAATGAATTTATCGATATTTTTTTCTTGATATATCCTACTCGGAATAGTTAAGGATAATTGTTTGAACAATGTACAAAACTTGCGGTTAATTACAACTGCAATCTATAAAATACATTTCCTTAGTATTTTCTACTTATATATGTTTGAAATATTAATGTCATTACTGACATCACCATATAACAACACATGCAAAAGAAAGCAAAACCATAATCATACTTTATTTCAAACAAGATTCTATTACAATAGTAAAGCTTTTTAACAATTTGCATAATTACCTTTAAGTCACACCCTTAACTCTATCAATCACCTATTTGCACTTAAGGCTAATTTTAGAGTGTCATATACGTACTTTCAATAAGTCTACTTAAATTATGTTGAGAAAGGAACTTAGTGAATGGATTTATGAAGTTATCCTTAATATCCACTCTCTTCACAATTATTTCTTCCTAGCTAATAAATTGCCTTATCATATGGAACTTACGTAGGATGTATCTCGATTTCTTGCAAGCTCGAGGTTCCTTGGCAATTACTATTACTGCATTATTTTCACAATATATCATCACACCTTTAATGTTTGAGGTCACTTTTAGAACTTAATGAATTTTCACATCCACACTGTTTTTTATGGCATTGTTTATAAAGATGTACCTAGTCTTCATAGTAAAATAAGACATAACTTATTCGAAAATTTTCCAACTAATGGCTCTTCCATTAAGGGTAAATACGAGTCCTAGGATGATTTTTTTATCGTATGCATCACTTCGAAAACTTGCGTCTGAGTACCAATTCCTAAGGAGTTTGTTGTTTCCATATATAAGACACAAATCCTTCATATTTCTTAAATACTTCAAGATGACCTTAATCATTGTCTAATGATTCTTTCCCGGACTTCATCGATATCAACTAATTGTAGCTAATGCGAAAGCGACGTCTAGCTAAGCATATGACAGAGATAAGGATATGTCTAAAGAAAAATTCTGTAACTTATTGTAAATTATTAATTCTGTAATAATATCTGATTCAAAATAAATGGAGTTTTTCTTTCTATTATATGCTTTTCACAATGTGTTGTGTTATTAACATTTATTTAATTTAAAATGATATATTTTGTGATAGTAATTACAATGTGTTGTAATCATGAGAAATTTGACACAATAAGAATAACGTATTATTTTAAATATTTATAATCAAGATATATCAAGACAAGATATAGATACATCCTTTGAGAATAAAGTACACTCTCTAAATGTTGGATAGTATATTACTCATGGCTACTGGAGGCATCAAAGGGTTACATACTAATGGTTATTGGATAAATATGAAATGATTCATTCAATAGTTTTCAGTTAGTTAATAAAACTAAGGTCAAACAGAGAATATCAAAGTGACAATATTGCAATGTTTTGTTGAATTGAATAACTTTAAACTTGAATGTGGATGCTCCACTTTGATTATAGTTAAATCGGGACACAACGTTCATCGAAGACTATAGTTAGGTTTGAGTTGATGCACTAGAAGTGAAACACTATCCAATAAAGAATTTATCTTCTTGGTTATATGATGTTAGTACAAGGATCAGGTTTAGCCAACTTAAAGTAAAGTTTTTGGCAGAATAATTTGGTTTATTATTATTATTATTGAATTCAAGGATTCTATGTTTGGATTACATGAGTTGTATGTAGATGATATTGGAATTTTGACCAATACTGAATTGCATAAGTCCTAATATGATATAGTTTTAACAAAGAGAATTGGTGTAAATAATTATCACCACTAGGGATACGTAAACTACGTAAGCGATAAATTCGACCAAACTATCACATCACGAGCTAAATTGATGTATGAACATTAATATTTGAATTGTTCAATATAAATCATTAACTGAATTTACACCTATGAGTCACACAACTGCAATGATGAATACTCCAAATATAGCTTAATTAAATTAAATTATAATCTTTTAGCATGGCTAGCCGGCTTTATAATGGGACATGCCACTATATTGAATAATGAAAATAGGTGTTCTACTCATGAAAATAAGAACTATGATAGTTTTATAATGGCCATACCACTGAATAAATAAAATACATGTGAGAGACAAAGGTTAGGAACTACTGCTATCGTCGGCCTAAACTACTAATGTCCATGACTAGCCCACTTATATGATATATCCAAGCACTTCATACAATCATACCATAGAATCGAATACTCAACATTAATGCACATATCTTCCATGCACAGATACACATACATCTCCATAGCACATATCCTTTTGATTATCCTCCAACGTACAACTAACAATGCTAACCTTATATCTTAATGCATATACAAACAATCTCAACACTTCCTTCCCAACACAATATTCCACTTAGCATTTTATCAAACATAATATGTGCAAAAGACTATCACCCTTCCAACTCATTGTCACAACATTCACAATGAACAATACATTTTATACTTCAAACAACAAACAACTCAACTATATCCAGCACACATATATGGCGATTGCTTACTCCAATGATTATTACACCAACTACTCATACAATCACCAATGTTATTCATCATCAGTGCGCAAAAATTTATCAAGTGAAACAAGTATATATACATAGAAAAAATAATCCATTACCTATCCAAACAAACAAAACATCCCACATACGCCTAGCCACTAGCACGCAGATACAACCACTTACAATGAAATGTGTAGCATTATTAGGTAAATGTTCTAGCATCATCGAGAAAAGGAACTCCTTGTCGGAGAAATTACATAGGGTGTTGTGTAGACGACAGGGTTGGGTGCAAACTAGGGTTTGATGGAGGATGGTAGTGAAGCTTGTCTGGTTTGAGTGCAAGCTTTTCTTCTAGCGGTAATTTCTACAAGCTAGCAAGAGAGGAGGCTTGATCTGATGGACGCCTGGGTTCTAGTGAACTCGCACGACATAATGGCCGAAAAACAAATAGAGAGAAGAGTGATAAAGTGGGAGAGAATGGAGGGGGCAGCGCTTGAGATCTAGACGGTGGTGATAGGAAGACGACGGCGTGATGATCTGAGAATGGCAGCGCTTTGGCATAGAGGAAATCGAGTAATGCAAAATGTGGGGGTTTTAGCAAAGATGGCAGTCGATTAAGCGAGGTCTTTAATGTCCCGTCGAGTCACCATTAAGAGCCATTATAGACTGCATACAAATTCTTCATTTTGAAAACGGACAAAATCTATTCGAAGCTTGCTACAGGGCTGAATATGCAAAGTGAGCATTGTGCGACGTATAATCTGATAATTGAAAAGGTCATTATTACCACACATTTTTGGATCTAAATTTCTGTGCCTTGTGGCATTTTAGAATCTATTCATACATCAAAAAATCACTTATCATATACTATTATTTTGCAAAAAAATCTATTATCAAATTATCTTCTATTAATTTTTTACTTTTTCTTATATCACATCAAATTCAGATCAATTATATGATCTAATCTATACATTTTTACGAACAAATTAATGACTTTTTTACCATAAAACCTGAAATATCAATTAAGATAGCTTTTACAACTAACTGATCTAATTTAGAAGTATTTAATTTCTTTCGTAAAATTATAGTTGATTTTATTTAATTAAGGCATTATTTTAAAAAAAATTAAAGACATTTATAATACTAATGCAAAAAATCAAAGTTCATTTCATTGAATTTTAACTTCATTTATTGTTAGGAATTTCTTATTTTGTATAGATAAGTTTAAGTTTCAAAGAGGGAAGATGACGAAGATGACGAAGATGAAAAACAACGGTAATTTTATTAAAGTGACGGTGTATGTAAAGTAAATTTTGATGTAGACTAGTTCATTATATTTTTCGTTGTATGCTAGGAGATTATTGGTGCATGAATAGAATTAGCCTTAAATGTATTTAAATATTAATTTTCAAATGCAATCATGATCCACCAACTAATTTTTCTTGTGATATAGTAGTTCAAAACTATATTTTTACATATTTCAACTTGAAAAATAGTTTACCTATTAAAGCAACACCAACAATTATTCAATAAATAATGTAACTCCTTCAAGTATTTGCTTTCAATGGCTTTGAAATTTGGTATTCCTAAAGTTTCTTTCGTAGGTCTTAATTTTATTTCTTCAATTATTTAACTCATAAGTTCTATATCTTCATTTATCATGCTTTCAAACCCATTTTCTTTAAATTTATTTAAGAAATCTACAAATTCCTATATTTTAACAATTTCAATATCCATTTTGTCAGCTTGAAAATTTTTGGTTACTTGGTTACTATTATTCAATGTATTGTTGTAGATGCATAAACTAATTAAGAACTCAAAATATTCTAATTCATTGTGATAGATCCTTGGCGTCCACCATCATGAGTTTGTAGAGTTATTTGCCATTCCAGTTAAATCATTTCTTAACTCCGACAATTGATTTGTATAGCTTTTACACTTTCTGCGTTACTTACCCATGATTGCTGATATTAACTTTAGAGTAAGACCTACGAAATCTCTAGTCGTTTCCCACTTATAAGTTGAGTCAAAAGTATATAAAAATCACTTGAACATAAAAGAAGATGAATAATATATATTTTTTCGGCCACTTTGAAACCAAAATGTAGAATAATGGCAGTTAGGATTTTTATCCCGGCCTAATTTCATCAATTTTCTTTTCCCTCCTACACATAATCGATTATTCCTTCTCTCCACTTCCACTTTGAAATAGACTTCTACATCTGAAACTCTCCATCCGTTCTTTCCCTTTCTGGTTTTTCCCCAGCTGCCTTTTTCTACTTTGAGCTTCTATGTACTTGTTTTGCTAATTTCTTCTCCTATAAATGAAAACTCTCCTTGTCAAATCTAGTATTTCTCAATGCCTCCTTTATGTACCAACTCCTCCACTTTCCTCTCATCTCCGGCCTAAAATTCCAAGTGAGTTGGAACATCTAGAGTTCGATATGGTTGCCCTAATTCCCAAGCTTGGTATTTCACGATTTCGTATACACTGCCTCGAAGCGGTGAAGGCTTCATGCGTGTGCTTCGGTCTAGGTTGGGTTTCATAGGTTGCATTTGGTGTTGTTCTTTATCCTATAGCTAAGGGCTTGTCAATTTCTGATGGCACTGGGTAGAGTTGTTTGGCGTTTCTGGGGGTTGAGTCAGTGTGGTTGCAGTGTTTTTGATACTTGGTTCATTTCTACTTTTTGTGTATTACTGCGTTGTGCTTTGCTTCTGTTTGTTCTTCAGCTTCGGAGTGTCTACCCTTCCCACCTCATCGAATAAACTCCCTGTGATTGCTCAGCAGCAATTGAGTATGTTTTTGGTGTGGCTTAATGTAGGGTTTGTATGCTGCTGCTGTCAAGTTCTCCTTGGCTAAAGGGTTTTGTGAGACCATTGCATTTTATGATATTCTTGTTGTTTCTGTACTGGCGATGTTCCAAGCATCATGTTATGCAATCGTTCTCCTTGTGTATACATCTTCAGTGCCTATCTGGGCTTGGGATTCAGAGTATAGTATGTTGCAACTGTGGTGAAAACTGTATGTGATTTTTGTCCCTGTGTAATTTACTGTTAGTGTTTCATTTCATAAAACTTGACCAAATTTGTAACTCATCGTGTATGTTTCATGTCATATAGCTTGAGTAAGTGGGTAAATTGTTTTGGGGTATGTAAGTGTGTTTTAACTTGTAATTGTTGAGGTATATCAACCTCACACCTATTTTATCTTTCTATAAAACGGTCCACTTTAAAAACCGGCTTTCCTTACACACACGTACATATGTACATACATACACATACAATCATATTTGTACCGATTTTTCCATATCACCAAGACCAAGATTTTAAGCCATGAGATCCACAAGAAATATAGAATGATATTGGTTTTTGATTAGAAAGTCTCTTTTGCACACATTGATTTTTGTCTAATATCAAATACAAGTTTTTTATTATTGGGGTGAATAAGATAAAACTAAATTTAACAAATAAATATCATTAAGTATAACATACACTTCCTATCTAATCCATTGCCATATTCTTGACAACTCACATCATAGTATTAAGTTAAGATCTATTAGAAATAGGTTGTTATGGTGATGGTAATAGTTACTGGTATGAGAAATCTATTATCGTACTGATGCTATTAATAAATTAAAAATGGCTACCGATAATTTACCATTACAATTTGTAAATGATAGCTGGTATACTGATAAACTGATAACCACTTATCGGTAATGGTAAATTTACAGTACATAAAATATTAAATTTTTATAATGATAGAAAAGTAAATATCGATTCTAACTCCATAATATTTATATCAAACATTTTGACTTATTTTAGTTGACATAGAAAATTTTCTTTATTTACATCAATATAAACAATAACTTTGACAATCTTAAGCTTTGTACCTAATAAAACCAAAAAATAAACATCATTATAAAAAAAATACAAATTTCTTCTTAAAAACTGATATACCTTCAAAAGTGTCTATTGTTTGTTCTTTATGATTCAAATTCAAGGTAAATTGTATATTAATAAATAATATTTTGCTTTTACTGTTTCCGTAAGCATTGTTGCTTTAATAATTTTTCCAATAAAATAATTAATTCATTGTAAATAGTAAATTACTGTTTGTTCATTCTGTTTTTACCACAAGTTAAAGATGATATGTAACACCCTGCCTCTATACATATACTACTAAAGAGTAATACTAAGTAATACTGTCACTACAACCAAAATACCTTTTCGCAACTGCTAAAAACAGTTGTAATATGTCTATTACAACTAGCACCCGCCAGTCGTTATATCCGCAGTTGTAATAAATCCGAATTATTTTACAACTGGTCGGAACAGTTGCAGAAGCAGTTGTAGAAACTTATTTTACAACCGCGACATGTTAGTTGTAAATGACTAGTTACAACTGCTTTTAGCAGTTGCAAAAGGTACTTTACAACTGCCACTGCTAGTTGTAGAAAACTTATTTATACTGCGGAAAACCTTTTACAACTGCTTTTAGCACTTGTAAAAGGACGAAATACAGCTAATAATAACAATTGCAACATACACTTTTACAACTGCTACAAACAACCATAATAATCTTTTCACAGCTACTATAAATTTCTTAATATCATAACTAAAACCAATATTTCATTAATATTATACACAATCATGTAAATTACTTGAAACAATGCAAAGCATTTGCATTCAAGAAAATCGAAAACAATTCGAGTTTACACCATCTATGAATTCATAAGTTCAATGCAAAACACAACTAAATCCATAACATATTTAAGTAAGAGTACATATACATACTAATTAAAAGAGATAAATTCCTTATGCCAAGCAACAGTCGTCCCCACCGCTTGTCCAATAGTATAGATATCCGAAGTAAGCCTATATAAAATAGCTTCGGGCTCCACCACTGAATCAATCCAAACCTTCCAAGAATCCGCTCCAAGTGGTACATGATGCACTAAAACTGTAGGATTAGTAGATGCAATTGTTGCTTCTATGACAACATTTCTTTGCCAACCCAATAATTTGCACTTTCTAGACTGATTCTGAACTTGTATATGACCACCACTTGAAATGTTGTTTCTACTTCGATGTGACTGCTAACAAAAAATCATAAACATTTAATTTATAAGTTCAAAATGTAAACAAAAATCATAAACATTTAATTTATATCTTCTCTATGCTGATTTGGGGATTTGTGAAATTATGCCGTGTAGACACAATAATCACTTCCATAACCACAGTCTACGTACCCACAAACCATTTACATTACATAACGTCTACTATGCAGTTCATCACCATACAAATAACATCAAGTGCCATTCATCAAAAACAAGTCTGCACTTCTCAACATACACACTTCAACTTCTAAACCTCTCGTTCATTCCATTTAAATGCTCCCCTGCTTCCTCTCATAACCACTGCCTTCTACAGACACTTGACACCCAACCTCTACCATTGCAATTGCTCACTAACATTACAACTGATACAACACATCAACCATCATCAGTGCTTCACCATATTCGCTTGCCACATCAACTTCATCCAACTTTGCACCTCATCAAAACAAACTCCAAACATGCCTAATTATCGCTTTGTACAATAATACATTACTCCTTTTCTTTATAAGAGAAAACTCGCATTGGGATGAGTTAAGATAGCAAGCCTATTACCGCTTTGAACACTAATACGTTACTCCTTTGCTTTTCGTATACCAGCATATTACATTTCATTACTACATCTAATAATAGTGTCATCTTAAACTAGTGCACGATAGCAACAACAGAATGAATCATATTATATATGGAGAAGATATTTTAATTTTTTCCCAAGTTGATACTCAGACCGCAATGATAGTAAAAGAGGTATTTCAAAACATGCAACAGAATACTAGCCTAAATTGGTATTGTGATAAGGCCAACTTTTTCTTTGGAAAAGGATTCAATTGTGTCACCTAGATCGTCTCCATGTTGAACAACATAAAAATGAATTTGCCAATTAAATATCTGGGCATACCTCCATTGAGCATCAAATACAAGGACTACTCAAGTTTATTAGATAAGATTAAACAAAGGATAAAAGGATAGGGATCTAAATTGTTAGGTTTAGTAGGATGACTGGAACATATAAAGTCAACGATCTACCCAATTGTCCAATGCTGGATGCAGTGTTTTAGACTTCCACCAACAACAACAATGAACAAGGTGAAACATTTGTGCTTAAATTTTCTTCGGAAAGGGAAAGTTAATAAAGTTAAAAAAATAAGTAAAATAATGTGCTAGAAATGAATTAAGAAGTTAGCATCAATGGTTAGCTGAAGTGGTGCTGTGCTGATGTTGACGATGATGATATTGATCTACCCTTTCAGTATAGTTTGCTCTGTGTATTATTATACTCTTTTGTAATAATGTTGTATGCATGTTTCCTTAGCTGCATAAAGCTTGTACATTGTATTTAAAGTTTGAATAAGTATGCAGCTTTTGAGGAACGGCGATTATTTGATGGGTCAGTTGCTTGTAGACTAAGTTGCTTCTGTTCATCTCGATTATTTTGTCAGTGTATATTTGGTTTATCGTATGTTTATATTTTGGTTTATAATGTCATTTTATTGTCGTTCAGAAAGGGAAAGTTAATAAAGTTCCATACTTTTGACGATCTTCACCACTGCTTCCTTTATACTAACTGCAAGTTCAACTTGCCTTGCCGAATCACCCAACTTCGTCAAACTCAAACTTGAACTCAACCTGCACACTCCCCAAATCCCCAAATCTATAAACTAGAAATAACTTTTGAGTTTATTTGTTCTTAAGTCTTGCTTTTATAATTTTTTAGTTTAAAAAATTTTATTTTTAATTTTTGGACAGGTCATCACCATACATCGCCATCGACCATACTAGAACTGCTACATTTCCATACATCACCATCGACCAGAGACCACACTTAATATCATTATACCCGCTGCCTTTCAAAACAAACAACTACTTCTGACGATTTTCAACCACTGCTTCCTCCACACTAGCTGCAAGTTCAACTTGCCTTGCCGAATCACCCAATCTTCCTCAAACTCAAACTTCAACTCAACCTGCACACTCCCCAAATCCCTAAATCTGCAAACTAGAAATAACTTTTGAGTTTATTTGTTCTTAAGTCTTGCTTTTATAATTCTTCAGTTTAAAAAATTTTATTTTTAATTTTTGGACCATTCATCACCATACATCACCATCGACCATACAAGGACTGCTACATTTCCATACATCGCCATCGACCAGAGACCACACTTAATATCATTATACCCGCTGCCTTTCTAAACAAACAACTACTTGCAATGATCTTCACCCACTACTTCCTCCACACTAACTGCAAGTTCAACTTGCCTTGCCGAATCACCCAATATTCCTCAAACTCAAACTTCAATTCAACCTGTACACTCCCCAAATCCGCAAATCTGCAAACTAGAATAACTTTTGAGTTTATTTGTTCTTAAGTCTTGCTTTTATAATTCTTTAGTTTAAAAAATTTTATTTTTAATTTTTGGACTAGTCACCGACACTCGAACAACTGAACACTCGAACAACTGAACGTAATAAAAGATTAACATGCTAGTTGATGATTTCAAATAATACTTTTATACTAAATTTATAAAAAAATACCTAAGGCGTATAGCCACGAGGAGTCACTGGCTCTTCCGCTACATTTTATTTACCATTGATGTTCTGTTTAACAAAAATATTACCTGCATTAATAAAATTTTAAGCGCATATCAATTACTCTAACATAGTAAATCAAAATAACTTACAGCCATAAACAAATTAGAGAGCTCTTTCATTTGGGACCGCAAGGTATTAATTTCATTTTCCAATGCATGTACTTTTTTGAACTACTCGTGTGAACTGCAAACTGAGTTGGTGTAACTCCAAAACCTAGGCCCCTTATTCTACCTCTATTTTCACGACCAAATACCTTCGACACTCCATCTTCCTCCAGCGATACCGTTCCTTGAGAACTCTGATCGGTGTTTTTATACTCTTTTATCTTTGCCTACAAATTAAAAAAATATCCATTTTTCGCATGTCACAACATTCATGTAAGGTTCATATATTGGAGACAATCGTGAAAATACATGCCAATTAAAATATATCAAATTCAACTTGTTAGAAATAAAAAAAAAAATAATTGGATTGAAGAAAGGATAAAATGAAGTCAAAATGAAAAATGGAGAAATAATTAGATGTAATATATATGTATTCTTACCATGTAATTGCCGACAACACAATTTGGTGGTTCTCTATTTTTCTTTATGTGGCCTCTGCGCCACAAATCCTCTCTAGTAATATCCGATGGGCAACCACTTTTTTTTTTGCAAAAAGAACTTAAAAACTAATTACTAAACCGTATTGGATGAATATTTTTTATACTCATAACAAATGAATTTTATAAGTGATTTTTTCTTACCATATCTTCCGCAAGTCTTGCGTACCCCTTTCGACTCATAGTGTGTGGAATTGTATTCATTGCTCGTATGGTTTTGTATTTATTGTTCGTCGACTACAAAAGAGAAATTCAATAAAATTAGATATAATAAATTGAAATGAAAAAATTTCAACAATAGCCACCAAAATAAAACCAACTACCTCAAACTCTTTCGCCAATTTCTCGTTGATAAAATCATTCAATTCTTAAGCACTCTTAATATTATCTGGTTTTAACATGCCTAATTTGTTGGAAGCATCGGGACTCTTTGCTGCAACTTTTATAGCTTTAACTAGCCGTGACTTTGACTCTTTCCATCGCAGTCCCAACATTTGAAGTAACATATGTTGATGTATGTCATCCAACTTGAATCTTGCCTGTACAGTGTGAACTGTGTTATCAGTGATTATTTGAATTCAATTGTAACCTTCAAGCACATTTTAACGAATAAAACTAACAAAACTAACCTTCAAGCACATTTTAACGAAGAATCCAAAATTACCATGTTATCTAAAGAAGTTAAATTTAGTACAGTACTATTTGTAATACCTGAATACATGTCCATAAAGCAGCCTTCAATTTGCTGTCGACTTTCTTCCAATTGCTAATGGTCACGGGTACCATCTCCCTTGCTAAAGTTCCAATATATGATGATAAATGTTTGGAATTTGGACCAATAGGATGATTTCGGTCATTGAAATCAATTTCTACCTTCTCATTCGGTGTCAAAGAAAATAATCTTATCATTGTTTTTCCTCCTTTTCTTTTAGTTTTGACCATGTTCACCTCTTCGGATGAAGGATCTAAATTCTTAGGTGAAGCAGAGCTTTGGGCAGTTGAATCATGAGGATTGGACGAGTGTGGTAATGAAGTTTTGGAGGGGAGTTGGAATGGACGAGCGTGTGGTAATGATGTTTTGGAGGGGAGTTGAATCATGAGGAATAGACGAGCATGTGGTAATGATATTTTGGAGGGGAGTTGAATCGTGAGGATTGAACGAGTGTGTGATAATGACGTTTTGGAGGGGAGTTGAATCAAGAGGATTGGAAGAGTGTGTGGTAGTGAAGTTTTGGAGAGGGGTTGACTTACGGCAAGGAATGATGGGTGGAGGAATTTCACCATGCTTGCGTGGAGATTTTCTAACATTAGCATTCATATATTTAAGAGTACAAGCAACTTCAACTTCAACATCTTTCATTTCAAAGATTCTAATACCACTATTAGCTTCAGTTAGACCACAAGCAGCTGCAAGTGCAGCCAGACATTGTTTCTTTGATCTTTTCTTTGCTTGCTTTGAGCTCTGAAATTATTTGAAAAAATATAGCATTAGTAAGGGTATAGTTGGGATTGAGATAAATATTTTTAACACTCAGGCATGAAATGAAATGAGTCAAATAAAAAACTGAAACTGAAACTATAGCATGAGCTCTAAAAATTACTTGGTGAGTGGCATGCGTGGCATACATACAATCTGTCATATGGGACATCTCACTGATTAACCATGTTCTTTTTGAAGAATGCATATAATAGGCAAATATACGCATGTATTGACATATTATATAAACTGTAAGATTCTACTTGTTCTTACAATATCAATTATGTTCCATGTGATTATGAAATCATAAAGTAAATATCGACTATTAGTTCAATCATTGTGAATTTCTGTAGCCAATTCATGTATATACTATTGATGATTTGATGAAAACCAAAAACTACCAAGCTACCGCGAAACGTGCTTCTGATTTTATGCTTTCAGTAACACCTGTACCACAACTGCAAAATTTAGCAAATATTCAATATAGATATTTCTCGTTGATATACAGGAACTCGGTGATATGACCGCAATAAGAACAGGTGACATCCTGAACGCACAACAAGGCTTAGAGTTGATCCAATACAGAAAAGGACAGCATGTCATATCTACAAACCGTAGGTTAAAGCAATGTATTATACACAGGACGAGGAGCAAAGAAAAAATGTATGTTCAAGGAAGGGAAAGGGTGCAGCAGTTACTGGTGGGGACGGCAGTAGTAGTATGGCCAGAAGTAAAGGGTGCAGCAGTAAAGTGGATGTGCACAGTTGCACAGTTATGTGCATAGAGTGGAAGTGAAATTGACAGAAAGTGTGAGGTTAAATGCAGTAAATGAAATTGTATATTTAAAAAAAAGTTGTAACAAAAAAAATTGTAAATGATTTGCAAAATGAAATGGAATAAAAAGAAAAGATTTGAGCATCATTTTAATTTCTCCATGACAAAATTCAGTTGGTAATATTATTCAAGATGGTTACCTCTTCTTGGCGTTGCTCGTTCTTACCCATGGATGCAACAAGTTCAAGCTTCTTTTACCAAGTGATCAATCTAGAAAAAAACCATAACATGTAGAAAATTAACATCATACTACTAACTAAATGGAAACTTTGAGATAAAAATAAAGATGCTAAAAGGATGCTATAAAAGAAAAATGTTATTGATGGCATGCAGATCATACTACTAATTAAATGGAAACTTTGATATTCTGTGTAACTCTAGCCTGTAACAGATTATTGTATGCAATGCCTGACTTTTATCGTAAGAAACACCATGTGTATGTATGTTATTAACATAGCATTGCTGTTGTGAATATTTGGGTATAGAGTCTACTTTTCCATCTTCATCTGTAATGAGAACTTCGAAGGGATTATCAAAGGTTGTGTCAGAGCCCTTACTGCGTTGAAAATTTAGAGATTGATTACCATTAGAGCAACATTGTTCTTTCTTTGTATCTGTAACCGCATGAGACACATGTGTAAGAGGAGTTGCAACCTCCTCCATAAACTTTTTTTTGAAAGCAACGGGTGTGCAGCCTGGGGCTACACAGCCGATTAGATTAAGGTTAATAAAGTAATATAATATGACCAACATGCCTGGTCGATTGCCAAGAAAGAGTTCTGAACCCCTACACAAACTATTTACAAAGTTTAGTTCTTAGTTACACAAGAGTTACAAAAAGAGTAGTCTCATCAACCCACTGCACAAGTAGTGAGTCAGTCAGCCCGCGCATTATCCCGGGATGGTAGTAGTCGGGTGGAGGGAAGCCTGCGTGGGGAACCTGGCCATATATAAGCAATTCGATTACATATCTCATCAATATTGCTCATAGGTTTGTTAAAAATGCGTGTGTTTCTCTCTCTTCATAAGCATTACCTAAAGATGGCTATGAAGGAATCCAGATATTTGTCCGAAGTGTTAACTTGCCAGTGCTCAAAAAACGAGCGAACAACAGGGACATAACCAAGGAGCGAGGCGCAAGTAGTGGCCCAAATGTGGTAAGAGAAATCACAGTCGGAAAAAGGGTGGGAAATTGATTCATCATGCTCGGAACACAAGACACATGAGGGTTCTACCAAGACATTCAAGCACCTAAGTTTATCTCTGGTGTTGATGCGGGCATGAAAAAGGCACCATTGGAAGAATAAAATGCGCGGGGGGAGCTTACATTTACAAATTCTTGCAAATGAGAATGATTTGCCGGGGTGGTTAATAAATGAGTAACAGGAGGAGACTGAGAAGCCATGAGAAGGAGATGGAGCCCATATGTACAAATCTGGAGAGGTGGAAAGGTGTACTGAGGAAAGTAAGGGTGAGAATGAGACAAGCTCAGTCAGAGTGTTTAGATCAAAGAGGGAAGGGGGGCAGAGGCAGTTTGGACCCATGGCAGTGATCTCTCGAACGGATGAGGAATTATGTGAGTTTAGAGAATATAGGTTAGGGTAGGAACGGGCTAAGGGGGATTGACCGCACCAAGTGTCTGACCAGAAAAGGCAATTACCACCATTACGAGAGTGACATGGAAAAGATTTTTGACTCGGGGAATGACACTAACCACACCAGCCTAGAAGGGAGAGAGTCTAAGAAGGTGGTGGAGTGTAAGACTAGATGAGGGTTGGCTTTGTAGAGGAGCTGAAGAATCCAGTTCTTTCAGAGGATGTCCCCTGGAGAGATTGCTCGCCAGAGCCATTTGGATAAGAGAGCTATGTTGAAGGAGGCAAGGTTGGAAATGCCGAGACCCCCATGATCATGATGTAAACAGATCGATTTCCAATTAAATAGGCATCTTGATTTGTTACCATTCCATAGAAAAGACCTCCTACTGGCATCAATTTTTAGAATAACCCAGTTTGGCACTTTATGGAACGACATCCAGTATATCGGGACGGTAGAGAGGACAAATTTGACAAGTATAAGATGGCCTGTAGAAGAAAGTGAGTTAGCTTTCTAGGATGAGAGACGTGATTCAATCTTAGAGATGAGGGGGAGCCAATCAGACCGGGCAAGTTTGATTGGATGTAAGGGAATGTCGAGGTATGAGATGGGAAAGTGACCCAGTGTACAATTGAGTTGAGAAGATAAATGTGGGCGGAGGTGATCAGAGTTACCAAGCATGATAAGTGAGCTCTTGCCAAAATTAGTGGATAGACCAGAGATCAGTTCAAAGGTATAAAGGAGGACCTTAAGGCAGTGCATGTGAGCTGATTCAGTGGAGAACATCAAGATTGTGTCGTCCGCAAATTGAAGGTTGGCAATTGAGAAGTTCGAGTTGGGAGGATGGATGCCCTTTAACAGGTTGTTGGAGATTGCAAGCTTAACCATCCGATTGAAAACATCTGAAACAAGAACAAAGAGAAGAGGTGATAAGGGGTCACCCTGCCTTAGTCCGCGAGCCGACTTGATGTGTCCACCTAAGGAGCCGTTAATGGAGATCGAAGAAAAACTTGAGGTAAGAATACACTTTATCCAGTTGCACCTAGAATCTGGAAAACCCCTGTGTTTCATAAGATCCAGCAAAAAAGACCAGTTTACTGAGTTAAAGGCTTTGGAAAAGTCAAGTTTAAGCAGGGCTCCAGGGGTGTTTGAGAAGTGACAGAATGAAATGACCTCTTGAGTCGCAGCCATACAATCCAAAATATTTCTGCCAAGGATGAAAGCCGATTGCTCAACGCCAATTAGGGAGCTAATAACCCTTTGGAGACGGTTGGCTAAAATCTTGGTGATGATCTTGAAAGTGGTGTTGAGGAGACTAATGGGTCTAAAGGATGGAAGAGTGACGGATCCAGGGGATTTGGGTAAGAAGATGATATTAGCATAATTAATATGAGCTATAGAGGCAGGATCCTTATGAAATTCATGACACATCTCTATTGTCCGACTTAATGTGTTCCAAAAATGTTTGAAGAACAGGGGACCAAAACCATCTGGACCGGGGGCTTTGTCATCTGCCATGTCTCCGAGGGCAACCCAAATCTCATCCTCTGAGAAGGGGTGATCAATGGAGATCGGGGAGGGATTAGGATAGAGAAAATTCTAGTCCATGGATGGGGGCGAGGGAGGCGGGGTGCCTAAGATATTACGGTAGTAATTTTTGAAAAGTTGGAGAATGTATGATTGGTCTGAGAAAGTTGAACCATCATGGCAGATTTCTGGGATGAGGGAAGATCTGCGGTGGCCAATGGCGAGTCTGTGAAAGTAAGCGGTATTTTTGTCGCCCTCTTCAATCCATCTAGCTTTGGATCGTTGCTTCCAGCCAATTTCCTCTTGTTTGATTAGTCTGTCAAGCTCAATAACCATGTCGCAAAGCAGATCTGATTCCTGGGAAGATAAGGGCCGGGATTCTTGAAGAATATTAAGCTGCAGGATGTTATCTTAGGTTGTCTCAATACAGATTCTGATCGAGCCCCAAATAGATTTGGCCCAAGGTTTGATTAACCTTCTGAGAGCTCTGAGCTTAGAGACTACAAGCTTGGTTGCTGATTGAGTCAGGCTGGGTTGGGTCCATGCGAGTTTAACGAAATCATCAAAAGATGGTTCAAGGAGCCAAAGTCTTTCAAATCTGAATGGTGGATTTAGAGGGAGATTGCTACCGGTATCAAGTAGAAGAGGACAGTGGTCAGATAGGATGGAGGCGAGGCCCGAAACCGTGGAGAGAGGGTGAAGATCATCCCAGGTGGAGTTGAAAAGGAAACGGTCAAGTTTAGCAAGGATAGGGTGTACTCTTCGGTTGGACTAGGTAAAAAGACGGTTAATGATTGGAGGGTCGATGAGAACGCAGGAGTGGATGAAGTTGTTGAAGGCTTCTGAATCAAGAGAATGGGTGCCGGAATTTCGCTCGTCGGGGGGATCTGGTAGTGTTGGAGTCCCCACCAATAATCCAAGGACCATTGAAAAGCGAGGCGAAGTTTGTACAATTGGACCAGAGTGTGGATCTGCCCTGGGAGGTGTGAGGGCCGTAAATGTTAGAGAAAGAATAAAGTACGCCCGAGTGAAGATGGCGGAGAATGACATGTAGGGCCGCAGGGTGGGTAATGACTTGACACAGCGACCAAAGCGATTAATTCTAGGCAGTAATAATTCCACCCCTTGAATCAATCGTGTCATGTGGTCCCACCCAGATAGCTGGGGTCCACATAGTAGTCTAAGATGAGTTGGGGAAGGGTCTATTAATTTGGATTCTTGAATAAATAAAATGTCAATTTTTTGTGGGGCTAGGACTAGATTGACAGCGTGACATTTAGAAAGATCTCCTAGCCCACGAACATGAAACGATTTTCATTGGGAACGGGACCTACGCTAGTTTTCCAAAAGTTGCATGGACGAATAGTGTTCATCTGATAGAGTTACACCCACGCAACGTGCCATTTTTTTTAGTTTAGAATTAGCTGATGAAAACACTACGGATTGAAGATAACTACCCGAGCTGTCGGGGGTGGAGTCAGCCGAGTTCAGACGATTACTTCTTCTACCAGGGCAGAGGAGAGTGGAGCAATCTGCCTGGGGACATCCTAGGTTTCACGGCCAGACGATTGGGAGGCCAGGTTGGGGGACGGCGGCTTGGACTGCTGAGAGGATTGGTGAAACATCGGAACAGAGGGGTCTTCAATGGAAAATGGATCCCATCGGGGCTCGACAACATTGTCACCCCACCTATTTGAATCCAATACCTTTAGGGAGTCATCATCTGGCTGAGGAGCGGGGGGAGGGTTCGGCGGAGACATGTAGGCTTCATGATTCATGGCATCGATACACTCGTCTTGGTCTGATGTATCAGAGGGTATGTTGAGTGGTTTGGAGAAGCACCGCCAGTCTCGGTCCAAGTCCGTACCCAAGATGAGAGTCTCGGGTCGCTGGTTAGGGTGGGCATGCTCCCATCGCTCCACCGTCAGCAGGTACTCTGTATTGTTTAATCTAACAACGAAGGTGGAAGTTGTGACTATGCCTCTGAAAAATTGGAACTGCAGATAAAGGTAGCGATGGTCAAAGTAGGACCAATCACAATCATCCAAACTAATCGGACGACCAATTGAGCTAAGGGCATCAGCAACTGCTTCCAAGTTGTCCCTCAGAAGTACCGGGAATCCATGTACTCTCGCCCATGTCGGAGATTCGAGGGTAGGAACATTTGGTGGAACGCCATTTGACCAAGGTTGAGTGCTAACCGAGCCTGAGTTCGCCTGTTTACGTAATATCCCAAGCTGTAATGCTCTCTCATAGATGGACATGGAGGTGTAGTAAACAAGGAAGGTATTGTTAGATAAGATCCATATTGGACATTCCCGGAGGCCAAGCTGAGCCGACAAGGTGATCGCGAGGGTTTCGATGGTCCAGAAGCCACTAATGATTGTGGTCGTGAAGTACATCGAGGGGTCGTCCATGGGATACTGGTGAGGAGATGAAGGTTTGGGATTTTGGCAATTAGTGTGAGCAGTATGAAAAGCTTTGATATGCGGACGAGAGGATTGTTGCATGTGGATTTGTTTTTGAAAAGAGACTTTATGCTTGGCAGATGATTTTGGGACCCACAAAGTCTGCGCAGAATGAATGTCCTTGGAAGCTGGAGCTTTATGCACGGTTGACGAAGCGTTTTTATTAGGGCAGGTTATCTGGGAACGACCAAAGAAGCGCAGACAAATCTTTGATTCTCTGCAATCTTTGGCCACGTGGTCTCTTCCAGCACATCTTAGACAATGACGTTTCAATTTTAAAAAATCGACGGTGGCGCGGGTTGATTTAAAGATGGGCAGGAACTTGTGGCGCTTGATCACTGGGGGGTTGGGAAGTAGGGGAGGGCATGCCGGGGAGGCCACCGCCTGGGCGTAGGTCTTCACCGAGGGCAGGCAGGAAAGATGGACAGGACGAGGGGAGACAGGAATATCGAGGACCCGGTTGGGTGAAGGCGCCACCGACGAATGCGAGATGTGAGTGGGGTTAGTTGGGCAACCATCACCAGAAGCTGACGAGGTGTTTGTGGGGAGCGGAGACTTAGAGGGAATGGAACGAGGAGACTTAGGAGTTTGAGAGGAGACCATGGCTTTGAGATAGTAGATAATGTAATATTGTTTTATAAGTCATTAGTTTTCTTCTTTGGTTCCAAACTTTAGCAGTAAAATTATTACATGAATTCTCATTATGTCATATATATGCATTGCACAATGTACACAGTTTCATCCGTTTCTCATATTCAATTTGAATTATTTCTATACTAAATGTGAACATTTCCATTTCTTTTTCTATAGGGTACTGAAATTGGGCATCAACTTCAACCAAAACTCTAGCATAGTTTAATCTGATTCCTTTTCCAATAGTCATACCCATTTTAATAAGTTGTCCCAAAACACTAGCAATTATACTAATTTCTTTATTATTCCAGAACTAATTTTAAATCTTTCGGTCTAACCCAAGTAGGAATACTAAAAAAACTTCTTTAGTCAAATTCATGCCTAGCTTCCGCTTTTTGATGACAATAATTCTCGAACTTATAATGCAGGGCCTTGATTGTACTATTCTTGCACAGCCTTCTGTGTTATAAAACTTGATGAATATAAATCCAATCCTCTTGTGGTACATATCATAATCTCTATTTGGTTTCCATATTACATCAATGAAGCGTTTAAAATTGTCAAATACTGGTCTTTTGCCCAATATGTTAACAACCAACGCGTTTCTCTACTTACCTTCTGAATGCATTATAACATACTCTAGCAATTGTCCTCTAATTCTATCATCGGTTTTAATTAGCAGAAAAAACTTTATATCAGTCAAATCTTCTTCCCTATTAGTAGCACATTCCCTTGTAACTTTTGCCAATGATTTGGACTGCATATGTTCCTTTGGGCCATTTGCAAAACATAAATATGGACCTCCATATTGATTGCTACCATCATCAATGTCAGCACCAGCCTCTAAAGAGAAATTCTAGGATCATTCTGGTGGCTTTGGTGGTATACGGTTGTGAGTAACTGATCTAGGGTATCTTGTTATATGTCAATATAGTAATACCCTATTACATCTGGTTTTACATATTGTTGTGTAATGTTCATTTAATTCACCTGAACATTAATACACACACACACTTAATCATCCATAATTCTACCTATTTTGGCATGCAACTTACCATCAAACTTATATAATATCATGTTATTGCTATAGTTTTTTCTTGGTGCAACGGTATAGCAAATACAATCATAAAACGAAAAGAAAGAGGAAAAAACATAATTCTGTTAGCAAGTAGACAAGTAATGGGAATAATCATTGACATAAATTTAATATGATGCGTAATGCATCAACAAGTATCATTTGGTATGAATCACCAGTCCACTTATATTATTCAATATCTCAACGAATATTGAATGATTTCGAGACAGATAAAGCTTAAAGTACAGTTGTCAAAACTGAAATCAGCAATGAAGAAAGGTAATTCAATAATATTTAATTGTTAGTTTCTTAACCTAACTTGGAACAAAGGTCTTTATTTTGTGTTTACACTATATATATGAGAAATATAACTACATAACTAAACATTTTAAGGCATATGACTACATATGAAACAAATGAATGCTTTATTCATACCAAAATGCCATCGCAATCCTTCCTTATGTAACTTTCGTCCCCATTATCAACATCTCAATCGTTAAGTAGTGACTCATCTAGTGGTTTACTAGTTGAGTTTTCCTCCTCATATTTTTCCAATTCATGAAAACCTCTAGGAGATGCTTTCAAAACAACATACCAATATGAACAACTACTTTCTCTAGAGAAGAACACTTGCACAGCTTGTGTTGCTATGATGAAAGGATTGCTTGCAAATTGATTTTGGAACTGATGTAAATTAACTAATGTAAATCCATCTTCAACCTTAACTCCACGATAAATATTTGCCCAATCACACTTAAACAAAGCAACTTGAAATAGACGGTAGTCCAACAACAAAATTTCACGCAAGATGCCATAATAAATAATTTTCTCAATGGACCCGTCTGTCCGAATAGTATTTGCCTCAGTGGAAACACCACTATTTTGCATAGACTTCTCGTAATCCTTAGTACGGAAACGCCGCCATTAACAATATAGCCAGTATACGAAACTACTTGTGACCGAGGCCCATATGAAAGCCATTTTATTATTTTGCTAACATGTGAAACATTTCTCACATCTTTAAACTAGACATATATAATTTTGTTTACAATGATATATGACAAAAATATGTGCATATATGAAGGTTAATTGTTCTAAAGAAAGAAAATATAACTACTCCAACTTTTTTTCCAAACCAACAACTAAAAGTCTCTGAATGTAGTTTGGAAAATTCCACATCGTCTTGTAATAGTCGAGGGTGCAAATGTTTCAACTCCTCTTTGTGAATTCTGGATCGCAAATGTATAAGTTAAAATTTAATTGCATTCATATAGAATAATCGAGTTGAACTTATACTTACTCTATGTACGTCTCCACTTCATCGGTGTTGAACAACACATACCGATGAGCAGCATCAATTACTTCCACGGAAACTAAAATGGGTTTTCCTTTGGAAATTGGACGTCCATTGAGTATGGAATCACTTTGCTGCACTTCATTCCAATTTTTTATTTCTCCAAACTTATACCCAACGTCAATATATCTAGCACAATACTTAATGCATTCTTCAGAAGAATAGCGCTCAGCTATGCATCCTTCGGGTCGGGCTTGATTTTTAACATGACCCTTTAGTATTTGCATATACCTACAATCAAGATATAAGCATAAAATGCTTTAATAAGTGCATGTTTTATTAATTAATTACGTTTAGTATTCATAAAAATATATACCTCTCAAATGGATACATCCACCGGTATTGTACCGGTCCACAAATTTTTGCTTCCCTCCCCAAATGTATTGTCAAGTGAATCATGATGTCAAAAAAAGGAGGAAAGAATCTCTCAAGGTCACATAGTGATAACGTGACTTGATTTTCCATGGATTCTAATTTATCTCTATCAAGCACTCTTTGACATATGTCATTGTAAAACGAACATAGTCGCATTAATGCATTCCTTATACCTATAAGCAATAGCCCTTTCAATGCTACAGACAATAGTTGTTGCAGCAAAACAAGATAATCATGAGACTTAAGACTTGAAATTTTGTCCTGTTTTGCAAAACATTTTTCAATATTTGAGCTATACCCATCAGGCACCTTCAAATTCCTCATCCTATCATAAAAGATCACCTTTTCTTCGTCTGTTAAGGTGCACGGGGTAGCATAAAGTAATACTTTACTTCCAACATCTGTATTATGCAATGTCTTCCTTATACGCATTGCTTCCAAATCTTGACGCGAACTAATTCCATCTTTTGATTTTCCTTTGATATCAAGCAATGTACCGAGAATACTCTCGCAAATATTTTTCTCGACATGCATTACATCTAGATTGTGACGCAACGGAAGTGCCTACGAAAACCCAAAAAATGTGTATAATAGAGTGATAGCAAAATACTAATTACTAGAAATGGTTAAAAAATAAAAAGACATTTCATTTTTAGCTATATTTTACCTTCCAATAAGGCAAATAAAAAAAATGGATTTCTATTTCCACATTTGGATTCCCTTTTGCTTTACATCCCCCCGTTTTCTTTTCCTACTGTCTCTCTCATCTTCCTATGCTTTTTTCCCCACTCATTCACAATATCTTTGGCATCATTGAAGATTTGAGTACCAGTATGTATTGGAAGCATTTGTCTATTTTCTATGGTTCCATCAAACAAGTTTTTCTTGTGACGGTATTCATGATTAGGTGCAAGAAATCGTCTATGACCCAAGTATGCGCATTTTTTACTAAATGGTAGCCATGTTGAACATGTATTAATGCCACAAACAGGACATGCTCTCTTACCTTTTACAGTGCAACCAACTAAATTTCCATAAGCTGGAAAATCATTTATTGTCCACATCAGAATTGCGTTTAATCTAAATTCGCTGCGATCGTATGCATCATACACTTTTACCCCTTTATTCCATAATTTGTTCAAATCTTCAATAAGTGGTTGGAAATATATGTCAATATCATTTCCCGGTTGACGTTGTCCGGGAATTATTAAAGATAGCATTATATTATCTTTATGCATACAAAGCCACGGAGGGAAATTATAAGCAACAAGAAACACTAGCCAACAGCTATATGTTGAATTCCAATCACCAAAGGGGTTAAAGCCATCACTTGCAAGACCGAGCCTTAAATTTCATGGAACGGATGCAAAGAAGGATACATTCTATCAATTGTAGACCATTAAGAGGAATCTACAAGATGTTGCAGTTTGCAATCTTCTCTTTTATTACTGCTCTGCCATCTTAATTGTTCTAAGGTCTCCGACGACATGAACATTCTTTTCAACCTTGGTATGAGTAGAAAGTATCTCAAAACCTTCACAGGTATTTTGGCTTGCTTTCCATCTTCGCTTGTCTTGTTCTTTTTCCAACGAGATTTGCCACGTGTGGGGCAAAAATCACAATGTGCAAGCTCTTTTCTAAATAGACAACAATCGTTTACGCATGCATGCATATTCCTATAACCTAAACCAATGAATTAATCAACTTCTTTGTTGCATATGTAGAATCAGGAAGCTTGTTTTCCTTAGGTAGCATATCCCTAAGAAGCTTAAGAATTTTCGTAAATGCTGTGTCGGTTATACCATTTCGAGCTTTATGATTATAAAGAAGTATTGTAGCAGACAACTTTGTATGGCTTGTACAACCAGGATATAAAGGAATTTCAGTTGAATCCAACATTTTCTTAGTCCATTCCCTATGTTTATCATTAACATGATACTCATTCTCATCGTCACCAATTTCTGCATCTAAGTACATTCTGTATGTATTGTCACTTCATCGGCTTCATTTCGTGAATGACGTGCTTCTCCATGAAAGATCCATACATCATATGTTGGATCAATTTCAAAACACACCAAATGTGTCACAACATCTCTTGGAGAATGCCAAACAAGATTTCTATATTGACGACACGGATAAATAATTTTTTCTGGATTACCCTCACTTTCTGCATGCTTATGTACGAAATTCCAAACGACTTGCCTATATTCCTCTATCATTCTACAAAAAGTAAACATGCCCTTAGTCAACCCTAAATAGTTATAAGTATGAAATAACTAATCAAAAATTACAAAACCTTGGTAGGTTAACCCATATTTTGTCCATAGCTTGTGTGGATCCGACTGGACGCACATGCAAAAGAAAATAGTAACTACATGGCAAAAGAAACTAGGAAGTTTTGTACAGTCCATTCTTTACATGTACTTCATCAAGAAACTAGTGACCACAGACTCTATCATCTACTAGTTAACAAATCTGCAGTCATTCTTCATGCCTGGGACCCAATGTCTCTTTTCCGTATTCATTTATTCACTTCGGTTAGTTGATCAATATTTCAGAATATAAATAGGTTTGCTAAATTTATTCCTATTGTATCTAATTGATTTCAAATTAACCCATAAACTGTACCTTGGAATACCATTAGCTGCTTAGACTAAAGGTTCTCTTCTATCTAAACAGATTATTAATTAGGCAATCGGTTATGAATTATAAATGTTAACAGTTTTTAACATTTTCTTTGTAATTATAGATAGATGACTGAAAAGAACTTCATTAATTTAGCTCTTTCATACAAAGATTCATACCATTGTTATGTTTACAGGCGAATAGTTTATAACTACTATTTTCTATAACTAGTCAAACTGGTTCTTCAACACATACTGTCCTACATGGAGTAAATGCTACATCCTAAAATAATTATTTTAATCTCTGTACAAAATGGAAATGTAACATATATGTCAGTTACATGTACAAAATTACACTTAGCTATAAATTACGACGAAAACAAATTTAATTACTTATGGATAAATTTTACATTAACTAACCATTAAAAAATCCATTAATTATTATCGAATCATTCTTTAATCTTTAACCTTTATCATACAATTATTTCAAATAACAAATTAAGTATACCATTTTTCATTTAACCCTTATTATACAAAGCAATCCTTATTCTACAATTAACTAACTCAAAATTAAAACATATGGAATATAGATCAAAATTGAATAATTGAATCATTGGATTATTGGACTCTAGAACACAACATAGTTATGTTATTTGCATTCAAAGTTAGAACATATAGAATAAGAATCAAAATTGAATGATTGAATTATCATTAGAATCTAGAACACGGCAGAGTTAACTTGTTTGTAAATTCAAAATTAGAACATATGGAACAGGGATCAAAATTGAATAATTGAATTGTCATTATAATCTAGAGCACTAAACACAACTTGTTTGCAAATTACAGTACCAACTACATAAAAATTAGAACAGAACTTAGAATGCACAAGATGCAAAATCCAAAATCAATCAGATAGAGACAATTACCTTTTCAAAAACAAGCAACAGTAGTTAGTAAATAACAGTAGTTAGCAAATGAGAAACCTAGGCCCCTTATTCTACCTCTATTTTCATGACCAAAAACCTTCGACGCTCCATCTTCCTCCAGCGATACCGTTCCTTGAGAACTCTGATCAGTGTTTTTATACTCTTTTATCTTTGTCTACAAATTAAAAAATATCCATTTTTTGCATGTCACAACATTCATGTAAGGTTCATATATTGGAGACAATCGTGAAAATACATGCCAATTAAAATATATCAAATTCAACTTGTTAGAAATAAAAAAATATAAAAAATAATTGGATTAAAGAAAGGATAAAATGAAGTGAATATGAAAAACGGAGAAATAATTAGATGTAATACATATGTATTCTTACCATGTAATTGCCGACAACAGAATTTGGTGGTTCTCCATTTTTCTTTATGTGGCCTCTGCACCACAAATCCTCTCTAGTAATATCCGATAAGCAACCACTTTTTTTTCTGCAAAAAGAACTTAAAAAGTAATTACTAAACCGTATTGGATGAATATTTTTTTATACTCATAACAAATGAATTTCATAAGTTATTTTTTCTTACCATATCTTCTGCAAGTCTTGCGTAGCCCTTTTGACTCATAGTGTGTGGAATTATATTCATTGCTCATATGGTTTTGTATTTGTTGCTCGTCGACTACAAAAGAGAAATTCAATAAAATTAGATATAATAAATTGAAATGAAAAAATTTCAACAATAGCCACCAAAATAAAACCAACTATCTCAAACTCTTTCGTCAATTTCTCGTTGGCAAAATCATTCCATTCTTGAGCACTCTTAATATTATCTGGTTTTATCATGCCTAATTTGTTGGAAGCATTGGGACTCTTTGCTGCAACTTTTATAGCTTTAACTAGCCGTGACTTTGACTCTTTCCATCGCAGTCCCAACATTTGAAGGAGCATATGTTGATGTATGTCATCCAACTTGAATCTTGCCTGTACAGTGTGAACTGTGTTATCAGTGATTATTTGAATTCAATTGTAACCTTCAAGCACATTTTAACGAATAAAACTAACAAAACTAACCTTCAAGCACATTTTAACGAAGAATCCAAAATTACCATGTTATCTAAAGAAGTTAAATTTAGTACAGTACTATTTGTAATACCTGAATACATGTCCATAAAGCAGCCTTCAATTTGCCGTCGACTTTCTTCCAATTGCTAATGGTCACGGGTACCATCTCCCTTGCTAAAGTCCCAATATATGATGATAAATGTTTAGAATTTGGACCAATAGGCTGATTTCGGTCATTGAACTCAACTTCTACCTTCTCATTCGGTGTTAATGAAAATAATCTCATCATTGTTTTTCCTCCTTTTCTTTTAGTTTTGACCATGTTCACCTCTTCGGATGAAGGATCTAAATTCGTAGGTGAAGCAGACCTTTGGGCAGTTGAATCATGAGGATTGGATGAGTGTGTGGTAATGAAGTTTTGGAGGGGAGTTGAATCATGAGGAATGGACGAGCGCGTGGTAATGATGTTTTGGAGGGGAGTTGAATCATGAGGAGTAGACGAGCATGTGGTAATGATGTTTTAGAGGGGAGTTGAATCGTGAGGATTGGACGAGTGTGTGATAATGACGTTTTGGGGGGGAGTTTAATCAAGAGGATTGGACGAGTGTGTGGTAGTGAAATTTTGGAGAGGGGTTGACTTACGGCAAGGAATGATGGGTAGAGGAATTTCACCATGCATGCGTGGAGATTTTCTAACATTAGCATTCACATCCTTACGAGTATAAGCAACTTCAACTTCAACATCTTTCATTTCAAAGATTCTAATACCACCATTAGCTTCAGTTAGACCACGAGCAGCTGCAACTGCAGCCAGACTTTGTTTCTTTGATCTTTTCTTTGCTTGCTTCGAGCTCTGAAATTATTTGAACAAATATAGCATTAGTAAGGGTATAGTTGGGATTGAGATAAATATTTTCAACACTCAGGCATGAAATGAAATGAGTCAAATAAAAAAATGAAACTGAAACTATAGCATGAGCTCCAAAAATTACTTGGTGAGTGGCATGGGTGACATACATGCAATCTGTCATATGGGACATCTCACTGATTAACCATGTTCTTTTTAAAGAATGCATATAATAGGCATATATACGCATGTATTGACATATAATATAAAATGTAAGATTCTACTTTTTCTTACAATATCTATTATGTTTCATGTGATTATGAAATCATAAAGTAAATATCGACTATTAGTTCAATCATTGTGAATTTCTATAGCCAATTCATGTATATACTATTGATGATTTGATGAACCAAAAATTACCAAGCTACCACGAAACATGCTTCTGATTTTAAGCTTTCAGTAACACCTGCACCACAACTGTAAAATTTAGCAAATATTCAATATAGATATTTCTCATTGATATACAGGAACTCGGTGATATGACCGCAATAAGAAAAGATGACATCCTGAACACACTACAAGGCCTAAAGTAGATCCAATGCAGAAAAGGACAGCATGTCATATCTATAAACCGTAGGTTAAAGAAATGTATTATACACAGGACGAGGAGCAAAGAAAAAATATGTGTTCAAGGAAGGGAAAGGGTGCAACAGTTACTGGTGGGGATGGCAGTAGTGGTATGGCCAGAAGTAAAGGGTGCAGTAGTAAAGTGGATGTGCACAGTCGCACGGTTATGTGCGTAGAGTGGAAGTGAAACTGACAGAAAGTGTGAGGTTAAAGGCAGTAAATGAAATTGTATATGTAAAAGAAAGTTGTAACAAAAAAAATTGTAAATGAATTGCAAAATGAAATGGAATAAAAAGAAAAGATTTGAGCATCATTTTAATTTCTCCAGGACAAAATTCAGTTGGTAATATTATTCAAGATGGTTACCTCTTCTTGATGTTGCTCCTTCTTACCCATGGATGCAACAAGTTCAAGCTTCTTTTACTAAGTAATCAACCTGGAAAAAAACCATAACATGTAGAAAATTAACATCATACTACTAGCTAAATGGAAACTTTGAGATAAAAATAAAGATGCTAAAAGGATGCTATAAAATAAAAATGTTATTGATGGCATGCAGATCATACTACTAATTAAATGGAAACTTTGATATTCTGTGTAACTCTAGCCTATAACAGATTATTGTATGCAATGCCTGACTTTTATCGTAAGAAACACCATGTGTATGTATGTTATTAACATAGCATTGCTGTTGTGAATATTTAGGTATAGAGTCTACTTTTCCATCTTCATCTGTAATGAGAACTTCGAAGGGATTATCAAAGGTTATGTCAGAGCCCTTACTGTGTTGAAAATTTAGAGATTGCTTACCAGTAGAGCGACATTGTTCTTTCTTTGTATCTATAACCGCATGAGCCGCATGTGTAAAAGGAGTTGCAACCTCCTCCATAAACTTTTTTTTTGAAAGCAGCGGGTGTGCAGCACGGGGTTACACAGTCGATTAGATTAAGGTTAATAAAGTAATATAATACGACCAACATGCCTGGTCGATGGCCAACAAAGAGTTCCGAAACCTTACATAAACTATTTACAAAGTACAGTTCTTGGTTACACAAGAGTTACAAAAAGAGTAGTCTCATCAACCTACTGCACAAGTAGTGAGTCAGTCAGCCCGCGCATTATCCCAGGATGGTAGCAGTCGGGTGGAGGGAAGCCTGTGTAAGGAACTTGCCCATATAGAGTATATATAAGCAATTCGATTACATATCTCATCAATATTGCTCGTAGGTTTGTTAAAAATGCGTGCGTTTCTCTTTTTCCATAAGCATCAGCTAAAGATGGCTATGAAGGAATCAGATATTTGTCCGAAGTGTTAAATTGCCAGTGCTCAAAAAACAAGCGAACAACAGGGACATAACCAAGGAGCGAGGCGCAAGTAGTGGCCTAAATTTGGTAAGGGAAATCACAGTCGAAAAAAGGTGGGTAATTGATTCATCATGCTCGGAACACAAGACACATGAGGGTTCTACCAAGACATTCAAGCGCCTAAGTCTATCTCTGGTGTTGATGTGGGCATGAACAAGGCACCATTGGAAGAATAAAATGCGCGGGAGGAGATTACATTTCCAAATTTTTGCAAATGAGAATGATTTGCCGGGGTGGTTAAGAAATGAGTAATGATTTTACTGCTTACCATCCTCCATAAACTTTGAGATAGTAGATAATGTAATAGTGTTTTATAAGTCATTAGTTTTCTTCTTTGGTTCCAAACTTTAGCAGTAAAATTATTACATGAATTCTCATTATGTCATATATATGCATTGCACAATGTACACAGTTTCATTCGTTTCTCATATTCAATTTGAATTCTTTCTATACTAAATGTGCACATTTCCATTTCTTTTTCTGTAGGGTACTGAAATTGGGCTCAACTTCAACCAGCACTCTAGCATAGTTTAATCTGATTCCTTTTCCAATAGTAATACCCATTTTAATAAGTTGTCCCAAAACACTAGCATTTCTACTAATTTCTTTATTATTCCAGAACTAATTTTAAATCTTTCGGTCTATCCCAAGTAGGATTACTAAAAAAACTTCTTTAGTCAAATTCATGCCTGGCTTCCACTTTTTGATGACAATAATTCTCGAACTTATAATGCAGGGCCTTAATTGTACTATTCTTGCACAGTCTTCTGTGTTATAAAACTTGATGAATATAAATCCAATCCTCTTGTGGTACATATCATAATCTCTATTTGGTTTCCATATTACATCAATGAAGCGTTTAAAATTGTCAAATACTGGTCTTTTGCCCAATATGTTAACAACCAACGTGTTTCTCTACTTACCTTCTGAATGCATTATAACATACTCTAGCAATTGTCCTCTTATCCTATCATCGGTTTTAATTAGCAGAAAAACTTTACATCCATCGAATCTTTTTCCCTGTTAGTAGCACATTCCCTTGTAACTTTGGCCAATGATTTGGACTACATATGTTCCTTTGAGCCATTTGCAAAACATAAATCTGGACCTCCATGTTGATTGCTACCATCATCAATGTCAGCACCAGCCTCTAAAGAGAAATTCTAGGATCATTCTGGTGGCTTTGGTGGTATACGGTTGTGAGTAACTGATCTAGGGTATCTGGTTATATGTCAATATGTAAAACCCTTTTACATCTGGTTATACATATTGTTGTGTAATGTTCATTTAATTCACCTGAACATTAATACACACACACTTAATCATCCATAATTCTACCTATTTTGGCATGCAACTTACCATTAAACTTATATAATATCATGTTATTGCTGCAGTTTTCTCTTGGTATAATGGTACAGCAAATACAATCATAAACCGAAAAGAAAGAGGAAAAAACACAATTCTGTTAGCAAGTAGACATGTATTGGGAATAATCATTGACATAAAATTAATATGATGCGTAATGCATCAACAAGTATCATTTGGTATGAATCGCCAGTCCACTTATATTATTCAATATCTCAATGAATATTGAATGATTTCGAGACAGATAAAGCTTAAAGTACAGTTGTCAAAACTGAAATCAGAAATGAAGAAAGGTAATTCAATAATATTTAATTGTTAGTTTATTAACCTAACTTGGAACAAAGGTCTTTATTTTGTGTTTACACTATATATATGAGACATATAACTACGTAACTAGACCTTTTAAGGCATATGACTACATATAAAACAAATGAATGCTTTATTCATACCAAAATGCCATCGCAATCCTTCCTTATGTAACTTTCGTCCCCATTATCAACATCTCTATCATTAAGTAGTGACTCATCTAGTGGTTTACTAGTTGATTTTTCCTCCTCCTCATATTTTTCCAATTCATGAAAACCTCTAGGAGATGCTTTCAAACCAACATACCAATTTGAACAACTACTTTCTCTAAAGAAGAACACTTGTACAGCTTGTGTTGCTAAGATGGAAGGATCGCTTGCAAATTGATTTTGGAACTGATGTAAATTAACTAATGTAAATCCATCTTCAACCTTAACTCCACGATAAATATTTGCCCAATCACACTTAAAGAAAGCAACTTGAAATAGACGGTAGTCCAACAACAAAATTTCACGCAAGATGCTATAATAAATAATTTTCTCAACGGATCCGTCTGTCCGAACAGTATTTGCCTCAGTGGAAACACCACTATTTTGCATAGACTTCTCGTAATCCTTAGTACGGAAACGCCGTCCATTAACAATATAGCCAGTATACGAAACTACTTGTGACCGAGGCCCATATGAAAGCCATTTTATTATTTTGCTAACATGTGAAACATTTCTCTCATCTTTAACCTAGACATATATAATTTTGTTTACAATGATATATGACAAAAATATGTGCATATATGAAGGTTAATTGTTCTAAACAAAGAAAATATAACTACTCCAACTTTTTTTCCAAACCAACAACTAAAAGTCTCTGAATGTAGTTTTGAAAATTCCACATCGTCTTGTAACAGTCGAGGGTGCAAATGTTTCAACTCGTCTTTGTGCATTCTGGATCGCAAATGTATAAGTTAAAATTTAATTGCATTCATATAGAATAATCGAGTTGAAATTATACTTACTCTATGTACGTCTCCACTTCATCGGTGTTGAACAACACATACCGATGAGCAGCATCAATTACTTCCACGGAAACTAAGATGGGTTTTCCTTTGGAAATTGGACGTCCATTGAGTATGGAATCACTTTGCTGCACTTCATTCCAATTTTTTATTTCTCCAAACTTATACCCAACGTCAATATATCTAGCACAATACTTAATGCATTCTTCAGAAGAATAGCGCTCAGCTATGCATCCTTCGGGTCGGGCTTGATTTTTAACATGACCCTTCAGTATTTTCATATACCTACAATCAAGATATAAGCATAAAATGCTTTCGTAAGTGCATGTTTTATTAATTAATTACGTTAAGTATTCATAAAAATATATACCTCTCAAATGGATACATCCACTGGTATTGTACCGGTCCACAAATTCTTGCTTCCCTCCCCAAATGTATTGTCAAGTGAATCATGATGTCAAAAAAAGGAGGAAAGAATCTCTCAAGGTCACATAGTGTTAATGCGACTTGATTTTCCATGGATTCTAATTTATCTCTATCAAGCACTCTTTGACATATGTCATTGTAAAATGAACATAGTCGCAATAATGCATTCCTTATACTTATAAGCAATAGCCCTCTCAATGCTACAGACAATAGTTGTTGTAGCAAAACAAGATAATCATGAGACTTAAGACTTGAAATTTTGTTCTGTTTGCAAAACATTTCTCAATATTTGAGCTATACCCATCAGGCACCTTCAAATTCCTCATCCTATCATAAAAGATCAATTTTTCTTGGTCTGTTAAGGTGCATGGGGCAGTAGGAAGTAATACTTTATTTCCAACATCTATAGGATGCAACTTCTTCCTTATACGCATTTCTTTCAAATCTTGACGTGAACTAATTCCATCTTTTGATTTTCCTTTGATGCAATGTACTGAGAACACTCTCGCAAATATTTTTCTAGACATGCATTACATCTAGATTGTGACGCAACGGAAGTGTCTACGAAAACCCAAAAAATGTGTATAATAGAGTGATAGTAAAGTACTAATTACTAGAAATGGTTAAAAAAAATAAAAAGACAATTTATTTTAGCCATATTTTACCTTCCAATAAGGCAAATAAAAAAAAATGGATTTCTTTTTCCAAATTTGGATTCCCTTTTGCTTTACATCCCCCATTTTCTTTTCCTACTGTCTCTCTCATCTTCCTTTGTTTTTCCCCTACTCATTCACAATATCTTTGACATCATCGAAGATTTGAGTCCCAGTATGTATTGGAAGCATTTGTCTATTTTCTATGGTTCCATCAAACAAGTTTTTCCGGTGACGGTATTCCTGATTAGGTGCAAGAAATCGTCTATGACCCAAGTATGCGCATTTTTTACTAAATGGTAGCCATATTGAACATGTATTAATGCCACAAATAGGACATGCTCTTTTACCTTTTACAGTGCAACCAACTAAATTTCCATAAGCTGGAAAATCATTTATTGTCCACACCAGAATTGCATTTAATCTAAATTCGCTGTGATCGTATGCATCATACACTTTTACCCCTTTATTCCATAATTTGTTCAAATCTTCAATAAGTGTTTGCAAATATATGTCAATATCATTTCCCGGTTGACGTAATCCGGGAATTAATAAAGATAGCATTATATTATCTTTATGCATACAAAGCCACGGAGGGAAATTATAAGCAACAAGAAACACTGACCAATAGCTATATGTTGAATTCCAATCACCAAAGGGGTTAAAGCCATCACTTGCAAGACCGAGCCTTAAATTTCATGGATCAGATGCAAAGGAAGGATACATTCTACCAATTGTAGACCATTGAGAGAAATCTCCAGGATGTTGCAGTTTGCAATCTTCTCTTTTATTACTGCTATGCCATCTTAATTGTTCTGACGTCTCCGGCTACATGAACATTCTTTTCAACCTTGGTATGAGTGGAAAGTATCTCAAAACCTTCACAGGTATTTTGGCTTGCTTTCCTCTTCGCTTGTCTTGTTCTTTTTCCAACGAGATTTGCCACATGTGGGGCAAAAATCACAATGTGCAAGCTCTTTTCTAAATAGACAACAATCGTTTACGCATGCATGTATATTCCTATAACCTAAACCAAATGATTTAATCAACTTCTTTGTTGCATATGTAGAATTAGGAAGCTTGTTTTCCTTAGGTAGCATATCCCTAAGAAGTTTAAGAAGTTCCGTAAATGCTGTGTCGGTTATACCATTTCGAGCCTTATGTTTATAAAGAAGTATTATAGCAGACAACTTTGTATGGCTTGTACAACCAGGATATAAAGGAATTTCAGCTGTCTCCAACATTTTCTTAGCCCGTTCCCTATGTTTATCATTAACATGATACTCATTCTCATCGTCATCAATTTCTGCATCTAAGTACATTTTGTATATATCTGTCACTTCATCGGCTTCATTTCGTGATTGACGTGCTTCTCCATGAATGATCCATACATCATATGTTGGATCAATTTCAAAACACACCAAATGTGTCACAACATCTCTTGGAGAATGTCAAATAAGATTTCTACATTGACGACACAGATAAATAATTTTTTCTGGATTACCCTCATATTCTGCATGCTTATGTACGAAATTCCGAACGATTTGCCTATATTCCTCTGTCATTCTACAAAAAGTAAACATGTCCTTAGTCAACCCTAAATAGTTATAAGTATGAAATAACTAATCAAAAATTACAAAACCTTGGTAGGTTAACCCATATTTTGTCTATAGCTTGTGTGGATCCGACTGGACGCACATGCAAAAGAAAATAGTAACTACACGGCAAAAGAAACTAGAAAGTTTTGTATAGTTCATTCTTTACATGTACTTCATCAAGAAACTAGTGATCACAGACTCTATCATCTACTAGTGCACAAATATGCAGTCATTCTTCATGCCTAGGACCCAATTTCTCTTTTCTGTATTCATTTAATTCACTTCGGTTATTTGACCAAAAGTTCAAAAATATAAAGAGGTTTGTTGATTTATTCCTATTGTATCTAATTGATTTCAAATTAACCCATAAACTGTACCTTGAAATACCATTAGCTGCTTAGACTAAAGGCTCTCTTCTATCTAAACAGATTATTAATCAGGCATTCGGTCATGAATTATAAATGTCAACAGTTTTTTAACATTTTCTTTGTAATTATAGACAGATGACTGAAAAGAACTTAATTAATTTAGCTATTTCGTACATATATTCATACCATTGTTATGTTCACAGGCGAATAGTTTATAACTACTATTTTCTATAACTAGTCATAATTGGTTCTTCAACACATACTGTCCTACATGGAGTAAATGCTACATCCTAAAATAATTATTTTAATCTCTGTACAAAATGGAAATGTAACGTATATGTCAGTTACATGTACAAAAATACACTTAGCTATAAATTACTGCGGAAACAAATTTAATTATTTATGGATAAATTTTACATTAGCTAACCATTAAAAATCCATTAATTATTATCGAATCATTCTTTAATCTTTAACCTTTATCATACAATTATTTCAAATAACAAATTAAGTATACCATTTTTCATTTAACCCTGATTATAAAAATCGATCCTTATTCTACAATTAACTAACTCAAAATTAGAACATATGGAATATAGATCAAAATTGAATAATTGAATCATTGGATTATTGGACTCTAGAACACAACATATTTATGTTATTTGCATTCAAAGTTAGAACATATAGAATAAGAATCAAAATCGAATGATTGAATTATCATTAGAATCTAGAACACGACAGAGTTAACTGGTTTGCAAATTCAAAATTAGAACATATGGAACAGGGATCAAAATTGAATAATTGAATTGTCATTAGAATCTAGAACACTAAACACAGCTTGTTTGCAAATTACAATACCAACTACATAAAAATTAGAACAGAACTTAAAATGCATAAGATGCAAAATCCAAAATCAATCAGATAGAGACAATTACCTTTTCAAAAACAAGCAACAGTAGTTAGTAAATAATAGATCATCGTGATGTGTCGTTCGACTTGGCTGTGCCTTAGCTTTGCTGAGAAGTCGACATTCGCCAGTCAAGTAGTCCCGTCGTCGTCGCTTCGGCCTTCGATATTCAGGCCGCCGTTGCTCATCTCGAGAGTCGTGCGCTTTATGATGGTGCGGCTGTGCCCTATCTTTGTTTTTTTCCTTTTATGATCTTTGACTACGCGTTTGATTTGGCCGTGCCCTAGCTTTGGCGTCTTTGGTAAAGGGCCAGCTCTGGACAAGGGCGGCAAGCAGTCTAGCTTCATCGAGGGCAAGGGCGACGAGCGGGTTTAGTTTCGTGAATGGCAAGGGTGGCGAGCGATGGATTTAGCTAGGGTTTAGGCGTATGCCGTGAGTTTTAGTAGTTAGTTAATAAATCAAGCGACCAAGGAAAATGAAGGGAGGGAAGCGGAAAATTTTGTTGAGGTGGAAAGCGGTAACTTTATGTTCATTAGACAACCGGCACAAACAGTTGTAATAATTAAGAATTTACAACCGGCAAAAAAATATCAGTTGTTATAAACGTATATTGCAACTGCTGCATAAAGAAAGTTGTTAAAAATACCTTTGTTACAACTACTGGAAATAAACAGTTATTAAAAATAACCTATAACAACTGTTGGTTTGTGTTAGTTGTAAAGTAAAAGTTGTAATATGACTGTTTTGTTGTAATGTGTCTAGTAATACAGAGAATGAGGTTTTTAAAAGTGATCTGATACGAATATTCCCTTGGACTAACACTGACACATAATTCTTATAAAAAAATTAGGGATCTGGACTAAATAATTGACGTGTACAGTCTCGATACAAAGGAGTGAACATAGGTTAATTAAATCAGAACAATATACAATATCAGTCACAAAGTCACATATTACAGCGAAATAATATAAATCGTATACAACTACAAAAGTACGAGTCTACAAAATAACAATACTAGACTCACATATATATAATATCTCATCCAAAACCAGTACAAGGCTACTATCTAATGTAATATACATAGCATCCCATACAAAATATATCCATACATGCACATAAGGTAAACTCAAATTGTCAAAAATAGTTTATCCCTATGCAAGCACACATGTCCAAGTTCAGCGAGTCCTAATACTTGTAGAGTCTCAACCTGACTACAATATTATGAAAATAAACGAGTCGGACTATATCTAATTTAAAAGCGTGAAAATAATATATGACTACATATAATTATATAGTTGTATAAAATGTGCCAATCCAAATCAATCAAGATATATCACAAAATAATCACAATTTCATTAAACACTCAAGTCTATCATGGACCATCATATGCAAATATGGTGACTCACATATGTATATTTCTAATCAATGGAACTAAAATAAATCCACATAAGGATATCACTAAATTAAAGGTATGGTCTCCTTCGGGACAAATCAAAAAGGTACGGTTCCCTCCTGGTATGGTCCCCTCTTGGAAAAATCATAAAAGCACGATGTAGCTACTAGAAAGCATTAATAATTGCTATCTTTTCTTAGGCAACATGAAATCATGATGTAGCCACTAGTAAACTACTAAATGCATAAGCACGAATCACAATTTAACCACTAGTAAACTACAAAATGCATATGGTGATAGTCAGTCACCCACAAAAGCCTATGGCGATTCAATTAATTTCTAGAAGAAGACAACAAACCGGAACCGTCTTGTAAGTTATCAGGATCACCAATAATCAACCGAATCGTTAAAATCAAACGATCATCATGATCGTAAAAAATCAAGAGTTATATTTCTCTTGGGGATCTATCAGCCCATATAGCCAAACACCCTAAGATAATGCAACTTTAAAGTGTTAATCACTATCACTTTAGTAACTACAATAATTTTAATAAATGTTCTATACCACCTTGTGATATTCAAGTACTTACTAAAACTAGTAAATTCCACTAAATATACTATATTCAACAAGTTATAAAATAAGTGGAAGAATTATGCAAAAGTCCCATACCAATCTGTATGATTCGACCGTCTATTAAAATTCCTCATTTCGTAGAAAAGCATGAAATCTCAATGAAATTCCGAATCTATAATAAATAAAATAAAACAGTTTTAAAATAATTAAAACCTTATATTTCTAGAAATGAGTAATTTACTTTAAAATATAAGTATGAAATTTCCAAAGGCTAAATCAATATTTCTTCGAATATACTTCTTGTATAAGGCTTGAAAGAATATATATATATATATATATATATATATATATAAATCTGTGTGTATTTATTTGATTTTAAACAATATTCCTTACAAATATTAATAAATTTTCCACAAATCATTTTCAAACCTTGTAATTATTTCTCGAAAGAGTTTTATATTCAAACGCTTTTGAACTCTTTAAAAATCATTTAAATTACCTTATTATAACTAAAATCACTTGAAATTGAAATTGTTACTGTCATAGCAGCTTTTATAAAATAATACTATCTTATCTTATGCTACTAAAACATTTCCAAAATTATAATATATTTATTATATATATAATAGTAAACTTAAAAGGCGTTAAGAATAAATATTACACATCTTAAAAAGCTTTGAATAGAAATTTTGAAATAAGAAATAGGTTAAGAATATAATATAATTTAACTATATTCTATGTACTAAATTCCAATAAGGATCAAAATATATAAAATCTCATTTTCAAAATCTTTTATAAACATTTGAATAATAAACCCATCAAGAATGCAACTTCTAGAGCCAACATTGATGTATAAAATATCATTCTATGACATGAAATTATTTAGTGTTCCGAGTTGCTTTTCGACAACTCCAGTCATACAAATAATGTATGTGCTTTTAGCCATCAACCCAAACTTTATATGATTAATAATTGTGGTTACTAGCAGCTTTTGCTTAGTATAAAGTTTCAGCAGGATTATAGACATAGCAACGACTGTTTTAATACATCCATAGGATTATAAATTCAGGTACAAATTCGTTTTTAAGCATGCAACAATTTAAATATAGGTCCTGTGAGGATTTACTCACCATATAATCAATCAAACATAAGCATGCAAGAATATTTTGTCTAATTTAGTCACTTATAATCAATGATTATCGAAATTCCTAATCGGCTTGCAATAAGGGATATAATTATTTTAGATATGGATGTGTGAGTAAAATAAAATAACTCACCTTAACTCAATGCTTTCCGAGACTTCCATTTGCATTTGCTTGCCAACAACATCCTTTTCTCCCTTCGTCATCGCTGCCTAGCACATGCGCCTAGAAGCTACCTTCGCTATTGCTAGTCATCGTCTTTACCCCATCAGCCGTCGCAGCAACAACCATCGATGCCGAATGCTTCCTTGCCTAAGGCACTTTCAGTTACCATCACCACATTAAATTCATTCACCAATTCCATGCATGCGACCTCTGTGCATCAAAGCCATCGCTCTCGCATTCGTCATCTTCACTAGACATATATCTTCCTCCACTCTAGGTCGTCGTCTTCTTCAACGTCACGGCCTCTCACTCTTGCATTAATCGCTGCGGGGTTGCCTTGCTCAAGCTGCTTCACGCTACGTTTGTATTCTTTCGTTTCTAAAATCATAATTTTTTGAATTAAGGATTTTTCAAATTTAGGGCTTTCGAATGGAAAATAAATCAAGGCATGGGATTGGCTAAGTAAACAAAAGAAGGGATAAGGAATGAGCTTGGGTTTAATTTCTATAGGCTTGATTTTTAGTCCCATTTAAACTTTAATTGATTTCCTTCACATTTAAACTCTAATTAGTAACTCTTGCCATCTATTTAAAATTATATCTCAATATAATTTATATTTGTTCACGCTTCACTCTGTGAAATATAATTTGATAACAAAACAACATAATTCAACTTAATTTGTATTTAATTATTTAATATAGTGACACAAGTAAGTTTATTTATTTATTGTTATTATTTAAAATATTTCAATTGTACAAAAATTATTTACTATATAAAAACATTTCATCTCTATTAAAATAATTTATTTAATTAATTAAAAATATTTTTTCAGATTAATAATTATAAATAATGAATTAAAACATTTTTATTTTAATTAAATTTACAGCGTAGAAAGTAGGGTTGTTGTATGATATTTCATAATTTGATGAAATTTAGCTACGACATATCGAGAAAAGTTCATTGTTTTCTCACATATCTGTTCATTAGAACTATAAAATAGTAAATTGGCTTGAGAAAGAAGTTTTACAATGCCAATTATGCACTTATACATTTTTTTAATATTGACACTATTGATTAGGGATATCTTTTCTCGGTTGTTATTTTTGACTGCAGATATAGGAATTTCAATATCCTCGAAATTACCTTCTTGATTTTGGTGTATTATAGTGCTATGCCAATCATTAATTCCTTTTTCTCTTAATTTAAAATTCATTTTAGGGGTATTAAATAAGTTTACGAGACTAACAATCAATTTATTCTTACTTCGTTTGAATATACTAGACACTCCATGAGTTCAAGTGCACTAATACACAATATTGCAGGATGGTACTAAGACTAATTATACACTATAAAAGGGGCATATATTGTAATTTATAATTATTCAAATTTCTTTGCAAGCTAATCAATTAAGTATTGCGTATAATATTAAATTCAAGTCAAAGATGGATGATAATCTAATTAAAAGCAGAAAACTAATGAAAAATTAGAAAAGATATTACGATTTTTATAATGGTTCGTACCTAGGTCCTATGTCCTATCCGATAGAGATCCATACAAAATTTCACCATCAACAACTTATTTTTACAAGTAAGAAATGCTTACAATAATACTTCATCCTCAATAGATTTTTCTACCTTCTTCCCGAAGGAATTTCAAGCATTACCTTCTCTCTAAAGGACTTTTACAACTTACCCTCTCGCTGAAGGATTTTTACAACAACAATAGAATAAATTTGTGTATTTCATGTAAATTTTGTAGTTTCAGTACAATAATCCTATAGGACTCCAATAATAAATATATCTGTGAATTTGGTAAGGTATGTGATAGAAAGTAGGTGAGAAAATGAAAATAATTCTAGTATAAGGCCTTTGATATTTGAAGATTGCAGGTACTTAGAAGAGTATGAATCATAGAGTAATTGGTTTACAATCGGTATAGAGTGTAGAATACTCCTAGTATGCAAAAGATTAATTATTTCTTGTATTTCTTGCAAAAGTGTAAATAAGCCAATTAGTTCAAAGCCTTATAGCATAGGTCTTCACAGCACATGTCGACCAATATTGACGCAGCGGATTAATCAAACAAAACTTCAATCGATGAAATGTAGCAATCGGTGAGTTGAAGATACCAAAATGCCCAAGTTCGTTGATCCAAAGATACCGAACTCTAGCTATCTCAAACACGTTGATAGCGCACTATACCGTGTTCAAAGATCTACGATTCTTCGCACGTTGATCTAGCGCACTAGATTCCGTGAATCGGCTTCAACAAACGTGGATTCGAGCGCACTCGAATGACGTAAGTGGAGATAGGAGATTACACTCAACTACCAATTGGTATGAAAGCACAAAGCTAACAAAAGAGAGTTTTATTCAAAAATCAACAACCCCAAAAATGTACAACACACGCGTATTTATAGGAGTTACAACCCAACACAACAAACAACACCCAACTCTTAGGTCGGCACCGACTCATCCCTCACGACTCATCTAAGTCGTTGCCGACTCATCTAAGTCGCTGCCGACTCAACAAGGCACGACTCACAGACAAAGCAGGTAATACGACTCAAGACATGTACAGCCTCAACAATACACGACTCAAAATACAAACGACTCATCATACTACACGCTACACTACCGACTCAAGAAAACACTTTAACGACTCAACTTGCCAAGCGACTCACGACTCAACTGAGGCCGACTCAAGCCATTACCGACTCAACATTCATACGATTCAAGCTTCCCAGTTTCTTGCCGCATGTCTCTTCGAGCGACTCAGTTAGGTCGTGCCCCCTTCTCTCCGACTCAAGACTTTCCAAAGATGGAGCTTCCCCTGGCTTTATGATGAGTCGCCGACGACTTATACTACTGTTGTTAGGCGACTTAATCCCCTCACGCTGAGTCGTGGACGACTCATTTCCCCCCAACACCGAACGACTCATAGTTTGGTTAGGTCGTCCCTTTCCTAACGCGTTCCTCTTTGTTTTAATAAGTTGCAAACGACTTGGAGTCTTCGTCTTGGGTCGTAAACTGTGTCCCATAAGTCGGTAACGACTTAAAATCCCCGAGCTACCCAACTCCCAAGCTTCGTTAAATCGGCACCGACTTATGCCTCCACTATCCCGTGACCGACTCATCAAGCATGCACCTCTTAAGCTCATGTACGTCTTACGAGTTAACTTCTGAATTCCCATATGCCTTGCTGCATCATCCTTCCCTGGTTGAGAAAAATTCGACCTCGAATTTGTAAATTCTTCCTCAACAATCTCATTCCCATGATACGGAATTAAGTGTTTGATGTTAAAAACATCAGAAGTATAAACATCATCTGGTAACTTTAATCGATAAGCATTCTCATTGATTTTCTTCAAAACTTCAACTGGACCAATTTTTCGTGCCTTCAACTTGTTATAAGCACCCACCGGAAAACGATCCTTTGTTAATACTGCATAAACCAAATCACCTTCCTTAAATTCAACATTCCGACGTTTCAAATCTGCAAACTTCTTATATTTCTTATTTGATTTCTCCAATCGTTCCTGAACGATTTTATGACATTCAGTCAGCTCATCAACAAAATCGACAGCTCGTTTAACTGTTCCTTTCGATTGTGGGACTACTGCCAAATCCAACGGCCCCCTGGGTAAATTTGAATAAACAATCTGAAACGGACTGAATCCTGTGCTACGATTTACTGCATGATTATGAGCAAATTCTGCCTGGCATAGCTTCATGTCCCAACTTCTCAAATTATCCTGTACAAGACAACGCAACAAATTCCCCAATGACCTGTTAACAACTTCTGTCTGTCCATCAGTTTGTGGATGATAAGTACTACTAAATTTCAGTTTCGTTCCCACCATCTTCCACAAACTCAGCCAAAAGTGACTCAGAAAACGAGTATCTCGATCAGAAACAATAGATTCTGGTAAACCATGAAGTCGATAAATCTCCTTGAAAAATAACTGCGCTACTCGAACTGCATCTGCTGTCTTCTTGCAAGCAACAAAATGTGCCATCTTCGAAAACCTGTCCACCACAACAAATATCGAATCATTTCCCCTTTGAGTTCTCGGCAAACCCAAAACGAAATCCATGCTGATATCAACCCATGGCTTAGATGGTACTGGTAATGGCATATACAATCCTGCATTCGTCGCTGTTCCTTTTGAAACTTGGCAAATATGACATCGCTCCACGAATCTTTCAACCTCTTTCCTCATCGATGGCCAAAAATAAGATTGTGAAATCAACTGCAAAGTACGATCACGGCCCACATGCCCTTCTTCATGTAATTCCTTCACAATCTTCATCCTCAAACTACAGTCCGGTATGCATAAACGATTCCCTTTAAACAGAAAACCATCAACCAACATGAATTCATCGGTACTCCCATCCTTCACTTTCTCCACATATTTCACAAAGTAAGGATCTTCTTCAATAATTTCTGGCAACATTTCAAACCCGGTCACTTCAACCTTCATTGTCGTTAACAAATGACTCCTCCTACTTAAAGCATCAGCTACTCGATTCGTCACCCCAGATTTGTGCTTAACGACAAAAGTAAACTGCTGTAAATATGCAATCCACGATGCATGTCTTGCTGAAATTTTATCCTGTCCCTGTAAATGCTTCAATGCTTCATGATCAGTGTAAAGAACAAATTCCTTCTGAAATAAGTAATGTCTCCAATGCTTAACAGCCTGAACAACAGCATGAAATTCAACGTCATATGTACTGTATCTCATCTTTGCCCCTGACAGTTTCTCACTAAAATAAGCAACTGGCTTTCCATTCTGGCTCAGAACTCCTCCAATACCAACCTTCGAAGCATCAGTATGCAATTCAAACAATAACTGAAAATTAGGTAGAACAAGAATTGGTGCAGACGTTAACAATTCCTTAATCTTCTCAAAGGCAACCCCCGCTTCCTCTGACCATACAAACTGCTTCCCCTTCATGCAATCAGTAACTGGAGCCATCACGCTACTGAAGTGTGGTATGAACCTTCGGTAGAATGACGCTAGCCCATGAAAACTTCTCACTTCTGTAATTGTCTTTGGCTGTGGCCAATTCTTGACTGCTTCAACTTTACTCTGGTCAACTTGAATACCTTTCCCTGAAACAACATAACCCAGGAATAAAACACTAGGTGTCATAAACATACATTTCTTGGTAGCAGCATAAAATTGTTCTTCACGAAGAATAAGCAACACTTCCCTCAAATGTAGAACATGTTCCTCCGTACTCCTGCTATAAATCAAAATATCATCGAAATAAACCACGACGAACTTTCCAATGAGTGGTCTAAAAATTTGATTCATCCCCCGCATGAATGTACTAGGTGCATTAGACAAACCAAATGGCATAACCAACCATTCGTACAACCCCTCTCTAGTTTTGAAAGCTGTCTTCCATTCGTCTCCAGGTCTGATACGAATTTGATGATAACCACTCTTCAAATCAATCTTTGAAAATATAGTTGCCCCACTCAACTGATCCAACAAATCATCCAACCTTGGCATAGGAAATCTGTAACGTACAGTGATCTTATTCAAAGCTCTACTATCAGTGCACATCCTCCAAGTTCCGTCCTTCTTGGGTACCAACAATGCTGGCACAGCACATGGACTCAAACTTTCCTGAATACGACCCTGTTCAAGCAACTCTTCCACCTGCCTTCTCAATTCCTCATGTTCCTTCGGACTCATACGATAATGTGGTCGATGTGGTAACACTGCCCCCGGAACAAGATCAATCTGATGCTGAATGTCTCTAAGTGGTGGTAACTCCTTTGGCAATTCCTCTGGAAAGACATCTTCAAACTCTTCCAAAACTGGCTTTGCTTCTTCGGGAATCTCAACTTCTTCACTACTCTCTCTCCCAATCAACAAAAACACTTCCGGTTCTTCCTCCACTTCTTTAACAAACTCCTTCAAAGTCAACAGAGTTTTCAATTCTTCAATCTCCTCCAGTTTGTTCTCCTTCTGCTGTTGCTTCTTAGGAACCAAAGTGATTTTAGTACCCTCGAACATGAAACTGTAACTGTTGGCACGACCGTCATGCTGAACTGCTCTATCAAACTGCCATGGTCTGCCCAACAATAAGTGACAAACATCCATATCTACGACATCACACCAGATTTCATCTTTGTACTTCTTCCCAATCGAAAAATTAACACAAGCCCTTCGACACACTTTTACTTCACCTCCCTTCCTTAACCATGCTAGCTTATATGGTTTAGGATGCTTCTCGGTCTTCAAGTTCAACTTTCTCACTGCTTCTGTAGAAATAATATTATCACAACTTCCTGCATCAATAACAAACTTGCAGACCTTTCCCAGAATAGTACATGTCGATTGGAAAATATTGCTTCTCAGCCAACTACAATCCTCCTCTTGCTTTGGTGTCAAACAACTTCTCCTCATCATAAGATTACATCCTTCATCTCCCGACACTTCTTCTTCCTCCTCAACATAAGGTACATTTGAATACTCTGCCTCCTCACCATCATCTGCCTCAACCTCTGCAACCATGGTTCTCTTCTTCGGCTTCGGACATTCGTTGCTTTTGTGACCCAACTCCTGACAATTATAACATTTGAAAACACTACTAGCCTTCGCTTTCTCTGCCTCCTTCACCACTGGCTTTGTAACAGGTTTAGGAACACTAGAACTTCCGCCAACACCCCTTGCTTGATTATTGGAATTAGTAAACACACCACCTCCACGCCTTCCTTGTTTCTCCCAAGCTAACGCTTTCTGATGTGCCTCTGCTACTGATCTAGGATCAAACATATTAACCATATCTTGGATCTGCATTCTCAAGCCCCCAATGAATCTAGCAGTTAGCTGTTCTTCTGTTTCCATGATATCATTCCTGGCGATGAGTTGGTAAAATTCATCAGCATAATCACTAACAGATTTTGTCCCTTGCCTCAGATTCTGCAACCTCTGGTACATAAGTGATTGGTAGTTATAAGGCAAAAATGTAGATCTCATCAACTTTTTCATCTTCTCCCAAGATTCTATCTTTGACTTCCCCATTCGTTCTCGAGTAAGTTTAGTTTGCTGCCACCACGCCAAAGCTCTCCCCCTCAACCTAGTAGCAACCAACTTCACCCTTCGATTCTCCGGCACCTCCTTGAAATCAAAGATTTCCTCCACATTAGACAACCAATCTAAGAACTCCTCAGCAACCATCCCGCCTTTAAACTCCGGAATTTCCATCTTCATACCCGATTCCCAACGTCGATCATCATCAATAACCCGATACGAACGTTGTCCTTGATCTCTATCTCTGTAATGAACACTGCCTCTTTCACCGTCAAACTCATCCTCAAAGTCTGATGTATATCGTTGTCGTTCTCGTCCTCCAACATCTCTAACACCACTCCTACTACCAACATCCCTTCTATCATGATCATCAACATTCCTCCTACTTCGATTGTCAACACTTCTATGCTCTTGACTTCCTCTTCTCTCCCGTTCAGAATGTGATGAAACTCTGCTATTTCCACGGTTTGATTCAGGTGAAACTCTTCTTCGATTCTGACTCATATCAATCATCAATTTCTCCAGTTTACCAATGCCTTCATCGAATTTATCATTAATACGTTGTTCCATAAGTTCAGCTTCTTCTCTACGATACAAAGCTTCAACGTTTTGATGACGGTTAGCTCTCCTCGGTGGCATGGTTGAAAAACTTCCCAAGACTTCAAAAATTCAACACAAGACTTCAAGCTTCAACAAAATAACAAGTTATGGCTCAACACTACACGGCGATGCTTGTCTCGGCTCTCACTAACTCGGCAACGAGTTAACGACTCAAGCAAGATCGGCTCCCACTTGTCTCGGCTTGGCACAAAGTATACACGGCCTCACCTTTCAAACCTTGGCGCGCAACTTCAACAAGACTAAATTCAAACACCTTTGCTCCTTTTGATCCTAAATGGAATGGATCAAACTCTTCAAACTTGATGCAACTTCAATATGAACACAATGAACAACTTCAAACTTCATAAACTTCAAAAACTTCAAAAACTTGGCTCCAAGAATCAAACTTAGCTATGATTGGCTAAGTATGGCTCCGATACCAATAATGACGCAGCGGATTAATCAAACAAAACTTCAATCGATGAAATGTAGCAATCGGTGAGTTGAAGATACCAAAATGCCCAAGTTCGTTGATCCAAAGATACCGAACTCTAGCTATCTCAAACACGTTGATAGCGCACTATACCGTGTTCAAAGATCTACGATTCTTCGCACGTTGATCTAGCGCACTAGATTCCGTGAATCGGCTTCAACAAACGTGGATTCGAGCGCACTCGAATGACGTAAGTGGAGATAGGAGATTACACTCAACTACCAATTGGTATGAAAGCACAAAGCTAACAAAAGAGAGTTTTATTCAAAAATCAACAACCCCAAAAATGTACAACACACGCGTATTTATAGGAGTTACAACCCAACACAACAAACAACACCCAACTCTTAGGTCGGCACCGACTCATCCCTCACGACTCATCTAAGTCGTTGCCGACTCATCTAAGTCGCTGCCGACTCAACAAGGCACGACTCACAGACAAAGCAGGTAATACGACTCAAGACATGTACAGCCTCAACAATACACGACTCAAAATACAAACGACTCATCATACTACACGCTACACTACCGACTCAAGAAAACACTTTAACGACTCAACTTGCCAAGCGACTCACGACTCAACTGAGGCCGACTCAAGCCATTACCGACTCAACATTCATACGATTCAAGCTTCCCAGTTTCTTGCCGCATGTCTCTTCGAGCGACTCAGTTAGGTCGTGCCCCCTTCTCTCCGACTCAAGACTTTCCAAAGATGGAGCTTCCCTTGGCTTTATGATGAGTCGCCGACGACTTATACTACTGTTGTTAGGCGACTTAATCCCCTCACGCTGAGTCGTGGACGACTCATTTCCCCCCAACACCGAACGACTCATAGTTTGGTTAGGTCGTCCCTTTCCTAACGCGTTCCTCTTTGTTTTAATAAGTTGCAAACGACTTGGAGTCTTCGTCTTGGGTCGTAAACTGTGTCCCATAAGTCGGTAACGACTTAAAATCCCCGAGCTACCCAACTCCCAAGCTTCGTTAAATCGGCACCGACTTATGCCTCCACTATCCCGTGACCGACTCATCAAGCATGCACCTCTTAAGCTCATGTACGTCTTACGAGTTAACTTCTGAATTCCCATATGCCTTGCTGCATCAAATATCATTTCCAATCTAATAGAATGCCCACCTTCAGCTTCCCAGCCTGCAAAGAGCTAACCGCCTAGCTTTTCTCAAATCAAAGACCTTGCCTATCATATCCCTCGGATCAACAAAGGGCTTTGTGAAAGAAGCTATGCTATAGGATCGAGTAATATGGATAAACTACTTATGTGGAATAAGTAAGTGAATAGTAAAAGCAGTAAAGTAGATGACACCGGAGATTTTTATGCTGGTTCGAACTCCCGTTCTACGTCCAGTCCTAGACTCCTTCTGGATTTAACTTAGCAACCCTCACTTAACCTGAAGGAAAAGGTATACATGCCACTACAACAAAAAAACACTATTACAATGTTCATTTTACAACGGGCGTAATTGCCCGTTGTAATAGCATTCTATTACAATGGTCCTTTTAGGCCCGTTGTAATAGATGCCCTATACAACACTCTTTATACAATGGGAAATGTTAGTCCGTTGTAATATAATGCTATTACAACGATCTTTTTAGACCCGTAATAGATACCCTATAAACACCTTTTATACAATGGACAATGTTTGACCGTTGTAAATTTTTTAGCGGCCATATCAAAATATTTCACTGCGTCCCTCTTCTTTTTATTCCAAAATTTTCCTCTCCGCTTTTATCCTTTGCCCCAAATCCTAAATCTGTTTCTTCTGGTCCATTCCAACGATAAAATTATAACAATAAAATCTAGGGCACCGCCTTCGATCTTCCTCTTATATACCAACGAGGCTCAGTAGCACGGCGAATAGGGAGAAATCGCGAATCGCCATCATCGATCGAGGCTCAGTAGCACGGCGACTGGCGATTGCACCAAGAAGGCGAGGCAACGATGACTCCATCTCCATATCAATTTGCTGGAATCGCGATTCAGGTAATCCCCATTTGCATTTGAACTGGAATCTATGATTTAGAACTGGAATTGCGATTCAGGTAATCCCCATTTGCATTTGAACCATATCTGGAATACTAAACATAGGATTTGTTTTCTTGTCTGATAACTTGATAATTATATAGCTAGCGTGACATTACACAGGCAAAGTGAAATATAATTTGTAGGTGCATTTAGTTGTTATCATAGGAAAAACTGATTTTGTATATGAACTGAATGAATGTTTCAGAATTCTTTACAATAGAAGTATGAGTACGCGTAGGTATTGCTCTTAAGCATTAATTTTGTGGCTTTTATTGATTATATGTCATTGATTGATTAAACGGAGTGAATATTACAATCTCTCTCATCTTATTATACATCTTGATAAATTATCCAAGTGAGCTTGCACACATGATATTAATTCAGCATTACACACCGCTATAGGTTGAAGGTGCTACTTTGGTTTTTTGCACAGGGAGGGTGGAAAGCTCTATAGTCTGTAGCTTTGGCTTTTAACTCAAATCAAAAGAACTGGTAGACTTTTCATTGCCTAATGAAGTTGAGCAACAAATGACCACGGGGATTATTTGCATTATGAAAGCTGGTTCTACAAGCGAAGATATGTAACGAAATTAACCGTATGATATGCAGTATACATCAATGAAAGTTTCTTGTAAATTCTGTAAATTTTCAGCGTAAGATGTATAAATTTCATCTACATTTCCACATGCAGTAATTTGCTGTTTAAAGAAATGTGAGAGCTTGGTCAGGAAATATGCCAAACTTGCATTTTAATTGCATGCCGTGACGGATTCAATGGATGGAAAAATTAAATTAGTGGTGTTAAAGGGCAAAGTTATGGCCGTGGTAAGTTTACAAAAACCGTGTTTGATGAATCATTCTGAGTACTGCGTTTTAATTTTGTCATTTCATGTGTTATGACTTTGTTATGACTTACAAACTAGGCACTTATTGTTGGATTAAAATTCTATTGTGGGCACATATGTTAAAGTGTATGACGCTATTAAAATTAAGGTATAAAACATTAAGCGGTATTTATTCAAGTTAAAGATTCATCAGAACATAACTGACTCACTGAAAATTATGAAGCATATACATACCCATTGAATAATTAAAAGGATAAGCCTGAAATGTGCAGTTGTATTTCAAAAAATGATCATTGATCATGTTTGGATTAAGAGCAAGATAAGTAGACACTGAAAAGGATTCTTCTTTGTTGCTTGTAACACTTGATTCGCCACTAAATGCATTGTTTTTGCCACCGATTCTCCTCTTTTTAACTTTACCATCACTCTTATCGCAGGCATCGTATTGCTCTCTTTGCCTTTTAGCCATGAGAACATGCCAATGATTCTTCAGTACGTAATTTTACGTGTTAGAATGGAGGTAAATATCTTAACATGACACATAATCGTATGCTTGTTATATTATTGAGTGGTACTAATGTGATTTGCATTATAGTTGCTACCTAGTTTTTTTCCAACAGCTGCAAAAGGCAACCCATCTAGATATCCAGTAGATCAACTTTGGCACAAGAGTGGAGTATGTCCAAAAGAAACGATCCCAATCCTAAGAGCTCCTGCAACAAATCTTACTATTATACCAAATGGAGAGTTTTCTTACTGTAAAGTTGAGGTGATCAATATTGCATATATATAAATACATTTATCGTGACAAAAAAAATCATTCTAAAGTAAAGTGCATGCATGCATAAGATCATTACACAAGTGCAAACGAATTTGGAATTGTGAGTCAACATTGTAAAGATCTGCATTTAACTGGGCATATGTGATTTTAATAATTAGATTAGGTTTTATATGCTGCTTCGACTATTTACCATGAAATCATATGTATGTATATTACTAGGTGGCACGGTTGGAGATGTATTTGAAGCTTGGGTGCGGGTGGTGGCGATCAGGATATGGATGCGAGTTGTAGGAGATTCTCTGTTCAATTCGGCGATTGGTGAAGAGTTCGAGTTCGAGTTCGGTTGGGGATGGATTAATCTTTGGGTTATTCGCCGTGATGTTGAGGATGAAGGAAGAACTGCAAAATTTAGAGTTTCAGCCCGGTATGTTGCTAGTCTCATTCTACTAGGAAAAGAACCATAGAAAAACATCTGAAAAGCATTTCGGTCCGGTACATCAATTCTTTCATACCCTCACCAAGTTTCAAACTGTCATCAATCTTTATATTCTATTGAGGTTTAAGTTCTATTTTTTGATTTAATAGAACATTTATGAGAATATTTTGTTTTCTGACTTCTGTTTTAATTAATTTAATTTTTGTTGCTTGTGTAACTATCCAACTTTTATTTTATTCAATATCCATTTAGTGTTGGTTTAGTTCTATATTTTTTAAATCCATATTTTGGTTATGATTTATCTTTTTTTTTAAAAATTTGTTACTAAATCCAGCCATAGGTTCCTACAAAACTATTGCAAAGAATACTCTGTTTAGAGGTTGTTTTAACAGGATCACACTCTAACATGAAATCAAGGGACACAGTTTCATAAGTTGGGCTTTTAAAAGGATTACACTCTAACATGTGAAACCTTAGATTTTTAGTGGTTTAGACGTTTCATAAGTTGGGCTTTTAACAGGATCACACTCTAACATGAAACAGTTTCATAAGTTGGGTTTTAGTTGCTTAGGTAATGGAGTTCGCTTGTTCTGGTGAGGCAGTGAGTGTATGATGTGGATGGTGTGGTTGGTGAGAAGTGTGATGGTGATGGAGATGTACTGATGAAGTCTGATGGTGAGGTGGTTTTGTAAGGTGGTTGGTGATGTGGTTAGGCAGAGGAGTTGTAGGGGTAATGTTGGTTTGAAGTTACGAGTAAGTGGTCGCGATAGTGCGTATTTGGGTGTTCAGGTGGAGGATTTCAGTCAGTGTTCGGGTTGCAGGTGGTTCTTTTTTCTTTTTGTGGATTAACTAAGGGTGTGGAGTATGATTTGAAGAGGTTTTGTGGAAAAGAGTAGAGATTGCTTGTAGCAATTTAACAGATATTTGAAATGAAACTAATATATAGAAGCTTGGAATACAAAAATGAAATGTAACAGGGAATGTAACAGTGAATGCACAAATCAAATACAAAATGTTTGTTTAAGCTTTCTTTTAACGGAGACAATGCAAACTGAAAGAAAATAAACAGAGAGTGTGTAGAAGGGGAATGCAAACAAAGAGTGTGAACAAAGGAGTTAACAGAGAATGCAAATAGAAAATGTGAGTAACAAGCGACAGCTGTGAAAACTAGTGAAAACAAATGAAAACAGAATGTTAACAGTGAACAAAATGTGTGTGCATGATATATTATAGTGAACAACAAAAACTTGATGAGCTTTGAGTAAAGGAAAATGAAATGGCTTGTTTGTAAAACAGAAAAATGAAATGCAAACTCAGGAAATGCTAGTTTTATTCTAATAACACAAAAAAGGAAATAAAAAGATGCACAAATGAATAAAACATACCTAATTGAACATAAATTACGAGTTAGAGTGTGATCCTGTTACTTGTATTTTCCCTAAATCAACCTATTATATACTGCAACCCGAGTTTGTGCAGACCGTCCAAATTTTGAGTATTTGTCAGGTTTCATAAATGCGATGATGATGATAAATATAATATTGTAGGAGCTTATGCCTATAGAAGCTACAGTTTGTAATAAAGTAAATAATTTATAGCTCTACAGACAAAGGTTTTATTATAAATATTATTGCAGCTTTAAACTATGTAGCATAAATTAAAAGTTTAAATTGGACCATTGATGTATACGGCGATATTCGAGGGGTTGCTGTTGATGGTGTAGAAGGTGAGCCTGCTAATCTCACTGAACCAGTTGCAGAGGCGATTGCTGCAGCGTTTGCATTGTGGTTTTCAAACAAAACGAAGGCAGATGGATCTACGCGATTAAGAATCTCAATGTAGGTTGACGACTGAACTTCTCAATGGTTGTTATGAAACTAGTCGTCATGTGTATATTAGAACTATGTCAATGTGAACTTATCTAACTTTTTGGAATGTGTTGGAATTTTATGACTCTAGCTTTTGGTTTTTTCGTATGTGATTTTGGTTGTTTTATGATAATATCTATTGCTCGTTAAATTATTCATTATTGGTATGGATGTATGTTGCTGTAATTTTTTTCAAAATTTGCATTTATTTTGCAACGGTCAAAAACCGTTGCAATATCATGTACTACAACGGGCGTTGCCCGTTGTAAAAAGTTGTATTATAACGGGCATTGCCCGTTGTAAAAAGGTGTATTACAACGTGTTTTGCCCGTTGTAAAATGTGGTGGATCTATTACAACGTGGCCTATTAAAACGGGCACATGCCCGTTGTGAAAACCATATTACAACGGGCATTGCCCGTTGTAAAAAGACTGTTTTGTTGTAGTGTGCTTGAGCAACCGAAGAGGACTTCAACCTCCTAAGCAACCAAATAGGACTTCTACCGCCTAAGCAACTGAACGGGACTTCTTTACAACTAACAAATGTATCTGACTGTAATGTGTTCTTAAATAACACTGATAAGTCAATTAAGTAAATCTTCCTATAATCTTCTCCTTTACGATATATAGTGTGATGTGCTTTGAGAATTGTGGAAGATAAAGTGATCAATGATCAAAGTATGTTAGCAATTTGAGTGCAATTTGAAAATTGGAGAATAGATGAGAATTCAAGAATATTAAATGTAAATTAGGTTAATTGTTTGTTGAATTCTGTAATCTATTTATAGTGTATGAAGGTTGCAACTATAGATGAAAAGTTATATTGAAAAGAACAGGTGCAACCATTGATTTTGAAAACGTTTCTCTTCGGTGAAGAGAAACGTCTATTCATGAAAATAGCTGTTAAGAATATTCAGGCTTTTGAATAAAATAATTCAGACTTTTGAATTAAGTTGAAACGCAAATAGCAAGGAAATAGCCTATTTCTGGCCTTATTCAGCCGTCTGAATATTTTCATTCAAACATCTGAATATCGTGGAATCATAATTTTGTTTCAGCATTCAGACGTTTGAATGATATTATTCAGATGTCTGAATTTAGCCTGTAACAAAAAAATTACCATAGATCAAATGGTTAGAGCACTTGCCTTTTGAACTAATGACCAGGGTTCGAGTCCTGCTCCATGTAATTTTTGAAAACTTGATTTTCCATTTAAAATATTAATGTATACGTGTGTATACCATTTGAAGAAGAATTTAACATTTGTAAACTCTAGACACGACACTATATGACTAATAATACTTTGTTTGTCACCTTCGTCCAGTCTCTATGGTGTATATCTCTTCTTGTATCTCCATATACATTCTTTCATCATTTTTTGTACTGTGTATCTTCATTTTAAATATGTTTTCTTTTATCTCTTTTTGATGCTCATGTACCTACAAATTAGCTTAGAGATTCTTTGGCATAATTATGTAGTTGTTGTCATTAAAATCCAATAATTGAGGTTCAAACATTCTCCCCCTTTTTGATGATGACCACTACATAATTCGAAGAAATATTCATCCCATATAATAGAAATATTAATATGTTTAAAGCTCCCCCTAAGTATAACATCTCCCCCTAAGTATAATATCTCCCTCTATCAACATTCATATGAATTTCTCCCCTTTTGTCACTATCAAAAAGAATGAGGGAATATAATAAATTTTATAAAATATCTTGTAAATAGTGGGATAAACTCAATATTAATTGTGGAGGAAAAATAAAATAGATTTTATCATATTTGCTGAAGTCCATATTTCATTGTAAGCACGTAATTCTATTAAACATATGGAATATCCTTTTAAATTCCAAAATCTTTCCTTTTCCTTTTGTTTCTCCGAGTACCTGCAATAAATAACGATCATTTTCGGTACCCACTTACTATGTTAGGGTCCAGGGGGTTAGGTCTTGGGAAACTATTCCCATTTGGGTGTGGTTGAACCTTTATAAATATAATTTTCATTATTAACTACAATACAAAATAATCATTAATGTATTTTTCTCTGTTTTTCCAATTAACAGGAACCCAAATACTTAGATAATTTTTATTCCTATTTCCAGTCGATGATTTTGTACTTCGAGAGAAATTATAAACATTATTGGTCATAACAGTATTTGAATTTCTATGAAAATTTGATTTCCACTTTACTCGAAATTTAGTAGTAGCACAAACATTTTTGCTATACGTAAAAGCGTATATAGTGCTATTTTTACGATTAGTTTTATTGTACCCTAAACCACTTTTACCATTTAAAGGTCTAGAACTAGATAAAATAATGTTTAAATCGTTTTGACCTTTATTAAATTTTGCGACTTCGGTGTTAACTTTATCAAATTTAGCCTTAAAGTCACAATTATTACTTTCAAAAGAAATATTACTATTATTCAAAATATCTATTTTCTCATTTAATTTAGAATTCTCGTTTTTTAACGTACGGTTCTCATTTTTGAGAAGGGAATTTTGAGATTCTAAATTGACTAAAGAGGATTGTAATAAATCATTTTGTCTTTTCAAATCAAACATTTCTTTTGAAAATTTTTCTCGCTCTTTTTCAAATATGATATTTTGTTCATCTAGAGAATCGTTAATAGTTATAAAATTATTCTTTAAAATACCAAGTTGGTTTCCTAAACCTAACTTCTCATTTTTCAATTTCTCATTTTCACGTTCTACAGATTTCATCTTTTCTAAAATAGTAAAATTAAGCTTTGAAATCTTATCGCTAATACTAATTAATTCATTATTATCTTTTACTGAAAATTTTAAATTAGAAAGTACCTTTTTATAGTCCTTACTAGTGGCTTTGACAGGGATTTTGCCCATTGTATTTTGATTAGATCGTTTTCTGGCCATTATTCTATGATGTTTTGACAATCGATAGTGTTCCAAGCTTTGATACCAATTGACAATAACTATGCTTTGAACCAATTGATAGTCACTATGCTCTGATACCAATTGAAAGTAGCTATGCTATAGGATCGAGTAATATGGATAAACTACTTATGCAGAATAAGTAAGTGAATAGTAAAAACAGTAAAGTAAATGACACCGGAGATTTTTATACTGGTTCGAACTCCAGTTATATGTCCAGTCCCAGGCTCCTTCTGGATTTAACTTAGCAACCCTCACTTAACTCGAAGGAATAGGTTTACACCGCCTGAGCAACCGAATAGGACTACAACCGCCTAAGCAATCGAATAGGACTTCTACCGCCTGAGCAACCGAACAAGACTTTTTTTACAAATAACAAATGTATTTGACTGTAGTGTGTTCTTAAATAACACTGATAAGTCAATTATGTACAATCTTCCTATTATCTTCTCCTTTATGATATATAGTGTGATGTGCTTTGAGAATTGTGAAAGATAAAGTGATCAATGATTAAAGTATGTAATCAATTTGAATGCAATTTGAAAACTGGAGAATATATGAGAATTCAAGAATATAAAAAGTAAATTAGGTTAATTGTTTGTTGAATTTTGTAATCTACTTATAGTGTATAAAGAGTTGCAACTATATATGAAAAGTTATATTGAAAAGAACAGGTGCAACCATTGATTTTAAAAACATTTCTCTTCGATGAAGAAAACGTCTATTCATGAAAATAGCTGTTAAGAATATTCAAACTTCTAAATTATTCAGATTTCTGAATTAAGTTGAAACGCAAACAGCAAGGAAATAGGCTATTTCTGGCCTTATTTAGCTGTTTGAATATTTTCATTCAGACATCTGAATATTGTGGAACCAAAATTTTATTTCAGCATTCAGACGTCTGAATGACATTATTCAGACGTCTAAATTTAGCTTGTAACAAAAAATTACCATAGCTCAAATGGTTAGAGCACTTGCCTTCTAAACTAATAATCAAGGTTCGAGTCCTGATCCATGCACTTTTTGAAAACTTGATTTTTCATTTAAAATATGAATGTGTATGTGTGTATACCATTTGTAGAAGATTTTGACATTTGTAAACTCTAGACATGACACTATATGACTAATAATACTTTGTTTGTCACCTTCGTCTTGTCTTTATCGTGTATATCTCTTCTTGTATCTCCATATACATTCTTTCATCCTTTTTTGTACTATGTATCTTCATTTTGAATGTATTTTTTAATCTCTTTTTGATGCTCATGTACCTGCACATTAACTTAGAGATTCTTTGGCATAATTATTTAGTTGTTGTCATTAAAATCCAATAACTGAGCTTCTAACACTTCGAGCTTCATAGTTAGCATCCCTATCCAATCACTTAGCAGCCAAATCATAACAAGATAACTTTGCTTTCCATACCTCTTAACCGCATATTGGTCTCGTCTGTGACTTCCTTTGATCTTCATAGGTCCCTCGATGACCAAATTTCACTGCCCACCCATTTTTTATAGTGACTCGATAGACTAATGACAAAAGCTCTTGGTCTCCCCTATAAAAAGATGTGACAACCCTAAACTGTTACGTTGACAAAATGACGTAAATAGCACTATTCATCTGACAAAACGCCAATGCACAATAATAAATCTTTGTACTTCACTACGTACCTGTCAAAAACACCACTGTACTTTAACCACTCCATACTCCATGGTGTCCATCTACGCAGCACTCCATAATATGGCCAGCTAGTTAGGATAATCCATGTCATTCTTTCCATGAGACATCTGAGTTCCCCGTAACTCAAATCGTAGATCGAACTCAATGGTCACAAGGAAACTTAGCATTTAAGAAATCAATTTAAGCCTTCAAGTGGTGATCTCTTCAGCTTTGAATAAAAGATCTCATGCTCTTCTACAAGGATTGAAATTTCTACTCTCATAAGGTATATTTACTTGCTTAAATCCCTTGTAAAGGCATTAAAATCATCTTCTGTCATGAAGGACTCAAAGTAACAAAATCATCAATCATGGTGGAAGTGGATACTTGCTAAGATCTAACCACTCTATATTTCGTGTTATTTACTTTACCTTCACTATCTGTAACTATTTTATTCATCACTCTTTTACACTTTAAACCATAGTATTAGTAAGTAAACATTGCCAATACCTAAGTCTAACGGTAATTTCGAGTTGGCTAGAAATCTAGATGATGTTTCTATGCTAGAAGGATAACCACTCCTAGCACTCGACTTTCTTAAGTTTTTCCTCTTCAAAGTATCTGTTATACTCCTAAAAAATGTTTACTATGCAAGCCAACAATGGTGAAACTGAGATTAAAATTTCCAACAGTCATAACACTTAAGGTGACACTAGGTTCAATGCCATCAGCTACATTCCCAGCATGAGCAACGATATATGGCTCGGCCTAGTGAACGAGAACAAAAATAGGGCAAATTCCTCATGATCTACATGATTTGTGCTTAGGTAAAAGCCTAAGAAACCATCAACAATGGTCCAAGAGCCTCATCTGTCGTGGTCATGGTCCCTCTCCCACTTATAGTCCCACATCTTTTCCATGTCATACATGGCGCATCTGAAAGGGTTATGCTTGAGACTCCCATTAGTGATGCTACTACCTCTAGCTAGGACGAACAGGTCTTACACATCCATAAATTTGACCATGATGCTCCAATGCCCGAACCAGTCCTACCCTCCAAGAATCATGATGTTCATCTCCCCTTCCTCCATGAGACTGTCTACCTTTGAACGACTTAGAGTAGTGGATGAGGGCATGACTTCCGCTTCAACTGCCTAAGCGATGAAGGATGAGTAAGAAATAACGGGCCTAGGAAATTCTCTATTCACTCCCGAACATGGAAGGAAGTTTTAAGACAATGCTGCTATGAGAGGAAAGGCCATTATTCTAGCTTTCCTTTCGTAAAGAAAAATAGAAGGTCATCAACACATATTCACCATCGCTACTCACAATCTCCTTCTTGATGCCTAAGATCTCCTCCTCTCATAAGGCTTAAAAGGATCCCCTTCCAAGCAAGGGCCACACATTGTCTGCAAGTGGAGGATGTAATCTTAAGGAAGAAATGGCTTTTCTCAAGCACTAGATGCTCATAATTCAAACCAAAAACCAAGGTGATGAGGCCCTCTTCGACGACGAAAATAGGGAGCTGTTCATAGTGGGGATACTAAGGAGTTACATTCATTGAAGATGTGCTTTGATTCCATTGAAAAATGATGGGAGCATTACCTATATGATCATATTATGGATTTTACCTCCATCATTCATGTTGATTGACTCTTATGTTACTGGATTACACATATGTTCATAGTGGCTATCATTAATATGTATTTGTATTTTAGACATAATTGTATGTTACTGGATTTTCTGTAGAAACGTTTTGGATGTTAAAAAACCGTCCGTGTTTATGTGCAGTGTATTCTTATGAGATGCCTTTATTTTCAAAAGATTTTTATAGTATTAAAATTCAATTGAGGTATATTTCTCAAGCTGGTTTACTAGAAAGATCCAGGCGTAATTTCGTTTATAATGCTCGCGTCAGACCTAGCATATTTACTAATTCATTTTGGATACTTGGAGCTTTAGGAAAGGGGCTAGATGCCTCCAAGTTGTATTCACGTATATTCTATTTTCCACTACATTGGTTGTTTATATTGATCAATAATTATAAGAACGGATTATTATAACTGTCCAGATTGATCACTTATTTAGTGTACTCTGATTGTATACGTATAACAAAATTCACTTTTTCTTTTATAAAGATCATTATTATATTATAGTTTGCTCGTCACTTTATGAGATTTGTTATGTCTTTTCTTTCTTTTTCCCCAAATAGTCTATCTTTTTGGCACTTGGATGCTCGTACATGAATATCATGGATGTATTATTGTCAACTTTTGAGGATCAAAAAGGCGGGTCGTTATAGATTCGCCCTTCTGCATAAACCTTAGGTTTGTATTTTACAGGGGTGGGCACTGCATGACTTCGACATGTTTCGACAACAGCTTCGACAACCTCAATGTTGCTCTGCGTCGGTCTTCATTTGATGGCGATCGATGTAGACGATCTTATGCATTAAGGTGCTCTTGATTGATTGTAAGCGGCATCAGTTAGAGACAATGTTAAGCACTGATAAGGAGCAACATTGATATGAAGCAGTATCGATAAAAAACGGCTTCCCCAGTATAATGTCTCCATTTATAACATATGTAGACGTTGATGACAATCGCCATCTACATCGCATGCACCAGTATGCGGCGTCCTCCAAATGTTAATGAAATGTGCTATATAAAAGAGATGTGTGGTGTTGACCATTGGCGATGCCAATGATGGGTGGTTCTGTCTGGAGGACAACTCTAAGGAGTGACGACGTTGGAATTGAAGCAACATCATAGAGACATAACATCATATATGAATAACAATATGGAATAATGGCAATATCGGTGACTATTAACTTCAAGCAACATTATTGGGCCAACATCGGCTATAACTCTTTTCGATGACAATAATGCATGACATTACTTTTTAAGTGGACGATGGCATTGATTAAGCATGGAAACAATGAGACTCGACGTAGGTTATGTTGACATATATTGATGGCTTACTGTATCGATCACATATGGCGCCATTGCTTCCTTAAAAGATGCGACATTGGATCATGCGGTGTTGGTAACATGTGATATCCTTTGCTTTTTAGGCGAATAATGGCTTAGATAGGATACGAGGTCAATGATGTGTGACGTCGATTGTTCATGGTATTGACTTGGTTGACGTCATCCACGTTCTTTTACCGATAAAGCACAGCATCGAATTCCTTTGACGCTAATCCATCTTCATATTCCCTATGTTGATTACAGGTGCCACAAGCATATCGCTTGTCACCGTTCTCAAGAATAATGCTAGTAGTAACATTTTCCCCCAATATATAGGAGTCATTGACTGTTCAAGTCAATAATAGCGACACCTAATTTATCACTTATTAGTATCCCAAGCAGATCTTACCATCAATTTAAATTGAACTAACGAAGTTAGTTCTTCCTTCGTTTCTTCTATAAATAGTCGAGCTTCCTCTTTGCCATTCCTTTACGTGCGATTGCAAACTTGAATAAGAAATCAAAATTCTCTAAGAAACTAAAAAGTACTCTAACTTTTAAGTACACGAATCATCATTCAGTTATAATATCCGCTTCACATCAACCTAAATTAACTGCTTAAATTAGAGGATTCTATGTTGAAATTGTTGTTTGGGTTTATTTTAAGTTTTCTCGATTTTAGATTGGCGTTAGGTTTTAAACATAAAGTTTTGATAATTATTAGCCAGGATGATAATTAATCTGGATTAATTAGTAATAGAAATTATTCCATATGTATGGGTTTCGATGTCAATCAACATCAGTAAAATTTGGCATATTCTAGGTTTATCGATAAAGAAGTCAATTCGTTAGACTCCTGGCCTGATATGGATTCACTGTGTCAATACCGATCATTTGCGACATCATCAATATAATCAGCGCTAATGATTTTTTGTGTTGTTATGATACTCACTATTAATAAAGCTTTATATTATCTTGTTATCCTAATAGTTTGACATTTATGTCATGAGACTACTATATCGTTAATGAATGAGATGAAGCGAGGCAATTCTTTATTATTATGAGAAATCTACATCGGTTATATGCGGCATTACTTAGTCTGGTATTCATTATGGGCTATGTTTCTTATCTTCAATATTGATTTGATATCACCAGTCTTACCATATGTTATCGTCCTTATGTTATCACTTTCATTACTATAAATTGAAATTTCTTCAATATCGCTATTTTTGACATGGCTACTTTAACATTGTACAAGCTACTTATACGATCGGTACATTATCAAACCATGTCGTCATCATGCTTTAGTATCAACATCCCTATTACTTTGACTTTGATTACAATCGTGACATTCACTATCATTTCATAATATAAATTACGTTTCCTTCGACATTGATTTGTTTAGTCGATATGGAATTACTGATGCCACATGTTAACTTTCATTTAATTTTTATGCAAATTTCATGTGCTTAGTATGTTATTATAAGCTTAATTAGTACACCTTTGATCGACTTAAAAGCTTCTAAATTTTTTCTTATGAATTCGAGATTGGCTATATAATGATCATTATTTCACCATAAATACTATATTAGGCTTTATATTTTTATTATTTTTATATCATAGCTTAGGCAATGGGCTAACCATTTGGAAAATTAGTATATGATAAACCATATAAAAAGCATTAATATTTCTTGAAATTGGAATGATATCACCTGGGAGGTAAATGGAAGGTCAATAGCCTAGGAAGAAGTCCGTCAAGAAGCCTAACAGAGGGTATAAACCTTCACCTTCAGCTAGCAAGAAAGGATGGGAAACACAATTATTTTACGTTAAGTGATTCTCTAACATTAAAGGGACATTTTCTGTTTCTATCAGGTTTCTTTTTTATGGTTATCCATGTTAGTTTATTATCTTTTACTAGTCGGTGTTTTTATTTCAGATCCAGCCCCTAAGAAGCTCAACCCTAAAAATCAAAAATTGTATTATCCTTAACTCAAACAGCAGAGAAAATGGGGAACATGATTAAAATATTAACTATGGCTAAACTTCTTCAGTATTCTATTATTTTGGATTGCCATAAAGTCTTTGGTAAGCCTATGATTGTCAATTACAACGCTCGGGGAAAATGCTCATTAGTAATGGACAAGTCAATTTCCTTTACTTCTAATTCACCAGTTCAACCTAAGATGATTGGTAAGAAATCATTGCCTTTTATACAAAATCTCTTATAACATTATCTCATAAGTTTATTTTCCTGATTCAGACTTGTCTACCCTAACAGTTGTTTCAAAAGAGAAGGAGGCCACAAGTGATGCCCCTAAATATAAAATGATTAAGGATGATAGTTCTGCCCCGACTTAGGCTTCCGAATCCCAATCTCTCAGGGATGCCATTGCTAGTTTGTTCAAACCTATAAAAAGAAAATAAGCGATTATCCTGCAGCTGCTGCCACTCCTAGCAAGAAACCCAAGGACGGGGGCATGCACACCCCTGCTATTGCGGAGCAGGTTCCATTTTTAGATACTGACTCAGATTCTTAGGCCTTAAACCTTGGCCGTTCTAGGGAAGGAACTCATCAAACAACCGAGGTGGAGTAGTCTTAAGACCCACTCCTTCATATTACTTTTTCGGGTACCCCTAGGGCATCAAACTATCTCCGAGGAGCTTGGACTATGTGTCTTTCTAGAAGGCCCGCTTCCTTCCAAATCTCAATCCCCAACTCCTATTAGTAAGTTTGACATCCTTCTCTAATTGGTCATTCACTCCCCTTCTTTTGCTGATCTTTAGCCACCATAGCCTTCCTCTTACACTCAAGATCATCGATTTACTATCCTTAAACAATTTCTGTCGGTATGTGCTTTTCCTGCTTAACCATTTTAGGTGGCTTAATCGTTCATGCATAATGTTTTCACTTAGTTTTTCTATTTATTTCAGGTTGCTAGACGTATGTCTGTGCTTCAAGAGGATGCTTTAGGATCATCTAACGAATTGCCCAGGCTTAAAGAGCAGGTTTCTTTGCTTAACGATTACATAATTGACATCTGAATAGTGAGGGATGAGGCTATAAAAGAAAAAGAAAAGCTCACTAACTCACTTAAGGGAACACAAACTTTACTTCATAAAGAAAGAAATGCCAAATAGATTTTAGATGATAAGGCAAAGGCTTTGGAAATAACACTTGAAGAAGCTGGCATGAGTATAACACCCCGTAATTTGGCATTAGTTATTTAAATTAGTTAGTTGGTTAGTTATTTAGGCTCCAAAAATGGAATTAGTGCAAACGATCGAATTTGACCATGAAACTTGCACCATTATGTTCGCGGTGAATTTCTAAGAAACTTTCATATGTGGGGTTCTGCGATTGGAGTCCAAACGAAGACGTTATGGATGAAAAACGAATTTGGAAAGAAAATAAATAAACAAGTTTAAATTAACTTTTGTAATTAACCATTTAGGGCCCATAGGTCGACCCGCATATTGGAGCCGTCGATCAAAGGCGGTCGACCCTTAGGAAGGGGGCAGTCGACTACTTCATGCGTGGAGGCTCCAATAACCTAGGCCGTGTATGACATCGATTTAATATGTTTTGATCCAATTGTCGAAGTTGATTCTTACGCCTATAAATTCAGGCCTAACCCTTCCTTCTCTTTTCATATTTTTCTAGAGGCAGTAGCGAAGCTCTACTATTTATTCTTCTTAACTTTCTTTCTAAATTATAAATATAAGATAATTGTATTTACATTCACATAAACTGGAGAAGAATAGAAATCTAAGTGAAGAGAAGAGAATCAAATATTTGCGTATTTGAGGCAATATATATATATATATATATATATATTCTCTTCCAGTCCCAATCTCTTTTCAGATCTGTAATTCTAATGTACGTATATACCTTTTACATTTATTTCTTGGTTTAAAAAGAATATAGAGATGAATCAAAGGTTCTATTCCACGTCTGGAGATTTGAATTGCTTTTAAAAGGTAAGTGAGAAATTTTATAGATTGTTATAATATGAAAATTATCCTGTTAGTTTTTATTTTATTTTTATGCTTAACTAGATAATTGTATATGAGTTGTAAGCAAAAAACTGAATATAATAAATATCGCCTACATATTCTTATTTATGAATTGATTTCGAATTATTTACAACTTGATCTGGAGATCAGTCTCAAACGTATGAATTAGAATATTAATTTGAATGAAATTTATTCTAAATCTGAAATGGGTTGTATAATAATGTTATGAATTTGGATTATTACCCTAATCTCGTTGGAATGTAAACTTCTTTATGTTTGGAATTATTCAACTTTAGATCCGTTTAATATTTGTAAATTAGTTTGATTTCTTTTCCTTTTAGGAAAAATACAGCGTTTGATTTAGCAAGGAATAAATGCAAATAAATAGAGAAAGAGACGTGTAAAGTATGAATTCGTTACAGTTTACAATATCTATTTCAGTAATAAAAAAATGATTATTCCTTGTAATTTCAAACGATGTATTTTTTATATTTAGAGTCAAAACTTTTGTTTTGGACTAATATATGGAAATTATAGCTGATAATCTTTTTAGATATGATTCCAACAATCGAACATGGAAAAGAATATTTTAGTAGATATGTACAACTAGAATATATTCAATAAAAATAGATATTTGTATGTATTTTACTACACTTGTAATAAATAAAAATCAAATAATGAAGCTTACATGTAATATTCGCGTTTAGGATAATTAATTAAAGGTAAAGAAATTTAAATGGTTGTAACTCCACTAAATGAAAAATAAATGGTAATAAATATGTAAGTTGCAATAACTTGATAGGGTAACTGGATTGATGGGACTGATAATAAATAAGTTGAATAAATAACAATGGAATTGATATAAAAAATTACTAATTTGAAATTAGTAATTGTTAACCATAAAATCCACCTATGAGCAAAGGCATGAAAGAAGATTGATAAAATACCAGGTTCTGCTGAAATAGCCAGCATGGGTTTCGATAAGGGTCGCGATAGAATGTTTTGAAGGCATTGAAAATGCTTTTGAAAGGGTTGCAGGCAACATGCATTGTCACAAGTGATAAACAGAGGAAAAAGCTTTCGAAAAGAAAAGCGAAGCCACCCTTCCATCTTTTTCGGATCTTTCGACACAGATGGATTAGTAAAGACAGCATTTGAACCCCCTTCGAAGGCAACGAATGTTAGACTCATATGCACGCCAAACCTTTCGGAACCAAGGTTTCACTTTGTTCAAATTGTCCAAAACAACACTTTCAAAAGTAGGCAAAACCTTTCGAACTAGTTAAAGTTAATAATGTCAGGAGAAGGTTTCACATCAGTCCACAAACATGCATCCGAAAGCTACCTGCATCATCGAAACCACTGCTGCTTCAACATCTTCGAAGCCCAAGTAAATAAACTGTCGACAAAGTCGAAAGCTCATATCTTTACTTCTGATGTCAACAGGACAACATGAAGATAAAAGCACATTTTAGGCCTTTTGACGACATCGAAAGTAAATCAAGAGAAAGCTATAAGAAGGGAACACTAAAGAGTTGACAAAGGAGAAGGGTAGATGCAGACCCTTTCAACAAGGTCGAAAGGTCTAGAGTAACGAGAGGGGAAGAATAAGGGTGAGTTAAAGGGTTCGAAAGAGATTCATTTCAACTGCATCGAAAGTAGGAGTTCAACCATGTCGAAAGGCGTGAGGAGGAATACAAAAGAAGCCTTTTGATTAGGTCGAAAGCATAGGCGCAGAAGGGGGTCGACCTGCATCTATGAATAAGACCAAAGGGGTCCATTTTTTGGGACCGGATTTTGGAATCTTAAGCTCATTTCTTTCTTCCTACTTCTTTGCAACTACAAAAACCATTGTAAAGAAAGACTCTTATAATTGTAACTCATTTTGGATAATGATAATGGAAGGATTTTTGGATACAACAAGGATTTCGACAATGAGGAAGGATTTCAACAATGAGGAAGATCATTATGATCATTAGCTAGACTAATGATCCATTGCACATGATTCTATCTTATTCTCTTAACTTCTTATTGTCTATGCAATTCATTAAGACCAACTTGGATATAGACATGCGAAATACACCACCTTCGAAACCAGTCTCAAACAATAGAAAACGAAGATGGTGATGATGTTTGGACATTGATGAGTTTGAAAGACTTGGGAATATCTAGTCCGATCTTATATAGAGTAAAGCAAACAATGCTTAGGCAATCACAATTAGGTATGATTCAAAATGATAGAGCCCCTTTGACATGGTCGAAAGGGGTGTTCCGAAGGGAATCCAACATGCAATTGGCGAGCAAAAATGTAAAAAGGAATTCCTTAGAAAGGAGTCTATCTTCCACTACGTCTGCAACCCTTTCAAAGGGGTTCCCCAATAGAAAGGAACAAAACCAATGGATTCAGATCTTTACTGACTCACAACTAATGGTTATTGAAGTGAAGTAGACATATAAAACAAAGGACTCTAAGATATCTTTATATGTGAAGAAGATGCTGAAAATGCTTGCTTTGTTTGAAGTCCATACGTCATGTTCCAAGAGCGGAAAACCCACAAGTAGATTCACTTTATCCCTCGGTCAAGAGTGAAACCGGTAGGTTAGAGCTTTTTTGGTCATATCCCTACTCGAAAATCAGTCTTAACTCTAACAGATAGACATTCTACTTCATGGCTTTTAGTGCTAAGCATATGAATAAATTATTTCCATAAATGATTAAACAAACAATGCATGATCAAGTCATATAAAGTACGATCAAGTCACATAAGCAAATTCTAATCCCCTTTTTATTATTTGTTACTTTTATCAATTAAAACCTCTTTTATTAGTAAAACTTCTTTTGTTTAATAAAACTTCATTTATGAATTTATACTATTCATTTGTACTCTTTCAATGCTTCAAAAAGTATTCATATACTTACTTCAAATGGTACAAGTATATTCACAAACATTAACAAGATTTCTTACTTTAAATCTTTAATTTTTATATTTTTTTCTAAAATATTCCATACTTATAAATTCCTCCAAAATATCCATTTTAAGGATCTAAGTACTTTCATAAATCGATTCAAAAAGATCTAAGATTAATGGCACTTAAACATTGTCACTACAAACCCAAAACCATTCCATTTATGCTTATATTTAGAACATTCTTTTAAAAATCTATTTAAATTCATAAATATAATTAAAAAGAAGTTAAAGAAGTATGTTATTAAAACATTTTCACAGCAAAACCAAAACCACTTCTCTTATGTTTGTCTTTAAAACATTCTTTTAAAGATTTAAGTTAATATTTGGTTAAGTTGGATAGTCGATTAATCGACCATCCAAGTAAAAACGACCGCTTATAGAAATCACGGTTCGTATACTTAATTTGTTTCTGACATTCCAATTTATACTATCTCCCATTCAAGAGTGAAGCCAAGTAAGTTAGAACACTGGTTGCATATCAAAGCCTTGTCTAGATACTTCATTTTTGAATTTCATAAATAAATAATTCTTGGCTTTTAATGTTAAGTATAGTATTAATGACTTTCATAAATAAGTAAGTAAAACATGATCAACACAGTTTTGACGTTCTCGAATTAACTATTCCTTGATCAAGAGGAAAGCCAATAGGTTAGAGCTCTATTGCTCGTATCCCTACTCGAACATCAATCTTAACTCTTACAAATAGATAACCTACTTCGTCGGTTTTAGTATTAAGCAAAGTTAAGTGCTTTTTGAACAAACAAGTAAACAACAAGATTAACACATTCTTGACATTCCAACTTAATTATTCCTTGGTCAAGAGGGAAGTCGATAGTTAGAGCTCTACTGCTCATTACCCTACTCGATCATCAATCTTAATTCTCACAAATAGATAATCTTCCTTGTCTGCTTTTAGTGTTAAACATAATTGGCCACCTATTTCAAAACTTATAAACACACACACACATATATATATTAATACTTCAAAAATACTTGTAAATAGTTTTTAAATATCTATGTAAAATATTAGTTGAAAATAATTAATTTATAATTTGATAAAAAACATGTTTTATAATTTAAAACTCTTTACTTCCAAAATTCATATATAAATATTAAAAATATATCTAAACTTCAAACCAACTTTAGAAAACTTCAAAATATGTTAGAAAACATTTCCTAAAATATTAAAGAAAAGTACCAATTTAAATACCTTTTTGAAAGACTTAAAATCATAAGCGACTTACTATAGCATTTAATCATATTGTTAAAAGTCCCTATTGAAGAACAATATAGAAAAACACAACCTTTGCAACTAGTTTTTTTGGGAAAATGGTACTTAGATATAACATGTCACTGGAACAACAAACCACAAATCATGTATCAATAAATGTACGAATTATGCTACGCAAGTTTCGAACTTGTGACATCTCACACCAAAGTCGAATCACTTAACCACTGGGACAATGATACTTGTCTTTGCGACTAGATTTAATCACATAAACAAATGGCTTAAGACTTGAAATTTTTACAATAAGTACTAACCATAGGTTACTTGTAAACAATAGAAAGAAACCCTTAAAAATATCTTCCAATTTATTTATAAAAATTTCTGAAAACAAGCTATATTTACAAAGCGTATTTGTAATTACGTTTTTGCTTCAACTTTAGTCATTTTGTTTCACAATTTATGTAACTTTCCAAACCATTTTTTTACTGTCCCATACGCCAAAATATGTATAGAGAACAACGAAATCAAATCATCTTAAGTTAAGATCATAAATCTTCCATTTATGCAAATAAAAGTTAAGGGATATCGAAGTGCACTTATAGTGACTATTCTCGCTTCAAACACTTTCAAACATACCTCAATTCAACATACAATCCAAACAACCATTTAAAAATTAAGTCAAGGTCATGCCACATGTTTAAGATGGTAACAAAAGTGATGTTGTATTATATAAGGTTATTATTTGCTTTCAAAAGGAAAAGGGGTCCAAAGTTTATAACTTTACCAAGTTAATGTCACTTTAACTTTATATTTCAGGCATACAACATATTTACATATTATATACAAAAAAGATACTGAGATAACCCACTTAGGTCCAAGATGAACACATGCTCAAGCAAAACCAAACTCAAGAACGGTTACTACCATCTTCAAACACATAAAGGTTCGACCTTTAGCACCATAATCACAAAATCAAGCTCTCCTCCTCCTTCCATTGCTCACGACCCAAGCTAGATCCCCCTCCTCTTCAATTTTCTTCCACTTTGATTTTAGATCTAAACTTACTAAGATGTTCTAATATGTTGGTGAAAGTTTGGTGGAGTCTAGAGAAAATTTGAGTTAATTAGAGAAAGTTAGTAAAGAATAAAGTAGACCAGTGCTAATCCACTTCCATCATTTTTATATTTTAATTACATTTCAAGCTTTTGTAAATTATGAAACCCTTAAGAGTGTACTTGTAGGTTTATACAAGAGGTCATTACCACCTTCTACCTTCCATAAAAGGTCACAAAGGAGCGTCCCTCTCACATGCTATCTTTACTTTTTACACCTTTTACTCAACACTTAAGACTTTCCAAAAAGCTTAAATATCTTCTATGACATCATCCATAACATGATCAAAATCTTTATTTTCATAAACGATAAAATACTTTTGTTTCATTTTAATGATTTCTTAAGAAAATAAGTGTATATAAAAAAGTTTGAACAACTTTTAACAAGTAAAAAGCTGTTTATCGATAAAACTGTTTTCAATCACATTATCGATATTTCTAAAAAGTAATTATTTTTATAAACAATTTTTCAAAACAAGTTTATCATCATTATTTATGATTTAAAATGGGGTTAATAAGGTTATTAAATAAATTTAATAGCACTTAATCCAGTATTAGAATATTTACATAATTCAGATAACTAAATACAAATTGACCGAAATTTCGGGCCATTACATCTTATATTTAATTTCTTTGTATTTAAAATGATAATAAAATAAAATAAAAATAAAAAATATACAAAAATCACTATACAATGTTGCAATTATAGAATTGAAATCCTTTTATTTAGAAGTTATGGAAGATAAATTTAGAAATTAAACGGTAAAAGATAAATTAATTTTCTGTAGTCTTACATATATCCGATACTTCTATATTTAAAATGACAAAGGATAAAAACAGGGAGTAAAAGATAAAAGTTAAATTATTTTATCATTCTAAAACATTAAATTGATTAAAGAAAATATAAAAATATAAAACAATATTTTCGTCTATTAGTTTAGAAACATAAAAAAGGTTCACAATTAAGTTTGATATGTTAGTACTTTATATTTAATATCTTTATACATAAATTGAAAAATATAAAAGATAAAAGTTAAATTAGTTGATAAAATTTTATCAGCATATATTTAGATGATTATTATGTCTTTATATTTTATATAGAATAGTATACTAATTCTCCTTAGATATTAACATTCAATAATTCAAATAAAAAAAATCCATAGAATTGGTTTTAAAAAATACATATAACTAAATTTCCTTCCTAAAACAAACCAAGGATAACATTCATAAATTTATCAGTATTTCTAATTTCAAAGAAAATAACTATTAAAATTCATCTGCTAATAATAATTAACATTATGTATTCTTTATTTTTTGTTGTAATTACACAATTTACTTCATTCTATCTAGACTTTTAACGTGGAACGATCAGAAGTCGAATCAATAATACGAGGTTTAGGGTTTAATCATGCAATAGTTTACTACAACTAAACAATCATATATTTGAATTAAATTGAAATGATATCATTTGTTTGTAAATTAAAGCATCATCCTACTTAACTAATGAACTTAATTAAATGACAATCATTGAACTTAATTAATAATATAATATGATAAAACTGAATTAAGTCATGGCTATTACATGCAAAATATATGTTCTTTTAAAGCATACATCTTATGATCTTAATTAGGTCGTGGCTTAAAACACATCCAAAGAAGAAAATCTATTACGTTTTCAAATAAAATATTATTAAATTGCAGCAATGTATGTCAAGAATTGTAGAACCAATTAGGTATTAAATTCTTTGTTAAAACGTTAATTTTATCAGATATATGCTGCCAGGAACCTTAATTCTAATAATCAGTCGTCTTTGTTTATTTTTGTCAAATCCACTTAGATATATGGTATGTATGATCAATCTCTGGGAATAAAATAAGAAAGATTGGTATCTTTGGTTTCTAGACCAGCAAAAAGAAGAAAAATAAAGGCAAAGGGTAATCTTTCTTTACTAGTTTAGTACCGTATGATTATATAAATAATAACAAAGCACTCCACAAAAAGGGGAAGATGGCTTGAATTTACATATACTTTTGGCAAGTATAAAAAGAGCACCTTTCCATAACGTAATTTGTGTCAATCATGACAATTTTTTTCCTTAAAAAACAATGCACTACGGTAAATTTCTGTATTTGCAAACCCTAATCTGATACTGCCTTAATAATCATACGATACCTCCAATATATATAAATCCCATGTACAATGCAGTAGTTGTCATAAGTTAGTACTGTAGAATTAGCTCCATCAAAATAATAGAAGATGGCAGACAATGAGCCTATCAGCGTGCAATTGTACGTTGTTTTCATATGCATTTTGTCCTTCTTTTTCTTTAGCATGCTTATGAAGCAGAATCAACCTCTTGCGCCTGGGCAAGCTTATTCAAGTGGCGGTCCAAACATGCTTATTCTTCTTGTGGTCGCTGCAATAGTCTTTTTTCTATTTATCAGCTTCAAGCAGCAGCAGCATTAAATTGCATAACTGGATATCTGCTTCTTATTATAATTAGCTAGTTTTAAGAGGGAAGTTGATGGCTTATATGTTTCAAAGGGTTAATGTAATTTTTTTTTTGTTGTTTTTTTCTAAAGTTTAGTTTCCTTTCATGATTGCAATGTCAGTTTTTATGATATAATTTTTAATGTTATTTGTTGCCGTCAAATTTAGTGGAGAAATCCTCTACTTCCAGTTTTACCTTTCTTATCCGTTCTATTTCATCATCTTCCAATTGTACAAGTATCTGGTATGACATTATAAAATATTTCGATAGTTTGCATATATGTGAAAGTGGGTTGCAGTTCTATTTCTATGCCTTTGTTTTCAAAAGAAAATTGAACTGACATGTTTGTCCACTGCATATATTTATGCCATGGAGATAAAAGAGTATTAATGCTTAAATTTTAGCACAGTATATTAGGCACGCCAATGTCTAAATTATCTGTATAGTTAAAAGAGCATAGGTGAATTTCATTTTACTAATTAATTTAGTTTTATGTATATTCCTCGTATGTAAAAACAATAACTACAAAATGTCCACTATTAAAGTTTCATATTCAAGTTTACAAAATTTTATTATTAACTCAATCTATAAAGGATTTGGTTAAATAAATTTATATGTATTAGGATGTAAGTTTACATATAATGAATTAACTCAAGTTTACAAAATTTTATTATTAACTCAAACTATAAAGGATTTGGTTAAATAAATTTATTAACTCAAGTTTACAAAATTTTATTATTAACTCAATTTTGCTTATAGGTATAATGAATTAGGATGTAAGTTCAGTTTATTATAGTTAAATTTAGTTAATAAAGGATTTGGTTAAACAAATTTCCTTTTTACAAATTAATTTGGTTTCATATTCCTTATTTGTGATATAAATAGTAAATGTAGAATGACCCCTAATTAAGTTATATCCTTTTATTTGATAGTAAAGTTTATATTCTAATTTACAAACTCTAACTAATACATATAAATTTATAGTTCGTTTTTTAGTTATATGAATTAGCTACATAAATAGCAAATAGAGATATTCTATGTAATAAATTTCAATATAGGTAATAAGATCACCACAAGAAAATGGTCTACTAATGACACGTGGAGACACTGCCCTTAGTTAAAATAAGTCACTATTTACACTATCACTTGGTACCTTGTATCTAAATACATAGTAAAAATTTAGGGGAATAAGTTCACCTTCGTATTTCTTGTTCGTTAAAACCGTAAACCTCTTTTCTTCGTTTAATTCGGAACCCAAATTCCTCCTAAAACTAATTTCATTAATATAATCTTGTTTATACCATTCTCGGTGATTAGCATCATCAAAGGTAAGATTTCTCTATTGATTAGATTCTCTTAAATTTATCGATTCAACTTGATTCTTGCTAGCAACATATATGTTATTAAATTATTTTTTAGGGGTTGTTGTTTTTGATTTCATATTAGTTTTATGTTCATTGTTAGCTCTCTTATATTAATCAATCCTTACACAATCTTCTCCTTTCGAAAAAATCAGGGGAGATCCATTGACTAATATCTCTTATGTATGATTTTGTGTCACCAAATTGTGTTCAAATAAAATTTCTTTTCTTTTGATACGAAGTAATTTGTTGTAAATATCTTGCCAACTCCTCTTATCTGTTAAATATTAGTAAAGCAGAGGAATTTTCTTCTCTTTCTCATTAAATCTAGGAATTTTCTGCTCTCTCCTTAATTCTCTCTAAATATTTTATTATCAAATCCCAATAAATTTTTACACTTATAATTATTACAAAATTCTATTACTCTCTAAACATAATTTTCTACTAGTGAAACTAAGTGTCACATGAAATAATATTTCCTAAGTTATTGTAAGAAGCAGTACATAATATAAGCTATTCTTATTGTTTGTGTATAAACAGAGTCTGATAAAGTTTAGATCGATGAAAACAATAGTTAAATAGGTAGGAACAATTAGATCAAGTGCTATTATAGCCGTAAAAGGGAAAAATAAAAGAAATCTTTTTATTAATTTGCATTAGATCTAATTTTATGTTTACATGAATCTACAATTTATGCTAACTCCTATTTAGTAATCATTAATAAAAGATTTTTTTAATATATTTTGTTTATGCCAACTCATATTAGTTTATTTTATTTATCTATTTATTTAATATATTTTGGCAACGATAATTTTTTTATTCGATTTTAAAATTTATGTTATATATATATATATATATATATATATATATATATATATATATATATAAAACGTATATATACATATATACATTTTTTTGCGAAATATGGGTACATTTATTAATAACTAATAATTACAAGTACATTCATTTGTGTAATGCAGTAACTCAAATACACAACGCTTACATTCACAAACCCTATGTCCAACAAACAACCCAATCCAGCCCAAATACTAAAGCCTATATTTGACCAATAAAAAGTATGGTACGTTCCTGTACATAACACAACCATTGTACATATAAATGTTTCCTATGTACGAAAGACAAGTAGAACCCAAGCCTATTGCAAGGCGCATGACCTATTCTTGCTTCCATATCACCTCTAGTCCAGGTAGGTTTGTCCCAATGTCCGGAAGTCACGGCCGTTATGACGAAGTGAAAACACAGCCATCGTATTCTCATCTGCATTGGTTTTGGCATAATGACCACACATTCTCTTGACGAAAACACAGGGATGACATATACATTGAACGCTCACCCTAAATTCAAACCACTTATATCTGAATAGTTGTGGTACTTGAACCCACCATGGATATGATTTCATCCTTAGTTGCAATTTCCTGATGCTCACAGTTTATAAAATACACAGTTTAATAAAAGAAATAGTAAATTCATGCACCTCAGCACCGCATTCGAAATCAAACCAAAAGACGAAATAGAAACCTTAGTCTCTATTGTGATGAGTATCAATTTAGTCGATGAGTAAAGAACTACGCAGCCCTAGATACAATTAGATTGGCCTCGTTCGCCATGTCTAAGGGTCACGAGTCTTTGGCCTAGGTTATGCCTTATTCAATTTGTTGCCCGACCAACACATGTTGACTATGATACTCCAATTCTTGGCTTGAATGCAAAGCGGATGGTAATCGAATAATACAGCGTTCATGTACCATGATAATCTTCCAAAACCTATTTGCGAGTGTTTTGAAAACTTTCAATGCAACAACTACGGAAATTTAGATCAGAACCTGATGTTTATATATATATATATATATATATATATATATATATATATATATAATGTGTATTTATTTGAAACTTGAAATCATATCGATTTGGACTAATTCAAACATATAAAAATCATTTAAAAAATAATTCATACATCTATTCTTTTAAAACTGAGCTAAAAATTTCCTTTTTTTATTAACAAACCCAAGAATAAAGAAGGAAATAATTTATTTGTTAAGGCTGAAATAAAAAAATGATTTTTTTTTTAAATCCAAAAAATTAAATTATTATATATATATATCCTATATATGTGCATAATGGCTGAGAGCATATTTATAAAAGAACTAACAATATATATATACACATACACACACAAACAAACATTCGTACGTACACATATATGTATGTATGTTAATCATGGTATATACATGATTTATTTTTATTCAATTATTCTATGATTATTTTATTTTTTGAAAAATCATGAATTTGGGGTGAAAATAGCACATGAATAAACATTTAGAAGAATCAGCATTATTTAAAATAAATTATGCACCTTTTCGATTTGCTAGTTATCGACACATCGGTTGCTAGTTGTCCGTCTTGGATTGCTATTCCTTCTCCTTGAAATTGGTGTGTAAATCCCAACTTCAATGCTTTCGCTAATTCTTTAACGTAGGCTACAATTACTTCATTTTTTTATGCCGACCGAAATAGGAGAGGTTAGGGCTATTTATAGCGACCATAAGATCAACTATCTTCCTTTCCTCTCTCTTTCGAATCCAGATTTCATCTAGACTAATAGATCAACCCTAATGCCTCCATTTTCCACTTGTCATAGCCAGCCATACCCTTCAATAACCTTATGTAGTGTCAGACCTAATTAATATATAATATATTATTTAATTATCTAAGCTCATATATTTAATTAAATCGGTACATAACTATTATATATTATTTTAATTAATTTCAAGGATTTAAATAAATAATTAAAATGCCATAAAAATTTAATACAAAATTTATATTAATTTATTTTGTTATTAATTTATAAAAATTAATTTTGAATTAACTGAACTCGAAAATCAGCTAACTCTATTGCGTTCACTTCCTACTATGAACTTAGTCCTTATTTAGTATTTAAACAATTTAAATACTAATGCATGCTAGAACTTTGCTAAAGTACAATATCAAACACAGTTCAATTGCTTATAGATCATTTAGGTGAAATCTAATTTTTAATTTTTGTCACGCTACACCTCGTAACGATATTTGTGCACATTTTCTTTTCGTCGTCACTATATCACTAAGATATCTAGAGTTTGGTCAATGGTTAAAAAATTACAATAATATCCCTTATTAATTGTATGTATCACTTTAAAATCCTTGGTTCAATCCGATAACATTCACCAATTAACCAATTTTACCTTTTCCTGAGGTTATGACATTGAGTTGACTACCAATTACAGTGATACTGACATTCTATGTTGAAGTACATGAATCATCTCTTGAGTAGATTTTTAATTAGGTGGTTCAATTTGCACCCAACAATGGTCAAACATGACGAAGATGTCATGTGGTAGAACATAATTAAAGTACAACCTAATTACTTAATATCAACAGTACTATCAAGTCTGAAGACCACTCCACGTCGTTACATGGGATATTCCAGTTGACTTAGTTGTATTAACCTATACGAGACTCTCAATTAGTCAATATGTGGTTGTTTAAAACAAAAACAAGCACATAATCACTTGATGTTCTCAACAGTCATGAGTAATTCATCATTCATCGCATGGAGAGCATTACGTACACCAGTCTCAATGAATTTATCGATATCTTTTTCTCGATATATCCTACTAGGAATAGTTAAGGATAATTGTTTGAACAATGATACAAAACTTGCGGTTAATTACAACTGCAATCTATAAAATACATTTCCTTAGTATTTTCTACTTATATATGTTTGAAATATTAATGTCATTACTGACATCATAATATAACAACACATGCAAAAGAAAACAAAACCATAATCATACTTTATTTCAAACAAGATTCTATTACAATAGTAAAGCTTTTTAACAATTTGGATAATTACCTTTAAGAAACACCCTTAACTCTATCAATCACCTATTTGCACTTAAGGCTAATTTTAGAGCGTCATATACATACTTTCAATAAGTCTACTTAAATTATGTTGAGAAAGGAACTTAATGAATGGATTTATGAAGTTATCCTTAATATCCACTCTCTTCACAATTATCTCTTCCTAGCTAATAAATTGCCTTATCATATGGAACTTACATAGGATGTGTCTCGACTTCTTATAAGCTCGAGGTTCCTTGGAAATTACTATTACTACATTATTGTCACAATATATCATCATACCTTTAATGTTTGAGGTCACTTTTAGAACTTTAATGAATTTGCACATCCACACTTTTTTTTATGGCATTGTTTAAAAAGATGTACCTAGTCTTCATGGTAAAATAAGACATAACTTATTCGAAAATTTTCCAACTAATGGCCCTTCCATTAAGGGTAAATACGAGTCCAAGGCTAATTTTTTTTTATCGTATGCATCACTTCGAAAACTTGCGTCCGAGTACCAATTCATAAGGAGTTTGTTGTTTCCATATATAAGACGCAAATCCTTCATATTTCTCAAATACTTCAAGATGACCTTAATCATTGTCTAATGATTTTTCCCCGGACTTCATCGATATATCCTAATTGTAGCTAATGCGAAAGCGACGTCTAGCTAAGCATATGATAGAGATGAGGATATGCCTAAGGAAAAATTCTGTAACTTATTGTAAATTATTAATTCTGTAATAATATTTGATTCAAAATAAATGGAGTTTTTCTTTCTATTATATTATTTTCACAATGTGTTATGTTATTAACATTTATTTAATTTAAAATGATATATTTTGTGATAGTAATTACAATATGTTGTAATCATGAGAAATTTGACACAATAGGAATAACATATTGTTTTAAATACTTATAATCAAGATGTATCGAAACAAGATATAGATACATCCTTTGAGAATAGAGTACACCCTCCAAATGTTGGATAGTATATTACTCATAGCTACTGGAGGCACCAAAGCGTTACATACTAATGGTCATTAGATAAATATGAAATGATTCATTCGATAGTTTTCAGTTAGTTAACAAAACAAAGGTCAAACAGAGAATATCAAAGTGACAATATTGTAATGTTTTGTTGAATTGAATAACTTTAAACTTGAATGTGGATATCCACTTTGATTATAGTTAAATCGGGACACAACGTTCATCGAATGACTATAATTAGGTTTGAGTTGATGCACTAGAAGTGAAACACTATCCAATAAAGAATTTATCTACTTGGTTATATGATGTTAGTACAAGGATTAGGTTTAGTCAACTTAAAGTAAAGTTTTTGGCAGAATAATCTGGTTTATTATTATTATTATTATTGAACTCAAGGATTCTATGTTTGGATTACATGAGTTGTATGTAGATGATATTGGAATTTTGACCAATACTGAATTGCATAAGTCCTAATATGATATAGTTTTAACAAAGAGAATTGGTGTAAATAATTGTCACCACTAGGGATACGTAAACTATGTAAGCGATAAATTCGACCAAACTGTCACACCACTAGCTAAATTGACGTATGAACATTAATATTTGAATTGTTTAATATAAATCATTTACTGAATTTACACCTATGAGTCACATAACTGCAATGATGAATACTCCAAATATAGCTTGATTAAATTAAATTATAATCTTTTAGCAAGCTAGCCGACTTTATAATGGGACATGCCACTGTATTGAATAATGAAAATAGGTGTTCTACTCATGCAAATAACAACTATGATAGTTTTATAGTGGCTATACCACTGAACAAATAAAATTCATGTGAGAGACAAAGGTTAGGAACTACTGCTATCGTCGGTCTAAACTACTAATGTCCATGACCATCCCACTTATATGATATATCCAAGCAATTCATACAATCATACCATAGAATCGAATACTCAACATTAATGCACATATCTTCCATGCACAGATACACATACATCTCCATAGCACATATCCTTTTGATTATTCTCCAACATACAACTAATAATGCCAACCTTATATCTTAATGCATATACAAACAACTCAGCACTTCCTTCCCAACACAATATTCCACTTAGCATTTTATCAAACATAATATGTGCAAAAAACTATCACCCTTTCAACACATGGTCATATACATTCACAATGAACGATCTTCAAACAATAAACAACTCAACTATATCCAGCACACATATATCGCGATTGCTTACTCCAATGATTATTACACCAACTACTCATACAATCACCAATGCTATTCATCATCAGTGCGCAAAAATTTATCAAGTGAAACAAGTATATATACATAGAAAAAATCATCCATTACCTATCCAAACAAACAAAACATCCCACATGCGCATAGCCACAAGCACGCAGATACAACCACCTACAATGAAATGTGCAGCATTGTTAGGTAAATGTTCTAACATCATCGATAAAAGGACCTCCTTGTCGGAGAAATTACATAGGGTGTTGTGTAGGCGACGGGGTTGGGTGCAAACTAGGGTTTGATGGAGGATGGTAGTGAAGCTCGTCTGGTTTGAGTGCAAGCTTTTCTTCTAGTGGTACTTTCTTCAAGCTGGCAAGAGAGGAGGCTTGATCTGATGAACGCTTGGGTTCTAGTGAACTCGCACGACACAATGGCCGAAAAACAAAATGAGAGAAGAGTGATAAAGTGGGAGAGAATGGAGGGGACAGCGCTTGAGATCTAGACGGCAGTGATAGGAAGACGACGGCGTGATGGTCTGAGAATGGCAGCGCTTTGGCGTAGAGGAAGTCGAGTAATGCAAAATGAGGGGGTTCTAGCAAAGATGGCAGTCGATTAAGCGAGGTCTCTAATGTCCCGTCGAGTCACCATTAAGAGCCATTATAGACTGCATACAAATTCTTCATTTTGAAAACGGACAAAATCAATTCGAAGCTTGCTATAGGGCCGAATATGCAAAGTGAGTATTGTGCGACGTGTAATCTGATAATTAAAGGGTCATTATTACCAACATTTTTGGATCTAAATTTTCGTGCCTTGTGGCATTTTCGAATCTATTCATACATCAAAAATCACTTATCATATGCTATTATTTTGAAAAAAAAATCTATTATCAAATTATCTTCTATTAATTTTATATCTTTTTCTTATATCACATCAAATTCAGATCAATTATATAATCTAATCTATACATTTTTTACGAACAAGTTACTGATTTTTTACCATAAAACCTAAAATATCAATTAAGACAGCTTTTACAACTAACTGATCTAATTTAGAAGTATTTAATTTCTTTCCTAAAATTATAGTTGATTTTATTTAATTAAGGCGTTATTTTAAAAAAAAATTAAAGACATTTATAATACTAATGCAAAAAATCAAAGTTCATTTCATTGAATTTTAACTTCATTTATTTTTAGGAATTTCTTATTTTGTATAGATAAGTTTAAGTTTCAAAGAGGGAAGATGACAAAGATAACGAAGATGAAAAACAAGGGTAATTTTGTTAAAGTGATGGTGTATGTAAAGTAAATTTTGATGTAGACTAGTTCATTATATTTTTCGATGAATATTAGGAGATTATTGGTGCATGAATAGAATTAGCCTTAAATGTATTCAAATATTAATTTTCAAATGCAATCATGATCCACCAACTAATTTTGCTTGTGATATAGTAGTTCAAAACTAAATTTTTACTTATTTCAACTTGAAAAAACTTTTACCTACTAAAGCAACACCAACAATTATTCAATAAATAACGTAACTCCTTCAACTATTTGCTTTCAATGGCTTTGAAATTTGGTATTCCTAAAATTCTTTCATAGGTCTTAATTTTATATCTTCAATTATTTAACTCATAAGTTCTATATCTTCATTTATTATGCTTTCAAACCCATTTTCTTTAAATTTATTTAAGAAATCTACAAATTCCTATATTTTAACAATTTCAATATCCATTTTGTTAGCTTGAAATTTTTTGGTTACCTGGTTACTGTTATTCAATGTATTGTTGTAGATGCATAAACTAATTAAGAACTCAAAATATTCTAATTCATTGTGATAGATCCTTAGCGTCCACCATCATGAGTTTGTAGAGTTATTTGCCATTCCAGTTAAATCATTTCTTAATTCCGACGATTGATTTGTATAGCTTTTACACTTTCTACGTTACTTTCCCATGATTGCTAATATTAACTTTAGAGTAAGACCTTCTACGAAATCTCTAATCGTTTCCCACTTATAATTGAGTCAAAAATATATAAAAATCACTTGAACATAAAAGAAGATGAGTAATATATATTTTTTCGGCCACTTTGAAACCAAAATGTAGAATAATGGCAGTTAGGATTTTTATCCCGGCCCAATTTCATCAATTTTCTCTTTCCTCCTCTACATAATCGATTATTCCTCTCCACTTCCACTTTGAAATAGACTTCTACATCTGAAACTCTTCATCCGTTCTTTCCCTTTCTGGTCTTTCCCTAGCTGCCTTTTTCTGCTTCGAGCTTCTAGTTTTGCTAATTTCTTCTCCTATAAATGACAACTCTCCTTGTCAAATCTAGTATTTCTCGATGCCTCCTTTTTGTACAACCTCCTCCATTTTCCTCTCGTCTCCGGCCTAAAATTCCAGGTGAGTTGGAACATCTAGAGTTCGATATGGTTGCCATATTTCACGATTTCGTATACATTGCCTCGAAGAGGTGAAGGCTTCATGCGTGTGCTTCGGTCTAGGTTGGGTTTCATAGGTTGCATTTGGTGTTGTTCTTTATCCTATAGCTAAAGATTTGTCAATTTATGATGGCATTGGGTAGAGTTGTGTGGCGTTTCTGGGGGTTGAGTCGGTGTGGTTGCAGTGTTTTTGATACTTGGTTCATTTCTACTTTTTGTGTATTACTACCTTGTGCTTTGTTTCTATTTGTTCTTCGGCTTCGGAGTGTCTACCCCTCCAACCTCATCGACTAAACTCCCTGTGATTGCTCAGCAGCAATTGAGTATGTTTTTGGTGTGGCTTAATATAGGGTTTGTATGCCGCTGCTGTCAACTTCTCCTTAGCTAAAGGATTTCGTGACATCGTTGTAGCTTATGATATTCATATTGTTTCTGTACTGGCGATGTTCCAAGCATCATGTTATGCAATTGTTCTCCTTGTGTATACATCTTTAGTGCCTATCTGGGCTTTTGATTCTAAGTATAGTGTGTTTGCAACTGCGGTTAAAAGTGTGTGTGATTTTTGACCCTGTGTAATTTACTGTTAGTGTTTCATTTCATAAAACTTGAGCAAGTTTGTAACTCATCGTGTATGTTTCATGTCATATAGCTTGAGTAAGTGGGTAATTTGTTTTGGGCTATGTAAGTGTGTGTTTTAACTTGTAATTGTTGAGGTATATCGACCTCGCACCAGTTTTATCTTTCAATGAAATGGTCCACTATAAAAACCAGCTTTCCTTACACACACATACATATATACATACGTACGTACACACACAATCATATTCCTACTGATTTTTTCATATCACCCAGACCATGATTTTAAGTCATGAGATTCACAAGAAATATAGAATGATATTGGTTTTTGATTAGCAAGTTTCTTTTGTACACATTGATTTTTGTCTAATACCAAATACAAGTTGTTTATTATTGGGGTGAATAAGATAAAACTAAATTTAACAAATAAATATCATTAAGTATAACATACACTTCCTATCTAATCCATTGCCATATGATTGACAACTCACATCATGTTATTAAGTAACGATCTATTAGGAATATGCTGTTATGGTAATGGTAATAGTTACCGGTATGAGAAATCTATTATCGTACTGATACTATTGATAAATCAAAAAATGGCTACCAATAATTTACCATTACAATTGGTAAGTGATAGCTGGTATACTCATAAACTGATAAGCCAGTGATCGGTAATGGTAAATTTACCAGTACATAAATCATTAAATTTTTATAATGATAGAAAATAAATATTTGTTTTCGATTCTAACTCTATAAATATTTATATCAATATTTTGACTTATTTTAGTTGACATAGAAATTTTTCTTTATTTACATCAATATAAACAATAACTTTGATAATCTTAAGCTTTGTACCTAATAAAACCAAAAAATAAACATCATTACAAAAAATAGCAATACAAATTTCTTCTTAAAAACTGATTTACCTTCAAAAGTGTCCATGGTTTGGATTAATTTAAATAGTGAAAAACAAAATTCATATGACTGGTAAATTTACCGTTACCACTGGTTTTGCTGTTTCTTTACCATTAAATTTACCATCAACAATGGTAGGTTTACCGTTACTATACCAATAACATTGGTATATCGATGTAGCTCAATATTGGTTACCAATTGCTTGGTATTGGTATCGTACTAGTAAATTTACCACTATTGTAACAGCCCTAATTATAACACTTTCAAGCTTTTCAAAACCATACCCCAATGTATCACTAACATCTATAATCTAAGAAAAAACTCTTTCATCTTGGTAGCATTTTCAACATCAACAAATCTTACAATAATCGGCGTTTGTTCTTTATGATTCAAATTCAAGGTAAAATTGTATATTATTAAATAATATTTTGCTTTTACTATTTCCGTAAGCATTATTGCTTTAATAATTTTTCCAATAAAACAATTAATTCATTGTAAATAGTAAATTACTGATTGTTCATTCTGTTTTTACCACAACTTAAAGATGATATGTAACGCCCTGCCTCTATATATACATATACTACTAAAGAGTAATACTAAGTAATATTGTCTAGTAATACAGAGAATAAGGTTTTTAAAAGTGATCTGATATGAATATTCCCTTGGACTAACACTGACACATAATTCTTACAAAAAAAAAATTAGGGATCTGAACTAAATAATTGACATGTACAGTCTCGACACAAGCAATAAGCACACAGGTTAAATTAAATCAGAACAATATACAATATCAGTCATAGTCACATATTATAGCGAAATACTATACATAGTATACAAGTACAAAAGTACGAGTCTATAAAATAACAATGCTAGACTCACATATCTAATATATACAATATCACATCCAAAACTAGTACAAGGCTACTATGTAAAGTAATATACATAGCATACCATACAAAATATATCCATACATGCACATAAGGTAAACTCAAACTGTCAAAAATAGTTTATCCCTATGCTAGCACACATGTCCAAGGTCAGTGAGTCCCGGTACCTGTAGAGTCTCAGCCAGACCTAAAATATTATAAAAATAAACGAGTCTGACTATATCTAATTTAAAAGCGTTAAAATAATATATAACTACATATAATTACAGAGTTGTATAAAATATGCCAATCTAAATCAATCAAGATATATCACAAAATAATCACAATTCAATGAAATACTCAAGTCTATCATGGACTATCATACGCAAATGTGGTGACTCACATATGTCTATTTCAAATCAATGGAACTATAATAATTCCACATAAGGATATCACTAAATTAAAGGTATGGTCTCCTCCGGGACAAATCAGAAAGGTACGTCCCGTCCTAGTACGGTCCCTCCTGAAAAAATCATAAAAACACGATGTAGCTACTAGAAAGCTATTACTAATTGCTATCTTTTCTTAGGCAACATGAAATCATGATGTAGCCACTAGTAAGCAACTAAATGCATAAGCACGAATCATACTTTAGCCATCAGTAAGATACTAAATGTATGGTGATAGCCAGTCACCCATAAAAGCCTATGGCGACCATCAATTAATTTCTAGAAGAAGACAGCATACTGGAACTGTTTAGTAAGTTATCAGGATCACCAATAATCAACCGAATCCTTAAAATTAAACGATAATCATGATCGTAAAAAATGAAGAGTTATATTTCTCTTGGGGATCTATCAGCCCATATAGCCAAACACCTAAGATAATGCAACTCTAAAGTGTTAATCACTATCACTTTAGAAATTACAAGAATTTCAATAAATGTTCTATACCACCTTGTGATACTCAATTACTTACTAAAGGCTAGTAAATTCCACTCAATATACTATATTCAACAAGTTACAAAATAAGTGGAAGAATTATGCAAAAAGTCTCATACCAATCTATATGATTCGACCGTCTATTAAAATTCCTCATTTCATAGAAAAGCATGAAATCTCAGTAAATCTCAAATCTATAATAAATAAAATAGTTTTAAAATAATTAAAACCTTATAATTATTGCTAAAAATGAGTAATTTATTTTGAAATATAAATATGAAATTTGCAAAGGCTAAATCAATATTTTTTCGAATATACTTCTTGTATAAGGCTTGAAAGAATATATATATATATATATATATCTGTGTGTATATGTATATTTATTTAATTTTAAATAATATTCCTTACAAATATTAATAAATTTTCCACTAATCATTTTCAAACCTTGTAATTATTTTTCAAAAGAGTTTTATATTCAAGGGCTTTTGAACTCTTTAAAAATCATTTAAATACCCTTGTTATAACTAAAATCACTTGAAATTCAAATTATTACTGTCATAACAGCTTTTATGAAATAATACCATATCTTATCTTATGCTACTAAAACATTTCCAAAATTATAATATATTTATTATATATATAATAGTAAATTTAAAAGGCTTTAAGAATAAATATTACACATCTTAAAAAGCTTTGAACAGAAATTTTGAAATAAGAAATAGGTTAAGAATATAATATAATTTAGATATATTCTATAAACTAAAATCCAATAAGGATCAAAATATATAAAATCTCATTTGAAAATCTTTTATAAACATATAAACAATAAACCCATCAAGAATGCAATTTCTAGAGCCAACATTGATGTATAAAATGTCATTCTATGATATGAAATATTTAATGTTCCGAGTCGCTTTCCGACAACTTTCGTCACACAAACAATGTATGTGCTTTTAGCCATCAACCCAAACTTTATATGATTAATAATTGTGATTACTAGCAGCTTTTGCTTAATATAGAGTTTCAGCAGGATTATAGAGATAGCAACGACTATTTTAACATCCATAGGATCAGAAATTCAGCTATAAATTTGTTTTTAAGCATGCAACATTTTAAATATAGGTCCTGTGAGGATTTACTCACCATATAATCAATCAAACATAAGCATGCAAGAATATTACATCCAATGTAATCACTAATAACCAAAGATTATCGAAATTCCTAATTGAGATAAGGCTTGCAATAAGGGATATAATTATTTTAGATATATATGTGTGAGTTAAATAAAATAACTCACCTTAACTCAATGCTTCCGAGATTTCCATTTGCATTTGCTTGCCAACAACATCCTTCTCTCCCTTCATCATCGTAGCCTAGCACATGCGCCTAGAAGCTACCTTCGCTATTGCTAGCCGTCATCTTTACACCATCAGCCGTCGCAGCAACAACGTCGATGCCCACTGCTTCCTTGCCTGAGCCACTTTTAGTTACCATCACCACATTAAACTCAATCACCACTTCCTTGCATGCGACCTCTGTGCATCAAATCCATCGCTCTCGCATTCGTCATCTTCACCAGACATATCGCTTCCTCCGCTCTAGGTCGCCGTCCTCTTCAACACCGCGGCCTCCCATTCTTGCATTAATCGCTGCAGGGTTGCCTTGCTCAAGCGACTTCACGCTACGTTTATTTTCTTTCGTTTCTAAAATCACAATTTTTTAATTTAGGGATTTTTCAAATTTAGGGATTTCGAATGGAAAATAAAGAAGGCATGTGATTGGCTATGTAAAAGAAAAGAAGGGATAAGGAATGAGCTTGGGTTTAATTTCTTTAGGCTTGATTTTTAGTCCCATTTAAACTTTAATTGATTTCCTTCACATTTGAACTCTAATTAGTAAATCTTGCCATCTATTTAAAATTATATCTCAATCTAATTTAATTTTTTTCACACTTCATTATGTGAAATATAATTTGATAACAAAACAACATAATTCAACTTAATTTCATTGTATTTAATTATTTAGTATGGTGACACAAATAAATTTATTCATTCATTATTATTATTGTTTAAAATATTTCAATTGTACAAAAATTATTTACTACATAAAAACATTTCATCTCTAATAAAATACTTTATTTAATTAATTAAAAATATTTTTTCAGATTAATATTATAATAAAATGAATTCAAACATTTTTATTTTAATTAAGTTTACAGCGTAGAAAGTAGGGTTGTTATATGATATTTCATAATTTGATCAAATTCAGCTATAATTTCTACGTATCGAGAAAAGTTCATTGTTTTCTCACATATCTGTTCATTAGAACTATAAAATAGTAAATTGGTTCGAGAAAGAAATTTTACAATGCCAATTATGCACTTATACATTTTTTCAATATTGACACTATCGGTTAGGGATATCTTTTCTCGGTTGTTATCTTTGACTGTAGATGTAGGAATTTCAATATCCTCTAGATTACCTTCTTGATTTTGGTACATTATAATGTTATGCCAATCATCAATTCCTTTTTCTCCTAATTTTAAATTCATTTTAGGGGTATTAAGTTTACGAGACTAATAATCACTTTGTTCTTACTTCGTTTGAATATACTAGACACTCCATGAGTTCAAGTGCACTAGTACACAATAATGCAGGATGGTCCTAAGACTAATAATACACTATATAAGGGGTATATATTGTACTTTATAATTATTCAATTTCTTTGCAAGCTAATCAATTAAGTATTGCATACAATATTAAATTCAAGTCAAAGGTGGATGATAATCTAATTAAAAGCGGAAAGCTAAAGAAAAATTAGAAAAGATATTAGGATTTTCATAATGGTTCGTACCTAGGTCCTATGTCCTATCCGATAGAGATCCTTACAAAATTTCACAATCAACAACTTATTATTACAAGCAAGATATGCTTACAATAATGCTTCATCCTCAATAGACTTTTCTGCCTTCTTCCCGAAGGAATTTCAAGCATTGCCTTCTCTCTAAAGGACTTTTACAACTTACCCACTCGCTGAAGGATTTTTACAATAACGATAGAATAAATATGTGTATTTCATGATATAAATTTTGCAGTTTCAGCACAATAATCCTATAGGACTCCAATAATAAATATATCTATGAATTTGGTAAGGTATGTGATAGAATGGGTGAACAAATGAATATTATTCAAGTATAAGGCCTCTGATGTTTGAAGATTGCAGGTACTTAGAAGAGTATGAATCGCAGAGTAATTGGTTTATAATTGGTATAGAGTGTAGGATACTCCTAGCATGCAAAAGATTAATTATTGCTTGTATTTCTTGCAAAAGTGTAAACAAGCCAACTAGTTCAAAGCCAAATAGCATGGGCCTTCACAGCACATATCGACCAATATCATTTCCAACCTAATAGAATGCCCACCTTCATCTTCCCAACCTGCAAAAAGCTAATTCCATACTTTTCTCAAATCAAAGACCCTGCCTATCATATCCTTCGGATCAACAAAGGGCTTCGAACCTCATAGTTAGCATCCCTATCCAATCACTTAGCAGCCAAGTCATAGCAAGATAACTTTGCTTTCCATACCTCTTAACCGCACATTGGTCTTGTTTGTGACTTCCTCTAATTATCATAGGTCCCTCGATGGCCAAATTTCACTGCCCGCCATTTTTTGTAGTGACTCGATAGACTAACGACAAAAGCTCTTGGTCTCCTCTATAAAAAGAAGTGACAACCCTAAACTGTTACGTTAACAAAATGATGTAATAACACTATTCATCTGACAAAAGCACCAATGCACAACAACCAAGCTTTGTACTTCACTATGTACCTGTCAAAAGCACCACTGTACTTCAACCACTCCATTCTCCATGGTGTCCGTCTACACAACACTCCATAATATGGCTAGCTGGTTAGGATAATCCAAGCCATTCTTTCCATGCGACATATGAGTTCCCCGCAATTCAAATCGTAGATCGAACTCAATGGTCACAAGGAAACTTAGTATTTAAGAAATCAATTTAAGCCTTTAAGTCGTGATCTCTTCAGCTTTAAATAAGAGCTCTCATACACTTCTACAAGGAATGAATTTTCTACTCTCATAAGTTATATTTACTAGCTTAAAGCTCTTGTAAAAGCCATTAAAATCATCTTTTGTAATGAAAGACTCAAAGTAATAAAATCATCAACCATGGTGGAAGTGGATATTTGCTAAGATCTAACCACTCTATATCTCCTGTTATTTAATTTACCTTCACTATTGATAACTATTTTATTAAGGACTCTTTTACACTTTAAACCATAATATTAGTAACCATTTCTAAAACCCACGTCTAACCATAATTTCAATTTGGCTAGAAATCTAGTTGACGTTTCAGTGCTAGAAGGACAGCCTCTCCTAGCACTCGACTTTCTTACGTTTTTCCTCTTCAAAGTATCTATTATACTCCTAAAAAATGTTTACCAAGCAAGCTAACAATGGTGAAACTGGGATTAAAAGTTCCAACATTCATAACACTTATGGTGACACTGGGTTCAATGCCATTAGCTACATTCCCAGCATGAGCAACGATATATGGCTCGTCCTAGTGGATGAGAACAAAAATAGGGTAAATTCCTCATGATCTAAATGATCTTCGTGCTCGGGTAAAAGCCTAAGAAACCATCAACAATGGTGCAAGAGCCTCATCTGTCGTGGTCATGGTCCCTCTCCCACTTATAGTCCCAGATCTTTTCCACGTCATATATGGCGCATGTGAAAGGGTTATGCTCGAGACTCTCGTTGGGGATGCTACCGCCTATAACTAGGATGCATAAGTCATGCACATCCATGAATTTGACCATGATGCTCCAATGCGCAAACCAGTCCTACCCTCTAAGAATCATGATGTTCTTCTCCTCCTTCCTCGATGAGACTGTCTACCTTTGAACGACTTAGAGTAGTGGATGAGGGCACGATCTCCACTTCAACCGCCTAAGCGATGAAGGATGAGTAAGAAATAACGGACCTAGGAAATTCTCTATTCACTCTCGAACCTGGAAGGAAGTTTTAAGACAACGTTCCCATGGGAGGAAAGGCCATTATTCTAGGTTTCATTCTATATAGAAAAATAGAAGGTCACCAACACTGTTCACCATCACTATTCACTATCTCCTTCTTGACGTCTAAGGTCTCCTCCTTTCAAAGGCATAAAAGGATCCCCTTCCAAGCAAGGGCCATGCATTGTCTGCAAGAGACGGATGCAGATCTTAAGGAAGAATGGCTTTTCTCAAGCAATAGATGTTCACAATTCAAACCAAAAACCAAGGTGATGAGTGAGAATGCTTTGATACCAAATGAAAGTGATTACTGTGTGGCTAGTTATCACCTAGGATTGTGTAATATAAAGTACTATATTAGTGTAGAGATATAATCTAAACAATAGATAAGGTAAATGAAGTAAGCACACCAGGACTTTTTATACTGGTTCGAACTTCTCTTTCTACGTCCAGTCCTAGAATACACTTAGGATTTAAACTCTATAAACCCCTCTCTTAACTCGGAGGAGTAGGTATACACCACCTGAGCAACCGATCAGCATTTTTCGGCCTCCACAGCCAAAGAGGACTTTTACCGCCTGAACAACAGAACATAACTATACCGCCTGAGCAACCAAATAGGACTTTGATTACAAAGTAGATTGTCTTGACCTTATGTGTTCTAATAACACGAATTTGTCACTAGTAATACACCCTTCCTATAATCTTTTTCTCAAGTATGATGTGTATAGTTGTGTGTATATGAAGATTAGGAAGTTTCAAATTGCTTTAGAAATATAGAATCGTGATTATAAGCAATGAATGGATGAATTCAAGAGAGTAGTTGATCCCGAAAATATGATTCCAGTATAAGCAAGTAAGTGAAGTAATTCGATATTGAAATTCAAGCATATATATAGTAGTTAAGGAGTTGCAACTATTGGTGAAGAGTTCTCAATGAATAGTAATGGCTGCAACTCTTCGCGAGGAAGAAGGCTATTAAAAAAGGAAGTGTCTTTTCAAAAAATATTATTCGGAACCAGGTCAGTCGACTGAGAAAAGTCGACCAGTCTACTGAATATTCAAGATAGTGTAAAACAATGCATATCTGTGTAATAAACATGGTCGGTCGACTGGCTGTTTTCGGTCAGTCGACCGAAATTGAAAATATAATCGTGTATACGTATGTGCAGAAGTTCAATAGCCTGTTTATAGATATTCAGTTGACTGAATGACTTTGTTGAGTCGACTGAATTCTGTTGATAATAAAAAATTACTATATCTCATTTGGTTAGAGCACTTGCCTTCTAAAATAGTGACCCGGGTTCGAGCCCTACTCTATGCGTTTTTTGAAAACTTGATTTTGATTAAAATATGCATGCAAGTTTATTTGAATGCGAATGATGATTCTTGAGGAAAGATTTTAACAAAGCATTAAACTAGACTCTACATACATATTTGACGACTCTTGTTAAAATATATAACTATATGAACCATACTTTGAGTCGTTGAGTCCGGATGTTGTCGTAGTCATAGATTCATGAATTGTTGTTTCATATCAGCAATCAAAACCTATGATCCAACAATGAGGCCCTTTTCGACGACGAAAATAAGGAGCTGTTCATAGTAGGGATACTAAGGACTTACGTTCATTGATGATGTGCTTTGATTCCATTGAATGATGGAAGCACTGACCCATGCGATCATATTATAACTTTTAACTCCATCATTCAAGTTGATCGACTCTCTAACAATGTCAAATGTCTCCTATTCCCTTCCACCCTACCCGGACCGACTTTCCACTGGTTATTACATCTACAAGTGGGCAGTAGCCACTCTTACACCCAATTATACATCGATTTCAAAATTCGCTTCTTTGCCGCTTGAACATGAACTATGATATTTTAGATATTTTGGATAATTATGGGGTTTAGTAATTGTAGAGACGAGGCTTGACTATTATACTGATTCGTTTTGCCTAACTTACCAAATTTGGACTTTCCTTCTTTTTATTTTTCTATCTTTGCATCTATAATATTATAATCTCAAAATATCAGTTATAATTTCAGGATAATTCCAAATTGTTTTCCTCTAAGAACATCAACCCACATTACTACTTGATGACATGTGTATGGAATCCAATTGTACACATCTCTCCGCAATCCAAGGACTAAGTATGAAAACCAAATAATAGAAAATGCATCAATTCGATGAAAAAGTTTCACAGAAATCCCATGCTTGTCATGGATGATAAAGAAGAAAAATGGAACAACTGAATAATAAAGGACATAACTTTTGACTTAAAGAGTTAAATAAGGAAATATATTTGACTTAGAGAGTCAAATTAACAAATTTATCTAACTTAAAAAGTGAAATTATCAAGTTCTAAATAACAACAAACAAAGGATAATACAAATCTAAACAATAACAAACTAAGATGGAGCCAAATTACTTAATAGTTATTGAAATTTATGTTTGAACTGGACCAGCCTACAGTGGAAGTAATGAGCGAATTTTAGGTTTTTTACCATTTTGAATCTTTATTAGGTACATGAAGTCTAATTTATTTAGAACATTTATAAGTTCCTTTTAAATAAAATCTTTATTTAATTTTAATTTATAGAATGATTTTATATTTATTTAATTTAATGTTATAATTTATATATATGTGTATCATAACCCCATGAAACGACCCGCAGTTTCGTACCCCTTGAGTCGACACATTCTCCATCAATCAACTCAAGATGAACGAAAATACGAACAATTTGGGTGAAAGAAGAAGACGTAGAAGAAGAGAAAACAAAACAACATCAGAATCTAACCATCGCAGCGGAATAAAATATAATAGATAATAACTGATCTTTACACAAAAGCAAATCTGTTTATACATTACATTATCAGAGTATATATCACATCCAACTGAACAGTAATCATAACATGTCCTCACAAAACTGAATACACAGCTAATCAACACGGCAGAATATTTAAAACAAGTATGGAAGTACGTATCGCCATCCAACTCATCTCCTGAGCTCCACAACATCCTTTCCTGTAATCTATAATACTCGGTCTGACCCAAGCATTATAGTTAAATAACACCCGAGTCAGTCTGGAATACCAGCGTGAGGAAACCACACTCAATTGGATTATTAAAGTTTCAAAATCCTTTGAAATCAAAAGCATCTCGTAAGACCATGCCACAAATAAACATGTCGGGTTTTTACCTTACGATAGCCAAAACATTTTTTTATCAAAATTCTCAGATATTACAATAGTGTCTATAGAAAGTAAAATAGAATCTAGCTGAAATGCTTGCATCTCACATTTCAGCATTAGTTAGGTACAATCAAAACCATACAGGCGCGTAGGGAGAGTGGATTTCCAACTAATGACTAGGCACTGGGGTACCACCTATCACAGTACGTGGCCTAGATCACCGTACCGAGGATTTAATCCCCTACAAACAAGACCGGGACTACCCCTTACTGGATAATCCCATGAAAGATCACCCCACGGTTGGGATCAACAACCGCACCACTAAGCCGAATAAAAGTGACACTAGATAGGGATGACCTCACCCTAATGGGTGATACCTACATAGCCTTGCTGCATAACCCCTTATTTTCAGTCATTCCCGGTTGATGATACTTGAGGCTAAGCGTTACCTTTTTAGAACATATCTCTTAGATTGCTCATCGCCCATCTGACGATGTTCTTAAAGCATTCATCCATACAAGTCCGTCCCGGGTTCAAACGGAACCAAAGGCACTACTCCTACTACATCCATTTTGGAATCACCTCAGGATTAGTAGCGACTAGCCCTTGCACTTCGCTGCTCCATCTTTGAATCCAAACTCGTCTTCCTCATGAAAACGTACAAACCGGATTGAAGTGGTTTTCAGGAAATAAATCCCGATCGCGGTCTCTTCGAAACAATCAGCGCATTGGCCAATATTGATAGTCGGTTATTTAACTATCAATTAACATTCAACAAACATCCATCAACATAAATAATTTCTCCTGAATTATTTATTAACCTCAAAATATCTTCGCAAGATATATTTCCATTTTCTACCCTTTTTTAAAACAGTTTTCAAACCACACTTTTCACATGAAATAAATTTCCAAATATTTATTTCCACTGAAAACACCAAACACAAAAACTTTAGATTTTTAAATTAATTTAAAAATCTTTATTACAATATATACTTTAACATTTAAATTTAAAACTACTTCAATACTTTATTAAAAATATATAGTTTAGGAATATTTAAAACGAGGTTACTTTATAAAATATAAAACTAGATTTTCTTCTTTAAAACAAAATACGAAGTCACCTTTAAATAATTACTACGATAATAGATTTGAAAAATATTTACTTTAAAATTTAAACATTTAAAAATAATAAATTTTCTAAAACATACCTTTAACTCAACTTTAAAACTTTTACTTATACTTAAAATTTGCTTCGCAAACGTACTTGGCTATCCAAGGAAATACACTTCCCTTTCACATCCTTTAAAAATTAATCACTATTTATTTTTAAACAATTTACCCATTCCTTTAATAAATTCCCATCGTGAATTTATTCTTCAAATATCCATTGATATATTACTTCACCTTTATAAACCCAGTTTATAAATTTCTTAGTCTCATTTCTCTTTTAAAAATCCCGGTTTTAAACACTTAAATCAATTACCAAATTGATTTCGAATTTACTTCACTTTTAAATAAATTCCCTTACTTACTCCATTTATTTCAAAATCCATTAACTTCAGATTTTATTTCTTCATTATGATTTAAAATCTTTTTAACTGAAAACACCAATTTCAGATTTCTCAAATTTCTTCTTTATCCTTTCAAATAAATTCAAACCTTGAATTTCAAAATAAATTCATTATTTCTTGAAATAATATCACTTGAGATTAAAAATAAAATTACTTATTCCCGTTTATTCAAAATCTCATTTTCCATACTTGGAATTATTTATAAGGATTTTAAAATCACTTTTATTCTTATCCAGTTCGTTCTTAAATTTATTCAAATTCTCTATGATTATTTTACTTAAAAATTCACTCTTTTATTTTCTTTTCAAAAATCCAATTTTATATATTTTGATAACTCAGTGTACCAAAATATATTCAAGCAAACCATAGCATTTAATATTCCAATTATCAATATAATTCATTATAGAATATCAAATATTCATAACGTTGAATATTAAATAATCTAAATAATTTTGAGGAATCCAGTTGGATCCCTCCAACCTATTTCCATGCATCCACAGATGTCAGCACAATACCAATTCCACTTCGAGGTGGAATATCGCGGTATATGAGATTAATAATAGCATCCGATATTATGCGGCGCATAGGGTCTCATCCGCTATATAATGCGGGAAATCAATCACTCCAATATATACTATATATATATACTACTATATATAATATAGCACATCAAATCAGTTCAATCATTCAACCAATCGTTTAAATTTAACCATTTAAATTTGAATTAAAACCCAGATGACTGACATTAACTCACCTTGATTTTTGTTTTGCAATTCCAATCCAAACTGGTCTGTCTTTTCTCAATTCAAGACCTTGTATAAATATTTATACAGTTTATTAATATTCGAAATAATCGAGTAATCACTACACCACAAAAGGCTTTTAACAGCGTTTGATAAACGCTGTAATATGATACAACAGCGTTAGTTCAAACGCTGTATAACGACATGCTGTCGTATATACAGAACTTACAACAGCTTTTTGATAAACGCTGTTGAAAAATCACTTTGACAGCGTTTCGTACAAGCTGTCAATGATGTTTTTACAGCGTTTTCAAACATGCTGTATTATGTTTCTACAGCGTTAATAATTTAGTTGTCGGAGATGTTTTAATTCTTCTTTAACTGTTTACAACAGCTTTTTATAAACACTGTTATTGAATCATCAACTATTTCGACAGCATGTACTAAACGCTATTATTGACTATTTAAAGATAATTACAACACAAATTGAACGCTGTTGTTTCTTCATTGACAACATTAATCAGACGCTGTCTTCTATTTATATAACACCTTTAATATTCCACTTCCAGAACTATATTTTGAGTATATTGAAGCAACTAGCATATATAACATGTTCTAATAACTATTAATTAGTTACATAAACTAGTTAAGACAATATTAATAAACAAAAGACATCCATAAACCAAGTTTCAATAATATCCATAAACAAAAATAACAAAGTAAACCAAGTTGCCACAAATTCTGTTAAACAAAGACACGTTATATGTTAAACAAAAATATAATATCAATACAGTAAGTCCGCACCAAATGCCAACAACAAAACGTGCATTTAAAAAGTTTCATATGCTTGCTACTTGCTCCGAAAGAAGAATGTGTCATCGCAATTTAATTACCTGCAATGAAGAAATTTGAAGTCAGTGAGTAAACGCCATCTAAAAATTTGAAGTTTCATATGCTAAAATGCTTAACTGCGCCAAAAAATCACTATATGATATGTTAAGCCGAAACCTAGCCAATATATGGTATGTTAAACCGTCTGACAGTTCATCAACCACAACTTCAACACTTCATACAAACCAACCTGACCACCCACTCCAAAACAACCAACTTCACCAGCAAACAAAGTCATCACTACATCAACTTCATCAACAAAGCAATCACCACATCACTGATACAACTACAGTGCACCTCCCTGTGCAAACCCCTGTGCATTTGCTGTTTCACTATTAAGTCGAAGGATGTTTTAAGTCATTGTTTCATTTACTACAGCCATCCCCCCTTCAACACATAACCACTGCTGCTCCTTGTTTCAAAATCATCACCACAACAGCATATTTCCTACAACTTCACACAATACTCCCTTCACTTCTACTCTGCCAATCCATTACTGCCTTTATAAACAGTGCACCACCCTATTTCATACCACGTTCCACTCACTACCATACAAACAGCCTGTCATCATTTGCCTGAAGCAACGCCAACACACTGCTGCCTGCATCTCACTTCTCTACATCCCCATCAACAATCACAACACTGTCAGCCACCACCCCTTTATTACAAAGCCAACCATCCCCTGCACACCAGTGCACCACCATATAACCTCTACTACAACCTCTGCAAGATCCATCCTCATCCTCGACCACATCAAAACTTCACAACAAACCATATCACATACTGTTCCACCACTTATCCCTCTGCCTATAGCCAAATCTGTGCATATCTCATATCACTTCCATTACCCAGTCAACGTCATCACCATTCAACATTCACCCCCTACTTACTGTCAACTGCCTTGCTGCCTGCAACCCACTAGTCCAAACTATCTCTGACCATTGTCTTCAACCCGAATCACCAAAAACCAATACTCAGGCGACCTGAAGAAAATTCATCAAAGTCAAAATCACTACTTTCGTCCACTATTCCAACCGAATACCCCACCGCAAATTCCTCAGCCAACAACGACCACACTGTCACCTTCAATACTCACCATAAACATTTCCCAAACCACACTTCACCCCTGACCATCTTCCTCCTGCCACTACTTCACTTCACAACCTCACAACCTCTAGTGTCTGTCAACAACAATATCACCTTCCTCACTTCTCCCAAACAACCAAAGAAAAAAAATCGCAAAAAACCAATACGAACTATTGACCATCACCGCGACCTGAACCCTATATATTTTTAGTTTATATGATTAGCTAGGATAGGTGAAATGGGCTAAAAAATATATTTTTAGTTTGCTGCAAGCTAATATAAATCGTTAACAGATAGAAATTTACAGATAAATTATATAAAACTTCTGCAGTTAGAAGTTTGAAATATAAACAGTCTCTATGCTAAATAGAATGCAAACAAATATGAATTTCAATGCAAGGAATTACTTAGGGCTAAGAATTATAGGTTAACAACTCTCATGCAAGTACAAGCAAGTAGATATTCATAGGTTAAATTCAGCATTTAGCATAACAAGCTGATGTAAATCTAAATTTAACCGTAGCAAATTAACAATGAATCCCTACCTCACATCCTTTCCATTTGTCTGAAATAAATCAGGCTTCGATCCAAGCTTCATGAACTTCATTGTAGCAAAACTAATTCTCCTAGAATCTACTTAATATTTAACTCCAAGCTCAAACCTATAAGCACAGTACCTTAATTATATAGCACCTTGAGAAAAAAGAATAAGTTATTAAGAAAGCTACAAACTATCAAGTTGTTTACTAAAATATTCGTAAAAAGATACGCAACATCAGATGAGCAGACCAAACATTTGAGAAGATCAAGTTGGTAAAGGAAATAATTTGTAGAAATATTAAATTCAACTTTGAACTATAACAAACTGATATAAAACATATCTAATAACAATTTTACCCTTACCTAGGGTTCTGAATGCAAATTCGTTTAAGGGCTAAATTCTTCAATAGTTATATCCCAGATTCATTTAGCTTATAAGAAACAGGTGAACAAAGACTACCACCAGAAAGCTCGCCGCAGACCTCCTATCAATAATAATGAGCCATTAAAGGGTCGGGACAAGTATAAAGCACCGTGATTAAGTTTACATGTCGAAATTCCAAATGCATGAGACAACAAAATCAGTATTAGAGTTGTGTTGGACATAGTAGGTGTTTCGTTAGGCTTCATTTTTGGTATGAAATGATTTTGAAGCATTATGCTTATTACGGTATGTAATTATTATATTTTTGTTGTATCCTTGTGCATTTTGGCTTAGTAAGATGTGGTTGTTACAATCCCAATGTAATGTAACTTTGTAGCTTCAGCATGGTTCAATATTTTAGTAGCACAAACTTGCTTTATATTTATGTTGTAGTCCGAATTTTATGAATAATACAATTTGTATGTTCTGAATGATTTGATTTGAATCAGGACTATCAGAAGAAAATGAAGAAACATAAGCAACGAAATGAAATAAGCGGCTGTGTTAATACAATGTAGGGTTTTATCTTATATTTGGATAACGGGTTGTATTATGTATAAGCCCAATTACCCACATACATATGTCAGTGCTCTTTATAAATAACAACCGATGGCTGTATGTAACAGAAAGCAATATATGATTGAATCAAACAACATTATGATTTCATATCAAACTTTATCTCAATTTCAAATATGGTATCAGAGCTTTTGAGAACTGTTTAACAACATATCAATACTTTGCCAAGATTCATCAGAGATTCTCATCATTTGGATTGGCTGCAGATCATCAGAGTTCTGCACTCATCATCTGAAACTGCTAGAGTTTCAGTTCTCTGAATTCATTAAATCATTTAGTTCATCATCAAGCCATGCCAAGAAGAGTTATCAGAAAATCATCATCATTCAACTATTTGGCTGCTTTCAATTTTTTTATTAAGAAAATCAAGAAAACTGAAACTGAGATCATCATCAAGCCTTGCCAATGATCAAGATCACTGGCTTCTCTCCGATCCAATACAAGAAATTAGGCAAGTTCACTTGAAAATTTTGGTTTCATTCAGCATTTGTCTGCGAATCAATTTCTTGGTTCTCTCTTTCATTTTAATATCTTGTTATTCATTCTTTCTTGATTTTATTCATGGCCGAAGGGGACATAGATAACAGTTCATCAACATCTGCAAACTCAAGATCAGATCCTGCACCATCAAGTACTGCAGAAAACATATCAAAGATCATAGTGAGTCCACAACCTCAGTTAATTCAAACCCAACTGGATGAAACAAACTATCTACCATGGAAGTTTCAAGTCCAAACAGCAGTAAGGGGATATGGCTTGGAAAAATATATTCGTTTAAGGGCTTTCATGATACTTAGGAAAGATGGGGAAGAAACAGCTGAAGTTGTAGTGAGTAAATAATGAAAACGCAGGCATCAAAATATTTGTGAACCCGCCATAAAATTCTGCTTAATATTTCTACACAGCGTTGATATTTAGCTATATATTATTTCCATTAGCCTAACTACAGCACGTAGCATTTAAATGTTGTACATGGCTGCCATAAGTAGCTAATTTTCTTGTAGTGATAAACAAATGAATAGTAGTACATGTCCTATATATCCAATAACTTATTATATTCTCACGATCTATTTGGAACCATTTTCATGATATGATAAAGCTAAATTAACACAAATGCATACAAGAAAATAAACAATTCCTATGGTATCATTGACCTACATCAACACCGTAATTTCACATCTCATAAGTACAGCAATAGATCAAAATTTACAAGCGAAGAAAAAAGAAAGGAAAATATAATTAAGAGCAATTACCAGTGCTGTAACATACATATCAAGATATTGTCTTTCCATCGCCTTAGTCAATTCAGCTAAAACATCTTTTCCTTCCTGCCCGATTCAGAGAAAAAAAAGTTTATAAGAAACTCTTTATTACACTGTTTTGTTATTGGTCACTTTTAGATAGCATACCCAACCAGTTTCCACATCTATTGTTGTCACCTCCTCACTATCAATCCTTGATGCACATGATAATGCATATGCTATTGTGCAAGTCTCTAAACCTGTCTTGTCTTTCCAAGAAACAAAAGCTTGCAAGTCTGTTCAATCTATGCCTTAAGTTCATCCTACTTTGGTGTATGCTAATTCACATCAGTTTCCAAACTCTTAGCTTCATCTTGCAAATCTCCTATATCAGAAAGATTAGTATTTGATTCCATGCATTAATCGATAGAGATTCAGGTCCCATGATGACATATTTAAACTTATTTCAAAGCATAGATAAATCAGAAAACTGGTTAATCATTTCAAAGCACGGAGAACAGAATTCAATCTAATAAACCTGTTCCTTAATCTGAAAACTCTAATTTGAGTTCCCCTCTCCAAAACAGGGGTTAAGTAGATATTTTTAGAATTTCCGCTTTCATATCATCCCAATTCATCTGCATCATGAAAAATGCGATGGTGATTTCCATTGTGTCACAGACTACACTAAAATATTAAACATAAATCTTCATTTCTGTAAAAAGTTATTAAAGTGTTGTGTACAACAACATGTGGTTGAAAGAGTTAAAGAAGTTGCATATATTTTAATGCCAGTCAAAATCTAAAGCGGAACCTATAGTTAGATATAAATAGAAGAAACATATGCATTAAACAATGTTAATACTACCAACTTCTAACAACATAATACGACTACTAAATATGTTGCAAGAACTGTGGTACATTCCTTCTTCATAACCCACACCATGAAGACTGATGTACAACTCATCATGACTAGGAATAGAGCAACTTCTTGTACCTTTAAAAATAATGCAAAGGAAAAACTAGTACAAATAAAATCATCAATGCATGTATAGGTCTACATAGCCTACACTAGCTAGGATATGTTCTTATTCTGATTTACCACTATCCTATATAAACAAAGCTACGGGTTTAGGAAGTTCTAGAAATGCAAACATGCACTAGCTAGGATTTATGCCTCATTCCTTTTTTTCTTTATTTAAAATAGACCACTTCTTTACAACTTAGAGACTGTTAATAACTTATTTTGCAGTCCAGTCATATAAACAATCTAGACCTTCTTTGTCAGCCCCATCAGCTTTGTACATGAAGATCTTAAGTGCATGTTCCCATATAAGGGTCTCATAACCATGAGTTTTACTTTATATTTCATGTCTCATGGGTTCGCTGGTGTCAAATTCAACATCTTTTTCAAAACTGCAGGTGTGGTCTGCTATGAATTATTGCAACAGATATGGGAATGTTGCTTCTATATTAAGTATCAATGAAGAAATGGTATCAATACTCTAGCATATTTTTTTCCTTCTTCTTATACTATGCAATTACCTTTTGTTTTAAAAAAACAAAATAAAAATAGAGGGAGTGTTACATACCAAACCACTGCACACATGCACTTACGCATATAATCATATTTCCATGGTTTTTTTTCTCATGTTTACCATATTTGTAAGCGAGTATATACAGGAGCGAAAAATGAAAATATCATATTAAGTTTAATCTGCATTGTTAATTTAGTTGACAAAATTAAAATTATACTAATAAATGGGTTAGTTAGACTTAAGTGTTTGGTTTTGATTGAAAACTGCAAAAGAGAGTGTATATCATGAAATGAATTGAACTGGATGAAATTTTGCAAAGAGTTGTTTAATCTTCCATAATTTGGGCAATAAATAAAATATATAGTCTAAATCAACCTCAAGATTAAAGTTATAAAGTAACGGACAACATTATCATGCAAACATAGAAACTGAAACAGATAGCCTGAAGTCAACAAATCTTTGAGACAATGAGAGTAAGTTTAGTTATTTTGGTTTTACCCACACTACCAACATCCTGCAATTTAATCTACTAAATAAGGAATCGTATAAATTTGAACTTCCTTGACCTCATAGCCTATACAATCTCTCAACTTCCATCTTTCAATCCAATGAATTTGTATTCTTGCAAGTTAAAAGCAGAAAATAGCTAAAAGAATAAAAACAATATTAATTTCAAACAAACTAAAATTAGAAAAAAGTAGAACGAGTAATACCTGAAAATTGGAATCTGAATTGGGTGATGAAGTCCAAAATTGAATCGAGTGGATCTACTGCGAATGCTCAAGTTTGTCATCGTCTCTCTATGCAAATTTAGCTAACAATTGGAACTATACTAGTGGTATAAATGCATAAATTGCAGATGTAGGGTAGGTGAGGGTGGCATGGAAGTCTTGAAGCGCGATGAAGTAAAGCAAAAAAATATAGATACATTTGGGTAGAGGTAAGAAAGGCGGAGCGAATGAAGAGTAATATTTTGTCGCGTAAGACATTGGTAGATCTGATCTTTATACAATTGAATAGAATCAGAAGAAGAGTAGAGCTATTTTAGGGTTTCCAGGGAGGAAGGAGAAGATTATGTGAAGCGGGGGAAATAAAAGGGAAGTAATGGTGAAAGAACGCGACCTCTAAAATTAATTGGAAACCCGCCATTTATTTTTAGCCTGGGTTAATTATACAGCGTATTACGTTTTTTTATTGGCCTAAAACAGCATTATTGCTTCAAACGCTGATGTATAATGCTGTTAATTAATATTTTTCTTGTAGTGAATCAATTGCCATTTTAATAATTTAATCAATCAAAAGTTTGATTTAAACAAATTTTTGTTTACTAAATTATTCTTGTAACTAAAATAATTAAAGAAGTTTATCAACTAATTAATCACTTAAATCCATTTTTAAAATAACTTGTATGTTTAATATATATATATATTTATTTATTTATTTAAACTGCATATTTATATTCATAAGCATAAAATGATAGATTTCAAAAATATGATTTTATATAGACTTTCAAATATTTTAAAATTCGTACTTAATTTCAAAAATCTTATATATACATATATCTGCTGTTTTTACTTATTTTTAGGAACATTTATACTTAGAAAAATAATCTATATTGATTAAAAGTAAAACTTTCCTTTTGAACCTCATGTATATATAATTATTAAATTCTAATAAAATTTCCTCCTAACCTATGTATATACATTTATACATATATTAAAATAGAATCAACTTACTATGAATAAAAATTTCATATTAAAATGTGGATGTACTTCTCTGTATGTTAAATAAATCAATGAAAACAAATCTGCCTAAATTTAAAACCTATATACATATATTTTCAAATCTGTGTATACATCAAATATGTTAAATCAAGTTTAATTAAAAAAAATGAAATTGAATACCTCTCACCGATGACAGTACCAAGACCGCTTCTCCAACACATGTTTCCCCTGGCCATCGACGATCCCCTCGCTCGCAAATGAGATTCGCGACACCACCCATACCCGTTGCTTTGGGCAATCGAACACCCACCCTCCTTCAATCGGCTTCAATCGCGATCAAGTCACAAACTCCACTTCCAAGTGGTGGTGCTTGGAAGCTTATTGGCGCGACCCTAAACAAACAAAAACCCATCTCGCCCTGTCGAAGTCGAACGCGATTCGGCAACACCCGCGAATCAAATTGAAATTGATTTCAATTCTACCCCTCTTAACTATGAACTGCAGCATTCGGCAACCCTAGGCGATACTCGCGAATCGAACTCGGTCTGCCATTCTTTATTTTATTTTGTTATTATTTTTCTCGGACTTGATTTGTGAATTTGATTTCGGTATGAAGACTAGAAAGGGAGACGAAGATGTAATATAAATTGGGGATGGCTTCTTGAGTACGAGTGTCCATTTATAAAAAGATATTTGACTAGTTGACTTCCAAATTTTATTATATTATAAAACTTCCAAAATGTCTCGTTATACATATCTTGAAATTTTGAACCCCAATGGAGGCATTCTTCTAGGCATTTATAATGTTATACCCCTATTTCAAATGCAATGGAAAATGTTTTCAGTCCTGATTCGATCGTTTGGAGAGGATAGCTTTTTGGACCCAATTATTTAATTGAATTTTCGATATAAAATGTCAACGCGTTTATACATCGTATCCTCACACAACTACTCCAATCACTACAAAATTTTAAATCCGATAATAATACAATATTATGGATCCAATGAATCTAGTTTCGTCGAAATCCGAGACCGTACCTCGGAAGGCTATTTTTAAATATCGATTTAAACGATAAAATTTCAAGATCAAACAAACCACTTTTAAATTTACTCTTAAAAGTTCTATCACCTTCAGTATTATTCATATGAATTTTCTAAGCCTTTAAAATATTATTAACAAGCTTGAAACTTCAGACTAAATACTTTACTCAATCTTCAATTATTGAATTGAATAATTATATTATTCAACAGATTGTTGTATCTACCTTCTGAATAGATAAATCCAATTTTTTCATATTCAAAACCAATTTATAATTCAGTTTCTATATTTAAAACTACTTAAATATTCCAGGTTCAAAGCTGAAAAATCCGGGTCGTCACATTCCTCCCCTTAAAAGAATTTCGTCCCCGAAATTGCGGGTTAGGAAGAATGGTCCAATACCCGTTTACTTTTCCCCAAAACCGACAATTCAACATTCTACGAACTATCTTTTTATAAAAGACCCATTATCATTCTTACTAACTTTCCAAACTCTTCCATAGTTTTCAAACAAATCTATTTGCTCAATCATTCAAATTTTAGTTAAAAACCAAATTTTGAATTATCAAAATTTTCTAACTCCCTAAATTTCCGAATTTTTTTACCAACGTCTCATTTGCGCGGCTAGCTCGATACAACTACAAAATGCCTCTACGGGCTCCCAAATTTCAAAAGAAAACAAAAGGCCAAGTAGCTAGATCAAAAACCCAATCAAATTTTATACAAAAATTTAAACACATACCTTTTTGCCGAGCAATTCAAATTTATCTTCTGAAATCAAAAATTCCAATTTTCCCACTTGCTTTCTAATACCTGTATATCCAATTTAACCATATCCAATTACAGATTCCAAAATCATTTTATGCACTTCTTTAAAAAAAAATCAATATTCATTCCATTTAAGCCTGTACGATGTACCTATATCATTTGTACGCAATACCAAATCCGATCATTTACTCGATCACACAATTTCACTTCCGAACTAGTATCGTCCACCCGACTTTCTAGTGCGGACTCAGATCTGATTTCTTGATCAAAAACCGTCATTCTCCTTGCATAGTCATAACTATGATAGAGAATTTCCAGAATCAATCTAAATCCATATCCAGGGTTTGCCGTCGAAAATCGAGTGAAAAAATCCTTACCCGGATCGTTATAACTATCTCGAAATTCTTTGCTTGAATCTGGATCAAATTGCTATGCGAATAAAGAAATATACGTACATCCTATGTAAGTATCTCAATCGATTATCAACTATATCAATTCTCTTTTTATTCACATTCAATTGATTTCTATTCACTTATCAACGCTTATCACATCACATATTTTTTTGTTAAATCTTCAAATGCTTATTCAATATATTTTCCCGACACCCATATTACTTAAGAATTTCCTCGTTTCTTCTTAAGTTCAATGTAAGCATTTTGTATGCTTCTTATTTTTTTTTTCACTTCACCACTTTAGTTTATATCTACTTCTATTCAAATTGGTTCTCCCATTTCCATATGAATTCAATTTATATTCAACTCTGAATATTGAATTTTATCTACCATTTATAACTGATTCATATCACTATTTCAAATTAGTTTCATCCACTAATTTATTTCAATTTGAAATCATTTTGTCGCCAACAAAAATTTTCCCATATTTTTTTTCTAACTCCCAAAATTTTCAGAAATTTTTGCAGAGTCTCCTTTATACGGAGGAGCTTTTGCGATTTGACAAGAGATATAAATATATATACATCGACCCACCTGGTCGAAAAACAAAATAAGTTCATATTTCCTATTTTTACTGCGTAGGCATGCCTTTATTTAGCATTTTTAAGCAAGCAGCTTATTATTTAGCAATTAACGCGACCAAAATCCTGCCAAACGGCCTTCCGGTACCTGTACTTACTCAATTTAAACATATAAGCACTATATATAAGAAGTTTATAGCATTTCACTTATATTTAAATAGCTAAAACATGGATTCTTTAACAATGCATGTTATATATTTTCATAAGCACGTATGTAAGGTTTCGAAACTTATTTCAGTTGCATTCAATCAACTCTCAACCCATACTATTCAATTTAAGTGATTTACAACTCATTTGCTTGCATACGATTCATTTTTAAACCAAACGATCTTATATTCATTTCATTTGATTCAAAAATTAATTTTATTTACCTCTATTAATTCATAGAATTTTATTTAATCTCATTTTCGTCAAACGACAATTATTTCTATGCAAATTCGGCGATATTTATGTGAATAAACAATTATTTAAGCTTATAATCATTTTGAATTGATTTCAATACAATTCATATTAAATTTTATTCCGTTCTAACTTATTTACAAAGCATTCACTTGCATTTCATGCATTCCTGCGTTGGTTTCATTTAAACCCATTCCATTAAGCTTGACAACATTCCATGCTAATATTGATGACCATTTACTAAATTAATTTAATCCAAACTTTTATTTAATGGGCTTTTTCATTCCACTTCTAAATTTTATAAGTCAAAACTTATTTATATTCATACTTTCCTCCATTTACAATCAATCCCGTTCACATTTTACCTTTTAACTCGGGATTATATATTTAATTTAGCCAAGTATATATTTTTATTCAATGGGTTTTCAATTCTTTTATAAGCCATTGAAATCTGTTTATTCCAATTCAATCTTATTTAACTAAACTCCAGTTAAATCTAAGCTCCTACTATTCTTTTTACTTCACTATCCATTTAAATTTTATTAAGTAAGAACTTAATTTCATTTAATGTATCCACCACGTGATACAGTTCCATTTCAATTATATTTCAACTTTAATCCAAATCCAATCACAATATTATTAGACTTAGCTTAAGTTCATTTAATTCGACTTACTCTTCTAACTTATTAACTTTAATAAGCTTTTCCACTTATTTTAATCTAACTCTTCTTAAGTTAAATTTCTATTCTAAACAAATTTCAAACTTATATAAGTTCCCAAATTTATTCTTTAAGCATTTCCAATTTACTTCCAGAGTTTTAAGCAATTGCTTAGACATTCCAAAATATTTTAAATCGACTCCAGAGTTTTCAATAATCACATAAGTATTTCAAAATCCTTTTTGAAATTATTTATATCCAAAATCCTTTGGTAAATTCAATTATCTCTTTGAATTTCAAAACCAACCCAGTTTTGCAAGCAATTCCAATTCAAAATCTCCAGGCAGCAATCCCTCTCTTGGAAACTCGAAAATGAACATTGATGATGCTGCAATCATCACCGAAGTTATTTTCTAGCGACCGAAAAAAATTCAATGCTTTTATCTCTTCAAAACAATTCAAATATTTTTAAATTCCAAATCTCTCCAGATTTCATATCCAATTCAAAAATATTTTTCAAATAATATCACCATTATTTCTCCAAACCTTTGAAAACCATTTTCGAACCTAAAGGAATTTAAACTTTTCCCAAAATTCCAAATTCAAAATCCACCCAATCATTCAAACATTACTTTGGAATTTTCATCTCAATTTATTTTCAAATATTTCTCTGGAATTCTATTTAAAATTATAAATTACATTTGCAAATCCCATTGGTATATGAATTTATTTCTTAGCTTTTGATTATGATTTCAATATCTTATTCAATTTTACACAACAATGATAATAATTTAATATTATCATTTTTCTAACAACCAAGCACCCATATATAACTATAGTAATTTACGAAAAATTATTTCCTCTATATACAAAAATAATTTGAGTAAAATTATTTCATTTACCTTATTTAAAACAATACTATATCGGTTTATCTTGTTTAAGAGTTTAGAAACCCCTATCGATGACATGGCGCCCTACACATCGACCGGAATCCATAAACACCCAATCGATAAATCAACACAGTATAAAACAATTTTTATATTCACTAACAATTACGCGCTCTTATCTATTAATACACTGAAACTCATTTTAGAGTGCTACGAGCTCTATTTAATGAGTAATCACCACCAGAGCCAAGGTTCTCGCTTAACCTTCAGGTTTGATACCAAGTGAAATGACCTACAGTTCTGTACCCCTTGAGTCGACACATTCTCCATCAATCAACTCAAGATGAACGGAAATATGAACCATTTGGGTTAAAGAAGAAGAGGTAGAAGAAGAGAAAACAAAACAACATCAGAATCTAACCATCATAGCGAAATAAAATATAATAAATAATAACTGATCTTTACACAAAAGCAAATCTGTTTATACATTACATCATCAGAGTACACATCACATCCAACTGAACAGTAATCATAACATGTCATCATAAAATTGAATACACAACTAATCAACACAGCGGAATATTTAAAACAAGTATGGAAGTACGTATCGCCATCCAACTCATCTTTTGAGCTCCACAACATCCTTTCCTGTAATCTATAATACTCGGTCTGACCCGAGCATTATAGTTAAATAACATCTGGGTCAGTCTGGAATACCAGCGTGAGGAAACCACACTCAATTGGATTTTTAAAGTTTCAAAATCCTTTGAAATCAAAAGCATCTCGTCCACGCCACAAATAAACATGTCAGGTTTTTACCTTATGATAGCCAAAACATTTTTTTATCAAAATTCTATGATATTATAATAGTGTCTATAGAAAGTAAAATAGAATCTAGCTGAAATGCTTGCATCTCATGTTTCAGCAATAGTTAGGCACAATCAAAATCGTATAGGCGTATAGGGAGAATGGATTTCCAACTAATGACTAAGCACTGGGGTTCCACCTATCACCCTATGTGGCCTAGATCACCGTATCGAGGATTACTCCAATCCCCTGCAACACAAGACCAGACTACCCCTTACTGGATAATCCCGAGTAAGATTACCCCATGGTTGGAATTAGCAACCGCACCACTAAGCCGAATAAAAGGGACATCTAGACAGGGATGACCTCATCTTGAAGTGGGTGCTACTCACTTAGCCTTGCTGCATAACCCCTGATTTTCAGTCATTCCCGGTTGATGAGGCTTGAGGCTAAGCGTTACCTATTAGAACGTTTTACTTAGAATCCCTTCGTCCACCTGACGATGTTCTGAAAGCTTCATCCATACAAGTCCGTCCCGGGTTCGAATGGAACTGAAGGAACTACTCCTACTACATTCATTTTGGAATCACCTCAGGATTAGTAGCGACTAGCCCTTGCACTTCACTGCTTCATCTTCGAATCCAAACTCGTCTTCCTCACAAAAACGTACAAACCGGATCGAAGTGGTTTTCAGGAAATAAATCCTGATCCCGGTCTCTTCAAGGCGATCAACGCATTGGCCAATATTGATAGTCGGTTCATTTAACATTCACAAACATCCATCAACATAAATAATTTCTCCTGAATTATTTATTAACCTTAAAATATCCTCGCAAGATATATTTCCATTTTCAACCCTTTTTGAAAATAGTTTTCAAACCACACTTTTCACATGAAATAAATTTTCAAATATTTATTTCCACTGAAAACACCAAGCACAAAAACTTTAGATTTTTAAATTAATTTAAAACACTTTATTATAAAAATATACTTTAACATTTAAATTAAAAACTACTTCAATACTTTATTAAAAATATATAGTTTAAGAATATTTAAAATGAGGTTACTTTATAAAATATAAAACTAGATTTTCTCCATTAAAACAAAATGCCAAGTCACCATTAAATAATTACCACGATAATAGATTTGAAAATTACTTACTTTAGAATTTAAACATTTAAAAATAATAAATTTTATAAAACATACCTTTAAATCAAATTTAAAACTTTTACTTATACTTAAAATTTGCTTCGAAAACGTACTTGGCCATCCAGGGAAATACACTTCTCTTTCACATCCTTTAAAAATGAATTACTATTTATTTTTAAAACAAATTTACCCATTCCTTTAATAAATTCCCATCGTGAATTTATTCTTCAAATATCCACTGATATATTACTTCACCTTTATAAACCCAGTTTATATATTTCTTAGTCTCATTTCCCTTTTAAAAATCCCAGTTTTAAACACCTAAATCAATTCCCAAATTGATTTCCAATTTACTTCACTTTTAAATAAATTCCCTTACTAACTCCATTTATTTCATAATCCATTAACTTCAGATTTTATTTTTTCATTATGATTTAAAATCTTTTTAACTGAAAACACCAATTTCAGATTTACCAAATTTCTTCTTTATCCTTTCAAATAAATTCAAATCTTGAATTTCAAAATAAATTCTTTATTTCTTGAAATAATATCACTTGAGATTAAAAATAAAAATACTTATTCCCGTTTATTCAAAATCTCATTTTCCATACTTGGAATTATTTATTAGGATTTTAAAATCACTTTTATTCTTATCCAGTTCATTCTTAAATTTATTCAAATTCTCTGTGATTATTTTACTTAAAAATTCACTCTTTTATTTTCTTTTCAAAAATCCAATTCTATATATTTTGATAACTCAGTGTACCGAAATATATTCAAGCAAACCATAGCATTGAATATTCCAATTATCAATATAATTCATCACAGAATATCAAATATTCATTACAAAAAATATTAAATAATCTAAATAATTTTGAGGAATCCAGTTGGATCCCTCCAACCTGTTTCCCGTCATCCACAGATGTTAGCATAATACCAATTCCACTTCGAGGTAGAATATCGCGGTATATGGGATTCATATAATATCATCCGCTATTATGCAGCGCATAGGGTCTCATCCGCTATATGATGCGGGAAATTAATCAATCCAATATATACTATATATACTACTATATATAAAATAGCACATCAAATCAGTTCAATCATTCAACCAATTATTTAAATTTAACCATTCAAATTTAAATTAAAACCCAGATGAGTGGGATTAACTCACCTTGGTTTTTGTTTTGCAATTCCGATCCAAAGCGGTCTGTCTCTTCTCAATTCAAGACCTTATATAAATATTTATACAGTTTATTAATATTCGAAATAATCGAATAATCAATTTCCATTTTAATAATTTAATCAATCAAAAGTTTAATTTAAACAAATTTTTCTTTACTAAATTATTCTAGTAACTAAAATAATTAAAGAAGTTTATCAACAAATTAATCACTTAAATCCATTTTTAAAATAACTTGTAAGTTTAAAATATGCATATATATATATATTTAAACTGCATATATATATATATTCGTACGAATAAAATGATAGATTTCAAAAATATGATTTTATATAGACTTTCAAATATTTTAAAATTCATACTTAATTTCAAATATCTTATATATACATATATCTGCTGTTTCTACTTATTTTTAAGAACATTTATACTTACAAAAATAATCTATATTGATTAAAAGTAAAACTTTCCTTTTGAACCTCATGTATATATAATTATTAAATTCTAATACAATTTTCTCCTAACCTATGTATATACATTTATACATATATTAAAACATAATCAACTTACTGTGAACAAAAATTTCATATTAAAATGTGGATGTACTTCTCTGTATGTTAAATAAATCAATGAAAACAAATCTGTCTAAATTAAAAACCTATATACATATATTTTCAAATCTGTGTATACATCAAATATGTTAAATCAAGTTTAATTAAATAATAAAAATAATAAAAAACAAAATCGAATACCTCTCACCGATGACAGTACTAAGACCGCGTCTCCAACACGTGTTTCCCCTTGGCCATCGACGATCCCCTCGCTCGCAAACGAGATTCGCGACACCACCCAGACCCGTTGCTTCAGGCAGTCGAACACCCACCCTCCTTCCATCGGCTTCAATCGCGATCCAGTCACAAACTCCACTTTTAGGTGGTGGTGCTTGGAAGCTTATTAGCGCAACCCTAAACAACCGCAAAAACCCATCTCGCCCTGTCGAAGTCGAACGCGATTCGGCAACACCCGCGAATCAAATTGAAATTGATTTCAATTCTACCCCTCTTAACTATGAACTGCAGCACTCGGCAACCCTCGGCGATACTCGCGAATCGAACTTGGTCCGCCATTCTTTATTTTATTTTATTATTTTTTTCTCCGACTTGATTTGCGAATTTGATTTCGGTATGAAGACTAGAGAGGGAGACGAAGATGTAATATAAATTGAGGATGGCTTCTTGAGTACGCGTGTCCATTTATAAAAATATATTTGACTGGTTGACTTTCAATTTTTATTATATTATAAAACTTCCAAAATGTCTCGTTATACATATCTTGAAATTTTGAACCCCAACGGAGGCATGCTGCTAGGCAATTATAATGTTATACCCCTATTTCGAACGCAATGGAAAAGGTTTTGAGTCCTGATTCGATCGTTTGTAGATGATTGCTTTTTGGACCCAATTATTATATTGAATTTTCAATATAAATTTTCAACGCGTTTATATATCGTATGCTCACACAACTACTCCAATCACTACGAAATTTGAAATCCGATAATAATACAATATTACGGATCCAATGAAACTAGTTTCGTCAAAATCCGAGACTGTGCCTTAGAAGGCTATTTTTAAATATCGATTTAAACGATAAAATTTCAAAACCATACAAACCACTTTTAAACTTACCTTTAAAAGTTCTACCACCTTCAGTATAATCAATATGAATTTTCTAAGGCTTTAAAATATTTTTAACAAGATTGAGACTCCAGATTAAATATTTTACTCAATCTTCAATTATTGAATTGAATAATTATATTATTCAACAGATTGCTGTATCTATCTTCTGAATGGATAAATCCAAGTTTTTCATATTAAAAACCATTTTATAATTCAGATTCTATATTTAAAACTACTTAAATATTACAGATTCAATGCTGAAAAATCCGGGTTGTCACACCCCATACACACATTTGTGTGTGTGTAACATATCAATCCGTGCAAGGTATTACGTGCTCATGTATAGGTGCTTGGGTTTACACTGCAACAGACACGTTAGCTCATCCAATATACAACTATATTGTCCAAATGTATATTTATATACTTTCATTTATGTAAATAAAATGTTACAATACTTATATATGAATATATATAAATATATAAACTATATATTTTTTTAAATAATTTTTAAAATTGATATATATATATATACATACTAGGATTTAACATTAATTATATGTATATATAATTATATAAATACGTTCAAAATATTTTTTTTATTTATTTCAAAGTAGAAATATATTTAAATATATAATTTTTTTAAACATTTTAAATGCATTTATTCATATATATACATAATATGATATTAAATGTGTGTATATGTATACATACATGTTAATATCTTTAAAATATACAAATATATATGTGTACTAATATATATATACACCTATTATTGCGCAAGGCGCTATATATATTTGTAATTTTAAAAATGTATTTTTAAATAATATTTGTATAGATAATGCTTTAACAAATTAATAAAAATATAATTCTTGACTATAATTTAAAATTTTACATAAAAATCGAGTGATATTTTTATTTTCGAACATTTAAAATATAATTTAATAATTTTAAGATAAATTTAAATATATTTTTAATTTTCGACTGGCATTTAAAATTTAAATTAAAAATAATAAAAAATTGGTTTTTTTTCCAAAATATATATTATGTACAAATCTAATATATTGAATATAAAACATATTTTATAATATATGTATATGTAGATATTGTTGTAATTAATTTACTTAATTAACTAATTTAAATAATAATATATATGTGCAAAAATTATTTTTTCTGCTGAATTTAATTTTAATAAGAAATTATTTATATAAAATTTTAAAACTATATTTAGATGCATTATGATATAGAATTCAAATTAAAAATCTGTTATATAATTAAAAAATGTATATTAATTAATTAAAAAAATAATTTTTTTAATTGTCCCGTGAGCATTATAGATGTTCATATGTAAAAATTTAATATATATATATAGAGTATATCAAAATACAACCAATCTAATTGTGATAATATGCTTGCATAATAGAATCGTTACCTAATTATCAATATAATACATCTGAAATAAATAATATACATACATTGTTATTCATAAATATATTAGAAATATACCTCATATCCAGTCCAATGCCTTTAAGTATACATTGAAATGATGAGATCTGCTCTTTGAAATGGTTTTTTCAATCCACCAGATTGCTAGTCTCCAAATCCTTGACCACCAGCCATCAAATATAAATTAATTTGATTTGAACTTTAACTAATAGAGAATGGAGGAGGTAGGGTTTGGCCAGCAATAGATAAAGATGGAGGCTTCAAAAAGTGTGATATATGTGAGGGTAGAGATGTTTCTATAAAGGAAGAAAATGTGAAAAGTTAGGATTTGATTAATCTTTACCCATTCACCATGACTTATCTCTATAACCCTAGCCCACTAAGAAGCCATCATATGGCCGCACCTACCTTCCTTTATTAGCGCCAAACCAATTAGCCCCTTTCATGGGCTTTAAACCCATTTATAGCCCAAACAAATATTTTTCTTTTAAATCTGATTTAAACGCTTATCAATATCATATATCAATTAATATACTTATAACTTTTATAAATACATTTAATGTCTGTTCATTAAATATAAATCGAATTTTTATAATATTTCATGAATATTAATCATTTTACTTAATTTATAATAATTATGAATTAACTAATTTTTTTAGTTAAAGGAATATTCGTCATTTCGGTTGTGTGACCAATTAGGTGCAAATTTAGTCAGCGATTAATATCGAAAAATTTGAATATTCATGTTCACACGTCACTTTACAGGTGGCGTGACATTTTAATCAAATTTATTGCTTATTTGGTTTCGGTAAAATCCAATTTTACTTTATTAAGAATTTCCTGATTGTTGTAATTATTTACAGTAATTCTCTTTGTCAAAACTAGGTCATTGTTGGCTTAAGGAATTTGTTGATGTCCAAATTTCAAAACCATCCATTTTCAACTCCATATTCCAAACATAAAATCCTTGGTTAAATAATAATAATAATTATTAATCGAAATACTTTGGCCAAAGTCTTTGATTTTGAGTTGACTTCAGTTGATCATAATTTTAACCTTATATAACCAAAGAGACTAATTCTCTCTTAAACAATGTTTCACGTCCAATGCTTGCACTCGACCTAACTATGGTCGTTCGATTGACGTCATACTATGATTATCAAAGCAAAGCTTCCACATTGAAGATCAAAAGTATTCTCAAGTCAATAGAACTATGTAATTTTTCACATAGGTATTTTTTGTTTGACCTTAGCTATATTAACCAACAAAAAACTATTGCGTGCATTATTTCATAGTTATCCAATAACTATCAGTACGTAACCCATTGGTGCTACTAGCAAGTATGAGTAATATACTATCCAACATTTGGAGAGCGTTACGTATTCTAGTCTCAATGGATGTATCGATATTTATCTAAATACATCTTGACTAGGAATATTAAAATGGTATTTTTTTTAATTGTGATAAATTACTCTTGGTTACAACACTTTATAACTACTGTCATAAAACATACAATTTATAGATTTTCTATTAAATGTAGTTTTAATAAAATTAATTAGTTAACATAAAACATTATATCAAGTATATAATAATAGAAAACACCTTTTATTTTGAACAAGATTGTCAACGAGTTAGAAATATGTAACAAATTACATAATTACCCCTAGAGCATACCTCTAACACTACCAATTTATGCAATCGATTGAAAGAAATTCATAACGATTAATTTAAATGGAGCCAATTACTTAATTGTCATTAAAACTTATGGAACCAATTGAAAAGTTCATATGTACTTTACCATGTAGAGATGGTACTCAAACATCAGTTGTTAAAGAAAATGTGATATTTTGGATACAGATTTTTGAATTTTAAATTTTATTGGTTATGGTCAAAATCTAATTAAATATTTTAAAATTTATTTTATTTGATATATAAATAAAATTTAAAAATTACATATATATATATTGGATATTTAAATAATGTTTTGAGACGATTAATGTGCATTTAAATTACGGATGTAGACTTTGATAATGTAAATCCCAACATATATATATACATATGCACTTAGTATGTACACATTGCTATGTTCCCTCTTGTACCTTACATACACATGAGTATATTTTGATAAACTCAAAACTATATAAACATTAAATTAATTATAACACATCAATCATTTAATTAATTAAAGAATATCAAACTTAAATTTATTTTATTTAAATAAACTAGGTTGGATCTAGTAAAATCCCTTTGACTTCGTAGGCCAACTATGATCCAAATATGGATTTTCTTTAAAATTCATCCAATTTACCCATTGTAGACCGAGTCAGTTCCAGCAATGATATCACAACCTAAATGGTTTATGCAATCTAATTGGCAAATTTATGCCTAACTAACCAAAGCTTACCTATTTAATTGAATGTTTAAGAAAAATATCTAGGCTTAGGGTTGAATAATCAAGTATTCTCCACTAACTACCTGCTTGGACTGATTGGATGGAGTAATTCCAAAAGGTTGGCTTAGTTATAAAGCCCAAATTGATTTAGGCCTTAGGCAAATTCTCAAAATTAAGTTTGAAATTTTAAAATATATATTGAAATTAAAATTTAAAGTGTAATTTTTATAAAAGTTATAAAATATTTTTCGAAAATTGTTTTGAAATTAAATTTAATATTTAAAATATTATTCAATATTTAATTAATTAGATTAAATAAATAATTAATTAAAATAAACATATATATATATATATATATATTGATATGTATATGTGTGTATATAAATGTTATAATCTATTATATATGTATATGCACGCATACACGTACATACCTGTATATATATATATATATATCTTAAATTGTTTAAGGTAAATTAAAATAAAATTTCAACTTTATTAAAATTATTTAAGTAAAATTATTTTTATTTTAATTATTTTCATTAAATAAATTATTCATTTGATAAATTAACTAAATTTAAATTAATAAAGTCATACATATATAATGATATATGTATATAAAACTATAAATGTTATAGTTAATATATTCATCTTAAATTGTTTAATATGAATAAAATAAAATAAACTTTGAATTTTAAAGTTAATTTATTTAATTTGTTAATTAAATTAATAAATTAAAATTTATCAAGTATGATTTCATAAATAATATATGAATGAATATTATGTAAATTAATTAAATTATAAACAATTATAAATCAATTAGACTTATATAAGATAATTAAATGAATAATATAAGTGGAACTATAAGAAACCCTATTTAGGTTTAAGAAAAAAAATATACGAATTGTTTGTATACCATGATTTCTGATGTGTTCAAAATTTGAATCATGAGTGCATTTCATAAGAAATACATTATTCCTTAAATTGATTTCACCAATGCGTGTGTGTATTAAAGATTGTGAATGCTTAGTTACAGAGTTTTTGTGACGCCCCACCTCTATACCCACGCTAGCCAAGAACATTACGGTGTAATGCTGTCAACTAGCACGGAGAATAAGGTTGTTGAGGAGCGACCATCCGTGTAATTGCTTTGCGTGTGCATCGATATGTCAGATAGTATAACATGCATTTCTTTATCAAGAGGGAAAGCCGACATACCGACACAAACTCAAAGATACTACACAGTGGCTATAATATCTTCAGAAAAATATAGAAATAAGCATAAAATAAATCAGTCACAAACAATTCATATCACAAAGGCGGAAGAAGATATGAATAAATAACTAACACATGAAAGTGTATATCAGAGTAGTGGTCAAAAAGATCCACAATAATACGAAAGAGTAGCAACACGTGCTATACAAAAGAATACAACTATGAGTCTATATCTCAAGTGTATACAACAAAAACTGCTAATCTATGTGGTTAGCCAAAAGTCAGAGTAATGAATCCCGGGGATAAGTCAAGCAGAAGCACCTGCAACATCTCGGTCTGACCCGAGTATTATTTATAAGAAAATAATAAACGGATCAGTCTAGCTATAAATATCAGATGACATGATATAAAGTAAAAGATACGGCATAAACATATAATATACATAATGGCATATTACTATAAGCATGCAAATGATGATCAACAAAAGATCGATCAATTCCACAAGAATCTTCACAAATATCCAAAAAGGGTTTCATACCCAAAACTTGTATTCACAACAAGTCAATGACACACGGATTCACCAATGCACAAAAATTGATAAATCATATCAATGAAAATCACTAAAATTGGTGAAGTATAAATTCCAGAATTCAGCACACAAAATCCAGAAATCATAAAAAGGAGGGAGGCCTATCACACGAACGGGAGCATGAAAACTCACCAACATATGTATCACACGAACGAGACGCTATCTCATGGTAGCTAGCCATTAATTTTTGACACACGAACGGCCCGAGGAACATGGGTTGCTACCCCACCAATTTGAGCAGAAGCTCCACAGAAACGGGGTTTAGTCTCCCTCGCAGACAAAGAGACATCGCATATTGCTAGTCTAAATCACAAAAATGACCATCATCGATCATCAAGAAGTGTCAATTACAATAAGCTAGTAAATATATGAGTTTAGCTTCATGTCCCATAACCACTAGCTTAACTTAAATATTTGCGAACAAATTGTAGGTCTCCACTAGAAAATTGTCACAAAAGATTCAATCGAACAAGTCCAAGAATTAACCAACGAAGTAAACGCAAGCGTTTCATACCACTCGTTTTACTAAGCTGTTTAATTAGATTTCTCATACGAGTGAAATAAAGGCTTGTATATACTAATAGTTTGGAAAATGGTTTTATAAACGAGTTTGGTATTGAAAATAGAGTTGAAATCATTTTGAGGAAAGAGTTTTGATATTTACTACTAGTATTGAAACCTTTATATTTTTAAAGTGACAAATCACAAAAATGATTGTAGAACAATCAAACCATAAAAATTCACATACGAAGACGTGAATTAATTCCAATAAATCGATATCAAATCCATCAAAATGGATATTCCCAAAAATCCTGATATAAAGACATCAAAGTCGATAATAAATGAAAATCAACAAATCGGATAATCACGAATCGATTAAATTTGGAAACCAAGCAAAAATATACACAAATAGGCACAATAGGAAAATAGGAGAAAATCAGTCGACTAGCCCTCTACAGTCAGTCGACTGAAGCAGAAACATGAAAATTTCATTTCCTGCAGTCAGTCGACTGACCTAAAAATCCAGTCGACTGATTGCAGGGAAACAGAGGACTCGAGCCTCTGGAATTTGCCTTCGGAATGCCTATGTGCTACAGCCAGTCGACTGAATTTCAAAACCAGTCGACTGACTGGCACCAAGGCTATTTTCTTAGCCTATGAAATGAAGATGCAATCTTCTCCAAATTGCAACCGGGCGAGCAACGGACACTAGGGATTTATGTCAATCGACTACTCGGCCCTATAAGCTTCACGAAGCATCACCAAAAACATGTTCAAATAATAAAACTATGATTTTCATAGATTTTGGTTTCAAAACACCAAAAATTGGAATATACACCAAATCAATTCAAACCAAAATCAAATGCACATGAATATGTGTTAGGAATTCATACCTAACAATCGAAGATAATCATAGACATAGATGTGAGATAAAAATCTCACCTTTGAACCCAAACAAATGAAGAAGAAACTCTAAAGCAAAGGAGAATCAACCACTCTTCAAATCCAACTCAAGAAGCTTGATTCTAAGCTTTAAAAGAAGAACATTCCCAAAGTTAGGTTTAGGGATTTCTGAAATTGATAAGAGAATGAGTTGGAGAAGAAGAAGAGAAGCTTACCAATGGGTTCTTCTATTAGTTTGGAGCTAGAGTTTGATTTGCAAAAGAAAACTAGGGCTTGGAGTTTAAATTTCCTCTTCCACTCTCCATTGTTATGAAAGCTTGAATATTAGGAATTAGAAATAAAGTAATAAAGAGGAGAAGGGGTTGGGGCTGAACACATAAGTGGGGTTATTGGGCTCAGCCCAAACCAAAGCCCTAAGTGAAAAAGTAGAAAAAATCAACTTACTCCAAATATATCGAGGCTTATACTCAAAAAGGTCGCAAACGACATTTTAAACTCAATGGGAGTGGTCCCGAGTCCTAATTCGACCGTATGCAAAAAGTAGCTTTTCGGACTAAATTCCGAGTATCGATAAAATATTAAAATACAAAAATCGATAAATATGCGGGTTGTTACAGTTTTCCTCTACTATTTACATATTAATTGATTACTTGCATACGTACTAGTTGTTGAGAAAACCCAAACTAGGCTTGTTTGTGTAGTATTATTAATATATTGATTTGAAGTGGTAAGATACATGTATGCATTTATTGAGAAAACTTAATATACATGCATTGTATCTAGGTCTTCGTGAAATAGTAGGCAAGAGTGAATAATCTCTCTCAATTTGTTGAGAAAATTCAAGGTCGAGATTAAGACAAGGACCACGATTAGGAATTATATGTGATACAACTAATGAAAAGTTATTCGTCGCTTATGAGCATATGATTTGTTGAGTAAACTCGAGGTCAGAATCCTTAGGAAAGCGAGTCATAACACTCTCTAAAGGAATCACATGATTTCAACATTACACTTAGGGTTTTAAGGAATATAAAGATCTAGTAGGAGTCTTATTAGAAAAATGAAATGATAACAATTAGCCTTTTTAATATTGTAAGAATATATGCTATACAAACTAAAATAATATACTTTGATAAATTTGTGCAACTAATTAATTAATAAAATGTTTATCAGTTAAACTATACAATGAACTGAAATAAGATCGACAAAGAAATATAAAACATACCTATGACATATCTTATGGTGTATTTTTACGTTAAGACCCACGTAAGAGCTAAATTTTACAACTACTGAATACATTCATAACTTGGTCAATTAAGATTTTATTTACACTAGACTGTCTACGGTCTTCTGTGGATTTCAAACTCTAAAGCAACAAGAATATGGATACTTGATCCATAATCAATCACATAAAAAAATTATATGATGAACAATCACATTCGTAATGTACAAAATCTCGATTAAAGTAGTTCATTCGAAATTATCAAGTAAATCATAATGCAAAATCATGCAATTCAATACGATCGATTATAATATGGATCTTGTTGTGTTAGATGTAGCATTATACCAATCACTGTAAGAGCTCAATCATTGAAATGTCAGTTTGGTCAATTTACGTCAAGTGCAACTTATTTGATGTTATTAAACATTAAAGATGACCAATTGTAAAATGTATGGTGTGGTTTTTTAGTGAGGATTTCCATTTTGGCAAGGAAAGCGCATGTACGAGAGTGGATGTATCTTAGGCACAATTAGGATGAAGATAGTGAATGATTATCGCTAATTTATGAAGAGACATCAAAAATGAAAATTGTATAAAATACTAGTAAACACTCAATATGGAATGATAAATTTGATTCTATTCCAAATGTATTTTTCTTATGGAAAATTATTTTTTATGAGAGTAATTTCATTAAGTTTAAAATATTTGATTTGAAACTCTCGACTATAAATTAGTTACAATAATGAAATAAATAGCCAATGTTAAGTAGTTGAATGAAGTTTCATATTTCATGCACTTTTATAACAATGGCGGAAATAATGGGATCATGCCATAGAACACTTATCCGTGGATGCATCAAGATACGAAAAATTGTTTTCATAAGTGTTTGAAATATTGTTTATGAAATACTAATTGTTTTCAATATTGACTATAAATAGATATAGTTTTATTTTTTTCCATGAATATTGTTAATATTCTTGTGAAATAATCTATTATAATAATGGTATTTTTTATAACATCAGTGATGTGTTAGTTATAGTAAATACAGAAGTATCTGCGATTTTTATAATTATTTTAGAACAACGAACCAAGCCATATCTTTGAGAAATAATTCTTTGATCGTATGATTATGATTCGTATGGTATTGGTGAATTATATCTTAAATGATTAGGGATAAATCACTCATTCAGTAGGAGCAACAAAAGAGTTGGTTAATTCTTTGGATTAATACATATGAGATGTATGCAGTTCAAAATATAATGATACCAAAAGAATTCACTTACTTTGTTAAATGCACAAATGAATTATCATAGAAATAAACATATGTATTTGTTGCACAAGTAGTGTATTTACGGTATGTTTGTTGAATATAAATAAAGTGGAAAACATAGCATGCAAAGGAAATGAAAGAATTCAGTTTGATCGAATAAGTAGGTTAATTGGAAACGTTCCAAAATTACCTTAAGAAAATAAAATTCAATCTCAAAAGTCACTACACCCCATAGTACATAAGAATGTATCAATAAAGAGTAATCAAAATTTATCGGACAAAGTGCGATTGACGATAAGTGAAGTTGAGTTAACTTCTTTCTATAAGGACCAGTACTTAAGAGTAAGCATATAACATAAATTTAATTTCGTCTAAGTGATTGTTTACAAGATCATGTAAGAAAAGGGTTGATAAGAAACCCTTAAATATCCTTGGTCAAGGAGTTGAAAGGCGAGGGAGCCGAGAGCCTGCATGTAAAAATTGATCATAAGGTATCTTGTATGAACCACCCTAGATGAGTTCGGAACCAACCTGCAATGGTTGAGTATGTTTATGTTATGAATATTTAAGTATCTAAACTCAAAATAAAGTCAAATTTTTACATAAAGGCAGTTCATTAAGTATTTCTAAATCCTTATTCCGTCTTACTGAAAAACACTTATTATCTCAAGAAATGACACCTTCATTGGAAGGAATTTATTTCATAAACTGGTGATAGTACAATGGACTTGTTAATGATCTAAAGGCCATAACATAGAAACTGATTCCATCAGATGAAATAAAATTAACCGATCTAAAATGGACATAAACTCATTAGAATGTCTAATAAAGAAATTACTAATCATTAAAGACAAGTTATGAGTTTCTTATCAGTGTCAAGAAAACAATTTCCTCCATTGTCGATAAGCCATAAAGAGTATTGACTATACCATATAGCATGTGCGCAAATTCAAATGGTTTCCAAGTACATTATCAAAATATGGTTTTGATAGTTTTGCACAAATTGTTATGGTTCATCGGCTGCAAGTGTGTCTTCACGAAGAAAACCAATGTAATTGGAGTAAATTGATGTTGAGGAGAATAACCATATGTTTTTAAATTATTGAAACTAACTAACAAATTCATCACTCAACAATCTAAAGTTAACTCATATTTTACTCACAAAATCATCATCCGATATGAATTTTATTTTGGTACCGTTAACGAATTTCTTCCTTAATTTCAAAAGTGTAGGGATAGTTGTCTTAGCTAAGGGATGGTTAAGGAAATTCTTGGCTAAGTAGCTTGGGCGAAGTATGTTCAATGTCAAGTTCATAATTGCGCATCGAATAACATGGTTATGGTCATGTCGAAAGTCATGCAAGAAACAAGTCGATATGCAAGTTACAAGCAAAAGTCAAGTCAAAATGCAAGTCACAAATGACGTCGAAATGTTATGCCATAGTTCAATATTCAATCCATTTTGTGTATAAAGTTTGAGTGTTACAATCGACAAAAATCCCCAAATCAATTTTGGGTTTACAAAGTTTAAAATGTAAGAATGATACTGTAACTTCCCAAAATTTTGGTCATTGGATTTTGAATATTTGATTAATTCTAATGTTGAATAATTTAGGTTCAAAGTTAAATAACTTTAATTAAGTTATAGAGATTGTTAAAATATGTGAATTGGAAATTTTAATAATTGAGTAGTGATTTTAAATGACAGGATTTTGAACTAAATACTAATTAAATGAGATTTTAAAAGTTTATAGCTTGAATTCAATTACGGAGGCTATTTAAAATATCTGAATTTGTGAACTTAAGATATTTGAATGGTGATTTCTATATTTGGATTTTGAATTGAATATATATTTAATGGATTTAGTGGTGATATTTAATTCCTTTCAAATTATAAATAATAACAGTGAATTCAATTTGTAAATTTATTTACAGTAATAACAATTCAAATAAATAATAAGAAAATATATTCGTTTTTTACGACTCGATTTTTATTAATGTATTTTAAATTTAATTTGTCTGATTTTTTCATAAGTTTAATTTGCGAATTATCTAAATTATTCATTTGACGATTTATGGGCAAACAACTATGTTTTTGTGATTTTACAGAATTCAACAACCAGTGTATATTATTTTTGTTTTGGAGTCGAGTTGGTGTTTAGAGTGCGAATGTACTTGTTTTTTATCGTTTGGAGGTCATACACGGTCAAAAAACTATGCGGCCAGATGGCAGAAATCGTAAATAAATAAAGGTCGACTCATAACTTCAGCACACAATTTCATCAAATCCACTTTGAATCCTTTCTTCTTTTCCATCTCTTTTCTTTTTTCTCATTGAAAAATAGTGAAAGAAAATGTAAGCTCCACCTTAAAAATTCCAAAACAAATGAATAAAAATCAAATAAATATGAAGCTTGTTTTGGCTTTATGTTGGGGTGATCTACCTTTAATATGAATGCATAGGAGTGTAACATCAAGATGGAGTGTTCGAGAGGTAATGAAAGGGAGTTACTTGAACTAGGGTTTGGAATTTCGGCAGTTTTAGGTTTCAGTTCGTAGAATGAAGTTAGGTTTGGTGTTCGTGTGGAAGGAGCGTCGGCGGCCAAAACAATAGGGTGCGACGGTCTGTATTGTTTCATGAAATTATGTACGTTGTTATTCTAGGTCAAAGTCACGATTCCATGAAGGCGTGCGGTTGTGGGTTTTTGGGGATGGATGGGTGCGACTCTCAATGAGGTAAAGAGTGGCGTTGCTCAGAGGTGGCCTGGTGGACTATAGTGTCGATGGCGTGGCTTGGAAGTTAGAGATGGAAAGCAGCAGTTTTAAGCAGGAGAGGTTAATTTGAGAAGAGGGGTTAGTATGATTAGAGGGTAATGGAAAAATAAGCTTTATAATTATAAATTAATTAATATAATTTAAAATCAAAATCGTATAAATTGTATATCTTCTCCGTACTAGGTCCACATCAACACCGCCAATCGCGTTGCACTCATAAGACGAAACCTATGATATGAAATTGGGTTGGTAGGAAATGGAGCTTGTGGAAATTTCATGCTAAATCGGTCGTCATTCAGTTTAGACGTAAATCAGAATGCTTCGACGACAAATGGAACCCTAGTGAGTTTAACTCACCCTTTTGGTCAACTAGTATTACTTTATAGTAGATAAAAATCGTTGATTGTTTGCTTGGATGCTTTATTGGTTGATTGTTTGATACTGATAATTGTCACTTTAAAAGCGATTATATAAAATCAACTGCAGGGACTTAACTGATGGACAGAAAATTTGTAGAGGGATCGAATGGGATTCCTCGCCCTTGTTGATTTATTTTCAATAGTACTCTTGTTATATTAATTATGAAATATCAAACCCAATTGTTTGGCCCAATGAGATATGATATTTTTATATGTCGAAAACTTAACCTCTGTACTAATAAAAATTCAATATCAACATTTGTTAAGCGATGTGGTGGTTGTTGGCTTCAATTGAGTATTTTGAAATACTATTAATTTCCAATTTTGGTTTGAAAAAGGTTTTTGATTTGGAAAATGATTTTAAATCTAACCTTTGGATTTTCAAGAATATTTTTATTTAATAAAAATTTGAACTTCTCTATTTTACCCCAAATCATTTTATTTTGTCCTTTCTAAATCATTTAAAAATGTTTTAAAGTTGTTTAATTATTATTTAGTAACGATTTTAAGTGGTTTAACTATTGTTTAATAGTATTTTAATAGTTGTTTATTCATATTTAATATTATTTTAAAGTTACTTATCAGTATTTTACATTGTGTAAAGTTATTTATTAAATAATTAATATTATTTAAAATTAATAATTATTTATTAACAATGTTTTGGAAGTTATAATAGTCATTTATTAATAATGTTTTGGAGTTTATAATTATTATTTAAAACAATATTTTGGAAGATAATTATTATTTATATAATAATGTTTGAAGATTAATTATTATTTGTTAATTTTTGAGGTTTGGAATTATTAACTATTACATTTATAATGTTTTGAAGTTAATGATTATTATTTATTAGTAATGATTTTCTATTAATAGTTACTAGAATATAATAATGTTTGAAGTAAATATTATTATTTATTTATAATGTTTTGAAGTTATTAATTATTATACTATTGATGTTTTGGGTTAATAAATAGTTTTATTAATAATGTTGGAAAGTTAGTTTATTATTTATTTAGGATGTTTATAGTAAGTTAAATTATCCGATTAATTGTATTTATAAAAAATAAATTGATTTACAAAAGGAATCTCATTTAATAAAAGAGATATATTAAATAGTTTATAAATGAAAATAAGACTTGGTTTTATAGGAATATTTGAAAGATTTTATAACGGATTTTTATAAAGGGATTTTTGAAAAGATTTTTATAAAGTAATTTTATAAGGCTTTTTATAAAAGGTTTTCATAAAGGAGTTTTATAAAAGAATAAAGTTTTATAATTGATTTTAGAGATATATAAAAGGAGTTTCAAAAATATTTTTGAGTTGTATAAAATAAGGAATTTATAAAAGAAGATGAGATTAATTTCCAAAAATGATCATTTAATAATTATGGTGGTGGGGAACATCTTTCTATACTTAAGAAATAGGGAATCTTTCTCAGTGTTTGTGAATAAACTTATTCCGTTGAGATAACTATATTGATATTTTTCCATGTATTGAAAGAGTATAAGGGTTTGTGAATATATTTTTGTAGAAGTATTTTGACATAAGTATTTATGAAGTGATTGTGATAAATTAATGAAAGGATTAATAAAGAGGTTAATGATTGCTTATGCGCTGAACCATTATTGGTTTCGCTTTGGAAATAAATCCCTAATGTGATTGTTGGGTATTTGATGGTTAAATAACATACAATCAAACTTGGCCTGTTTTAAATTATCATTGTCGGTTCGGAGAGATCAGGATCAGGATCAGATATATTAAATGAAAACAACATCGAATTGGCATAAGCATTCGAATTGGAACATCTTGAAGATAACTGAAGAAGAAGCTTTTGAAGTGTAAAGGCTACGTGCTACTAATCCTAAGGGTGATTCCAAAATGGATGTAGTAGAGGTAGTGCCTTTAGTTTCATTCAGACCTAAAACAAACTTGTAAGGATGAATGCTAGCATTGCTTTTTCCAAAGGGAAATGTTTGCATTCCAATATGGTTTGCTATATAAAACGATAATTGTAGCCTCAAGCCTCATAACCTGAAAAAATGACTAAAGTAGGGACATGCAGCAGGGCCACTAGTTCGCTCCCATAAGGGTATGTTCATTCCACATCTAATGTCGGTATTTATGTATGCTTTGAGGCCCATCATGGTTGTTGATCAACCAAAGAGGTTATCATATTCAGCGCTATCTAGTAATGGGTAGGGCCGGTCATGAGTACTAAAGGTGCAACGTGTTGTAGGCTCTCGTACATTTTATTTAGAGGTGTATGGATTCAGTGTGTAGACCCTTACCCTTTCATAGTTGGAATACATTCTCCAATACGAGCCTTTAGATTTGATTTATACCTATTATAATGGAATTTAATTAACATAACAATTTTGGCTATGATTAATATGTATTTGTATTTTAGACATTAATATAATATTACTGGATTTTGTGTAGAAACGTTTTGGATGTTAAAAACCCATCCGTAGTTATATGCAGCATAGTCTTGTAAGATACCTTTATTTTTAAAAGATTTTTATAATAATAAAATTCAATTGAGATATGTTTCTCATGCTGGTTTACCAGAAAGATCCAAGCATTATTTCTTTTATAATGCTCGCGTCAGACCTAGCATATTTACTAATTCAGTTTGGATACATGGAGCTTCAGGAAAGGAGCTGAATGCCTCCAAGTCGTATTCACATATATTCTATTTTGCACTACATTGGTTGTTTATATTGATCAATAACTATAAGGATGAATTACTATAACTGTCCAGGTTGATCACTTATTTAGTGTACTCTGATTGATATATGTATAATAAAGTTCAATTTTTCTTTTATAAAGATCATTATTATATTATAGATCGCTCGTCACATTGTGAGATTTGTTATGTCTTTTCTTCTTTTTTTTCCCAAACAATCTTTCTTTCTGGCACTCGGATGTTCGCACATGAAAATCATGTATGTATTATTGTCGACTTTTGAGGATCGAAAAGGCGGGTCGTTATAGATTCGCCCTTCTCCATAACCTCTAGGTTTGTATTTTACAGGGGTGGGCACTGCATGACTTTGACTTATTCAACAACAGCTTCAGCAACCTCAATGTTGCTATGCGCCGGTCTTTGTTTGATGGTGATCGACGTCGATGATCTTGTGCATTAAGGTGCTCTTGATTGATTGTAAGCGGCATCAGTTAGAGATAATGTTAAGCACTGATAAGGAGCAACATTGATATGAAGCAGTATCGAGAAAAAACGACTTCCCCTATTATAATGTCGCCATTTATAACATATGTAGACGTTGACGACAGTCACCATCAATATCGTATGCATGAGTATGCGACGTCCTCCAAGTGTTGATGAAATGTGCTATATAAAAGATGATGTGCGGTGTTGACCATTGGCGATGTCAATGATGGGTGGTTCTATCTGGAGTACAACTCTAAGGAGCGACAACATTGGAATTGAAGCAACATCATAGATACATAACATCGTTATTTAATATCGTATATGCAAAGCGGTATGGAATAGTGGCAACATCGGCGACCATTAACATCGAGCAACATTATTGGGACAACATGGGCTATAACTCTTTTCGGTGACAATAGTGCATGACATTAATTTTTAAATGGACGGCTGCATTGATTAAGCATGGCAACAATGAGACTCGACGTAGGTTACGTTGACATTTATTGATGGTTTACTATACCGATCACATTCGACGCCATTACTTCCTTAAAAAGATGCGACATCGGTTCATGCGGTGTTGGTGACATGTGATATCTATTGCTTTTTAGGCGAATAATGGCTTAGATATGATACGACGTCGATGATGTGTGACGTCAATTGTTCATGGTATTGACTTGGTTGACGTCATCCACGTCCCTTTATCGATAAAACAGGGATCGAATTCCTTTGATGCTAATCCATCTTCATATTCCCCATGTTGATTACTGGTGCCATAAGCATATCGCTTATCACCGTTCTCAAGAATAATATTAGTAGTAACATTTTCCCCCACTATAGATGAGTCATTGACTTTTCAAGTCAATAATATCGCCACTGAATTTATCGCTTATTAGTATCCCAAGCACATCTTACCATCAATTTAAATTGAACCAACGATGTTAGTTCTTCCTTCATTTCTTCTATAAATAGTCGAGCTTCCTCTTTGCCATTCCTTTACATGCGATTGCAAACTTGAACAAGAAATCAAAATTCTCTAGAAAATTAAAAATAATCTAATTTCCAAATACTCGAATCATCATTTAGTTATAATATCTGCTGCACCTCAACTCAAATTAATTGCTTAAATTAGAGGATTCTATGTTGAAGTTGTTGTTTGGGTTTAATTTGAGTTTTATCGATTTTAGATTGGCGTTAGTTTTTAAACATAAAATTTTGATAATTATTAACCAGGATGATAACTGATCTAGATTAAATTAGTAATAGAACTTATTCCATATGTATGGGTTTCGATGTTAATCAACATCGGTATAAAATCTAGCATATTCTAGGTTTACTGATAAAGAAGTCAATTCGTTAGACTCCCGGCCTGTTGTGGATTCATTGTATCAACAAAGATCATTCATGACATCATCAATATAATCAGCTTTAATGATTTTCGATGTTGTTATGAGACTCGCTGTTAATAAAGCTTTGTATTATCTTGTTATCCTAATAGTTTGGCATTTATGTCATGAGACTACTATATCGTTAATGAATGAGATGAAGTGAGACAATTCTTTATTATTATGAGAAAATCTACATCGGTTATATGCGGCATTACTTAGTTTGGTATTCATTACGGGCTACGTTTCTTACCTTCAATATTGATTTGATACCACCGGTCTTACCATCTGTTATCATCCTTATGTTATCACTTTCATTATTAGAAATTGAGCTTTCTTCAATATCGCTATTTTTGACATGGTTACTTTAAGACCATACAAGCTACTTATAAGATCAGTACATTATCAAACCATGTCATCGTCATGTTTTAGTATCAACATCCCTGTTACTTCGACTTGATTACAATCGCGACATTTACTATCGTTTCATAATTTAAATTACGCTTCCTTTGACATTGATTTGTTTAGTCGATATGGAATTACTGATGCCACATGTTAACTTTCATTTAATTTTTATTCAAATTTCATGGGCTTAGTATGTTATTATAAGCTTAATTAGTATACCTTTGGTTGACTTAAAAGCTTCTAAAAATTTTCTTATGAACACGACATCGACTATATAATGATCATTTTTTCACCATAAATACTATGTTAGGCTTTATACTCTTAGTATTTTGATGTCATAGCTTAGGCAGTCGGTTGACCATTTGGAAAATTAGTATATGATAAACCATATAACAAGCATTAATATTTCTTAAAATTGGAACGATATCACCTAGGAGGTAAATGCAAGGTCAATAGCCTAGTAAGAAGTCCGTCAAGAAGACTAGCAGAGGGTATAAACCTTCACCTTTAACCAGCAAGAAAGTACGGGAAACACGTTTTTTTTCATCAAGTGCTTCTCTAACATTAAAGGGACATTTTCTATTTCTATCAGGTTTCTTTTTTCTAGTTATTCATGTTAGTTTGTTATCCTTTACTAATAGGTGTTTTTATTTCAGATCCTACCCAAAGAAGCTCAACCCTGAAAATCAAAATTGTGTTATCCTTAACTCAAACAGTAGAGAAAATGGGGAACAGGCTCAAAATATTAACTCTGGCTAAACTTCTTCAGTATGCTATTATTTTGAGTTGCCACAAAGTCTTTGGTTAGCCTATGATCATCAAGTATAATGCTCTGGGAAAATGCTCATTAGTAATGGACAAGTCAATTTCCTTTACTTCTAATTCACCGATTCAAACTAAGATGATTGGTAGGACATCATTGCCTTTTATAGGAAATCTCTTGTAACATTATCTCATAAGTTTATTTTCCTGATTTAGACTTGTGTGCCCTAATAATTGTTTTCGCGAAGAAGGAGGCTACAAGTGATGCCCCCAAATATGAAATGATCAAGGATGATACTTCTGCCCTGACTTAGGCTCCCGAATCTCAATCTCTCAGGGATGCCATTGCTAGTTTGTTCAAATCTGTAAAAAGAAAACTAACCAATGATCCCGCGGCTGCTTCCACTTCAAGCAAGAAACCCAAGGACGGGGGCATGCACACCCCTGCTATTGCGGAGGAGGTTCCATTTGTAGATACTGACTCAGATTCTTGGGCCATAAACCTTGGCTATTCTAGGGAAGGAACTCATCAAACGACTGAGGTGGAGTAGTCTTAAGACCTACTCCTTCATATAACTTTTCCGGGTACCCCTAGGGCACCAAACCGTCTTGCAAGGAGCTTGGACTGTGTATCCTTCTAGAAGACTCGCTTCCTTCCAAATCTAAATCCCTAACTCCTATTAGTAAGTTTGAAGTCCTTCTCTAATTGGTCATTCACTCCCCGTCTTTCGCTGATCTTTAGCCACCATAGATTTCCTCTTATACTCAAGATCATCGATTTTCTATCCTTAAACAATTTCTGTCGGTATGTGATTTTCTTGCTTAACCATTTTAGGTGGCTTAATCATTCATGCGTAATGTCTTCATTCGGTTTTTCTATTCATTTCAGATTGCTAAACGTATGTTTGTGCTTCAAGAGGATGCTTTAGGATCGTCTAATGAATTGCCTAGGCTTAAAGAGCAGGTTTCTTTGCATAACGATCACATAATTGACATCTCAATAGCGAGGGATGATGCTATTAAAGAAAAACAAAAGCTCACCAACTCACTTAAGGAAACATAAACTTTACTTCATAAAGAAAGAAATTCCAAATAGATTTTAGATGATAAGGCAAAAGCTTTGGAAATAGCACTTGAGGAAACTGGCATGAGTATAACACCACATAATTTGGCGTTAGTTATTTGAATTAGTTAGCCAGTTAATTAGGCTCCAAAAATGGAATTAGTGCAAATAATAGAATTTGACCATGAAACTTGCACCACTGTGTTCGTGGTGAAATTCTAAGCAACTTTCATATTTGGGGTTCTGCGATCGGATTCCAAACGGAGACGTTATGGATGAAAAACGAATTTGGAAGGAAAATAAATAAATAAGAAAAATTAACATTTGTAATTAACCATCTAGGGCCCATAAGTAGACCTACATATTGGAGCGGTCGACCAAAGGCCGCCGAACCTTATGAAGGGGGCAGTCAACTGCTTTATGCGTGGCGGCTCCAGTAACCTAGGCCATGTATGACATCGATTTAATATGTTTTGATCCAACGGTTGAAGTTGATTCTTACGCCTATAAATTCAAGCCTAACCCTCCCTTCTCTTTTCATATTTTTCCAAAGGCAATAGCAAAGCTCTGCTATTTCTTCTTCTTAACTTTATTTCTAAATTATAAATAAAAGATAATTGTATTTATATTCACATAAATCGAAGAAGAATAGAAATCTAAGTGAAGAGAAGGGAATCAAATATATGTGTATTTGAGGTAATATATATATATATATATATATATATTCTCTTCCAATCCCAATCTCTTTTCCGATTTGTAATTCTAATGTACGTATATACCTTTTACACATATTTCTTGGATTAAAAAGAATCTAGAGATGAATCAAAGGTTCTATTCCACGTCTGGAGATCTGAATTGCTTTTAAAAGGTAAGGGGAAATTTTATAGATTGTTATAATATGAAAATTATCCCATTAGTGTTTATTTTATTTTTATGCTTAACTAGATAATCGTATATGAGTTGTAGGCAACAAACTGAATACAATAAATATCGCCTACATATTCTTATTTATGAATTGATTTTGAATTATTTACAACCTGATCTGGATATCAGTCTTAAAAGTATGAATTGGAATATTAATTTGAATGAAATTTATTCCAGATCCGAAATGGGTTATATAATAATGTTATGAATTTGGATTATTACCCTAATCTCGTTCGAATGTAAACTTCTCTACGTTTGGAATTATTCGACTTTTGATCCGTTTAATATTTGTAAATTAGTTTGATTTCGTTTCCTTTTAGGAAAAATTCAGCGTTTGATCTGGCAGGGAATAAATGCAAATAAAAAGAAAAAGAGATGTGTAAAGTATGAATTCATTATAGTTTACACTATCTGTTTCTTAATAAAAAGAAATGATTATTCCTTGTAATTTCAAATGATGTATTTTTTATATTTTAAAGTCAAAACTTGATTTTTGGGCTAATTTATGGAAATTATAGCTGATAATATTTTTAGATATGGTTCCAACAATTGAACATGGAAAAGAATATTCTAGTAAAGATATACAACTAGAATTTATTTGATAAAAATAGATATTTGTACGTAGTTTACTTTACTTGTAATAAATAAATAAAAAGAAAATAATGATGCTTACATGTAATGTTCGCGTTTTGGATAGTTAATTAAAGGGAAAGAAATTTAAATGGTTGTAACTCCAATAAATGAAAAATAAATGGTAATAAATATGGAAGTTGCAATAAATTGATATGGTAAGTGGATTAATGGGACTGAAAATAAAGAAGTTGAATTAATAGCAATGGAACTGATATAAAAAGTTACTAATTTGAAATTAGTAATTGTTAACCATAAAATCCACCTAAAAGCAAAGGCATGAAAGAAGATTGATAAAATACCAGGTTCTGCTGAAATAGCCAGCATGGGTTTAGACAAGGGTCACAATATAATGTTTTGAAGGCATTGAAAAGGCTTTCGAAAGGGCTGTAGGCACCAGGCGTTGTCACAAGTTATAAATAGAGGAAAAAGCTTTCAAAAAGAAAAGCAGAGCTACCCTTTCGTCTCTTTCAGATCTTCCGACATAGATGGATTAGTAAAGACAACATCGGAACCCCCTTTTGAAGGCAGTGAATGTTAGCCTATCATATGCACGCCAAACCTTTCGGAACCAAAGTTTTCAACTTTGTTCAAATTGTGCAAAACAACCCTTTCGAAAGCAGGCGAAGCCTTTTGAACCGGTCAAAGCTAATAATGTCAGGAGAAGGTTCCGCATCAATCCACAAATATGCATCCGGAAGCTACCTGCATCATTGAAACCGTTGATGCTTCAACATCTTCGAAGCCCAAGTAAACAATCTGTCGATAGAGTCGAAAGCTTCTATCTTTACTTCTGATGGCACCAAGACAACATGAAGAGAAAAGCGCATTTGAGGCCTTTCAACGACATCGAAAGAAGTTTAGGAGAAAGCTGTAAAAAGGGAAAACTAAGGAGTTGGCACAGGAGAAGGATAGATAAAGACCCTTTTAACAAGGTCGAAAGGTCTAGAGTAAAGAGAGGGGAAGCATAAGGGTGAATTAAAGGGCTCAAAAGAGATGCCTTTTGATTGCATCGAAGGTAGGAGAGGCCTTTCGACTATGTCAAAAGGCATGAGGCGGAATATAAAAGAAGCCTTTCGATTAGGTCGAAAGCACAGGCGTGGAAGGGAGCCGACCTACATCTATAAATAAGACCCAAGGAATCCAGTTTTGGGGATTGAATTTTGGAATCCTAAGCTCGTTTCTTTATTTCTACTTCTTTGCAACTACAAAAACCTTTGTAAATAAAAACCCTCATAATTGTAACTCATTTTGGATAGTGATCATGGAAGGATTTTTGGATTCAACAAGGATTTCGACAACGAGGAAGGATTTCGACAATGAGGAAGATCATTATGATCATTAGCTAGACTAATGATCCATTGCACATGATTCTATATTATTCTCTTAACTTCTTATTGTCTATGCAATTCACTAAGATCAACTTGGATATGGACATGCGAAACACACCACCTTCGAAACCAATCTCAAACAATAGAAAACGAAGATGGTGATGGTGTTTCGACATTGATGAGTTTGAAAGACTTAGGAATATCCAAGCCGATCATAGATAGAGTAAACCAAATAATGCTTAGGCAATCATAATTGGGTCTGATTAAAAAGGATAGAGCCCCTTTCAACCTGGTCGAAAGGGGTGTTCTGAAGGGAATCCAATATGCAATTGGCGAGCAAAAATGTAAAAAGGAATTTCATAGAAAGGAGTCTATCTTCTACTACGTCTACAACCCTTTCGAAGGGGTTTCTCAGGAGAAAGGAACAAAACCAATGGATTCAGATCTTTAATTAAGTGAAGTAGACATATCAAACAAAGGACTCCAAGCTATCTTTATATGTGAAGAAGATACTGAAAATGCTTGCTTTGTTTGAAGACTTTTCCATACGTCATATTCCAAGAGTGGAAAACCCACAAGCAGATTCACATTATCCCTCAGTCAAGAGTGAAGCTGGTGGTTAGAGCTTTATTGCTCATATCCCCACTCGAACATCAGTTTTAAATCTCACAGATAGATAAGTCTTGGCTTTTAATGTTAAGTATAGTATTAATGACTTTCATAAATAAGTAAGTAAACAACATGATCAACACAGTTTTGACATTCCCCGACTTAACTTTTCCTTGACCAAGTGGAAAGCCAATAGATTAGAGCTCTATTGCTCGTATCCCTACTCGAACATCTATCTTAACTCCCACAAATAGATAAGCCTACTTCGTCGGTTTTAGCATTAAGCAAAGCTAAGTGCTTTTTGAACGAATAAGTAAACAACAAGATTAACACGTTTTTGACATTCAAACTTAATTTTCCTTGGTCAAGAGGGAAGTTGGTGGTTAGAGCTCTACTGCTCATATCCCTACTCGATCATCAATATTAACTTTCACAAATAGATAAGTCTTCCTCGTCTGCTTTTAATGTTAAACATAATTAACCACCATTTTCAAAACTTTTATACATGCATACACACACACACACACACATACATACATACATATATATATATATATATATATATATTAATACTTTAAAAACACTTGTAAATAGGTTTTAAATATCTATGTAAAATATTAGTTGAAAATAACTAATTTATAATTTGATAAAAAACATGTTTTATAATTAAAAATTCTTTACTTCCAAAATTCGTATATAAATATTAAAAATATATCTAAACTTCAAACCAACTTTAGAATACTTCAAAATATGTTAGAAAACATCTCCCAAAAGATTAAAGAAAAATAACAATTTAAATACCATTTTTAAACACTTAAAATCATAAGCGACTTACTATAGCATTAATAAGTACCGTTAAAAGTCCTTATTGAAGAACAATGTAGAAAAACACGATCTTTGCGACTATTTTTTTTAGAAATGATACTTAGATAAAACATGTCACTGGGACAACAAACCACAAATCATATGTCAATAAATATACGAATCACGTTTCGCAAGTTTCAAACTTGTAACCACTCGCACCAAAGTCGAATCACTTAACCACTGGGACAATGGTACTTGTCTTTGTGAATAGTTTTAACCATATAAATAAATGACTTAAGACTTGAAATTTTTACAACAAGTACAAACCTTAGGTTACTTGAAAATAATGGAAAGAAATCTCTAAGAATATCTACCACTTTGTTTATAAAATTTTCCAAAAACAAGCTATATTTACAAAGCGTATTTGTAATTACATTTTTGCTTCAACTTAGTCATTTTGTTTCACAATTTATATAACTTTCCAAACCATTTTTTCACTGTCCCATACACCAAAATATGTATAGAGAACAACGAAATCTTAAGTTAAGACCATAAATCTTCCATTTATGCAACTTAAAGTTAAGGGATATCCAAGTGCACTTATAGGGACTATTCTCGCTGCAAACACTTTCAAACATACTTCAATTCAACATACAATCCAAACAACCATTTAAACATCAAGTCAAGGTCATGCCACATGTTTAAGAGGGTAACAGAAGTGATGTTGTATAATATAAAGTTATTGTTTGAAAAGGGGTCCAAAGTTTATAACTTTACCAAGTCAATGTCATTTTAACTTTATATTTTAGGCATACCACATATATACATAATATATACAAACAAGATAGTGAGATAACTCACTTAGGTCCAAGACAAACACATGCTCAAGCACAGCCAAGAACGCTTTCTACCATCTTCAAACACATAAAGGTTCGACCTTTAGCACCAAAATCACAAAATCAAGCCCTCCTCCTCCTTCCATTGCTCACGACCCAAGCTAGACCCCCCGTCCTCTTCAATTTTCTTCCACTTTTATTTTAGATCTAAACTTGCTAAGGTGTTCTAATATGTTGGTGAAAGTTTGGTGGAGTTTGGAGAAAATTTGAGTTAATTAGAGAAATTTAGTGAAGAATAAAATGGATTAGTGCTAATCCATTTCCACCATTTTTATGTTTTTATTACATTTCAAGCTTTTATAAATTATGAAACCCTTAAGAGTATACTTATAGGTTCATACAAGAGATCATTACCACCTTCTACCTTCCATGAAAGATCACGAAGGAGCCTTCCTCTCACATGCTATCTTTACATCTTTTACTTAACACTTAAGACTTTCCAAAAAGCTCATTTTCAAAATATCTTCTATGACATCATCCATAACATCATCAAAAACTTTATTTTCATAAATGATAAAATATTTTTATTTTATTTTAATGATTTCCTAAGAAAATAATGTACGTAAAAAAGTTTGAACAACTTTTAACAAGTAAAAAGCTGTTTCTCGATAAAACTATTTTCGATCACATTATCGATATTTCTTCAAAGTAATTATTTTTATAAACATTTTTCCAAAACAACTTTATCATCATTATTTATGATTTAAAATGGGGTTAAGAAGGTTATTAAATTAACTTAATAAGATTTAATCCAAGATTAGAATATTTAAACAATTCAGATAATTAAATATAAATTGACCGAAATTTTACAATTATACAATTGAAATCCTTTTATTTAAAAGATATGGAAGATATATTTAGAAATTAAACAGTAAAAGATAAATTATTTTTCTGTAGTCTTACATATATTCGATACTTCTATATTTAAAATGACAAAGGATAAAAATATGGAGTAAAAGATAAAAGGTAAATTATTTTATCATTCTAAAACATTAAAATGATAAAAGAAAATATAACATCTATTAGTTTAGAAACATAAAAAAGGTTCATATTTAAGTTTGATATGTTAATATTTTATATTTAATATCTTTATACATATATAAATGGAAAAGAAATAAAAGATAAAAGTTAAATTAGTTGATAAAATTTTATCTGTGTATATTTAAGATGATGATTATTATGTCTTTATATTACATTAGTAAACTAATTCTCCTTAGATATTAACATTCAATAATTCAAATAAAAAAATCCATAGAATTGGTTTAAAAAATTCATAAAACTAAATTTCCTCCCTAAAACAAACTAAAGATAACATTCATAAATTTATCAGAATTTCTAATTTTCAAACGAAATAACTATTAAAATTCATCTGCTATAATAATTAACATTATGTATACTTTATTTTTTGTTGTAATTAGACAATTTACTTCATTCTATCTAGAGTTTTAACATGGAACGATCAGAAGTCGAATCAATAATACGAGGTGTAGGGTTTAATTATGCAATAGTTTACTGCAACTAAACAACCATATTTTTGAATTAAATTGAAATGATATCATTTAGTTTGTAAATTAAAGCATCATCCTACTTAACTAATGAGCTTAATTAAATGACAATCATTGAACTTAATTAATGATATAATATGATAAAACTGAATTAAGTCATGGCTATTACATGCAAAATATATGTTCTTTTAAAGCATACATCTTATGATCTTAATTAAGTCGTGGCTTAAAACACATCCAAAGAAGAAAATCTATTACGTTTTCAAATAAAATATTATTAAATTGCAGCAATGTATGTCAAGAATTGTAGAACCAATTAGGTATTAAATTCTTTGTTAAAACGTTAATTTTATCAGATATATGCTGCCAGGAACCTTAATTCTAATAATCAGTCGTCTTTGTTTATTTTTGTCAAATCCACTTAGATATATGGTATGTACGATCAATCTCTGGGAAAAAAATAAGAAAGATTGGTATCTTTGGTTTCTAGACAAGCAAAAAGAAGAAAAATATAGGGAAAGGGTAATCTTTCTTTACTAGTTTAGTACCGTATGATTATATAAATAATAATAAAGCACTCCACAAAAAGGGGAAGATGGCTCGAAGTTACATATACTTTTGGCAAGTATTCAAAGAGTATCTTTCCATAACGTAATTTGTGTCAATCATGATAATTTTTTCCTTAAAAAACAATGCACTACGGTAAATTTCTGTATTTGCAAACCCTAATCTGATACTGCCTTAATAATCATACGATGCCTCCAATATATATAAATCCCATGTACAATGCAGTAGTTGTCATTAGTACTGTAGAATTAGCTCCATCAAAATAATAGAAAATGGCAGACAATGAGCCTATCAGCGTGCAATTGTACCTTGTTTTCATATGCATTTTGTCCTTCTTTTTCTTTAGCATGCTTATGAAGCAGAATCAACCTCTTGCGCCTGGGCAAGCTTATTCAAGTGGTGGTCCAAACATGCTTATTCTTCTTATGGTCGCTGCAATAGTCTTTTTTCTATTTATCAGCTTCAAGCAGCAGCAGCATTAAATTGCATAACTGGATATCTTCTTCTTATTATAATTAGCTAGTTTTTTGAGGGAAGCTGATAACTCATGTGTATCAAAGGGTTAATGTAGTTTCTTTTTGTTGCTTTTTTCTAAAGTTTTGTTTCCTTTCACGATTGCAATATCAGTTGTTATGATATAATTTTTTATGTTATTTGTTGCCGTCTAATTTAAGTTGAGAAATCCTCTACTTACAGTTTTATCTTTCTTATCCATTCTATTTCATCATCTTCCAATTGTACAAGTATCTGGTATGACATTATAAAATATTTCGATAGCTTTCATTTATGTGAAAGTGGGTTACAGTTCTATTTCTATGCCTTTGTTTACAAAAGAAAATTGATCTGACATGTATGTTCACTGCATATATTTATACCCTGGATATAAAAGAGTATTAATGCCTTAATTTTTGTACAGTATATTAGGCACGCCAATGCCTAAATTATCTGCATAGTTAAAAGAGCATAGGTGAATTTCATTTTACAAATTAACTTAGTTTTATATATATTCCTGATATATATAAACAATAACTATAAAATGTCCTCTATTAAAGTTTCATACTCAAGTTTACAAAATTTTATTATTAACTCAATCTATAGTTTACCATTTTGCTTATAGGTATAATGAATTAGGATGTAAGTTCAGTTTATTATAGTTAAATTTAGTTATTAAAGGATTTGGTTAAATAAATTTCCCTTTTACAAATTAATTTGGTTTTCCTTATTTGTGATATGAATAGTAAACGTAGAATGTCCCCTAATTAAGTTATATATCCTTTTATTTGATAGTAAAGTTTGTATTCTAATTTACAATATTTAAGTAATATATATATATATATATATATATATATATATATATATATATATGTATGTATGTATGTATGTATGTATGTATGTATGTAGTTTGTTTTTTTACTTATATGAATTAGCTACATAGATAGCAAATAGAGAAATATTCTATGTAATAAATTTCAATATTAGTAATACGATCACCACAAGAAAATGGTCTAACAATGACACGTGGAGACACCGCCCTTGGTTAAAATAAGTCACTATTTACACTATCACTTGGTACCTCGTATCTAAATACATATTAAAATTTTAGGGGGATAAGTTCATCTTCCTCGTACTTCCAAAACCTCTTTCCTTCGTTTAATGCGGAACCCAAATTCCTTATGAAACCAATTTCATTAATTTAATCTTGTTTGTACCATTCTCGGTGATTAGCATCATTATAGGTAAAATTTCTCTATTGATTAGATTTTCTTAAATTTACCAATTCAACTTGATTCTTGCTAGCAACATATATGTTATTAAATTACTTTTTAGGGGTTGCTATTGCTGATTTCATATTAATTTTATGTTCATTGTTTGCTCTCTCATATTAATCATTCGTCACGCAATCTTCTCCTTTCAAAAAAAAAAAATCACGGGAGATCCATTGATTAATATCTATTATGTATGATTTTGTGTCACCAAATTGTATTCAAATAAAATTTCCTTTCTTTTGATCCAAAGTGATTTGTTGCAAATATCTTGCTTAATTCCTCTTACCTATTAAATATTAGTAAAAAGGAAGAATTTTATGCTCTCTCATTAAATCTAGGAATTTTCACTCTCTCCTTAATTCTCTCTAAATATTTTATTATCAAATCCCAATAACTTTTTACAATTATAATTGTTACAAAATTTTATTACTCTCTGTTAACATTTTACACTTAAATATATCGCTTTCACAAAAATTTCCCGGACCCCCTCTTTTATTTTTACATCTAGGATCCGAACTGTATTATTGATAATAATAGAAACTGAACATTATGGCAAGAAAATGTTTGATTCAGAGGGAGAAGAAACGATAGAAATTGGAACAGAAATATCATTTGATTCGTCGGTCCTTAAAAAAAGAAATAAGCAAGGTTCCGTCGTTGAGTGAAAAATGGGAAATTCATGGAAAATTGCAATCCGTACCACGTAATAGTGCATCTATACGTCAAATATTATCATATTATTTTACATTCAAGTTCATGTATTTAAATTAAATAAGTGATTAAAACATGAACTTTTAAAATAAATCCAATTAACTAACATTTATTATTTGGTCTAATAAGTCATAAAAAATACAATTCAATGAACTATATACGATGCTTATATTGAAAAATAATAATTGTAAAACTAATATTTCATTCACGTCCATATAACATAAAATTTCATGCTCATATACAAAATTATCTTTCGTTCACTTACATTATTCTACATTCAACTTTACTGTTTTAAAATTATTACTTTATTACAATGGAAAATATACGTAAATTTTCTTTCTAAGGTTGGCATTTCATTATAAATAAACCTAGACACAATTTTTTCTTTCTAATATAAATATATTATTATACACATACATGTTTTTTCACTCTAAATTTGGTACAATAAGTGAATTCCTATCATTAACAAATAACGGTTAAGAGTGGTCCTATTTTAATGATAAGTGATGAATACCGTAGTTTAGAATTTTGAATCATAATAATAATTTCATTTAATATGTTTTGTGAAAGTGTTTAATTTTAATTAGGTATATTCATAATTTACGTTAAAATGGATAAATTTATACAATATTTTGATTAGAAATATTTTTATTTTTTATTTTGTTGTTGAGGCAAATGTTAATTATTTTTTAATTTTTTTTCTTATAAATTAAAATTATCAACGTATGAAATAATGTTTTAAAAGCCAAATTATCAATTTTAACATAATTGAAATAAGCACATGATTTGTAACGTTTCTTTTACTTGACAACCCTTTTAGTCATTAAATTATAAACATTTTATTTACCTCTTTGACAATGTAATAAATTATTTCTAATGTTAATATTACTGCAAAACCTTTAAATCATAACATATACCGATTCATTAGTATTACAAGAATTCTTTCATTATTTCAAGAAATATTTGAAATTCAATTTATATATCTTTTATCTTTTAGACAAATATACTAAAAACTAGATGTTAAAACTCAAAATCTATGCATATAAATATTTAATGTTAAAATTTGTAAATATATTAATTTTAAAATTAATTAAGAATACTAATTTTCATTTATTTTCTTAACGAATATCAAGTGCTAAAAAATAACAAATCAGTGTTTAACTCATTGTATTATAATCTATAAAATTGACAATTTATTTTTTCACCCAAATATGAAAAAAAAATCATATAAAAAAATTACATACTTAAAAATAATAATTTAGCAATAACTCAATTATTTTAACGAATTCACCATATATTGCATAATAAATTAAAATTTTCTTGAATGTGATTACAAAACTATTTTTGTAAAACTACCATGTGCAATGCACGAGTTACTTGCTAGTCTATTAAATAGTAGGAAGAATTTTATGCTCTCTTATTAACTCTGTGGATGTTCTTTTCTCTCCTTAATTCTCTCTTAATATTTAATTTCCAACATTTAATCATTTAATACAATTATTTATAGAGTTCTCCCAAGTGTTCTTCTATTATTTTACATTTAAGTCATTATGTTGAAACTAATTAGGTGATCTTAAATTTAAATTTTTTGATAAATAAAAATATCCATTAGCCGATTTAAGAATTTCTTAAAAAAATTATAATTCAATGCGTGTATTGATATTGGCAAAATATTAGAACTAATTTTTTATTCAAGTCCATATAGTTTTAAATTTTCACAACTATATAAAATTAAAGTGTTTTACTAATTTTTTACTACATCATTTTACATTTAAATACCAACACTTAATAGTTTTTAGAATTATTTACGAATTTCTCGTATGTTTTCTTATGTTGTTTTACCTTTAATTGCATATATTTGAATTTACTAGGTTGTTTAAAATTTAAACCTTTTAAATGAATCATAAAACAATTATTAATTGATTTAATAAATCATTAAAAATGACAATTCAATGTATATCACATTCCTATTGACAAAATGGTAAAACTATTTTTTCATTCAAGTCCATATGATTTAATTTTTTCCAATTATATACAAAAATCATCTTTAGTTCTCTTATACAATTCTACATTCAAATTCATAAAATTTCTTTATTTCAACAATACAATAATTAGTATTTTACAATGGAGAAATATACACAATTGTTTCTTTCTAAAGTAGGTATTTTATTACAAATAAATGTATACACAATTCTTTCTTTCTAAAATTGGCATATAATTACAAACATAACAATTTTGTAGGATCGATTTCACCCTAGAGGGGAGAGGTGAATAAGGTGATACTAATAATTATAAAAATTAATGCGGAAATATATAAAATAATTGCAGCATAGATAATAGCAGAATAATAAAAGCAGAAATAAAACAACATAGATTTACCCAACTTCGGCAAAATCCTGCCTATGTGTTGCCCACAAGGTTTCTACTAGAAATTAAGTAGTTAAATGCTTACACATGTAAACTAGCGACACCCGCTATCGACTAACCTAACTCTATGCTCAAAACTCTGCCACAACTCAGCCATTGAGTTGAGGAATTATCTTTGCATTGCCTTGTCAATCGATTTCTGCTTGAGCGTCTCTGGCTGTGCCAAAGCGTCGAGCTTGAATGATAAAAGTGGTAAGTAATTTTGCTTTTCCAATTTGCTTATGCTCGATTTGATTCGAGTTTTTTAATGATTTATTGCTTCTGTTGTTGCTTGAACTCGAATGAATTTTCTACCGATGATGATATGGGAATTTATTGGGTTTGAATCCCTTAATTTACGTACGTATATTTTCAGTTTGAATATTTCGAATTGATATGCTCGGCCATTGATTTGTAATCGAATGTTGGTGATGTTTTTTGACTTTTTCATCTCGTACGTGTTCCCTGCGAATTAGAATTCTGGTTCCATTCTTTTTGGCCTTTGAATTTTTCTCTGTGACTTCAGCACTTTGATTTTGTGATAATATTTTGAGACGAAAATTTGACTTGTTTGATTCTACCTTGATCACCATGGCTTTGATTTTGGCGTCGTTCTCTTATCTCTACTGGCAGTTTTCACTTGGGATATTGACATTTTAACTTTCATCGAACTTCTACCTGCTTTGTTACTTCGACTGCAAGCTTTTGTGTGATTTAGTTTAAGTCTGGTTGTAGTGTTGTTTTGCTTGTTACTGCACTTAGTTTCATTTAAGTCTTGTTGTAGGCCTTGTTATCACTACATATATGTTTTCACATGTGTATATTTTGTTGAAGCTCCATGTTAACTATTACCTCGATCTGACTTTGTTCCTCTTGAATTCTGGTCTTTGGTTCATGTCTGTTGAATGTTGAACCGAGTCTTGTTTCAATGTGTATGCATGCATCTCTGTTGCATATTCACTTAAGTCCGTTGAGTTGCTTGTAGTTTGGTCTAGTCAGCTTGCCTGAGTTATTGTGAACTTGTTCCAAGCTTGATGCCTGGATTGATTTGCTCACTAGTCTTTACTGTTGAGGCTGCTGCTTGGAGCCCCTGTGCATTGAACTTGTATGTTTCTTGTGTCTTCACTATGATCATTGCTGTTGCATTATGTTCATGTATATTTGGGGTCTAGTTCATGCATTCTTAAGCTTTGTAGATGTGCAATCTACTTCATTGCACTTTAGTCTTGCTTCACTACTCCATTGCAGTCTCCTCTGCTGCATCTGTGAATTCATGATCATTGCCTTGGTTTTGTCATGCACCTGATGTTGCCTGACCTATTTCCTTATTCACTGGTCGGTTGCATTTGAAACTTTGAACTATAGTCATCTTTGTTCTTATGTATGTCTACATGTTTTTGTTCTGGTCTGATATATTTTTGCATATGCACCTTTATTCGAACTGGTCTATGTTCCTCCTAATGTGCTAGCTCGAGTTGCTTCGAGTTAAACTACAGCTTTTACTCTTGTATGTACATGTGCACTGGTTCTATTTGTCATTGCTGCTTAGCATCCACTTAACATGTCGTGGCTTGTTGTTGTTTTTATGTCTTTGATTTGTGAGCCTGGGCATGTGTGCTTGTTATTGTAGCCACCTCAGTTTTGTATTGTTCGATCCATACTTACTTGATCTCATGTGTATATTTGAGGTGTTGTATGTTGTATTGTGTGCACCTGAGTTGAATCCAACCTCAGCTCGGGTTTGACCTTGTGCTCACCCATCCCTGCAATTTTATCAAGTGTATATTGATGTGCACGGCCTTGTGACATGTATTGTGCATGTCACAAGTTTTTCGTGTAAGATGAATTCAAAATAAATATGATGATGAACAACCCAAATAACTGAAGCAAATAATATTTTTAAAAATACACATTTTATTTTACACTTCAAAAATATTTCTTTTTCAATTTTTCTAGGTCAATGTTTATTTTGCAGATAATTCAGATGCTGGATTCAAGCTGGAATAGAGTTGAAGATCAAATACGAGTGAATGAGTGAAATGTAGTGAGGTGCAAATGTATGTAACAATTGTATAGTGAAAAATTGTGTTGTAATTTGAAATTGTATTGTAATTGAAATTGTATATACATAGTGAGAGCTTAAATTTGTACTATTCAAAATTGTAATAAAATATTTGTTTGAATTTAAATTCTATGTTACTTATTTATTCAACAAATATTTATTTAATTTTGTGAAAAATAAAATAGTTAATAACAAATACATTTAAACGAATATATATAAATATATATGTTTATTATCATCAAACAAAAATCATATACTAGCATATTCTACAATCTCCCCTTTTGATGATAACAAACATATATTAAGATTTTGATTCTCTTAAATGTATTTGATTTTGACGAATTCCATTTGTTCCCCCTATTTGAATGCTTCCCTTACAATAAGACTTCCGCTACACAGACGCATGTAGTTGAAACTGAAAAATTAATTAAAAATAACTTTGAATAAAAACACTCTTGAATATTAGTAAGGAAATCGCTCAAAAATCAAAATCTTAACCTCTCCTCCCTTCTGTTATCATCAAAAATAATAGTAGTAATTGAAATAGCTAGGATTTTGATTAAAAATATAAAATCAAATCAAGAGGGAAATATTAATTTCAAATTTCAATTAATCAAACGCAAATCATAATATTTTATTAATTAGAAACAAACTCCACTTTTAGAGAAATGGTAGGATTATGAAAAATTTTATATAGTGACAAGAGTTTGATATTTTCAATAAAGAAATAATTTGTGCATTTTCTCTTTTCAATATTATACAAAAAAATTGTGAAGCACTTACTAACCATGCATAACCGTTAGGACTTTTAAATAAGGTTATTTGTTACCCTTTTTTTAAAATATGTCAAGTATTTACGAACCATGCATAACCGTGAGGACTTTTAAATGAGATTAGAATATACTTGATATTTATTCCTTTCTTATATGCGTCTCCATGCATAACTGTGAGGACTTTTAAATGAGAATGGAAGCCCATATATAGAAATTCAAATAATTCACTCATGCACAACTGCAAGGACTTTTAAATGAGAGTGAATACTTTAGGATATAATTATTTTACAAAAGAAATATTTCCTTATTTTGAAATACCAAATTCTGCACACTACATTATGATGTATGGATTGACAGAAAAGTGAAAGTGATAGAAGGCCATGGAATACGTATTAATCTAAAAATATTATGATTTTTTTTTAATTTTCATGAAATTATAAAATTATACTTCCTCTTGTTATGAAATATAATTTAATCAATATCCATCACTTTTCAAGCATTATAATAATTTTAATAAACTCCAAAGAAGTTCAATTAGTCAAAGATTATCTTTCTGGAGTACATATCTTACCTAAATAAACTAGAGTATTTTAAACATGATGAGAACCCAAGTTTTAAAAATTAAAATAAGTGAAAATCAATTTTCTGTAAGGGAGTTTTGTGAAAATGACTTCTAGTTGAAAATCAATAAAAATAATTAAATTATTGCAAAAATGATTTCAACATGAGATGATATAAGATAGCACTTGTATTTGAGATATTCATGGTGATATATAATGGTATATAAGAAAAACGTATATTCCTCAACAGTTGAATTTGTTTTCAAATTTTCAGCACATTCATTTATATCAAGCATAAGTAATCTACATTGAGCAAAAAGAAAACACACATTCTAAAAATTCATCAAAGCCGTCTTTCATGACAATCCAAAGTGAATCACTAAAAACAGAAAAGTCGTAGCATTATTGGTTTACTTTCTAGAAATTCAAGAATAAATCAAAAATAAAAGTTGAGATGGCAGAAATATTTCAACAATGTCGATGTGAACAAAAATTGAGTTAGAGATCATACCTCACTTTCCTTCAATTCTGTGATATCTGAAATGCGATGATCTCCATCTAATCTTTATAGGCTAAGGAACATTTAAATTTTAGTTTATCAATCACCTAGAACAACTTGAAATCTATCTCCATTAAATTGTTCCTTAGCCCATTTGTGTGTCAAAATTTTGGAGAAAGCAAGTGGCCTAACTAAGGACGAGGACCACTATTATTATCTATTGGAATTTTTGGTACCCAAATTTGTCTATATAACAAACTATTGCATCTAGAATTGTGCCCTTGGGAATCCAACTTTGTTTAAACTTCAAACATTTATATTCATACATTTTGGAATCCATATTTATTTAACGGTTTTGTATTTGTATATATTTCGATAGTTTTTCTTGCTATGTCCAATATTTCCACACTTTACGTATTTGGATGTCATACTCTTCTCCTTAACAATGTTATTAGTCATTTGTTCATATTTTGGCACTTTCGCAAATCCAAGTCCTTACCTTTTATTCACGACCAGTTGATTTTCTAAAAGCATATTAAATGATTTTTCTCCAGGGAAAAACTTTCGAGTAATCAACTCAAGTTTATTAACTTTGCGTTTTAAAAGTTTATTTTCATTTATTAGCTTCGAACAACTAATGGTACTATCTCTCTTTTCAAAATTATTCATTTTCAAGCCCATATTTTCATTCTCAAGCTCTCTGATTTTATTCTCGATTTCTTGTATCTCAGTTTCAAAGAGTTGAAGTTTTTTTAATTCAATTTTTTCAAAATCCTTGATTTTTTCAATCTCCTTTTCAAACTCGTGATTTAATCGAATAATTTCATATTTGCTCAAAATCACATTTTCTTTTTCAAGGGTTTTGAAATTTTCAGTGATCTCATTTAATTTCTTTTCAAAAATCGCACATTTAGAAATTTCTGACTTCTTAAAGCTATCCAACTCTTTTTGCAAAATGTTATTTTTACAAATCAACTCAGTTTTGCTTTTCTCTCGCATTAAAATTTTTTTATCTAACTTTTGAATTTTTTCATGAAAACAGGCAAATTCTTTTTCATAGTTCAAACACCTTTTGCAATTAGAATTTTTATTTTTCTTAATATTCTTAAGCTCATTTTCCAAATCATTATTTTTCTGATGATGTTTAGCTTTTTCCCTTTACAACTTATTATTTTTCATCTCAAGGGCTTTATTATTTTCAATCAATTTCAGCACAAGAGAACTAAATCATTGAATGGAAAATCACTTATCTCATCAGCTATTGAATCTCAATCACTACTTCCTTTTGCTAATCCTATTAAGCATGTTTCTTTAACTGAGTCGATTGTGGAGGATTTCTCATCGTTGTTGACTTTTGCACCATATATTGCATCAAAACTATTCTAGATTTTCTTTGCACTTTCATAATGAGAGATAAAGTTAAAATTTTATGGATTAATATGAGAATATAGTATATGCATAACAAGAGCATTAATCGAAATATTTTTCTTGTCTATTATATCACAACGATTTTCAATAATATCCCAACGTTTAAAATTAACAGATTTTAAATAAAATTCCATTTTTAATTTTTAATTTAAAAAATCCGTTTCATCAAAAATAGGGGCAATAATACTGGACTAACTCTCTCTAGGGTTAGACATCCTTGCTACTAACCATGCTCTGATACCACTTATAGGATCGAGTTCACCCTAGAGGGGGGGGGGGTGAATAGAGTATTACTAATAATTATAAAAATTAATGCGGAAATATATAAAATAATTGCAGCACAGATAATAGCAGAATAATAAAAGAAGAAATAGAACAACACAGATTTACCTAGCTTCGGTAAAACCCTTCTTATGTGCTACCCCCATGGTTTCTACTAGAAATTAAGTAGTCAAACGCTTACACATGTAAACTCGCGACACCCTCTATCGGCTAACCTAACTCTACACTGAAAAACTTGCCATAACTCAGCCACTGCATTGCAAATTCTCGAACTACACCACTGTAGTTTGTCCCCTAGTCACATGACTAGAATTTTACAGAAGTTTAAAAGAAAAATACAAAATAAAAACAACTCAAAAAACAAATACCCAAAATTTTAAAATAAAGCCGTATAGTATTTATAAGCCGGCCCAAAGAAAATAATATAGTGATAAAAACATGTCCCCATTTCTTTTTATATCATCGTATGCTTTCTCTTCTGTTCGGTCCTTCGTTCATTCCTCTTTCGAAAATAAGGGCTTTGAGAAGAATAGCTGCTTTATGATCGCTTGATTTGAGGAATTATCTTTGCGTTGCCTTGTCAATCGACTTCTGGCTTGAGCGTCTCCGGCTGCTCCAAAGCATCGAGCTCGAATGATAAAAGTGGAAAGTGATTTTGCTTTTCCAATTTGCTTATGCTTGACTTGATTCGAGTTTTTAATGATTTATTGCTCTTTGTTGTTGCTTAAACTAGGATGAATTTTCTACCGATGATGATATGGGAATTTATAGGCTTTGAACCCCTTAATTTATGTTTGTATATTTCAAATTGCTATGCTCGGCCATTGATTTGTAATCGAAAGTTGGTGATGTTTTCTGACTTTTTCATCTCGTACGTATAGTCCATGAATTTGAATTTTGGTTCCGTACTTTTTGGCATTTGAATTTTTCTCTGTTACTTCGGGACTTTGATTTTGTGGTAATATATTGAGATGAAGATTTGACTTTGACTTGTTCGATTCTACCTTGGTCACCATGGCTTCGATTTCGGCATCGTTCTCTTGTCTCTACTGGCAGTTTTGACTTGAGATATTGACATTTTCAACTTTTTAACTTTCATCGAACTACTTCCTGCTTTGTTACTTCGACTGCAAGCTTTTGCGTGATTTAGTTTAAGTCTGGTTGCAGTGTTGTTTGCTTGATATTGCAATTGGTTTCACTTGAGCCTTGTTGCAGCCCTTGTTATCACTACATACATGTTTTCATGTGTGTATATTTTGTTGAGGCCCCATGTTAACTGTTAGCTGGATCTGACTTTGTTCCTCTTGAATTCTGGTCTTTGGTTCATGTCTGTTGAATGTTGAACTGAGTTTAGTTTCAATGTTTATGCATACATCTCTGTTGCATATTCACTTAAGTCTGTTGAGTTGCTAATAGTTTGGTCTAGTCAGCTTGACTGAGTTATTGTGAACTTATTCCATGCTTGATGCCTGGATTGATTTGCTCACTGGTCTTCACTATTGAGGCTGCTGCTTCAAGCCTCTGTGAATTGAACTTGTATATTTCTTGCATCTTTACTATGATCATTGCCGTTGCATTGTGTTCATGTACATTTGGGGTCTAGTTCATGCATTCTGAAGCTTTGTAGATGTGCAATCTGATTCTTTGCACTGTAGTCTTATTCCACTGCTCCATTGTAGCCTCCTCTGCTCCATCTGTGAATTAATGAGCATTGCCTTAGTTCTGTCATGCACTTGATGTTGCCTGACCTATTTCCCTGTTCACTAGTCCGTTGCATTTGAAACTTTGAACTGTATTCATCTTTTTTCTTGTGTATGTCTACATGTTTTTGCCCTGGTCTGATATATTTTTGCATATGCACTTTTATTCGAACCGGTCTATATTGCTTCTGATATGCTAGCTCAAGTCGCTTCGAGTTACACTACAGCTTTTACTCTTGTACGCACATGTGCACTGGCTCTATTTGTCATTGTTGCTTAGCATCCACTTAACATGTCGAGGCTTGTTGTTGTGTTTATGTCTTTAATTTGTGAGCTTGGGCGTGTGTGCTTGTTACTGTAGCCATCTCAGTTCTGTGTTGTTCGAGCCATACTTGTTTGCTCTCATGTGTATAATTGAGGTGTTGTATGTTGTATTGTATGCACATGAGTTGAATCCAACCTCGGCTTGGGTTTGACCTTGTGCTCACCTGTTCTTGCAGTTTTATCAAGCGTATATCGGTGTGCACGGCCTTGTGGCATGTACTGTGCACGTCAAAACTTGTTCGTATAAGATGAATTCAAAATAAATATGATGACGAACAACCTAAATAACCGAGGCAAATAATATTTTCAAAAATAAACATTTTATTTTGCACGGCAGAAATATTTCTTTCTCAATTTTAGTAGGTCAGTGTTTATTTTGTAGATAATTCAAATGCTGGATTCAAACTGGAATAGAGTTGAAGATCAAATACGAGTGAACGAGTGAAATTAAGTGAGGTGCAAATGCATGTAACAATTGAATAATGAAAAATTATGTTGTTATTTGAAATTGTATTTTAATTGAAATTGTATATACGTAGTGAGAGCTCAAATTTGTACTATTCAAAATTGTAATAAAATATATCTTTGAATAAAACATTTGTTTGAATTTAAATTCTATGTTATTTATCTTATTCAACAAACATCTATTTAATTATATGAAAAATAAAATAGTAAAATAACAAATACATTTAAATGAATATATATATATATATGTGTGTATGTTTATTATCATCAAACAAAAATCTTATACTAGCATATTCTACAAATTTTACTATTCATATTTTGTACGTTAAGTGAATTCTTTATCATCAATAAAATTTATTTTTGTGAAAAATAATATTACAGTTAATAATAAGCAGTGAATGCATGTATTTTATAAAGCTGAAAAATAATTAATATTTTCAATTATATTCTTTTTGTAGAAAAGTTACTTTTTAACCATTTGTATCTGTAATTTACCTTTATCGATGGAGACAAATCATATAATACTTTGGTCAGAAATATTTTCCATTTGTATTTTATTATCTTTTAGAGGTAAATGTTAAATATTTATTGAAACTTTTTTATTACAAGTTAAAATTATTGATGTATGAAACAATGGCCTAAAAAAATGCATAACTGAAACGATGGTGCGATTTGTAGCATTTCAGGTCTTATTTTCAATTAATGTTTCTTTCAATAGTTAAATAAATATTTTATGCATCACTGCATTAGTATCATATACTTTTTTTGATAAATATGTGCTCGTAGAACTTTAAATGCATAAAAATATATAGATTCAATAGCATTACACTTCCATATGAAGTTCAATCTATATATACATATTTATATTTTAGTCGAATATCTCAAAAACTTAACATCAATTTAATAATCTATGTACATGAATTTTTATCTATAAATTTTTTCATAAATATTAATTTCAAAATTTAGTTAAGAATACTAATTTTCATTTATTTGCATAGGATTACTAAATGCTGAAAAAAATTTAACATGTAACTCGTTTTTTGTCACAAAAATAGTAATTTAATTTATATTCAAATATGAAAATACATAAATTTCATAAACAAAATTATACACTTTGAAATGTAACAGGTTCGATTTATAACTCCTTTATCCTAACAAATTCACTATATATGGCACAGTAAATTCTATTAATTCAAAAATATTTATAACATTATTTTTCTACAGCATACCATGTGCAACGCACGGATTACACACAAGTTTGTTACTTTGGTAGCAAATTATTTGGGCCTGATGATTTGAGTGCTAAAAATATGGATTGATACCATTAGTTAAATCTTTTAATATTATGTTATGAGGAATTAATTAAGAGGGGGACCAACGCCAAAAATTTTAGATCTAAAACACATAGTTTAAAATTTAAGTTGAAGAACAAACGCATATCTCCTCTAATCAACATCAATCCCAACTCCAAATCCAACATCAGATCATTGCTCACAGAATCGCATCGCCTCCCATCAGCACCATGCCTTATTGCCCCATCTTCATTGCCTACATCATCATCACAAGCTCATCGTTATAGCCTCCACCTTCGAAATCCCCTAACCGCCAATCTTATTCGTGTAACCCCTAACCTCCACCAATTATCACTGCTGTAACATACCATGATATCTTTAAACCACACTAGACTCCTAATCGGTGCACTAACATCAATGAACTAACATAAAATATCAACAACAATAAAAATGTTAAATTAAACTATCATAATATGAATACAATGCTATATACATTCATTCAGTTTAAATAATGCTAAATTAAACAACAACAAAATGTTAATAAAACTAGCATAATATGAATATGTTGATATACACATTTGTTCAGTTCCAATAATGCTAAATTAAACAGCAATGTTAAATTAAACTATCAAAATATGAATATAATGATATGTACATACGTTCAGTTCGAATAATGCTAAATTAAACAACATCAAAAATGTTAAATTAAACTAACATAATATGAATATAATGATATATACATTCGTTCAGTCCGAATAACGCTAAATTAAACACCATTATACGTATTTAATGCCATATGCATTTTGTAGTTCAAAAAATGTAAAATTGAACTAGCATTATACCTGTATTATGTTATATTCATTTTTGCAGTTCAAAAAATGCTAAAGTAAACTAACATTTTTCACATATATAACATAATATTGATTTTCACAGTACAAATAATGTTTGTTATATTTAACTTTTTTGGCTATTACTTCACAAGAAAGTCATTATTTCTGCCTCTATCTCCACCATCGTTGAGTCGAGCCTCCACCGAAGACCATTAACGAACCATCACTAGCCATTTGCTCCACATTTAATCTAAAATTCCTCTCTCTCCCTTTATCACTATTCTCATTTAAAAAAAAACAAAACCACCTCATCTATGTTCACTAACGCTAGTCATCACTACCTTCAACCTCCACCAACCCTAGCCCACATTTGTCCTAGTCGATGCCAATAACCATTGCATCCCTTTATAATCATGATTTAGCATTGATTAATATGGACTTTATACCAAACTTTGCTTAAAGTTTTCCCTTCGACTAAAAAAATAAAACATCATGTCTTTATGCCCAAAATTTTCCATATGTTTGTTCTTCCATATATTTTGTATTACGTATGTTATTATGAAGTCGCACTTAAAAATATATATAATAAAATATTTTATAAAAAGTATATAGTGGACATTTTCTGATTCCTAAATCAATATACCAACATCATTTTCTACTGGTGAAACTAAGTGTCACGTGGAATAATATTTCCTAAATAGTTGCAAGAAGCAGTGCATAATACAAGCTATTCTTATTGTTTGTGTATAAACAGAGTCTAATACAGTTTAGATCGATGAAAACAATAGTTAAATAGGTAGGAACAATTAGATCAAGTGCTATTACAGCTAGTCAAAGTGGAAAATTAAAAAATATTTTTATTAATTTGTAGTAGATCTAATTTTGTGTTTATATGAAAGTTTTATTTATGCTAACTCATATTTAGTAATCATTAACAAAAGATTTTTTAATATATTTTCTTTATGCCAACTCATATTATTTTATTTTATTTACTTATTTGTTTAATATATTTGGCAACAATAATTTTTTTATTCGATTCTAAAATTTATGTTATATATATATATGTATGTATGTATGTATATAACATACATATACATACATACATATATATGTATATTTGTATATATGTATGTTTATATAAATAATGTGTATTTATTTGAAACTTGAAATTTATATCGATTTAGACTAATTCAAACATATATAAATCATTTGAAAAAGAATTTAGATATCTATTCTTTTAAAACGGAGCTAAAATTCCTTTTTTATTAACAAACACGAGAATAAAAGAAGAAGTAAAATCTATTTGTCAAGGCTGAAACAAAAATGATTTTTTAATCTAAAAAGTAAATTATTAAATATATATATATATATATATATATATCATATATGTGTGTATAATAGACGAGAGCATATTTATAAAAAAACTAACAATATATACACATATACACAAACATACGTACATACATATGTATGTATGTATGTTTAATCAAGGTATATACATGATTTATTTTTTATTCACTTATTCTATGATTGTTTTATCTTTTGAAAAATCATGAATTTTTTGGGGTGAAAATAGCACATGAATAAACATTTAGAATAATCCACATTATTTAAAATAAATTGTGCACCTTTTCAATCTACCGGTTATCGACTCATCGGTTGCTAGTTGTCTATCTTGGATCGCTATTCCTTCTCCTTGTACTTGGTGTGTAAATCCCAACTTTAATGCTTTCACTAACTCTTTAACATAGGCTATAATTATTTCATTTTTTATGCCGATTGAAATAGGAGAGGTTATGGATATTTGTAGCCATCATAAGATCAACGATCTTCCATTTTCTCTCTCTTTTGAATCCCGATTTCATCTAGACTCATAGATGAACCCAAATGCCTCCCTTTTCCACTTGTTATGGCCGGCCATACCCTTCAATAAGCTTATGTGGTGTCGGAGCTAATTAATATATAATATATTATTTAATTATCTAAGCTCGTATATTTAATTAAATCGGTATATAACTATTATATATTATTTTAATTAATTTCAAGGCGTTAAATAAATAATTAAAATGACATAAAAATGTAATACAAAATTTATATTAATTTAATTTGTTATTAATTTATAAAAATTAATTTTGAATTTATTGAACTCGAAAATTAGCCAACAACTCTATTGCGTTCACTTCCAACTATGAACTTAGTCCTTATTTCATATTTAAACAATTTAAATACTAAAGCATGTTAGGACTTTACTAAATTATAGTATCGAACACGCATCTAATTGCTTATAGACCATTTAGATCAAATCTAATTTTTAATTTTTGTCACGCTATATCTCATAACGATAATTTGTGCACATTTTCTTTTCGTCATCACTTCACTAAGATATCTAGAGATTGGTCAATGGTTTAAAAACTGCAATAATACCCTTAGTTAATTGTATATATCACTTTAAAATCCTTGGTTCAATCAAATAACATTCACCCATTAACCAATTTTACATTTTCCAGAGGTTATGACTTTAAGTTGACTACCAATTATAGTGATACTGACATTCTATGACGAGGGACATGAATCCTCTCTTGAGTAGAGTTTCAATTCAGGTAGTTCAATGTGTAACCAACAATGGTCAAGCAGGACTGAGATATCATATGGTAGAATATAATCAAAGTACAACCTAGTTTCTCAATATCAACAGTACTATCAAGTCTGAAGACTACTACACGTCGTTACATGGGATATTCCAGTTGACTTAGTTGTATTAACCTATACGAGACTCTCAATTAGTCATTATGTGGTTGTTTCAAACAACCACAAGTACATAATCACTTGGTGTTCTCAATGGTCATGAGTAATTCATCATTCATCGCATGGAGAGCATTACGTACATTATCGATATTTTTTCTTGATATTTCTTGACTGGGAATAGTTAAGGATAACTGTTTGAACAATGATTCAAAAACCACAGTTAATTACAACCGCAGTCTATAAAATACATTTCCTTAGTATTTTCTACTTATATATGTTTGACATATTAATGTCATTACTGATATCACAATATAACAACACATGCAAAAGAAAACAAAACCATAATCATACTTTATTTAAAACAAGATTCTATTATAAGAGTGAAGCTTTTTAACAATTTGCATAATTACCCTTAAGGAGCACCCTTAACTCTATCAATCTCCCATTTGTACTTAGGGCTAATTATGTAGCGTCATATACATACTTTCAATAAGTCTACCTAATTTATATTCAGAAAGGAACTTAAAGAATGGATTTATGAAGTTATCCTTAGTCTCCACTCTCTTTACAATTATCTCTTCCTAGCTAATAAATTGCCTTATCATATGGAAATTACGTAGGATGTGTCTCGATTTCTTGTAAGCACGAGATTCCTTTGCAAATGCTATTGCTGCATTATTGTCACAATATATCATCATACCTTTAACCTTTGAGATCGCTTTTAGCACGTTAATGAATTTGTGCATCCACGCTGTTTTTTGTGGCATTGTTTAAAAAGATGTACCTAGTATTTATAGTAAAATAAGGCATAACTTATTCAAAATTTTCCTTCTAATGGCCCTTCCATTAAGGGTGAATACGAGTCTAAGGCTGATTTTTTATCGTGTGCGTCACTTTGAAAACTTGCGTTTGAGTACCGGTTCATAAGGAGTTTGTTGTTTCCATATATAAGACACAAATCCTTCATATTTCTTAAATACTTTAGGATGACCTTATTCATTGCCTACTGATTTTTTTTCCCGAACTTCATCTATATTAGTTAATTGCACCTAATGCGAAAGCGACGTCTGGCTAAGCACATGATAGAGATAAGGGTATACCCAAGGAATTTTTTTGTAATTTGTTGTAAATTATTAATTCTGTAATAAAATCTAATTCAAAATAAATTGCGTTTTTATTTGTATTATATGATTTTCATGATGTGTTATGTTATTAACATTTATTTAACCTAAGTATATTTAATAGAAAATCCTTAAAATGATATATTTTGTGATAGTAATTACAATGTGTTGTAATCATGAGAAATTTGACATAATGAAAATAATATATTGTTTTAAATATTTATAATCAAGATGTATCGAGACAAGATATAGATACATCCTTTAAGACTAGAGTATACTCTCCAAATATTGGGTAGTGTATTACTCATGACTACTGGGGGCACTAAAGGGATACATACTGATGGTTATTGAATAATTATGAAATGAATCATTCGATAGTTTTTGATTAGTTATTAAAACTAAGGTCAAACAGAGAATATCAAAGTGACAACGTTGCAATATTCTATTGACTTGAATAAAGTTAAACTTCAATGTGGACACTCCACTTTGATTATAGTTAAATCATGACACAGTGTCCATCGAATGACTATAGCTTGGTTTGAGTTGATGCATTAGAAGTGAAACACTATCCAATAGAGAATTTACATCCATAGTTATATGATGTTAGTACAAGGATTAGGTTTAGTCAACTTAAAGCAAAGTTTATGGCAGAGTAGTTTGGTTTATTATTATTATTATTATTATTGAACTCAAGGATTCTATGTTTGGATTACCTGAGTTGAGTGACTTGATATTGGAATTTTGACCAATATCGAATTCCATAAGTCCTAATATGATATAGTTTTAACAAAGAGAATTGGTGTAAGTAATTTTCACTACTGGGGTTGCTTAAAATGGTAAAATTGGATTTCACTTAAAATATATAAGCGATAAATTCGACCAATCTGTCACACTACTAGCTAAGTTGAAGTATGAACATTAATATTTGAATTTTTCTACATTAATCACTAACTAAATTTTACACCTATGAGTCACACAACTGCAACATTGAATACTCCAAATACAACTTGATTAAATCAAATTATAATCTTTTAGTAAGGCTAGCCGGCTTTATAGTGGGTCGTGCCACTGTATTGAATAATGAAAATAGGTGTTCTACTCATGCAAATAACAACTATGATAGTCTTATAGTGGCCATACCACTAAACGAATAAAATATAGGTGAGAGACAAAGGTTAGAAACTACTACTGCCATCGGCCTAAACTACTAATGTCCATCACTAGCCCTCCTCGAAAGAGGAGGAGCTATCATTAGCCAAGATAGGAGCAATGACCAGAACAAACCCAAAGAAAAGTCGAGCAAGGTTAGGAACAAAGGCGATGGAGGCATCGCTATAAATGAATCTCTTATCCCAAGTGGTATCCCAAAACAGATTCTTGTTCACTTCACTAGTATCACCCTCCCTAGTTAGGGTAAGACCCTGACCCTTAATATGATAGTAGAGACGCCTACTTTCACCTTCAACATCACTCACAAACATATAGTAAGCATCACTCTCAGGGGAATATCTCATATCAAAAGGTATATGAATCCAAGGTGCTTATTAAAGCTCCAGATAAGAGAATCAGAAGGAGGCACCATCATCGAAGCAGATTCCTTAACAACTGAAATTGAGATTACATGATCAATGGAAGAAGCAAGATTCCTAGGTTTAGGAACCCACATAAATACTAGCCTAGGAAGAGTAATATTTATAGGAAGAGGCCTTGAGGAGGAAACAGGCACTGCCAAACACATAACAGATGTTGACCAAATGACTGTCAAAGACATGGAAATATCTGGTTTCCAACTGTTCTAAACATCAACTTCCATGTCATGACCTTCAAAAAGTTTAACTTTCAACTTTGATTGCAAAGGCTTAGAAGGGGAGATTTCAATCAAGGCTCTTGCATACTGCAAACTCTTATGGGCCATGGTCCTAGTATCAAAACATTTGAGCTCACCAATGAGACTGGCTAGCCAATTCAGACCAACCAAGGGTTGCAAGATCAAAGGGATGTAAGTAAAAGTGGCACATACCGAAATTATGAGAACCTGTTCCCTTGCTTTATCCAGCCCAATGTTCTATGGAGTGATGGTAAAAGGTTTCCCCTCAATGATGAGCTAGCTGGATCCAAGAACTCTAAGTATGTCCTCTATGTCAGAAAATTTGAAGTAGAACATGGTGTTGAAAATATTGAACTTGAAGGCCATTGCTTAATTTCCATATGTGTTTGCACTGATCAAATACATCTTTATAAGGAGGGCATGAATCCATGAAAAATCCAACTAAAAATCAAACCAATAATTCACACCCTCTTGAAGCACTTTGGCAGATATAACATTTGCCCCAGCAATCACATTTGTATTAAAAGTGCTAGGTGAGAAATTACCAGCATTTTTGGGAAGTGACTTAAACAACGACATCCATTTGTTATGAGGAACAACAACAAATGGCTGTTCATTAATCCATGAAGGCAGAGCATCATTCACTTTAGCCTTTTGCTGAATATCAGCAAAAAGTTTGGTTGTTTCATATACACACGCACCTTTAGTGCAATTCGCTTGGATATTCACATCGATGACATTTGCAACATAAGCTTCATCCTCAAGCACACTAGCTTCCATCTAATCAACAAAATTTCCCAAAACAATATCACATATACCAGTAACAATCCATAACTCATCAACAGAGGGAATAACTATAGCAAGTAAAGGGGATAAATGATTACCAGGCGCTCCTACCATATTGTTAGGTCTAGAAAGCAACGAACGCGATGAATAAATATTATAAAGGGTCGCAAATATTTCATCAATTGGGTTAGAGTTCTCAAATCCACTAGAACTTTGCAAACGCGTCTCAACAACCATTGGAGACAAGAAATTAAAAGCGGGCATAACGTTAAATGAAAGAGATCAAATAGGATTAGTCCAAATAGAATCGACACCATACAAAACACGACCTGATCTAATCAAAGATTATAATTGATATAAATTTAATTGACTTGTTTGTAAGACTGTAAATTAAATTATAATTGTTATAAATCAATCAGTATTCGTGAACCATTAATTATAAATTTTATTTGGATTATTTGAATTAGTGTTGAAAATAGTGTGTATATAAACATATATACGTATTGATATGATACCGATGCACATTTGAATTGGATTTAAAGTGTGCAAATACTGATCTGGTTTGAACTAGCATGTAGGCACATTAGCCAATGGAATGGCCAACCATATAGGGGGTAAAGGAGATGTGATATTTTAATATAAGGGTTTGAACTGGTGGATTAAGGAAGGGTAAGAGATGATATCTAAATCCCCTTTTTCCTCTCCTTTCCTTTTTTATTTAAACCTTACACCCTCTTTATTTTAGACTTAATTTTATTTTCCTCTATACCACCCTTTGGTGAAAACCATTTTTCCTCTCCCTTTTCTATTTTCAAATCAAAAATCAGTTTAAGTAAAATAAAATAAAAGGTATGCAAATCTCTTCGATTACTAGAATTTCTAAAAGGAATCGAATTAGACTCACGGAGTTGTTTTAATTAAAAATTCAAGGTATTAAAACTAGGCTACAACTAAGGTAATATTTAATCTATATCAATTTGTATAAATGTTCATTTAAACTTATTGCAAACGATAACCTAGAAATTATATCACAAATTCTTATATGTGTTTGTTATTGATACATGTATGTATATATAATATAATTAAATAAAAGTTATATATAGAGATCTGTTTTTGGCCATAACATAAAAAAGATTTTTTCCAAATTAAAATTAATTATAAAAAACCATTTTGAGTAAAAAAAATTAAAATTTTGAACTATTGTGTATGTGTGTGTGTGTGTGTATAAATTAATCCAATAAGTTTACTTATGTTATTTCGCATAAAAAAGAAATTATATATATATATATATATATATATATATTTAAATAAGATACATACATATATATATTAATAATATTAATTAATTTAAAATGTATTAAATTAAAGTTTCTAAATATAAACATATGTGCATAAATAGAAATAAATAAATATGTTTTATAAAGTTTTATACAGAAATAACGATGAAAGAAATATATTTCTTCATATGGATATATTTTACAATAAAAAATGAATTTAATCGATATGAATTATATTTAAATAAATTAAAAATTGATTTCGTAATTTTCAGCCGAAAATAAGTATAATAATTATATATATATTTAATTATGTAATACTTATATATATTGAATTTTATGACATAATATATATAATTTTGTTTTTATGTATTTTTAATTAAAAAAGTGTAATTATATATAAATATAATTTTATTAATTAATTATAAAATATTCAAATTTGAATTTGAATTTTAAAAGGATATTCTAAATCTATATCTATTTCAAATTTGAATTTTTCTTAAAGATTTTAATTTTGAACTTTAAATTGTTCTATATTTAAACACACACACACATATATATAGTTACATATAATTATAAATGTATGCAGTTTTATATATATGTATACATACATACATACACATGCATATATATATATATAAGTGTATTTTAAACTATATTACCGTTAAATGACAATAATAGCAAATGCATATATGAAGCGGTTGATGTGTTCGTCATGGTGTTGTTACATTACTTAGATGCGAGCATGTTAAACAATACACATTATATGTTGCACATGCATGCCTACATACATGTATATGTGTACTTAATAAACATGTACACATAATATCTCACTTATATAAATAAATAGAGTCTTTATATTAATGTACTAAGTAAAATAATAATTTTATTTAAAATTTACTTAGATTAGATCTAAACTAATTTAGACTTCGTTGGCCAAATAAGATCCAAAATGATAATTTTATTTGAAATTCACTCATTTAGGCCACGGCACGTTGGCCAAGTTCCAATAAGTTTGATGTAACGACCCCGCCTAGTCGACCCCCGAATGTCGACACTAATACATCCACTGTATTCACATGTCGAGCACCCTAGCGCTGGAAAGACGAATTGTTAAGGCAAAATAAAAATAATTAGAATAAGAAAGAAGAGAACACAATATCATAATCTCACATGTGGAATGATAATATATAATATCTCAAATAGTCTTTACCAATAGAAAAATTTATATGCATATATCAATCAGAGTAAACTAACATATCGTCGGCCTAGACAATTATAACAACCTGTTCTGACAAATGTTGATAAAAACAAGTCGAGTAATGCAGTGGAAATAAAGTACGGTAGGAAATCATCCAGCTCCTCTCTAAGAGCTCCAATGAACCATAGCTAAATCTAGAAACATAATCGATCTGACCTAAGCATTAAGAAAGTAACACCCTTATCATTCTAATAAAATAGCGTGAGAAACTCAAATCACTAGATTTATTATATCTTAAAACCCTTCAAAATAAAGGTATCTCATAAGACCACATCGCCAATAAACATGGATGGGTTTTTACCTTACAGTAACCAAAACATTTCTATTATAAAATCCAGTGATAATATAATAATGTCTAAGGTGTGAAATACAAATAATCACATAGCTGCGATATGTGTGAGTGCACATCATAACAATAATAGGTATACAATCACAACCGCTAAGGTACGTTCATTAATTGTGCAGAATTTCCACATAGATCTCTTCGGGGAAGTCGAATCCAAACTACTGCACAAGGATCAAAGAAATCCTTCTTAAGCATCGTACATCTCTAGTGAATGTACCATAGGATAGCTGGTCTTGCTAAGACCTGATGCATCGCTCCGGCATGCATAGCTCAATAAGTATCTCTAGAAATGGAGTTGCATGCACCCTATAGGTTTGCCAATCATACTGACAATGTCTCCTATCTTTGGATTTTGCCATACCGATGATGAGGCTACATCAGGATTCTAGCCCATTAGTCACCACTCGAACAGATTTTCGACTCGAACTCCAGCTCAAACAGATCATGAAAACACACATGTATTCCCCTATCTCAATAGATCTCTAAACCACACATGGATTCCTTAATAGATCCTGTAATCATACGTAGATTCCCATACCTCAGCAGGTCTTGGAATCACATATAGATTCCCATATCCTAAATAGATCACGAAGAAATACATGTGTTTAGCATCTCAAATAGATCTCGAATCTCCATATAGATTCCAACATCAAAAAGCAATCATGAACCAATCACGAAGCCGTCATGAAATAATCAAAAAGCAATCACAAACTTCTTCCAAAGCATAGAACCTGTATATGATTTCGGAGTGGTTACGGTTTCAAGTCATCTCATATCAGTACACTTCTCCGCTTACTGGGTGCTACAAAACCGATGGCTTGATTTCTTCGGAATCTAAACCCCGGTTCTATGGGAAATAAACACACAATACATAGGATCATAGATCATCTCCTAATCATTAAGCGAACGGATTTCCTTATCATTAGTTTTAGAAAAGAAAAACGAGTTTGTACGTATAGTTTAGCGTTACCTTGGATAACTATACCATATTATTCTTGTGTTTTTCTGGACATTTCCGAAGTATATTTGGCGAAGATTTGATAATCGGTTATTTAGCTATCAAATAAACAAACAATCCAATACAATGAGAATAATCGCATACAAGAAACCAAGTCCTCGTATATTATTCATAAGCAAGCAACACACAAAGCACGATCGAAACAAACTAGCATGATCAAGTCACTTAAACGACTTCTAATCTCCTTTTAATTAATCTTCATTTATTAATTATAAACTTATTTTGTTAGTAAAACTCGTTTTTACCTCGATTTATTAATTAAACTTAGCTATTTAATTAAAAGATCACTGTTCATTTCCAACACACCTCAACACTTCCCAAAAGTTTTCATATATTTATCTCAATCGCATAAGTATGTTCACAAATCAATTTCAAAGGCCTCAAGACAAATGTTACTCAAATACCGTCACTACAAACCCAAAACCGTTTCACTTATGATTATCTTTAAAACATTCTTTTTTAAAGATCCATTTACGTAAGTAAGTATCAACAAAATGGATTAAAGACAAATGCTATCAACACATTGTCACAATAAACTCAAACCATTTTCCTACTTGTTACTATCTTTACAGTCCTTTATATTAAAGATCTCAGTTCATATTCGTTTAAGATCGATAATCGACTAATCGACTATTTAGTCAAAAATCATTGATTATACAAATCAATATTCATAGACTTAAATCTTTTACGAAATTTCCAACTTAACTATTCCTCTTTCAAGAGGGCAGCCCGATAGGTTATATTTCTATTACTTCATCCCGAGTCGACATAAATCTTTTCTTTAAGAAATAGATAAACCTACTTCGTTGGCTTTTAGTGTTAGGTATAGTTAATTACCTTCTTTAAACAAGTAAGTAAACAATAAGATTAACATATTTTTGACATTTCAACTCATACCGTCCTCTTTCAAGAGTGAAGCAAGGTATGTTTGGGCACTGCTTACTCGTAGCCTTGCCTAGACACCTCATTCTTATATCTCACAAGCAAACAAGTTTACTCGTCGACTTTTACTGTTAAGCCTAGTCAATCACCTTTGTCATAGTTTATATATATATATATATATAATAATAATTTAGAAATAATTTTAAATAGGTTTTAAATATCTATGTAAAACATTACTTGAAAATAACAAGTTCAAAAGTTTGATTAAAAACATGTTTCACATTTTGTATCACTTTATTTTTAAAATTCATGAATAATCATTAAAACTATATTTAAACTTCTACTCTCTTTTTCATACTCAAATACATTTTATAAGAAATTTTATAAATATATTTTACAAAAAAAAAAGAATTTAGAAACCATTTAAATCATGAAAAACAAGCCAAAACATCACATTTTAGACACTTAAACCATAAGCGACTTATTAATGCATTTATAAGTGATATTAAAAGTCCTTGTTAAAACAACAGTGAAAATTACAATATTTTGACTAGTTTTAACCAATTAAAAAATGGTTTGAGACTTTTTATTTTTATAGTAAGTACTACTATTAGGGTACTTAAAAACCATGGAAATAAATCCTTAAAATATCTTTCCATTTATTTAAAAAAATTCTCGAAAAGAAGGGATTCCAAAGTGCACTTATAATGACTATTCTCGTTTAAAACACTTTCGAACTTACTTCAATTTAACTTACAAGTTAAACAACCATTTAAACATAAATTAAAGGCCATGCCACATGTTTAAGAGGGTAACATAAGTGAGGTTATACAATATAAAGTTATCATTTGCTTTCAAAAGAAAAATGGGTCCAAAGTTTATAAACTTACTTTGTTAATGTCACTTTAACTCTATAATTTGCAAAAAACATATATATACACACACACACACACACACACACACACACACACACACACACACACACACACATACCCAATATATACTTAAGAGATAGTCAGATACTCACTTAGATCCATTCCTAAGCCAATCTTCAAGCTATAAGAACCAAAGAACCACCTCCTTCCATCAACACAAGCTTAAAAGTCCAACTTGAGCATTTCCAAACCAAAGCCACCTTCCTCCTCCTCTCCTCCATGCTCACAGCCCATCCAAGATCCCCCTTCTTTCTCTCACCTCCTCCACTTCTTAATTTCTAATCATGCTTCCCATGATTTCTTAGGTCCAAAGCGAAAGTTCAAAAGAGATTAGAGAAGATTTGGTTAACTTTTGAAAAAGTTATAAAGTAATTAGTGGATTAGTGCTTAAGCACATCCACCATTTCCGACCCTCCTATTTCATCTCAAGCTTAGAAAGTTTTATGATTATTTCCTAATTGTATGGCACTCCTTATATATCCTTAGGATTATAATGGGAAAAGGCAAAAACCCCCCAAAAACCCTTATGGCAACTTTACACCACATAGCTTAAGTGTTAAGGAATTTCCTTATTTGCTCCTTTTTGAAATATCTCCTTTTTACCTTGTTATAATTTTCATATCTAAATAGATAAACTTAGGAAGCTTCTTATGGATTTAGTGCAAAATATTTATTTCAACTTCTGATGGTTAAAAAGCTGTTTATTGATAAAATGGTTTTTCGGTCACATTATCGATATTTTTTCAAAGTATTTATTTTTGTAAACATTTATCCAAAGTAAATTTACCATCATTACTTATGATTTAAAAGAAGGTTAAAAATCTTATTAAATCATTTTAATAATATATAATCCAAGATTAAAATATTTAAATAATCCAGATATTTAAATACGATGTGTCCGAAATTTCCAGTCGTTACATTCTTTCCCACTTAGAATATTTCATCCTTGAAATTCCAACGCAAGCAACAACACACATCAATACCAAATGCTATTACAAGCCAAGAAACAATCACATAACAATACAATATTGTAATGCGATCACTAGCAACCATACAAACAATCACATAAAAATATACAATACTGTAATCACTAGCCACCAAGACTCATGGTTCGCCTACGTTTATAAACAAGCTCATCGCAAAAGGATGGCAAACAATCCACTAAATGTTACCTTAATGTAACACACTGTAAAATGAACCATAAATAAAGTAAATTAAATTAAATATGATAAGGGTTAAGTATGAGAATTTCATAAAAGTTATAATTTGACTGTGAAAGTTATTCTGTTGCGTTCGTGGCGAAATTCTAATCCGTTTCCATATATAATATGCTGAAAACGGAACTCAAACAAAGAAGTTATGAGCATTTGAATTTCTCAAATTTAAATTGATTTAGTTTAAATTCAAATGCAAATGAGAAATCAAATTAGATTTAAACTTCAAAAAATAGCTTTGGGGCTAAGTAAATGATTAACTAAGCCTTAACGTTAAAAAGATAATTAGGGAATAAAATAATTCGGCAACAAAAAAAATTAAACGCCCTGAATAGAATAGGTCAACCAATAGACCATAGCAGTCGACTAGTTGCCCAAGATGGTCAACCGCTTGGCAACGATAGTTGTCAATGGCGGCTAAGGTTTTATGTTATATTCTATTCGGTTATGCGCTCCAGATTTACCCGTTTTCTACCCACTTACATCCTACGGTTCTGGTGCATTCCAATTCCTGTAAATAGAACCTTATCCTCTCCATTTTTATTCATATTATTTTAGGGAATATGATGAAACTCTACCATTTTTATCTCTCTAATAAGATTAAGAAACTCCTTTAAAAATTCAAGTGAGAATTTGAATTATTTCCAATTTGTTTCTTCTTCCTCTAATCTATTCTTATCATATTCTTATCTAATTATTTTGAATCTACTGAATATATATACCTCTTCCTTATTTAGTGTGTGTGTGTATCAAAAGAGACAAATTCTGGAAGAGATCAGCAGGATACAAATCCACTTGAGTAAAGCTAAGGCTAATGTATGAGTGGAAAGCTTTGTATTTCCAGCAATTGTTTAATGTATTTCATTTGGATTTAAACATGCCATAGGTATTTTGGAATTTTGAAAATATGATAAATAAAATCCTCTAAATTTCATTTATAATTAAATATGCCAATTATATGCTGAGATTCCCAATTGTTTACATTAATTTGATGGAATTTGTTTCATTATGTAATTTTTGATAACTTCATAACCTATTCTACTTCTCTTTCTTCTTTAGGTCAAATCATGATCCTTCAACAAAGTAAAGGGTTTAGATTACGTATTCTATTTAGTAGTTTACACCACTTTATGTTATCTATTACTTTGTAAAAGAGGAGTCGAATAGAATATGGAGTTTAGGTGGCAATTCTTATATTTCAAGATATTCCATTGAATTGGTATAATAAATTGCGTTTCTATTATATTTATAAGTCCATTATTACAGTATTGATAACATATATTTATTCCCTATTTTGGATACTAGAATTCCATGTAATCTTCGAAAATTGAAGAAAATGGACTTCTAATAATAATTTGTTAGGGAGTTGACATCTAACGCTAGTTTAGGATGTAAAATCCATGTGTTTAGAACCTATTAATCATGAATATTTATTCGTTTTTACTTTTATAATTAATATATAACTATCGAGTATATAGCGTAGTCAATTAGGCATTTATTTACATTTATTTTCCCCCATTAGGAAGGTAACTGAATTTGAGGCCAAAATAAAAGGGAACTCTATATAGCCTAATCATTAATTTAAGGCGTAGTAAGGAAGGCCTTATTTATGAAACAGTGAGATGTGAGTATGTATGTGTTACAGAAGTAATTAATTCATGGCTAAGTCATAGGGATGCAAGCTCAATAAAGTTACATAACAAAAGTCTACCCTTCACTTTAAGGCTACAAGCAGTGGTGTACACTTTTATTGGTATGTGATGTCCTTATGATAAATATCTATATCCTTATGATAAATACTTGTAATGACACGAGGTTAGTTTCAAATTCTGATGGGGAAATCTGCCTAGCAAATCTGGCTACCAGTTCCTACGAATAAAGGACTAATGTGAGATGACATCATGGGCATGGGACAGAAGACGAAGGGCCTGCTTTGGGGTTTAAGATATTAAGTGGTTAAATCTGCGTTTTTTCCTAAATGAGGTAATAAATGGCCAAGGGGTTATGTTAGGTGGTATCTCTATAGGGGTCCGCTTCTAGAATTAGGCCTTACATGAAGAGGTCTACCTATTTTCCAATTGGAAGTATTAAGTGGTCTATGAAATTCTATATGATGTCAACTAGATAATACCATTGAGGAGCACGCTTTTGGAATTAGGTCTTAAATGATGGGGTCTGCCTATTTTCTACTGGGAAGTATTAAGTGGCTTTGGTACTGTTACCCGGTTGCTTGACCATGTAACAAGAGGCTTGGCATAAGCACCGTTCGGCATTAGGAGTACCGCTCGGCATTCCAGATTCGTCTGGCATCTGGCCTCTTTCGGCATAAATTGGTCGCTCGGCATAGAGCCTCATTCGGTGTAGCAAGGCTGTTCGGCATCCCTGCCTCGTTCGGCATAACATGTTCGTTCGGCACCCATGCCTCGTTCGACATATCATAGTCATTCGGCACCCATGCCTCGTTCGGCATAACATGCCTCGTTCGGCATTCACACCTCGCTCGGCATTCCAGCTTCGTTCGGCATTCATGCCTCACTCGGCATTCATGCCCCCATTCGATATTCCAGCCTCGTTCGGCATTCCTGCCTCGTTCGACATTCATGCCCCGTCCGGTACTCTAGCCTTGTTTTGCATTCATGCCTCATTAGGAATCCAGCCTCGTTTGGTATTCCAGCCTCGTTCGGCATTCCAGCCTCGTTCGTCATGAAGCCTCGCTCGGCATGTCTCCTCACAAAGCATAGCAAGGTCGTTTGGCATTTGTGGCTCGGTATGCAGATGTCACTCGCCATGGGCCGAGGTATCTCACTCCTTGGCCCATTAGGGAAGTCCAACCCATCTTCGTCTATAAATAGAAGGGTAGGGGCACAGTGAAATTGACCTTTTTTGAAGAACACTGGGGAGACTCTACCACTTTCAAGACTCGCTTTATTTCATTTAGCATTTGTATTCAAGTCTTTATAGTACGAATTGTATCTGAATTCAGTCCCTTGTGAAAGCAATGAAGATTGAAACTTAAAGTGGACGTAGGCAATTTAGCTGAACCACTATAAATCAAGTGTTCTTGTTTTCTACATTTAACTTAGTATATAGTTCTCTATTTTAATTTACTTTCTTAATTAATCTCTCTACACAATCTATCTAAAGGGAGTTAGTGACCAATTCTGGTTCTAACATTTTGGTGCTTTCACTGAGAAATCGAATTCTCAGGCTGATAGGATCTACTTTGTAGCTAAAGGATTGAATAAATCCCCCGAAGGAGATCCGACCTACTCATATGACGTCCGTTGAATCTACTCAGAGTTTCGACCAACAACTCTATTATGGGAAGACCACGTACCCGATCAGCCTCTCACAATGCGGACATCAACGAGACTGCTAGCGTGCAACAAGTTGGACCTAACAATCAACAAGCAAATTTAGGTGCAGGGACTACCGCCAAAACTCGGGCGGAATTCATCACCAGGACAAAGTTCAATGACTTGATGAGGGAACTCAGGGAAAGTAGAAGGCAACTTGCTAAGCAGATTCAGGCCAACGCTAAACTCATGACTCTGCTTTCTGAACCGCGGCATCAGAATGCTAGAGGTAGCTTTGCACCTTATTCTTCATTTGATAGCTCAACTTCAGCCGATGAACCTCCCAGGCGTAGACGTCGTAAGACTAAAACTACACAAGTAGGTTCCATTGATCGATCAATCAGGGATCAAGCACGTGAGGAGACCGGACGCCAGACTACCAAGATCCTAATGAAGATGGCCTTCAAGATGCACGTTCGGCCGATCGTTGGCAGAAGGGACATCAATCTAAGCGGTCCCGTAGAACAGAACCCAACCTTCCATCCTCCATACAAACTCCCGACTTATTAGCTATGGTCAGGAAATTTATGAGAGAGAACCAAGGCTTGACTAATGAAGATTGGGGAGTATTCAGGAGTCATACTCCCTTCAGAGATACCATCCTGTAGGCCGAGTATCCCAAGAAGTTTAGTATGCCAATTATACCGACCTACGAAGGGAAGAGTGATCCCAGACAGCACGTAATGAGGTATGAATGGATGATAGATTCTGCCCGAGAAAATGATGCGACCAAGTGTAGGTGCCTCCCAATCACTTTATCTAGAACACCACTATGTGGTTTACTCGACTTCTCCCATGGTCTATATCCAGCTTTGACAACTTGGGAATGAAATTTGTAGAACAATTCAAGATACTTGCTACTCGTCCAAAGGATGTGATGTCCTTATCAAGCGTAATCCAGGCTTCGGGAGAGTCATTGAAGGCGTACTTCAGAGATTTCACATTACGACCACTGAAGATAGCAATCCTAACGACCACGCAATTCTGATGGCGGTAATGCAAGGCGTAGATCCAGATTCGGAGTTTGGAGACTGGTTGGCAGGAAAGCCTCCAACAATGCTGGAGTGTTTCTATTCAAAGGCTCATCAATTCATAAGAAGAGAAGAAGCCAGGTGGGCCAGGCGAGATAAGGCACCAAGGGCTATTTAGGGGATTGTAAAAAGCAACATCGCCGTAAAGCAATCGACGATAACTCGGGAAAGGTTCAAGTCAACTTCCATAACAAGCCTGGGAAATCTAAAGGGTCCGGAGGAGGAAATCCTGGAAAGAAAAGAGAAGCGGGGAAATGGAAGCCGAGGATTCCAACCTACAACGAATACACCCCCCCGAATACGTCTCTTGAAAATACTTATCTATCAACGTGTAACACTTTTCAATACAGAAAGCCACGCGCAAAGGAGTCCACAGAGGAACATAAGCGAATGGGGAAGTACTATCGCTTCCATGAGTCTCACGGGCACAATACTGAGGACTGTAGACACCTCCATGACGCCATAAAAAAGTTGATCAGGCAGAAAAAGCTGCAGGAATTTGCTAAGAACCCACAAGAGGGTAGGCAAGGAACATTAGACCTCGGACGTGGGTCGGCTCCACGTAATCCAGAGGAACCTGCCCGAACCGTGGGTAGATTGATCATAAAACACTATAGTCGGAGAACCTCACCTCGCAAACAAGAATTGGCAGGAGATGGAACGATATGCTACCTCTTTAAGGCATGCGAATTATGAATGTTGTTCAAATGTGGAAGATGGAACCCCCACAAAACAACAACGCATGATGACAGACGACATAGTGTTTAGGAGCCGAGATGCAGACAAAGTGGAGGCTCCTACCATCGACCCGATGGTCATATCTGCGACGATCAGGCCAGCATAAGTTAAAAGAATTTTAATTGATTGTGGGAGCACCATCAACATCATCTCCAAAAAGGCATATGACCAAATGAAGATGGAGACAAAAGATTTAAAGCCATCTAAAGCCCGTATCCATGGCTTTAATGGTGCAATGACTGACGCGATGGGGTATGATGAGTTGCCAGTTGAACTGGAAGAAGGTGAGCGTAGGAGGGTGTGAATCCTATCGTTCATAGTGTTGGATGTAGATTCTCCATATAATATATTTCTAGGTCGTCCGGCCCTGGTGGAGTTGGCTCCATGGTGTTTGACATTAAAATTTCCGACAGACAAAGGAGTCGGTGTAGTGCATGGAGATCAGACGACCGATCGTGCATGTTATGTGGCAGAGCTGAGAGAGGCTCGGTGGAGAGAGAAAGGAAAGGTTATGGAAAACTCTGTCCGCATCCAAAACGTTGACAATTGACAAGTAGTTCCCGAGCCCTGGCTCGGGAGACATTCTCAGATCTATAGAGACATAGATCCAAGGGATGATGATGGGGATCCAGGGAAGCGAATGCAGCATCGGTTGAACTGACAATTGACATTCCAGTCAGCCGGGATGACCCGTCATGAGTTCTTAGGATTGGATCGCAACTCGACCCGTCATTAGCCAAGGATCTTACTGATTTCCTTCGAGCGAACCTGGACGTTTTCGCTTGGACAAATTCTGATATGTGTGGGATTTCTCCCGCTATTGCGAGTCATATGTTGAACATAGACCCGATGTACATCCCAGTAAAACAGAAACGGAGAGGCATGGACCCGGAGAGGTCCGCCGTTCTCAAAGAGGAGGTGGACAAACTCAAAGCCAATGGGTTCGTCCGCGACACCCTATACCCTGAATGGGTATCTAACCCTGTGCTAGTGAGGAATGCAAATGGGAAGTGGAGAATTTGCGTTGATTATTCTGATGTAAACAAAGCATGCCCGAAGGATAGTTCCCCTTTACCTAGAATCGACCAGCTGGTTGATTCAACGGCCGGACATGAACTACTATCATTTATGGATGCGTACTCAGGATAAAATCAAATCTCGATGCACATTCCAGATCAAGAACACATCAGTTTTGTCACAGACGTTGGGTTGTATTGCTATGTAGTGATGCCCTTCGGATTGAAAAATGCGGGAGCAACTTATCAGCATCTGGTGAACCGAATGTTTAAAGATCAGATTGGTAGAACGATGGAAGTCTATATGGATGACATGCTCATGAAGTCACGACATTCAAACAACCACATTCGAGACTTGGCAGAGACGTTTGATATACTTAGGCATTATAGAATGAGAACAACCTTTTGAAGTGTACTTTTGGCGTTGCGTTAGGGAAGTTCTTGGGTTTCATTGTGAATGGACGGGGAATTGAAGCTAACCCGGAGAAGATTCAGGCTATTCGGGACATACAAGTGCCTAGAACTATAAAGCAAGTACAAAGCTTAAACGGAAAGGTGGCCGCTCTGAGTCGATTGATATCTAGAGCTATGGATAAGTGCATTCCCTTCTTCGATGTGATAAATAAAGGAAAGAGAAATTTCGAGTGGACATCCGATTATGAGGAAGCATTTTGAGCTCTGGTTAGGCATTTAGAAAGTCCCCCGGTACTATCAAAACCAATTGACCATGAAAGGCTGTATGTATACCCGGCTGTATCCCAACATGCTATCAGTATGGCTTTGGTTTGGGAGGAGGACCGAGTTCAAAAGCCAGTGTACTATGTCAATAAACGTTTGATGGAGGCAGAAAGAAATTTTCCCAAGATTGAGAAACTAGCTTACTGCTTAGTGATTGCATCACGCAAGCTTCGTCCATACTTTCAGGCACACTCAATTAGTGTTTACACTGATCAACACTTGCGGCAGGTACTCCAACGACCAGAAACCTCTGGAAGGATGTTAAAATGGAATATTGAGTTGATTTAGCTCGATATTACCTACCTTCCACGAAGGGTCATACAAGGGAAAGCGCTAGCAGACTTTATTGTTGAATTCACTGCGTCCGACGAGTCAAACGGTCACAATGTTATACCTCCCATTCGATCAAAGATGTACACCAATGGGGCATCTAACGACCGTTGTTCGAGGGCTGGCATAGTTCTTGTGACTCTTGAAAATCAATCAATTTGTATGTCGAATTCCCAGCAACAAATAATGAAGCCGAGTGTGAAGCATTGATTACTGGCTTGAGACTTATTAGAGAATTGGGGGTACGATCAGTTGAAATCTTTTGTGACTCACAACTGGTGGTGTACCAAGTTCGGCGGGACTATCAAGCAATGGGACAGAGACTTGCCCCATACTTGGCACGGGTTCAAGAGCTACTACCGGACCTGGAGTATTATGATATTTCACATGTTCCACATGAACAAAATAGAGCAGCCGATTCATTGGCAAAATTTGCAAGCACCAGCGATGCGTAGCAAATGGGATTATTTCCCGTTGAAACCTTACATACTCCGAGTATAAATATGATGGAGGTAGATCTCATATTAGAAACAGAAGTCGAGAGGGAATCTTGGATGTCCCCATTCAAGCAATACTTGTTACACAGGGTCATACCCGAAAGAAGGAACGAAAGACGACAAGTCATTCCTAAGGCTTCGCAATATGTAATGCAAGATGGGGTAACATATCGGAGGGGATTCTGGACTCCCTTACTCCGGTGCATAGCCCATGATGAGATAAAATGAGTCCTGAAGGAAGTCCATGAAGGAGATTGTGGTGACCCTACCGTGGGGCAGACGTTAGCAAAGAAAATCCTCCGCTATGGATACTATTGGACGACTGTAAATCGGAATGCTGCAGAGTATGTGAGAAGATGCGACAAATGTTAGAAATATGCAAAGATCACGAGAGCTCCGCCAATGGAACTCACACAAATGGTTAGACCCTGGCCATTTGCAATGTGGAGGATCGACATAGTCGGTTCCTTACCTATATCCAAAGGTGGTGCGAAATACGCGATAGTTGTGATCGATTACTTTACCAAGTGGGTAGAAGCAGAGACTTTGGCCACTATCACAACCAAAAAGGTCATTAATTTCGTTAGATGAAATATTATATGCCGTTTTGGCCTTCCACGGACCATCGTTACAGATAACGGAACTCAATTCGAAAGAAAAGAGTTCAAAGAGTTTTGCCAAAAATATGGTATTGGGAAAATGTTCGCGACGGTTGCTTCCGAAAGCTAATGGACAAGTGGAAGCCGTGAACAAAATAATCGAGTCCATCTTGAAAAAGCTTTTGGAAAAGGCTAGAGGCAAGTGCGTGGATGAACTTCCAATAACACTTTGGGCTTATAGAACCACCTACTAGTCCACGATTGGCCACACATCATTTGCATTGGCATACGGCATGGAGGCTGTTATACCCATAGAACTTGAAGTTCCATCACATCGGGTAACTTATTACGACTCTGATTCAAATCAGGATCTTTTGCTGAAATCACTGGACTTCATTGATGAAAAACGCGGAGAAGCTAATTTAAGAGCAGCCGCATACAGACGTCGAGTCGCTCGATATTATAATGAAAAGGTCCGACCGAGAGTCTTTGATGTGGGCGATCTCGTTTTGAAATGAGTTTTTCCAGTCCAGTCACATATGAACCTCGTATGGGAAGGTGCATACGTCATTTAACGAAAGCTTGGAGAAGGAACTATCAAGCTAGCGACCGTTGATAGTGCGACACTCCCCCGAGCATGGAATCGCGAACATTTGTGACATTATTATACTTAGTTCATTTCTTTCATATTTTAGTTGGAATTATTTCCAACATGTTTTTATTTCGTTGATTTTTAGTTTACGGCATGTAATAAGACAATTTAGCTTGTTTGCATTAATAAAGGCTTGAAGCCATTTTTTCCATTGATTGTTAATGTTTCTGTGTATGATAACTCTATGGTAAACAATGAAGAGGTGCATTATTCTGTCTGAGGTACGAATGTGCACGAGCACTCAAAATCTCCAAGTCCCCTAAGTGCGGACTGGAGTACTCTGATTTCCTTGAGTGCATATCAGAGTATATACGACTCAAAATCTCCAAGTCCCCTTATTGCAGATTGGAGTACACTGAGTCCCTTGAATGCGAACCAGAGTATAAACGACTCAAAATCTCCAGGTCCCCTAAGTACGGACTGGAATACTCTGAGTCCCCTGAGTGTGGACCAGAGTATAAACGACTCAAAATCTCCAAGTCCCCTGAGTGTGGAATGGAATACTCTAAGTCCCTTGAGTGCGGACCAGAGTATAAACGACTCAAAATCTCCGAGACCCATGAGTGCGGACTGGAGTACTCTGAGTCCCCTAAATGCGGACCAGAGTATGAGCGACTCAAAATCTCCAAGTCCCTTGAGTGCGGACTGGAGTACTCTGAGTCCCCTGACCGTGTACTAGAGTATAAACGAATTAAAAATCTCTAAGTCCCAAGAGTGCGGATTAGAGTCCTCTGAATCCCTAGAGTGCGGATTGGAGCATAAAAGGTTTAAAATTCTATAATTCCCCAGAGTGCGAGCTAGGACACAAATGACTTGAAGTCATCAAGTCCCCAACGTACGGACTAAAAACTATTCTAAGTGCTTGAAGCATGGAATAAAAGATGAACAACTCTAAAGAATTTCAAAGTTACATGAAGATAAATTGAGAAATTTATGTAACTCACAATAGCTTGGGTTTCGACCACAATCTTGTAGAAAGTTGAACGATAAAAGTCTTTTGAAAGACAAAAGAACTAAGCTTTATTTATTCAAAAATAAGTTTCTACTACAACTCCTCCAGAACTCGGAGTTAAAAGTCTATTTACATGGACTACGAAAATAAATAAAAATAATTAGATAATCTAAACTAACTCTCATTGAACGAGAGTAACAATTACTTCTTTGATTTCTTTGATTTCTTCCCCTCCTTCATCTTCTCAGACGACTCCTCTCCTATGTGTTTTCCCTTAGTAATTCTCTTTGATGGGGAGGAAACAACCGAAGAAGTACGAGGAACCTCCAATGGCCTGAACCCTCCAGGGAGGATGACCTTCAACGGCTTATTCAGAGGATCATCAAGGTCCATGACTCATGGCTCGACTTTAATTTCGGCCGTCATTTTCTTTTCCTCCTCGAGCTGCTCCTTCATGCTCATTTTAGAAGTATGTTCAGAGGCGCTTGTGATCTCTATTTCATAACTTCCCTCAATGGAAGATGAAGTCTCGGACTTATCCTCATCAAGCGCCCTGATAACCTGAGCATCTGAACCGGGAGTCTCTCCTGCATGAGTAGCCTCACTTGTTTTTCCCTTCACCTCCTTGGCGTCATCACTCCTTGGAGTGGGCTCAGGATCAAAATGGCCTGTGCAAAATCATGGAAAACGAACATAAGAATACAATGACCTCTCATCAAAGAACAACGACTCTTGGAATTTTAAAATGAAGGATCACATACCGGCTTCTGGCTAACTCTCAGCCGTCCGGGGGGTCACACCCTCTAGAATGGGCGATAGAATGTGAACACGAAGGCCAGGGTCCTCCTGGTCAAAACCAACATGTTGCTCAAATGGATCAAGTATCGGCCGATCGGCCGGCTGAGTAGGAGCATGAGCTGGAGACTAGGTCCCGGATGGACCCGCAATAACATCTTTCCCTTTCGATGTGGAGGAACCTTTGTAGTAAATAGCTTTCACCGTAGACAGGTCTGAAGGCTCGTTCCCCTTAAGAAATTCTTTTATTAAAGCATCTTCATTGACCTCCTCGGTGCCAAGTTCGACCTTCCTGATTTTTATTAAAGTCTCCCACGCCTCAGCTAGGGATTCAAGGTAGCCTTCATACAAAAAAGTTAAGCCCCGATGCATGAGGACACGGGTGTTGAATTCTGCAATCAGTGGGTCGAACATGCATTTGTCCTCCTCCCTACCAGGCTCTTTAGCCGCCTCAAGGCGGGAGTCAATCTTTGCAGATGCTATCTTCTTGCCCTCTTCATGGGTTTTATCCTTCAATATCATGAATTTAGAAAGCTCATCGTTGAGCTTCGCCTTTAGAAGTCACGTATCAACGATCTCGTCGCAATATCGTTGCGACTCTACTTGGGTGGCAGTCTTCTCCTCTCTTTCTTTGTGGAGTTGATCCTCTAGCTCTTTGACTCGGAGGGCAAATGCACCCCTCTCCTTGTACACTAAGTCCTTCTCTTAAGCCAATGCCCTACATCGCTGGACTGCCTGGTCAATTTCTTTTTTATGAGTTGTCTCCAGGCAATTGATGGCTTCCGCCGTATCTTCAGTGCTTTGTTGGGAGGATTCAACCTGAGACTTGTAAGAAGCAAGCTCTTCGTCCTGAGCTTTAATAATATCTTTATCATGGATATCTTCGAGTTTCGGGCAATCAATTTCATGCTGACGCTCAACAGAGACTTCTGAAACTTTTTTGGCTAAGTGCACGAATGCATCATGTTGAACATAGACATCATTAGTGCAAGAAATAGCACTTTGCTTAACATGACCTGAAATCTGGTGAATCGCCGGAAAAAATTTTAAGCCATCGAAGCATATCTTTGGAAACGAGGCTTTAAGCTTAGCAAGTCGTTCTACGACCGATGGATCAGATACAGGAGCAAGAGGAGTCTGCTTGGAGACTGTAGGTATTCTGTGGGGATCTCGAGATTGCCTGGTACTTGATGAACCGAAGTGTTGATCCCGATGGGCCTCAGGCTAGGACCCCTTATGTGCAGGTTTCTCTTTACTATGCTCCGGTTGAGAAGGAGGATCACGAGGGTAGGAGGACTAACTATAATTTTTTTCTTTGGTAAGACGATCCTCGGCGGTGGTAGTCCCGATCGCCGGAGTCATCTCTATCTCGACGCTTGCCGGAACCCCAATCTCGGCCGGATTGGTGAAAAATCGACGAACCATGAAGGCGATAAAGTCCATGTGTACGCATCATGTCACCTACACAGAGTTTAAATAACGACGATTTAGCGAAGAGTAGAGTGATGACATAAATTTAAGTGCAAAGTGAAGTGCATGTGTTTATATGTGTCCTAGTGTTTCCCCCCGACAGACCAGTTTCTTTACTAATAGGAGTTTATTCTCCCTGGTTTTGGGCTTGAGAGCTCGTATCGCCTCGCGCGGGCGAATGAAGGTTAAGGGCCTCTATATCATCGAAACCATAGTTGAGTAGATCATCAGGTATGGTAATGTTCGATAGGCCTTTCAGAGAACTTTCTAAGTGCTGCGAGGAAGCTTCTTTCTCCACTGGAGTAAGAGTAACTTTAGAAGTTCCGCCCACTATTTTATTCCTTAGTTTGTATGTCAGTTTCTTCTTCCCCTTTAAAGGGGAAGGCGTTGTTCAGTGTCATGAACTTCGACTATTGGGTCCTGAGATGGACTAACATTTTCGCCATGTACTTCGGGCATTTCGGCTTCTTTAATCTCCCCCTCCTCTAGTGTGTCAGGAGCGTTATGCGCTGAGGACTCGGCCTTCTTTTTTCCTTTGCTCGAAGCAGGCCTGGGTATGGTAACACCTTGGGGGAGGCTTATCCGTCGACCTTCTGCCGGCAACCCAAATTTTGTGAGAGGCTCATTCAAAATGAGAGTTCTAATGTCCCGGTCTTCGACGGAAATGGCTTGGATAGCTTCGATAGCTTCAGAATATCCAGGGCCCTCGGGACGTGGGTTAATACCTAAAAAGATGGAGGAAGAGTTAGAAAGGGTACAGCTTCGACCAAACATGAGTATTGGTCCAGGAAAAAGACTTACTTCCTTCCACCCATCTCCTCGCAAAGCCGGGAGGACAGGACACATAGAACCAATCCTGTTTATACTGGGTAAACTTGCTCCATGCCCGAGTTAAGATTTGAAACTTGCTGTGCGGCTCGAGAACACGAAAGATGGGTTATCCGACGGTCTCTTGATACGATAAATATAGCGAATATCAACCGGAGTCGGAAGCATAAAGACGACACTCATGAAGAGGATGCAAGTGTTGTATATGAATGCGTGGTTGTTCGGATGCAGGCGATGGGGAAATCTTGATATACTACAGCATGTCTCGAAGAAAGGAGTGGAATGACGGCAGGCTGCCAACCTAGCACATGAATATGTTACAGGCTGCGTATCCGACTGGGAAGAAGTGAGGACGATCATGCCCCGATGGAACTAACACATCGTCGAAGGGGATTCTGTGGACATAGCATATCCGACGGAGCATACTTTCGTCAATCTTTGTGGCCTGGGAAGCGATTGGACCCTCTAAGAAAATCGCTGCCTCTAGAGCGTTGGGAGCCAAGTCGACAGATGCAGTCGTAGGACTCGGCAAGTCTTAAGCAGGAGTAGTTGGTAGATTTGAAGTTCCTACAACTTCTTGGCGAGAGGATGGTCATGGTCTATCCGAGATCGTAGCAGAGCTAGATTTCCTAGACATGTCTAAGGAGAATTGAATCTGACAATGCACCTGTTTGTACTATACTTGAAAAACAATCGGCGTTAGACTTAACAACATAAATATTCCCCCCGTGTGGTGTGTGAACTAGTGCGATCATTCAAATATACGTGCCAAGAAATGAAAAGCCACTAAGTTGATGAAATAAGTTTGAACTTTGAATTGTCATCTTCTAAGACCGTCATCGCTGACCATCCAAGAGAGCTTGTCGTAAGATGGTTTGTGTCTTGAACTCAACATTATTGCTGTATGTGAAAGGTTGTTAACTGTTAAGCAAGTTGAGTTCAAGTTATAGTTGTTTAAATACGGTAGTTATCAGTCTGGATTGTTCGATATGCTTGGTTATTTAAGTCCGTCCTTGTTCACTGTCATATATTCAGGCATAAAAAGGTATTAAGTTAACAATGTTCTAAGTCCAGGTTGATATAGTTTTAACTGTCGTGTGCATACCACTCTCCTACCATCCATCATCGTCGTTCAGCATGCGGCAAGAAATGCCGAACCGCAATCATGCCGAGCCGCATTGCTCAGCACATCACTCACTAACTCTTCCTCTCCACCGTTCGGAATGCAGCAAATCATGCCGACCTACAATTATGCGGAACCACATCGCTCGGCATTCTTTCCTTAACACCAATTTCACTCCTTCCCTCCATCCCTACCGATCGGCACGGTCGAGTCCTTCGGCAAGTCATACCGAGCCATGTCGATCGGCATTTTACCAGGCTCCTACTTCTCTCCTGCCTTCCCTCTAACCTCGTTCGGCATGAGAGAGTCATGCCGAGCCGTGGCCGTGCCGAGCCATGGCCGTGCCGAGTCACATCACTCGGCACGCTGAGCCTTAACTCCGGTTTCACTTCTGTACATCCACTCCATCGCTCGACATAAGGAAGCCTTACTGAACCACATCAATACTTCTTCCACCAACACCCTCCTTCGAACACCACTAACGTCTCCTTCCTTCCATTACTCCGCCTATCCCTAAAACATGTTTGGACCTTGAATCCGTTGTACTTTATCCACGCGGTTCTTATCATCCTCAATCTTACAGATATTTGCGAGTTCGAATCTCGTGCTGTGTTTCTTATTTGAGAGTAAAGGGTTTCAGAGAAGGGCCATTACCTAAGAAATAACTCGAAGATTAGGGATGTTCTGGGGTAAGAAGCACGACTCTAGTCGGGTTCATTCGTTTGGGAAAGGAGGTGAGGCAATGTATCAAGTTAGAGAAAAGGAGGGAAAGGTAGGTAATTTGTAGAGGTTCGAGGCAAATTTGGAAGTACTGAAGAGCAGAGGTAAAAGTAAAAGGGAGAAGAAGAAGCCTCGGCTTATATAGAGAGAAGAGAAGTCGAATGGACGGTGATCGGTAGAACCGGTCAAGGCAATGTCGTTCCGCATTCAAGTGTCGTTCGGCATCCAATGTCGTTCGGCATCCAAGTGTCGCTCGACATCCAATGTCGTTCGGCACCCAACGCCTCGTTCGGCATTCAGGAAAGCACTACCGAAAAATTGAAGCAAGAGGAGTGTATGGAGTGCTAATGATTCAAATCATATCATGTTCATTCACATGATACACTTTGGGGGGCAAGTGTTACCCGGTGGCTTGGCCATGTAACAAGAGGCTCTGCATAAGCACCGTTCGGCATTAGGAGTACCGCTTGGCATTCCAGACTCATCCGGTATCTGGCTTCATTCGACATCAATTGGTCGCTCGGCATAGAGCCTCGCTTGGCGTAGCAAGGCCGTTCGGCATCCTTGACTCGTTCGGCATTGCATGTTCGTTCCGCACCCATGCCTCGTTCGGCATAGTATGTTCATTCGCCACCCATGCCTCATTCGGCATAGCATGCCTCGTTCGGCATAGTATGTTCATTCGCCACCCATGCCTCATTCGGCATAGCATGCCTCGTTCGGCATTCACACATCGCTCGGTATTCACACCTCGCTCGACATTCTAGCTACGTTCGACATTCATGCCTCATTCGACATTCATGCCCCGTTCGGCATTCCATCCCCGTTCGGCATTCACGCCCCGTTCTGCATTCCAACCTCGTTCGGCATTCATGCCTCGTTCGGCATTCCAGCCTCGTTTGGCATGAAGCCTCGCTCGGTATGTCTCCCCACAAAGCATAGCAAGGTCGTTCGAAATTTGTGGCTCGGCACGCAGATGTCACTCGCCTCGGGCTGAGGTATCTCACTCCTAGGCCTATTAGGGAAGTCCAACCCATCTTCGTCTATAAATAGAAGGGCAGGGGCACAATGAAATGGATCTTTTTTTGGAGAACACTGGAGAGACTCCGCCGCTTTCAACACTCACTTTATTTCATTTAGCATTTGTATTCAAGTATTTATAGCATAGATTGTATCTGTATTCAGTCACTTATGAAAGCAACAAAGATCGAAACTTAAAGTGGACGTTGGCAATTACGTTGAAGCACTATCAATCTGATGTTCTTGTTTTCTGCATTTAACATAGTATACGGTTTTCTGTTTTAATTTACTTTCTTCATTAATCTCTCTAAACAAGCTATCTAAAGGGTGTTAGTGACCAACTCTGGTGCTAACAGATGCCGTCTTTTACATTATTAGCTATTTATAACATAAGATTGGGATATAGGATCTACTTCATGAATGGAAGGTATTAATGGTTGGACCTGCCTCCTTTCCTTATAAAGACGTATTAAATGATTTTAATGATTTTATCTTCATTATTTTTATTTTGAAATATATTGCCCAGGTACTGAAATGTAAGAATCGAGGTTCTTATTCATCAGACACTTGTTATTCTGACTCCCTCCTCATTACAACATAGGTTAAGGGCTGAGTGATAGCGGTGACGATGCTGAAAGATAAGGAAGTTTGGCGATTCACACTATTAATTATTATTTGCTTTCATGTACACCCATAGATTTAATCAATTATTACAAAGGATACTATATAATGGTTTTTGTAGGATTTTGTGTTACGACATTTTTCTTGTTTTGAATAAATGGATACACTTTACTATTATATTTTATTCCATCCGCTGTGAGATCTTAAAGTTTAGTTATGGCTTTGTAATGTTATTTCTTTTTACTACCAATAGCATGCCTTAGAATGGATCTAAGTTTTGATGGGCCTTTTTTGGTTTGAAATTTAGGCATGTTCCTAGGTGGGTGGTTAAGTTTGGTATTAGAACTCTAGGTTACCCTTATACGTATGAGAGACAAATTTGTTACTTTGAAAAAGGATTTTCGAAAAGAATTTTCAAAAGAATTCTTACTACAGACACACCCCCCTTACCCTCTCTTCTTAAACATATGCACATATACTAGGCAAACTTTTCTTTTCTTTCAGCATGTAAATAATTTCTTAGGAAATCACCAGTAAAGGTTTAACCTACACATAGTTAATGTGGCTGATAATCACTCTTCTTCCAAACAAGGGAACCCTACCCGTGGAAGACCTCCTATTCGTGGAATTCCTAAGTGGTTTAAACAGTATCTTAGGACTATCAGGTAGATTTCTATTCCTCCAGCTGCACCGATAGCACCCACTACTCCAACCGTTGATGTAGCACCCCATCCCACTAAATTTCCTAAGCTATGTGAGAATTTTCACAATATGGAAGGGAAGACATACTCTAGGGCTGAAGAATATTCGGAAGCTAAAGCATAGATTGGTAACTGTGAGAAGATATTTAGAGAGCTAGGTTGGGATGATCAATTAAGAAGAAGAATGTCAGCTTGGCACCTTAGGGAAGAAGCTTTAAATTGGTGGAACTTGTAGATGATGAGCACCCAAGCAGGATATTCTCTTGGGATGAATTCAAGGACCGATTCGTAATGAGATTCATATCTAGAGCAGAGGTTAGCTTGCAACTAGAAAAGTTTATTCAGCCGAGACAAGGAGATTCTACCCTTAAGGAGTACATAACTATGATGAATATGCTAGCATATGAGATTGTTGAACATGCTAGTATATGATTTTTGTTTGATGATAATAAAAACACACACACACACACACACATATATACATTCAATTAAATGTATTTGTTATTGTACTATTTTATTTTTCACATAATTAAATAAATATTTGCTGAATAAAATAAATAACACAGACTTTAAAATCAAATAAATATTTTATTACAATTTTGAATAGTAAAAATTTGAGCTCTTACTATATATTTCAATTATAATACAATTTTGATTACATCATAATTTTCCATTTACAATGTTCACCTCACTACATTTCACTATTCACTCATATTTATCTTCAACTCTATTCCAGCTTGAATCCAGTATCTAAGTTATCTACAAAATAAACACTGATGCAGTAAATTGAAAAAGAAATATTTTCGTAGTGTATAGTAAATTGTGTGTTTTTGAAAATATTATTTGCCTTATTTATTTGGGTTGTTCGTCATCATATTCATTTTTGAATTCATCTTACACGAGCATCTTGTGACATGCAAAGTGTATCACTGTATATGCCACAAGGTTGTGCACATCGACATACACTTGATAAAACTAAAGGGATAGGTGGGCATAAGGTCAAACCCAATAAAAGTTAGGTTCAACTCAAGTGCAATACAAATAAAGTCAATACATGAGTACAAGGTCTAACCCGAGCCATAAGCTGGATTCGACTCAAGTGCATGCAATACAAAACAATGGATCAAGAAAAAACTGAGGTGGCTACAGTTCAAGTCCACAACAGCAACATGAAATCACTTGAATAACAAACCAATGTGTCAAGACAACTAAAATAACTTGACCAGTCCAAAATCAACAATGAACCAATAAAAAAAGTGGCGAGCAGCATATAATGGAGGTAAACAAGTATATCGATATCAAGTGAAGGCCATACAAGCTCAACTGTATACAAATGCAAACTTCAATAGTCAATGGTTTAAATGACAAACAACAAAAATACAGTTAGGAGCAACATTGTATACATATGGAACCTGACATGGAAACAAGTGGAACAAGTCCAGCTACGAAATGAGACGAGACTACAAGCACAAAAGGAATCAGACGTATGGAGCTAGAATTAAAATGTACAAAATCAACATATGCACCAGAGAGGAACAACACCTAACACAACAATACAAAATAAACAACTTAACCAAACTCAAAGAAAATCCAGATCAGAGATCACACAAACATGAATGCACACTTGTGTGTGTGTATGAACATGAATGCAGACCAGCTCATATGCAACTCAGACTGCAATGACAAAGTGAGAAGCAACGTGTGTGTGTCTATATATATATATATATATATATATATATGCTATAGAAATGAGCATTTCGAATTAAAACAAATACTAGAGTTAGCATATCAGACTGTAACAAGACCAGTACAGTTTCAAATGCGACAAACCAGTGAACAAGTGACTGCGATCAGGCAGTGCAACCCGAAGCAAATGCAAAACTATGCCAAAGAATATAAAAGTGCAGACCACAAATGTAACTCAAAGGCATATACAAGTGCATCGAACCACACTGCAAGACAACATGTATATATGCAGTGACAACCAGACATGCACATGAAACCAGATTATAAAAAATAGTCCATACTGCAAATGTACATAGGCAGAACTAAGTACACATGAACTACACATGATACATGACTCGAGAACAAGACAATGTCAACATGTAATATCAACCAGACCAGATCAAAACACCAGTTCCACATGTGACAACAAAATCAATGTATACCAGGGCAGTGAACAAAACAAAAGACACAAAAGTTCAACATGAATAGACTCGAAGCACAAAATGCAGTTTTCGTGAAGCCGTGAGTCAAACAATTTCAAAAAGAGGCATATACAGTAAATCGAAGAAGTCTAGATTAACACAAATGGACAAAGTCAAATCCTAGAAAAGAACGGAACAAAATCCAACTTCAAATTCACGAAGCCATGATATTCAAGCAAAAATTATATGAAATTGAACCGGTTAGGATCAATCACAAGCAACCAAGCAAAATCGAATGGTAGAGCAAAAAGTAACGGACGAACTAAAAATATATTTGAATGAAAATTCAAGGAATTAAACCCTATAAAACCCAAACATCATCGGCATACAAGAGTATCGAGTTTAAGCAAATTAATCAAAAAAGCAAAAGGGAAATCACATACCAATTCAAATCGGACTCGATCAAGAAGCAGCCATGTGCAAATCAAAGACGATCTATTGACAAAGCAAGGAACGTGAAAACATCCACTCAGTCAATCAACGAAGTAGGAATCTTCAAATTCGCAAAGCCTTAAATCTGAAAGAGGAACGAACGAAGAAACAATTGGATACAGGCTGAAGGAATAAAAAGAGAAAAGGGGATAATTGTTTTTATCACTGCGTATTTAAATTGCGTCGTTTCCTTTATTATTAGTTTGGGCTTATATTTTTAAACAAGGCTTCTGCGTTTTTAAGTTGTTGTTTTTTGTATTTTTCTTTTAAACTTTTGTAAATTCTAGTCATGTGATTAGGGGACGAACTATGGTGGTATAGTTCTAGAATTCGCAACTCAGCGGCTGAGTTATGGCAGAATTTTGAGCGTAGAGTTAGGTTAGTCAACAATGGGTGTCATGAGTTTACATGTGTAAGCGTCTGACAACTTAATTTACAGTAAAAACCTAGGGGGCGACACGCAGGCAAGGTTTTGCCGAAGCTGGGTAAATCTGTGTTGTTTTATTTCTGCTTTTTAATATTCTGCTATTATCTGTGCTGCTATTATTTGACTATTATCTGTGCTGCAATTATTTTATTTTTTTCCGCATTTAATTTTTATAAGTAATAGTATCACCCTTATTCACCCCCCCAACTTTTGGGTGAACTCGATCCTACAAGTGGTATCAGAGCTGGGAACAAAAGCCAATTTTTTATTTTAAAATTTTTACTTTTTAAGTGGCTTCTTTTAATAATGCTTTGCTAAGGGTCGGTACAGTATAATTCCTCCCATTTTTGATGGAACAGATTTTTTAAATTGGAAATTAAAAATGGAATATTATTTAAAATTTGTTAATTTTAAATGTTGGGATATTGTTGAAAATGGGTGTGATATAATAAACGAGAAAAATACTTTGATTAATGCTCTTGCTATGCATATACTATATTCTCATATTAATCAAGATAATTTTAACTTTATCACCCATTGTGAAAATTCACAGGAAATTTGGAATACTTTTGGTGCTATATATGGTGCAAAAGTCAACAACCGAGATAAATCCACCATAATCGCCTCTGTTAAAGAAACGTGCTTGATAGGATTGGAAAAAGGTAGCAATGATGAAGATTCAATAGCCGATGAGATAAGTGATCTTTCATTTCACGATTTAGTTCTCTTAACCAGAAAATTAATTAAAAATAATGAACCTTTTGAGATGAAAAATAATAAGTTGAAAAGGGAACAATCTAAACTACGTCAGAAGAATAATGATTTGGAAAATGAGCTTAAGAATATTAAGAACAATAAAAATTCTAATTGCAAAAGGTGTTTGAACTATGAAAAAGAATGCCTGTTTTCATGAAAAATTCAAAATTTGGAAAACGAAATTTTAATGTGGGAGTAAAACAAAACCGAGTTAATTTGTAAAAATAATATTTTGCAAAAAGAGTTGGATAGCTTTAAGAAGTCAGAAATTTCTAAATGTGCAATTTTGGAAAAGAAATTAAATGAAATCAAAGAAAATTTCAAAACCCTTGAAAAAGAAAATGCGATTTTGAGCAATTCCGAAATTATTCAATTAAATCTTGAGTTTGAAAAGGATATTGAAAAAATAAAGGATTTTGGAAAAAATTGAATTTAAGAAACTCCAAATCTTTGACATTGAGATGCTGAAAATCGAGAATAAAATTAGAGAGCTTGAGAATGAAAATATGGGCTTGAAAATGAATAATTTTGAAAAGAGAGATAGTATCATTAGTTGTTGTTCGAAGCTAATAAATGAAAATAAACTTTTAAAATTCAAAGTTAATAAACTTGAGTTGATTACTCAAAAAATTTCCCTAGAGAAAAATCACTTAATATGCTCTTAGAAAATCAACTCTTCGTGAATAAAAGAAAAGGACTTAGATTTGCGAAAGTGTCAAAATATGAACGAACGACTTATAACACAATTAAGGAGAAGAGTGTTATATCCAAGTGCAAAAGTTGTGGAAAATCTGGACACAATCACAATAAGTGTTGGTGTAGACTCAAACACATGAAAACCATACCAATTTAGGTTCCCAAAGGCAAAATTTTAAAATTCCTTAAAGTCAAACAAATATGGATGCCAAAAGGAACAAATATAAATAGCTTTGTGTCTAAACAAACATATTTTTCAAAAAAATTTGCCACTAACAACCATGGACCTATAAAAACAAATAGGTCATAAAAATCTTTTCTCGTGTAGGTGTGGTGGCAGGCTAAGGAACAATAAGAGTGGTACCTGGATTCTGGCTATTCTAGGCACACGATGGCCTAAAAATCAAAGTTCTTTCGCGTAGTACAAAGGTGGCAGAATCACAATGAGTAACAACGAAAAATTATCGTGAAGGTAAAATAGGTAATGGTATATTTATCTTGAACGATGTATTAAATGTGAAAATCTGCACAATAATCTGATTTAAATCAGCCAGTTATGTGACGATGAATGTTGATTATGATTCTAACTTATGCAAAATTATTGGCCAGTTATATTCTTATGTCGAGAATACTATAAGTACCGCTACAGTCTTTGAACTAATTCATATAGTTTTGTTTGGACCGATGATGTTGTTAATGATTATTCTAGATATATGTAGATTTATTTGCTTATATTATTACTTCTAGATCTGACACTATGTTCACTGTTTGTTTATTTGCACGGTTTCAATTCAAATTCAAAAGAATTTCATTTAAAATCTGTGAAAAGGAGTTTAAGGAATTTGTTGCAACTTCACGGTCTGGTTTATCATATTCAACTAATGATAATCTTGTCTAAGAGAAATTCAGATGCAGATTACACTGGTAATCTAGTTAATAGAAAAATTACTAGTGGAACGTGTCTTATGTAGAGACATTCATTAGTTGCATCACATTTTCAAAGAAAATATTTGCATATTGTTTCATTTCAAATGTTTTTCAATTAGCGGACATTTTTTTAAAACCCTTCTAGAAAATAGTTTTTGTTGACCTTATTTCAGATTAGTCATTTTAGAAAATATGATTTTATAGTTATTTTTGGATTTGATTTTAAATGACTATATTAACTAATACGACTCCCTACTAATTATCAAAAAGATAAATAGTGATTGAAAAAGTGACCAATGCTGATATTAATCATATTTATGATTTGAGACGGTATATTTAATAAATTCCTTTATAATTTAAACAAGATTTATAATAACTTTTGATGGGTAAAAATTCCGTGACCGTCTCTATTTCTATCATATTTCTATCAACCATCACCCATCAAAATCTAATATAGTATGTCAATATGTGATATTTTAAACGGGAAATTATTCGTTTTCATTTTATTTTATTTTTAGTAATAAAAACATCCAAAGTATTCACTTTTATTTAAAAGTCCTCACGATTATGCATGGGTGAATTACTGGGAATTTTTGATTATGTGCTTTCATGCTCATTTAAAGGTCCTCACGGTTATGCATGTATGGAACACATATCAAAATTTATTATTAAATTGACAAGTTGATTCTAATTCTATTTAAAAGTCCTCGTAGTTATGCATGGTTAGAAGATGCTTGAAATTTATTTATTTTTAAAAATTGTGAATACTACTGATCTCATTTAAAAGTCCTAACAGTTATGCATGGTTAGTGGATTTTCAAATTCCTGATATAAATATACCATAAATAGACACAACTATATAGTTTTATATGATGACATCACCTCTATCACTCTAAAGTGGAATATGTGCCTAATAGAGTATTTATGATTTTTGTTCGATTTTTTATTGAAATTTAATATTTATACTCAATTGGGTATTAATGTTGTATTAACGTCTATGACTTTATACTTATTTCCTAACATTATTACTCTTTTGCTGATAACAAAAGAAGGAGAGAAAAGTTAAGATTTTGGCATATATAGGTCAAATATTTTGTTTTTTATTTGCATATTTCCATCTAGGTCCATTTGCATATTTTTATTTATTTTCATGCATATATAAAGGGAGAGCTTTGTGAAGAGAGGGAGCATTCAAATAGGGGGATCAAATTGAATGATTAAATACAATCAATAAATTCAAAATTTTAAACATATGTTTGTTATCATCAAAAGGGGGAGATCGTTGAATATGCTAATATATGAGATTGTTGAATATGCTAGTATATGATTTTTGTTTGATTGTAACAAACATATATATATATTCAATTGAATGTATTTGTTATTGTACTATTTTATTTTTCACATAATTAAATAAATATTTACTGAATAAAATAAACAACACAGACTTTAAATTCAAACAAATATTTTATTCAAAAAATTATTTTATTACAATTTTGAGTATTACAAATTTGAGCTCTCGCTATATACTTCGATTACAATAAAATTTTGATTACATCACAATTTTCCATTTACAATGTTCACCTCACCACATTTCACTCATTCACTCATATTTATCTTCAACTCTTTTCCAACTTGAATCCAGCATCTAAGCTATCTACAAAATAAACACTGACATGGTAAAATTGAAAAAGAAATATTTTTGCAGTGTATAATAAATTGTGTGTTTTTGAAAATATTATTAGCCCTAGTTATTTGGGTTGTTCGTCACCATATTCATTTTTGAATTCATCATACACGAATAGCTTGTGACATGCAGTGTAACACTATACATGCCATAAGGCAGTGCATGCTAATACACACTTGGTAAAACTGAAGGGACAGGTGAGCACAAGGTCAAACCCAACCAAAATCTAGGTTCAACTCAAGTGCAATACAAATAAAGTCACGACATGAGCACAAGGTCAAACTCAAGCCATAAGATGGATTCAACTCAAGTGCATGCAATACAAAACAATGGGTCAAGACAAAACCGAAGTGGCTATAGTTCAAGTCCACAACAACAACATGAAATCACTTGAATAAAAAACTAATGGGTCAAGACAACTAAAACATCTCGACCAGTCCAAAATCAACAATGAATCGGTACAAAAATGGTGAACAACACATAAAGGAGGCAAACAAGTAGACATATATCAAGTGAAGGCCATAAAAGCTAAATTGTATATAAGTGCAAACTGCAACAATCAATGCTTTAAATGACAAACAACAAAATGCAGTTAGGAGCAATACTGTATACATATGGAACCATACCTGGAAACAAGTACACATTAACTACACATGATAGATGACTCGTGAACAAGACCATGTCAACATGCAATATCAACCAGACTAGATCAACACACGAGTTCCACATGTGACAACAGAATCAATTTATACCAAGGCAGTGAACAAAACAAAAGACGCAACAGTTCAATATGAATAGACTCGAAGCACACAATGCAGTTTTCATGAAGCCATGAGTCAAACAATTTCAAAAAGAGATATATATATAATAAATTAAACAAGTCCAGATTAACACAAATGGCCGAAGTCAAATCCCAGAGAAGAACGGAACAAAATCCAAGTTCAAATCCATGAAGCCGTGATAATCAAGCAAAAAATATATGAAATTGAACCGGTCGTGATCAATCACAAGAAAACAAGAAAAATCGAACGGCAGTGCAAAAAGTAACAGACGTATTCAAAAATATAGTTGAACAAAAATTTAGGGAATTAAACCCTATAAAACCCAATCATCATCGGCATACAAGAGTATCGAGTTCAAGAAAATTAACCAGAAAAGCAAAGGGAAATCACATACCAATTCAAATCGAACTCGATCGAGAAGCAGCCGTGTGGAAATTCAAGGAGATGATCGATCGACAAAGCAAAGAACATGAAAACATCCACTCGATCAATCAATGAAGTCGGCTTCTTCAAATTCGCAAAGCCCTAAATCCGAAAGAGGAACAAACAAGAAACAATTGGATACGGGCCGAAGGAATAAAAAGAGAAAATGGGGATAATTGTTTTTATCACCGCATATTTAAATTCCTTTATTATTAATTTGGGCTTATATTTTTAAACTAGGGTTTTGTGTTTTTAAGTTGTTTTTTTATATTTTTCTTTTAAACTTTTGTAAATTCTAGTTGTGTGACTTGAGGACGAACTGCAGTGGTGTAGTTCTAGAATCGCAACTCAGTGGGTGAGTTGTGGGAAGGTTTTGAGTGTAGAGTTAGGTTAGTCGATAGCATGTGTCGTGAGTTTACGTGTGTAAACGTCTGAATACTTAATTTCTAGCAGAAACCTTGAGGGCAGCACGTGGGCAGGGTTTTGCCTAAGCTAGGTAAATGTATGTTGTTCTATTTCTGCTTTTTAATATTCTGTTATTATTTGTGCTGCTATTATTTGACTATTATCTATGCAGCAATTATTTTATTTATTTTCGCATTTAATTTTTATATTAAATAGTATCACCCTATTCATCCCTCTCTAGGGTGAAATCGATCCTACAAGCTAGGTTTAACGAATTGGCTAAATTCAGGATAAACCTGATGGATACACCAATGAAAAAGGCCATGAAGTTCGTGAAGTGCTTAAATTCTTCACTAAGAGAAATGTAGTTGACCCAAGTAGCTATGAGGGCTGCGTATGAGATGTTGGTAGAAGCATCGATGCTGCACGTGGCCAATGAGGAAGATAAGAGTGAGAAAAAGAAGTCTTCACAGACCCAAAAGCAAGGAGGGTCTAAGAACGTGAGCTTTTGGGCCAATACGAAGTCGAAGAGGAAGTTTAAGAAGGAACTAAAGGTGTGTAAGAGATGCCAAAGGAGGGATCATGAAACTAAAGATCGTAGGGTAAGTCTGATGGAGGAAGCCTTTAAAGGAAAGTGCTTTAATTGTCATAAGGAAGGGCATTACAAGAATTAATGTTCCATGATGGCTAAGGAAGGACTAAGCGGACATGCCTGCACTATTGGAGCTGTCCTTATTTCCTGTAACCCACCAACGGACCAAGGAAAAGCAGCTCTAGAAGGTATAACGTATAAATCTTATGTTTTGGGTTACTATTCATACGCTATTTGATTTGGGGGCATCACATTCCATTATAGCTAGGGAAGTAGTAAATTCCGTAAATCTTAAAACCTAGATGGTCAAAAGCCCAATAGAGGTTTCCAATCCCATTGGGGATTTAACACATCTTTCTCTTATTTGCAAAGACCTAGTGCTAGGCAAATGCCCTAGCATACTTTGTGGATTTGATGAGTAGAATATTTAGAGGGAAACTTAAATTTTTCATGGTGTTTGTTGATGAATCTTGGTTTTCTCCAAAGGTAAGGAGCACGAGGACCACCTTAGGGAGGTCTTGGAAACCTTGAGAAGAAACCAGCTCAAAGCCAGGTTTTCTAAATGCCACTTTTAGAAAAATGAATTTATGTTCCTTGGGCATATTGTTTCGAAGAAAGGATTGGCGTTGGATCCGACTAAAGTGGAAGTTGTCTAAGGATGGAAGGTTCCCAATAATGCATCGGAGGTTAGAAGTTTTCTAGGGTTGGCAAGCTACTGTAGGAAGTTCATTAAGAGATTTGCACAAATATCAACTCTTTTCACCTGATTGACCAAGAAAAATCTAGTCTTTGTTTGGGATTATAAGTGTACTAAGGCATTTGAGAAGCATAAGGAGTCATTGACTAGAACACTCGTGCTCACTATTGCAGATGGAACCAAGCCATTTACAGTTTCACGGATGCATATGCACAGAATTAGGAGCAGTTCATATGCAAGAAAGGAATGCTGTTTCATATGCTAGTAGATAACTAAAAGATCATGAGAAGAGGTATCTAATGCATAACTTAGAATTGGCAGCCATTGTTTTTGCTTTAAAGATGTGGTGGGGGAAGATTTAAGCTATTCACTGATCATAAATCACTCAAATGCCTATTTTTTCAAAAATATTTGAACCTGAGGCAGCAAATTTAGATGGAGTACATAGAATTCTACAAACTTTGGTATTCAATATATACCTGGAAAAGGGAGCGTAGTCACCAACGCTCTTAATATGATATACGCTACCATAGGTGCTATATACGAATGGAGACAGTTGGAGTTTCTCTCGAATTTTAACTCCAACCGTCAACAGAACCCATCCAAGACTTTTCTATCAGTTATGGAGGTTAGACCAGCCTTGATGGATCTATAGAGCTTGAGCAAGTAAAATACAAGGAGTTAGTAGATATTTTGAAAAAAAAAATTGACGAAAGAAGGGCATTTTCCCCATGCTATGAGGTGCTTAGTTTATGAGAAGGGATGTTTTAGAAGAGATGGACGTCTTTGCCTCCTAGTTATTGATGACTTGATGATAAATATTCTTATGGAGTGTCACCACTCAAGGGTGACTATTTATCCTGGAGGAGATAAGACGTACAAGGACACGAAGAGTATTTTCGTTTTGGAATGGAATGAAGAAGAGCGTAGTTGAGTTTGTTGCTAAGTGTTTCACATGTCAAAAGATAAAACTGAGCAAGGAAACCCCAGTGTATTATTATTACCTTTGGAAATTCTAACTTGGAAATGGGAGCGTATTTCAATGTATTTTATGGAAGGTTTTGCACAAAAGTCAGAAAAACAATGAGGCTATTTGGGTTGTTGTAGATAGACTCACCAAGAGTGTCCATTTTGTTCCGATTAGGAGAAATAGGACTAGCGCCTCTCTCACCTAGATATATATTAAAGTAGTAGTTTGTACACATGGAGTTCCTACAAGCGTAGTCGGTGATAGGGACCTCTTGTTCACTAGCGAGTTTTAAAGGAGCCTACAAAAGGCTTTGGGAACTTCTTTAAACCTAAACACGACATATGACCCACAAATGGCCGGACAAACAAAAAGGGTAAATAGAATTTCGAAGGACTTGTTTAGAGCATGTGTCTTAGATTACGGAGGATATTCGAAGCAACATCTACATTAGCTTGAGTTTGCATATAATAATAGCTATCAAACTACATTGGTATGACCCTTTTTGAAGCACTTTATGGATGACCATGCAAATCGCCTAGTTGTTGGTGGAAAACCACCGATAAAGTATTGCCTTGACCCGATTTGATCCATGATACCATTGAAAAAGTAGAGTTGATCAGGTAGAGGATGAAGGTAGCGCAAGACCATCAGAAATCTTATGTGAATAAAAGAAGGAAGGAGCTTGAATTTGAGGTTGGAGATGTGGTATGTGTTAAATCTCCCCTCTTAGAAAAGTTGTTAGATTTGGCGAGTCTAGAAAATTGGCATCTAAATTTATTGGGTCATTCAGAACTTTGGAAAGAATAAGAAAATTGACATATTGTTTGGAGCTTCCTAACAAGTTGGCAGGAGTCCACGGTGTTTTCCACGTTTCTCACCTTAGGACATAACTTAATGGCACCGCCAGTAGTGTAGAGATTGATCAACTAGGGGATTTTGAGATGGAGCTGACAGTCCCTTGTGCCACCACACGCATTATAGAGCACGTACTAGGAGACTTTGCAATAAAATAACTAAGCCGGTCCAAGTACAATGGAGGGATAATCTGGTGGAAAGCACATGGGAGACTAAGGAGAAAATGAAGAACACTCACCCAGAGCTTTTCATTAGTAATTTTTCTCTTCAAAATTAGGATTTCCGTTGCATCGCGGTCGCTAGATTGGATGGTAAGAGATGATTGTTACACTTTTTCACAATCACTTTACACTTATACACAAATTTTTATGCATGTTTAGATATTTGCATACGTACTTACATGACACAATTACACACTCATGCTAGGATTGAGCTCATTTTAGCATGTCCACAGTACATAATCACATTGCACTAATGATTGAGTAGATGGTTGTGTAGAGAACTTGGTTACATAACAAGGATGTATTACGAGTTACTTTGTTTGCCCCTTGGAAGATTTCGGGATGAAATCCTTTTTAAGGGAGGAAGAATATAACATTCCGTAAAATAAACCATAAATAAATAAAATAAATTAATTATTATAAGAATTAGACATGGGAATTTTATAAAAGATGGAATTTGGCCATGAAAGTTATTCCATCACATTCATGGCAAAATTACAATCTGTTTCCATATATAATATGCTGAAAACGGAGCTTAAACAAAGTTGTTATGAGCATTTGAAGTTCTCAGATTTGAATTAATTTAGTTTGAATCCAAATGCAAATGAGAAATCAAATTTTGGATTTAAATTTCAAAAATTAGCTTGGTGGCTAATTAAACGATTAATTAAGACTTAACGTTAAAAAATAATTAGGGAATAAATAATTCGACAACAGAAACAAAAATAAACGCTTTGAATAAAAGAGCGATCGACTAGAATAGGTCAACTGATCGACCGTAGTGGTTAACCGGTCACCAAAGGTGGTCGACTGCTTGGCAACTACAGCTGTCAGTGGCATCTAGGATTTTATGTTTTGTTTCATCTGGTTGTGCACTCTATATTTACCCGTTTCCTATCCACTTCCACCCTACGGTTCTGGTGCATTTCAACTCCTATAAATAGAACCCTATCCTCCCCAATTTTATTTATATTATTTTGGGGAATATGACAAAACTCTGTCGTTGCTATCTCTCTAATAAGATTCAGAAACTCCATAGAAAATTCAGGCAATGATTCAGCTTATTTCCTATTTGTTTCTTCTTCCTCCAATCTATTCTTATCCCAATCTCCTCCAATTATTCTGAATATAATGAATACATATTCCTGTTCCCTATTATATGTGCGTATATATCAAAAGAGAGAGATTCTGGAAGAGATCGGAACGCTACAAATCCATTTGAGTAATGCGAAGGCTAGTCTGTTGGTAGAAACCTTAGTATTTCTTTTCAACAATTGTTTAGTGTATTTAATTTGGATTTGAATACGCCATAGGGATTTTGGGATTTTGAAAATATGATAGATAAAATCCTCCAAAATTCCTTTTTAATTTGATATGTCAATTCTATGCCAAGATTTCCAATTATTTATATTAATTTGATGGAATTTATTTCGCTATGTATTTTTTGATAATTTTATAGTCTATTCCACTTCTCCTTCTTCTTTGGGTCAAATTATGATCCTTCAATAAAATGAGGGGTTCAGATTACGAATTCTATTCATAGTTTACATCACTTATTCTTATCAATTTGTTTATAAAAGAGGAGTTGAATAGAATATGCGGTTTAGGTTGCAATTCTTATGTTTCAAGATATTCCATTGAATTAGTGTAATATATTAAGTTTCTATTTTATTTACAAGTCTATTATTGCAGTTTTGATCATGAATGTTTATTCCTTGTTTTGACATTAGAATTCCATGAAATCTTGGGAAATTGAAGAAAAAGGACTTGTAATAATAATTGATTAGGGAATTGGCATTTAACGCCAGTTTAGGACGTAAAATCAGTGCGTTTAGAACATATTAAGCAAGAATATTTATTTATTTCAATTTGTGTAATTAACCTATAATTATTGCGTATATAGCCTAGTTAACTAGGCATTTATTTACTTTTATTTTCCCCCATTCGGAAGGTAATTGATTTTAAGGAGAAAATCAAAGGAAACTCTTATATAGCCTAATTATTAATTTAAGGCGTAATAATGAGGATTCCTTATGAGGCCTTATTTACGAAACGGTGAGATGAAAGAGAGAGCATGTGTGTGTCTACACACACACACACATACATATAAGTAATTAATTAATTTATGGATAAGTCATAGGGAGAGGTCAATGGAGTTACATGACAGAAGTTTGTGCTTCACTTTGAGGCTACAAACAGTTGTGTACAATTTTATGTGAGATATCCTTATAACAAATATTTGTAATGGCGCAAGGTAAGTTCCAAATTCTGTTGGTGAAATCTACCTAGCTAATCTGACTACCAGTTCCTAAGAATAAAGGACTAATATGAAGCATTATTATGGGTAAGGGCCATAAGACGAAGGGCATGCTTTGGGATTTGAGGTGTTAAGTGGTTGGACCTATCTTTTTCCCCAAATGAAGTATTAAATTGCCAAGGGGCTACATTAAGAGGTACATTAAGAGGTATCTCTACAAGGTTCTGCTTCTGGAATTAGGCCTCAAATGACAGGGTCTGTCTATTGTCCACTTGAAAGTACTAAATGGCCTACGAGATTCCATATGATGTTAGCGAGATAGTACCATTGAGGATTACACTTTTGGAATTAGGTCTTAAATGATAGGTTCTACCTATTATCCACTGGGAAGTATTAAGTGTCTTGGGTACCGTCTCTTACATTATTAGTTATTTATGACATACGATTGGGATATGGATCTACTATTGGAATGGATGATATTAAATGGTTGGACACGCCTCGTTTCCTTATAAAGAAGTATTAAATGATTCTAATGATTTTATGTTCGTATGCATATTTTATTTTGAAATATACTACTAAGTACTAAAACGAAAAGATTCGAGGTTTTTATTCACCACACACTTGTTGTTCTGACTTCTTCCTCATTACAACACAGGTTAAGGGCAAAGTGATGGCGGTGGTGATGCTTAAAGATGAGGAAGCTTGGCAAGTGGAAGTATTTATTATTATTTGCTTTCATGTGTACTGATAGATTTAAACAATTATTGTAACGGATATTATATTATGGTTTTTATATGATTTTGTGTTATGACAGTTTCTGGTTTTGAAATAAATAGGTACACTTTATCATTATATTTTGTTCCATTCATTGTGAGTTCAGAAAGTTTGGTTATGGCTCTGCAATGTTATTTCTTTTTACTACCAACAACTTGCTCTAGAATGGATCTAAATTTCGATGGGCCTTTTCTTGGATGAAATTTGGGCCTGTTTCGGGGTGGGTTGTTGCATTATGCTCAACAGCCTCAAGTATTACTCAGTCGATCACTCATGCTACTAAAACAATTAGAAGATTCATTTCCCAAACCCTCCACAAGTCAACATACATAGCACACAAATATTTTTAAAGCCCATACGATAGACATATATCATCCTATGCAATATCAAATCTAATCACTTACTCGATTACATAAATTTCGCTTTCAAACTAGTACAGATCACTTGACCTCTCTTGTGCGGACTTTGATTTGATTCACTGATTAGAAATCTCCGTTCTTCTTACATAGCCATGTACTACAATAGAAAACTTCAGTATCACACCAAAAATCCATATCAAGTGTCCGCCGTCAAGAATCTAGTGAAAAATTTAGGCCGGTGTAAATCATCTAGAAATCCATGTGCTTGAATCTGAGATCAAGAATTGTCGAGCAATTAAAATGATCTACGTACAATTTATGTACTCTTTTCTAATTGGTTTCTTAACTACACCAATTGCTTTTCATTTCAATTCACATTCAGTTTCATGTAGTATTTCTCATTTAACACTAAAACCACTTATGAACCATCTTATAAATTTTACTTCAAGTTATTAAGCATTATATGACTTAAGTTCATAAAGTTCATACTCATATAATACTCCACTACATCCTCAAAGGATATACAAAAACATCCAGTTAATTTACTTAACATGATTATTTAATCAATTTAAAACTTGTTTAAATTCTACTATCCTTCCAAGTTTGAGTAATATATAAACTCATCTTTATATCTTCACAAAAAACATAGCTTCAATTTTTTTTAATATAAATTCCAAAGTTTCGACTATCCAAAATCGTTGAAAATTCCATTTCATATCAACAAATGAAAATTACTGATCAACGGATCAAAATAGATTCATAACCAAACTTACACGAATGCATGGGATACATGCGTCTATAAAATATCTTGGCCGAAAGCTCAAGAAATAATGACTCGATCTTATTTCAAATCATTTTGAAATATATATACTTATAACTTTAGTATAACAAATCATACTTCTGGGATTTAAATCAAAATCTTTTTTATAAAAAAAACTATATAGCAAATTGCTACTATATTATCTCCCACTTTCAAACTTGAAAATAAATGCTGATAATGTTCTAGTCATCACCATAATCATTTTCTAATGGTAGAAGTGGATTCAGTGCATCCAAACCATGCCTTTTGGACTTAACCAAAATCATTTCCAAAACGGTATCAAATACTTTATAAATATTACTTAGTACCATGATGTCAATTCCAAAATTCAATTCCTAAACATTTACTTCCATATAATACTAGTATTATTTTCCAAAACCTTAGAAAACTGATTTCTAAAACATTGGATTTAAGTTCTCATATTCTTAGTTTAAATCCTTTTCACATTTACAGCTATACTTATAAACCATATTTATATAAGTCACTTTCTTATATAAAATAATTTCTCAAATGTTTATTATAAAATATCCTTCTTTCTCAAAATCTATAATTAAAAACTTTTGTTAAAAACAAATTTTAACCCAACGTTATTATAGAACGTCTCATAGTCAAACAGTGAAACTTAATTCACAAGGTGTTTGCCTTGATGTTCCCATAAGTTACTATATACCCAACCTATGCAGTGAAAAGGCAAAACTGCTCATAAACTAGTCAAGCACACAAATCAAACAACAAAAGATAATAATAGAATATTATCATTTCCTAAGAAACAAACATATCATAAATAACTATCTTGATTTATGAAAATTATTCTTTAATATATAAAATATAATATAATGTAAAATTATTCATTTACCAATTCCGAAAGTAATACCGTGTCGGTTTGCCCTGTCCAAATGTTTGCAGATCACTGCCAATTACAATAGCAACTCGTATTGATCAAAATCCATAAACCACTCTACAAACCAATCAACACAATACAAAACATTTTTATAATAATAACATATACGCACTCTCATGTATATACACCTAACTCATAATAAGTATTCCATTACTCTAACTCTTAATGAGTCATGCTCCCTAAAGCCAAGGTTCTCGATTAACCTTCAACTCTAATACCAAATGTAATGATCCACCCCTTTTCGAGGCGTGGCTACAAATGGTAACATCATTCCTGATTTTATGGCTAGCCTCTTGACTCATATAACCAACCTGTAAAGGGATGTGTAACGGTAAGAGAAAAGCTTCGTCACACGTCCATAAGTGTAAGAACCCCCTAATATGTGCACAAAGTCCAATGCAGGAATGATAACATATAATATCTCAAAATTTCTTTACAAAAAGAAAACTTTTATATGCATACATCAATCAGAGTAAACCAACCTATCATTAGCCTAGACAGTTATAATAGCCCGTCCACATAAATGTTAATAGAAAAACGTCAAGTCATGCGATGAAAATAAAGTATGGTGGGAAATCATCTAGCTCCCCTCCAATAGCTCCAATGAACCATGGCTAAATCTGGAAACATACTCGAGCTCACCCAAGCATTAAGAAAATAACACTCGGATCAGTCTGGTAAACTAACGTGAGAAACTCAAATCATATATATTTATTATATCTTAAAACCCTTCAAAATAAAGGCATCCCGTAAGACCACACTACCAATAAACATGGATAAGTTTTTACATTACGATAATCAAAACATTTCTATTATAAAATCTAGTGATAATATAATAAAATCTAAGGTATGAAATATAAGTAATCACGTAGCCGTGATGCTTGTGAGTGACATCACAACAATAATAGGTATACAATCACAACCGCTAAGGCACGTTTGCTAATTATGTAGGATTTCTACATAGATCTCTTTAGAGAAACCGAATCCGAACTATTGCACAAGGATCATAGATGTCCTTTCGAAGCATCGTACATCTCTAGTGAATGTATCATAAGAAAACCATAATTGGTCTTCCTAAGACTTGATGCATCGCTTCCGCATGCATAACCCAATAAGTATCTCTGGAATTGAAGTCACATGCACCCTATGGGTTTGCCAACCTTACTGGCTATGTCTCCTATCTATGGTTTTTTCCATACCGATGATGAGGCTACATCCGACATTCTAGCCCATGAGTCACCACTTGAAAAGATCATCCACACGAGCTCCGACTCGAACAGATCACAGAACCACACATTGATTCTCCTATCTCAACAGATCTGAGAACCACATATGGATTCCTTAAAAGATCATGGAATCACACATGGATTCCCATACCTCAATAGGTCTTGTAATCACAAATGGATTTCCATACCCTAAATAGATCATGAAGAACTACATGTATTCGAGCATCTCAAATTAATCTCGAATCTCCATATAGATTTCAGCATCACAAAGAAATCACGAACCAATAATATAGCCGTCACAAAGCAATCATGAATTAGTCACAAATCTTCCAAAGCATAGAACGTGTATATGGTTTTAGAGTGGTTATGGTTTCAAGTCATCTCATATAAGTACACTACCCCACTTTTCGGGTGATCCAAAACCAATAGATAGATTTTATAGAAATCACAACCTTGGTTCTTTAAGAAATAAACAGACAGTTCATAAGATCAAAGATCTCCTCCTAAACGTATAAGCTGACGGATTTCCTTATCATTTGTTCTAGAAGATTACAATGATTTTATACGTACAATATAACATCACCTCGAATAACTGTACCATATAATTCCTGTGTTTCTTATAAATATTTCCAAAGTATATTTGGCCAAGATTTGATAGTCGGTTATTTAACTATCAATTAAACAAACAATCCAATGCAATGAGAATAATTGCATACAGGAAACCAAGTCCCCATACACTGTCTATAAGCAAACCACACATAAAGCACAACCGAAACAAACTAGCACAATCAAGTCATATATACAACTTCTAATCTACTTTTTAATTAATCTTCATTCATTAGTTAAAACCTCTTTTTTTTAGTAAAACTCATTTTTACCCAATAAACTCCTGTACAAATGAAACTCCATTTATTAATTAAACTTCACCATTTAATTAAAATATGACTACTAATTTTCAACACATTTCAACACTTACCAAAAGTATTCAATACTTATCTCAATCATATAAGTAAATTCACAAATCAATTTCAAAGGGCTTAAGACAAATGTTACTCAAAATCTATCACTACAAACCCAAAACCATTTCACTTATGATTATTTCTAAATCATTATTTTTAAAGATCCATACATACGTACGTATAATCAGGGTTAAAGAAGAATGTTAGTAACACATTGTCACAACAAACCCAAACCATTTTCCTACTTGTTACTATCTTTACATACCTTTGTTTTAAAGATCTAAGTACATATTCGGTTAAGATTGATAATCGACTAATTGATTATCTAGTTAAAAATCATTACTTATACAAATCAACGTTCATATACTTAACTCATTTTTGACATTCCCGACATAACTATTACTTATTAAAAAGGGAAGCCTAGTAGGTTAGAGCTCTTTTGCTTCGTCCCTGCTCAACATCAATTATTAACTCTCGAAAATAGATAAACCTACTTCGTCGGCTTTTAGTGTTAAGTAAAGCTAATTACCTTTTTTAAATAAGTATGCAAGAAACCAGATTTACATGTTTTCGACATTTCAACTTCTGTCGTTCCTCATTCAAGAGTGAAGTTAGGTAAGTTTGGGCACTAGTTGCTCCAAGCCTTGCCTAGACACCTCGTTCTTAAATCTCACAAATAGACAAGTTTACTCATCGGCTTTTAGTATTAAGCCTAGTCAATCACCTTTGTCAAAACTTATATATATAAAGTAATACTTTAGAAATACTTTTAAATAGTTTTTAAATATCTATGTAAAATATAACTTGAAAATAACTAATTTAGAAGTTTGATTAAAAACTTGTTTCACATTTTGTTGCACTTTACTTTCAAAATTCTTAAATAATCATTAAAACTATATTTAAACTTCTACTCTTTTTTTCATAATCAAATACATTTTATAAGTATTTTAATAAAAAGATTTCATAAAGAATAGAATTTAGAAACCATTTATATAGGGAAAAATAGCCAAAATGTCGCATTTTAAGCACTTAAAACCACAGGTGACTTACCATAGCATTTATAAGTGCTTTTAAAAGTCCTTGTTAAAACAGCATTGAACAACACAATTTTTGCGACTAGTTTTAACCACCTAAACAAATGGTTTAAGACTTTATATTTATAACGACCCACAATTTTCGATACCAAAAATTCAAGATAGTTAGGAAAAGAAGAAAAGAGATAGAAGAAGAAATAAACAACAAGTCGCAGAATCTCACATTCGCAGCGGATCAAAATATAATATCAAATAATAGCAGTTATACAAAGGAAAATTGCATTAGTTAATTTACATCAATATATTAAAGTTTCAACACTTACATAAACACTGGACAGTTAAAATCAACATGTACCAGATAAACTATAATATATACAGACTACACGGTCATATATATACAGCGGAAAACTTCATACGTTTCTACCATCCAGTTCGTCTCCTGAGTTTCAGAACGTCCCCACCTGAAAAGCTGTAATACTTGGTCTGTCCCGAGCATTACATCAAAGTAACACCCGGGTCAGGCTGGAAACCAGTGTGAGTAAACCCATCTAACATGAAATATCAATGCATAAACTTATTTAAAATCCGGGTAACTCGTACCTTACTACGAGTCCTTAACTTATTATATACAATACTTATTCACAAATCAAATCCTAAGTACCATTACTTAGTTTCAATGGTCCAGTTTACTTAAATCATTCTATTCCAACCTATTGAATTGCACGTACCAAATCAATAAAGAATCGAAGTGGTTTTGGGTATTTGCTAATACCCGACTCTGGTCTTTTCAAATCCAATGTTATCTTAACCCAAGTTATTCATGTGAAATGCAATTCAAATTTTAAATACAGGGTGTAATTTATACAGCAATTCATCTCGATAGATAACCACATTATCACTATTCAACCCAATCATATCGCAAAACAATTCATATCAAAAATATCAAATAATCCACGACATTCAATATTATTCAATCATTCATAAGCAAGATTAGTTAGCCACACTGTCCCTAATTAATTTAATTAAACACTAATGAATTAAATTAATTACTTAATTACTTTAAAATCCTGCTTATTGACAATAATTAATTTCAATCAAATTAATTAATCACCCACTAATTGTCCATCTTAATTAATCATGCTTGATTAATTATTCTTTAATTACATTAAGTAATTAGCCTTTAATTAATTACACAAATTAATCATTCTTAATCATTTACAATAATTAACCTTTAATTACTCTCATTAATTACGTTAATTAATGATCCTACAATTACTTCATTAATTAATTATTCTTCTAATTAATTTAATAATTAATCTTAAATTAATTACATTCATAAATTAACCTTGATTAATCATATTATGTAATTAACTATTCTTAATTACTTACATTAATTAATTAACTTCTTAACTAATTATATTAATAAATTATTTAATTAATTACCCTGAGTAATTAATCCTTAATTACTTCTATTAAGTAATTATCCTTCAATTACTTTTCATGAAGTAATTTTCCTTAATTAATTACATCCAGTAATCATCCATTAATTACTTACACTAAGTAATTGCACTTAATTAATTACATTAAGTAATTATGCTTAATCAATCATCAAGTGATTAATTTAAACTAGTTAATTACTTAGATTAATCACATTAATTTAATTAATTACATTGAGTAATTAATCCCTTTAATTATTTCCATTAATTAATTACTCCTTAATTAATTATCTTTAATTACTTAGATTAATTAACCCTTAATTAATCAAGTAAATTTACTATCCTTAATTAATTAAACCAATTAATTATCTTAATCTCATTAATTAATCATCATTGATTAATTAAGAATTAAGCCTTTATTACTTCTGTTAATAAGACTCTAATTAATTAAGATAAACCATTTACCTTAATTAAACTCTTACTTAGCATTTAAATTAATTCAAACACTTGAAAATTAATTTATACCAATATTACTTAGAAAATTCTTTGATTTAGTAAAGTTAAACACTCTTTCTTAAATCACATCTTAATTCCAAAACACCATCTTATTACCTTTAAAAACATTTAGGAATTTTTATTTCAAAATTAATATAATTACCATTAACAAAACAAATCCCAAATAATTTAAATCTTTAAAGACTTGTTTAACTTATTTAATTATTTTGGAACTTAGTTTCTATTTCTTTGGAAATCTATTCATTTTAAATATTCTTTTAAACTAGGCTAAACATTCTTTTGATAAGTAAATTTATTTTTAATAACTTAAAAAATTTTAAAAACTAACATTCTTTTCAAAACAAATTATTTAAATAACCTTAAAACTTTAGATAATATTTTAATTTGGAAAGCTTATTTTTATTTTGCTTCTAAACTTTGAAACCTTTGAAAAAAACTTAAGTTCTTTGCCTTTAAATCTGGTATACTTTTATTACAACTTAAACCAGGCAATACACAAAATCAAAACCCGAGCCAATTACATTCATCCCCGAGGCATACACGAACAAAAACCTCATGAAAAACCTGAACTCTCCAGATCGTCCACTGCTCGGAGACACACACGCAACCTTCTCGAGTCAAACCCGAGATCTTCCCAAAGCCTTCAACCTCACCAGAACCCATGTGCACGTGTGCACGATGCACAACCCTCCGACCACCACTGGTCGACAGTTCGATGCCGACCTCACCTATCCATTCATCCACTTAGATTGATGATTTCGTCAGTCAATCAAAATCGAGACACTTGCTCCAAAAACTGGAACCATCACCATCGGTAAACCACCAATCACTGTAGAACTCTGCCTCGAGAAACCATGTCGTCCTTACATAAGCATCACCTCGTCTTCCAGCTCTGTTTCCCCTTATCGCGATCGAGTCCGGTCCATCGTCAATTTCGAACAAGCCTCGACAACTCCGATGATCAAACCTACCATTAAATCCTACTACACCTCTCCTAGCCACCACCACCAATGATAAACTGCTTCACCAATTTTCCTGAGATCGTCAACACCCCGGCCACCTCTAGACCCAATCCCGACATCTACTTCGCCGTCGATCAATGGCAATCAACCAAAATGCCTAAATCGTTCAACTCGATTTATCCCAACGATTATCAAACTAAAAATCAAGCTATTACCTTTAAAATCATCATTTACTGTCATGAATCAGATAGGTTGGTCAAAACAGAGAATTAAAATGGTTAATTTTTGACCCAAATTGATTTTTCACTGTTATTTATAATTTTTCAAGGTAAATATTAATATAAATTCCTAGAATTATTTTTAATAATGATGTTTCACAATTTCAATTATCTTTCATTTGCAAATCAAAATCTAATATTGATTGTGTGTTGAGATTTTGAATCTATTAAGTGATCAAAACCTGTAAACACACAGAGCATATTATACATATAAACACAGTCAATATACAGGCATATCATCCTTATATACATACATGCATTCATCTTCACAAACATTTGCAAACTATATTACTACATAAATCATCACAAATATCCAGGTATAATCACAGGTTTAAATTTGTTTTTTTTTTAAAGATTTACTCACTTGTAAATTGTAAATAGAGAAGACTGAGATGATTAAAACTGGAATTTGGTTGAGATGATCCTTTGCTTTGAACTGAACTGAATTTGAATTATTGAATTGACTTGAATTTGCTTTGATGTTGATCTGAATTGGATTTCCCTGAGTTGATTCTTGCATCATAAGGTTTTGAAACAATTTGAAAGTACTGTTTTTCTTTGATTTATGTCCTCTGGTTTGTTACAGGATTTTAATTTTCTCATTTTTGAAGAGAAAGAGCTGATAAAAGAAATGAAAGTGGGATATGGAGATGTTTAAATAACTTAGTTTTATCCTTAATTAATTATTTTTAAAAATAAAAGAAGGAAATGACACTTGTTGAAATGATGTACACTTGTAAACATTTGTTATCAAGTATGAAGAATTAGTTTCCATGTGTATTAATATGTTTATATATATATATATTTAGTATATTTCAATTTTAGTTTTATATTAGTAGTGTCTTAAGTGTGTTTAATAATCAAACTTCTCTTGTTTATTTACATGTAACTTTTAAAAGGAAAATGATATAAAACAAATCATATATACATATTATTTTAAATCCAACTTATTTTTAGTATGTTTACATTTGATTTTCAAATTCAAATTCCCTTTAAAATCTACTTATATATATATATATATGCACACATCATCAAATACATATTTTGTTTATTTTTGAACAAAAATGAATTTTGCTAATTTAAATAATTATATCAGGAGATTATTAAACAAATAATTATCCAGATATTTATTATAGCTCAAATTCATCCATGTATATATCTAAATATATAACAGAATTTTATTTGTTCAATTTACAAATTAGTACTTTAACAATTTTAATCCTGTTAATTACCAATTAACGGATATCCAAAATCTAGGTTATCACATTCATCCCCCCTTTGAATCTTTTCGTCCTTGAAAAGAAACGAAGCCAGAATTTATTCAATACTTAAAATCAGATAAATCACGTTTTTATCATTTTTAAAACACTTCAATATATATATATATATAATATTACAAAAATAGTTTTTATAAAAATACTTTTATAACTCGATGTGTCATCAAGTCCATCCTCGTTCTCATAAAAATTCGGTCATACGTTGATCAGGCGTAGCACTGAAAATCTATAAGTACTTGGTAAACCCGTTTTCAACACCCAATGAAAATACTTGAAAAATTATTTTATTGAAAATATAGAAAAAAAAATTGAAAATAGAGGGAACATCTTTTGGTGAGAATGCTCTGGAAATCAACACCCACTCCATGGTCACAGTTAACCCGATGGTTACGTTGCCATCTCGGTAAAAAAAACATAGATAACTATAGGCACTCTGCGCCCCTCGATTACACTATGGAACCCGCTACAGATCACAGCTACATTTGGGGTTACGTTGCTATCACAGCAAAAACCATATAACTTTAGGCATCAGTGCCCTCGAATTTCGCTATCAAAAGAATGAAACTTATTCACTCAACCATAGATCGTAGTCTACCGATGTTACATTACCTTCTTGACAAAATCAAACATAGACCGTTGACATCACCTCCACATGATTGCCGCAATGGTTCTTAGTAGATCGCAGGACATCGAGTTACACTTTTGTCACAGCGTAACCCAAATGCCTCTGTAGGCATCAGCGCCCTCGACTTTCGCTACCCAATAATCCACAGGAACTTCAGTTTGTTCGGACTTCCTCACATGATCCACTTTAGAGCCTCCCCCTTAGGGCTCAAGGCAGTACCAACCTATGGTACTCCTAAGAAGTTCATTACATGGGAGCGCCTCTTTCCCCAGAGCCATTTTCAAAACACTTTATACTATACACATATAGTATTTTTCCAAATCATACACCTAGTATGAATCCCATATATATCTCCTTTTCTCAAAATCGATTATACCAAAATCGATAATTCTCTAACTAGGCTTTCCAAATTTCCAAAGTTGATTTTTTCCCAAGAATCAAAAGCCTTTCCAAAATCCATAGGTTCCAAAAACCTTTTCTCAAAATCATTCTCATAAGATCCAATATATATAACTTTGAAAATCTTTGGATCACTTCATACTTGTATAAATCCCCTTTTTATACTTCAAACACTTTCGAAAACCCTTTTTATTTTGGCTATAGATTCAATTAGGGGAGTTTATCAAATATATGTACATAACTTTATTTATGCCAAATCAATATTCGAGTTTGATTACTCAATAAAGTCATTTACCATATTACTTACTTTCATAAAATAAATTTTACCATAGAAATATCCAATTTCCACTTTATTTCATCATATATTTCACAAATATACTTTTCATTTCAAAAACCATTTTACAGTTCTTATCCACAAATTTTCGATATCAATTTCATTCAAAACCGTACGATGTACACATATCATCTGTACGCTATATCAATCTGATCGCTCACTTGATCACACAATTTCTCTTTCGAATTAGTATTGTCCACCCGACTTCCTAGTGCGGACTCAGATTTAATTTCTTGATCAGAAACCGTCCTTCTCCTTGCATAGTTTTAACTATGATAGAGAATTTGCAGAACCAATCAAAAATCCATATCCAGGTTCGCCATCGAAAATCGAGAGAAAAATACCAACTCGGATCGACATAATATTTCGAAATTTTGTGCTCGTATCTGGATCAAATCTCTATGCGAATAGAATAATATACTTACATCCTACGAATTTATCTTCATTGATTGTTAGCTAAATCAATTCCCTTTCTATTCATATTCACTTTTGATTTCTGTTCACTTATTCACATTTTCCTCAATCCCCTTTTGGATTATCACTTTAATTCTTATCTCAATTGACATTTTAATCATAAACAGTTTGAACTCTGTCCAGCTTAAATTTAGAAAATAGCTTGAAAAATTAAAAATGGTTAAGTAGTTGAAAAATAATTATTAGTTGTAAAATAGCTGTAAAATAGTTAAGTAGTCATAAAATAGTTGGAAATAGTCAAATAATCCTATAATATTTAGATAATTGTAAAATAGTAATTTGTTATAAAGTAGTTGAAAAATAGCAATTAGTTTATGAAACAGTTGTAAAATAGTTAAGTAGTTCTAAAAATAGTTGTAAAATAAGTATAAGATAGTTTGGGTTTTAAAAAGAAAAGATGGTATAGTAAATAGCTAGGAAAAATATATTTGAGAAAGTTTACATTAAAACAATTTATTTTAAAAATAGTCCAGAGCCAAACTGTTCAACTTCCCAATCTCCATTCCCATCAATTCCAATTAAATTTCCACTCCCTTCTGAATTGATTCAATCCCAATTCAAGTTGAATTTTACCCTCAATTTCTTTCTAATTTCAATTCAAATTCCATTTGAATTTAAAATTATTCAACCTTAATCACAATTCCAAATTATTCAAATCAAATTTCATTTTGAACTAATTTCAAACTCAATCTCACTTTAAACCATCTCGAATTATACAAATTCGAGTTAAATTTTCAATTGCTGATTTAATTCCTTTAAATAAAATTAATCTTTACTTATTCACACACTTATTTTTAGGTTCAAATCATAGTTCAAATATTTTTTAAACAATTTAACCTTTGAAATTCAATTTATTACCCAATTTCAACCTTGAAAGCAATCCTTAACCATTTCAGTTTACATGTTCATTTTAAACGCTCAAATCTTAATGTTCAAAATGATCTCATTTTCACAAGTTCAATTTTTATCATTAAAATCAAAATTACTTAAGTAATTTCAAATTAAAGTTTTAATTCCATTAAATTCCAATAATGGAATAGATATTATCTCAATCTACTTCTTAATCCATTTTAAACAAACCAATTCACAATTTCATAGATTATTGATAACAACAGGATGATATTTGGATAAGTCAAAGTAAATGAACATCCAATTTATTTGAAACATCCACAATAGCATCTATTACCCATTCTCGGAACTCAAACCCGTTTGAGATTTTAAATATCTCCCTTATAAATCAACTCATTTAACTTCCCTAAGTTAAATCTCAATTTCATCTTGAAATTTCCAAATCAGGTTGTTCATTCAAACTTATTTAACTTCCTTCAATTTAAATTCAATTTAATCCCGTTAACCTTACACAAATTTGAATCCTCCATTTCAAGTTTTAAATTTCTATCAATATTCTTTCTTATTTATAAGTTCAAAGACTTATCAATTTGGCTTTCCATATCATATTCCAGGGAAAAATTTAAAATGCAACACTTAGAGTTTATTTTCAAATCATCTTTGATATCATGTATATCCCTTATATATACAAAATTATTTCCTTTGCTCACCAAGTTATACCTTAAAATTTAAACAACCTTTGGTTTTAATTCAAAACAAATTCTTTTAAAGTTTTCAAACAACTTATCATTTTAAAATAAGACTACATTCAAAATAGTCTGAATAATATTATTTATTATTTCCTTTAACACTTTGAAACAATTTGCAAATTCTTTTCTAGACTTAAAACTTCAAAATTTAAATTCTTTTCCATTTATAAGTCAATTTCATCTAAATTGTTACTTACTTGAAACTTTTCATTTTGCTTTATCATTGTTTATTGGAAAACAATAATGCCATCAATAACCATTTATATTCTGGTTTGAAACCAATTCTAATTCATCTTATTTGTATAGTTCATTCTATTCAATTCCCATTTTGAGATATATATATATATATATATATCACTTAATTATTTTTCAATTTCAATATCCAACAACCAATTATTGCTCTATATATAAAATATAAGCTTTTACAAAAATCATTCATTAAAACCATTTTTAAAATCATTATATAGGAAAATAACAAGTACGCTCTCATATATACACACACACGCACACACTCTCTCAAATCATGTAGGGTACTACTGACCCTATCCTTAATGAGTAAACCCACCAGACCCAAGGTTCTCGCTTAACCTTCTACTCTGATACCAAATATAGCGACTTGCAGTTTTCGATCGCGAAAATTCCAGATAGTTAGGAAAAGAAGAAAAGAGATAGAAGAAGAAACAGAAAACAAGTCACAGAATCTCACATTCACAGCAGATCAAAATATAATATCAAATAATAGCAGTTATATAAAGGAAAACTGCATCAGTTAATTTACATCAATATATCAGAGTTTCAACATTTACACAAACACTAGACAGTTATAATCAACATGTCCCAGATAAACTACAATATATACAAACTACACAGTCATATATACACAGTGGAAAACTTCATACGTTCCTGCCATCCAGCTCGTCTCCTGGGTTCCAGAACGTCCCTACTTGAAAAGCTGTAATACTCGGTCTGACCCGAGCATTACATCAGAGTAACACCCGGGTCAGGCTGGAAACCAGCGTGAGTAAACCCATCTAACATGAAATATCAATGCATAAACTTATTTAAAATCTGGGTTACTCGTACCTTACTACGAGTCCTTAACTTGTTATATAAAATACTTATTAACAAATCAAATCCTAAGTACCCTTACTTAGTTTCAATGGTCCAGTTTACTTAAATCATTCTATTCCAGCTTATTGAATTACACATACCAAATCTATAAAGAATCGAAGTGGTTTCGAGTATTTGCTAATACCCGACCCAGGTCATTTCGAATCCAATGTTATCTTAACCCAAGTTATTCAAGTGAAATACAATTCAAATTTTAAATATAGGGTGTCACTTATACAGCAACTCATCTCGATAGATAACCACATTATCACTATTCAACCCAATCATATCACAAAACATTTCATATTAGAAATATCAAATAATCCACGACATTCTATATTATTCAATCATACATAAGCAAGATTAATTAGCCACACCATCCCTAATTAATTTAATTAACCACTAATGAATTAAATTAGTTACTTTTAAATCCTGCTTATTAATATTAATTAATTCCAATCAAATTAATTAATCACCCATAATTATCCATCTTTATTAATCAGCCTTGGTTAATTATTCTTTAATTACGTTAAGTAATTAGCCTTTAATTAATTACACAAATTAATTATTCTTAATCATTTACAGTAATTAACCTTTAATTACTCTCATTAATTACATTAATTAATTATCCTTTAATTACTTCATTAGTTAATTATTCTTCTAATTAGTTAAATAATTAAACTTAAATTAATTACATTCATAAATCAACTTTGATTAATCATATTCAGTAATTAACTATTCTTAATTACTTACATTAATTAACTTCTTAATTAATTATATTAATAAATTCTTTAATTAATTTCCCTGAGTAATTAATCCTTAATTACTTCCATTAAGTAATAATCCTTCAATTACTATTCATTAAATAATTACCCTTAATTAATTACATCCAGTAACCATCCATTAATTACTTACACTAAGTAATTGCACTTAATTAATTAAATTAAGTAACTATACTTAATCAATCATCAAGTGATTAATTTAAACCTGTTAATTAACTTAAATTAATCACATTAATTTAATTAATTACATTGAGTAATTAACCCCTTTAATTATTTACTCCTTAATTAATTATCTTTAATTATTTAGATTAATTAACCCTTAATTAATCAAGTAAATTTACTATCCTTAATTAATTAAATCAATTAATTATCTTAATCTCATTAATTAATCATCCTTGATTAATTAAGAATTAAGCTTTAATTACTTCTGTTAATAAGACTCTAATTAATTAAGATAAACCATTTACCTCAATTAAACTCTTACTTATCATTTAAATTAATTCAAACACTTGAAAAATTATTTATACCAGTATTACTTAGAAAATTCTTTGATTTAATAAAGTTAAACACTCTATCTTAAATTACATCTTAATTTCAAAACATCTCTTATTACCGTTAAAAACACTTAGGAATTTTAATTACAAAACTAATATAATTACGATAAACAAAACAAATCTCAAACAATTTAAATCTTTAAAGACTTGTTTAACTTGTTTAATTACTTTGGAACTTAGTTTCTATTTCTTTGGAAATCTATTCACTTTAAATATTCTTTTAAACAAGGCTAAACATTCTTTTGATAACTAAATTTATTTATAATAACTTAATTTTTTTTTAAAACTAACATTCTTCTGAAAACAAATTATTTAAATAACCTTAAAACTTTATATAATATTTTATTTTGGAAAGCTTATTTTTATTTTGCTTCTAAACTTTGAAACCTTTGAAAAAAACTTAAGTTCTTTGCCATTAAATCTGGTATACTTCCATTACAACTTAAACCAGGCAATACACAAAACCAAAACCCAAGCCAATTACGTTCATCCCCGAGACGCACGGGAGCAAAAACTTCATGAAAAACTCAAACACCCCAGATCGTCCACTGCTTCGAGACACACACACACACACACACACAACCTTCTTGAGTCAAACCCGAGATCTTCCCGAAGCCTTCAACCTCACCAGAACCCATGTGCACGTGTGCACGGTGCACAACCCTCCAACCACCACTGGCCATCTTCCCATCTATTAACAGTTCAATGCCAACCTCACCTATCCATTTATCCACCCAGAATGATGATTTCGTTAGTCAATCAAAATTGAGATACTCGTTCCAAAAACAGGAACCATCACCATCGGTAAACCATCAATCGCCGTCGAACCCTACCTCGAGAAGCCATGTCGTCCTTACCTAAGCATCGCCTCATCCTCCAGCTCTGTTTCCCCTTATCGCGATCGAGTCCGGTCCATCGTCAATGTCGAACAAGCCTCGACAACTCCGACGATCAAACCTACCACTAAACCCTACTACACCCTTTCCTGGCCACCACCGCTAATGATAAACTACTTCACCAATTTTCCTGTGATCGTCAGCACCCCGGCCACCTTCAAACCGAATCCTCGACATCTACTTCGCCGCCGATCAACGGCAATCAACCAAAATGCCTAATTCGTTCAAATCGACTTATCCCAACGATTATCAAACTAAAAATCAAGCTATTAGCTTTAAAATTAATCATTTACTATCACGAATCAGATAGGTTGGTCAAAACAGAGAATTAAAATGGTTTATTTTTGACCCAAATTGATTTTTTACTGTTATTTATAATTTTTCATGGTAAATGTTAATTTAAATTCCCAGAATTATTTTTAATAATGATGTTGCACAATTTCAATCATCTTTCATTTGCAAATCAAAATCTAACATTGATTGTATGTTGAGATTTTGAATTTATTAAGTGATCAAAACCTGTAAACACACAGAGCACACTATACATATAATAACAATCAATATACAAGCATATCATCCTTAAATACATACATGCATTCATCTTCACAAACATTTGCAAACTATATTACTACATAAATCACTACAAATATCCAGGTATAATCACAGGTTTAAATCTGTTTTAAAAAAAAAAGATTTACTCACCTATAAATTGTAAACAGAGAAGATTGAGATGATTAAAAATGGAATTTGGTTAAGATGATCCTTTGCTATGAACTGAACTGAATTTGAATTGTTGAATTGACTTGAATTTTCTTTTCATGTCGATCTAAATTGGATTTCCCTGAGTTGATTCTTGCTTCATAAGGTTTTGAAGCAATTTGAAAGTATTGTTTTTCTTTGATTATATCCTCAGGTTTGTTATAGGATTTTAATTTTCTCATTTTTTTTTAGATGAAGAGCTGATAAAAGAAATGAAAGAGGGATATGAAGATATTTAAATAACTTAGTTTTATCCTTAACTGATTATTTTTAAAAATAAAAGAAGGAAATGACACTTGTTGAAATGATGTACACTTGTAATTACATTTTATAATTTGTTTACATTTGTTATCAATTATGAAGAATTGGTTTCCATGTGTATTAATATGTTTTTATATATTATATATATGTATATTAACTATATTTTAATTTTAGTTTAATATTAATATTGTCTTAAGTGTGTTTAATAATCAAGCATCTCTTGTTTAGTTACATGTAACTTTTAAAAGGAAAATGATATAAAACAAATCATATATACATATTATTTTAAATCCAACTTATTTTTAGTATGTCTACATTTGAGTTTCAAATTTAAATTCCCTTTAAAATCTACTTATATATATACATCATCAAATACATATTTTGTTTGTTTTTGAACAAAAATGAATTTTGCCTATTTAAATAATTATATCAAGAGTTTATTAAACAAATAATTATCTAGATATTTATTATAGCTCAAATTCATCTATGGACATATCCAGATATATATCATAATTTTATTTGTTTAATTTACAAATTTAGTATTTTAATAATTTTAATCCCGTTAATTACCAATTAACAGATATTCCAAAATCTAGGTTATCACATTATTTTTATAGTAAGTACTAACATTAGGGTACTTAAAACACATGGAAAGAAATCCCTAACAATATCTTTCCATTTATTTATAGAAATTATTAAAAATAAGGGATTCCAAAGTGCACTTATAATAACTATTCTCGTTTCAAACACTTTCATACTTATTTTAATTTAACATACAAGTTAAAAAAAACCATTTAAAAATAAATTCAAGCCCATTCCACATGTTTAAGAGGGTAATAGAAGTGAGGTTATACAATATAAAGTTATCATTTTCTTTCGAAAGCAAGAGGGGTCCAAATTTTATAACTTTACTTAGTTAATGTCACTTTAACTTTATAATTTGCACACGACATATACACACACAATATATACTTAAGAAATAGTGAGATAACTCATTTAGATCCATGCCTAACCCAATCACAAAGCTATAAGAACTAAAGAACCATCTCCTTCCGTCAACACAAGCCTAAAAGTCCAACCGTTAGCATTTCCAAACCAAAGCCGCCTTCCTCCTCCTCACTGCTCATGCCCCATCAAGGATCCCCCTCTTCCTTTCACCTCCCTCCACTTTTTACTTACTAAGCATGGTTTCCATGATATCTTATGCCTAAAGCCATATTTTAAAAGATATTAGAGAAGATTTGGTTAATTTTTGAAAAATTAGAGAGTAATTAGTGGATTAGTGTCTAAGCACTTCCACCATTTTCAACTCTCCTACTTCATCTCAAGCTTAGAAATTTTTGTGATTATGTCCTAAGGATATCCCCTCTTTACTAGCCTTAGGAATGTAATGCAAAAAGTCCAAAACCCCCCCTAAAACCCTTATGGAAACTTTACCACATAGCTTAAACATTAAGGAATTTTTTATTTTCTCATTTTTGAAATATCTCTTGTTTACCTCATTATCCTTTCCACGCCTAACTAGATAAAACTTAGGAAGCTTCTTATAGTTTTAATACAGAATATTTTTATTTCATCAAATTGATTTTCGAAGTAAATAAGTGTACATAAAAAAAATTAAACAACTTTTAACTGTTAAAAAGTAATTTATTGATAAAATGATTTTCGGTCACATTATCTATATTTTTTCAAAGTATTTATTTTCGTAAAAATTCTTTCAAAATGAGTTTTCCATCATTACTTATGGTTTAAAAGGAGATTAAAAAGCTTATTAAATCATTTTAATAACATTTAATCTAAAATTCAAATATTTAAATAATTCACATATTTAAATACGAAGCGTTCGAAATTTTTGGTTGTTACATTTGACCATTTAAAATGAAAATGAATATTCGAGAGTATACTCATAATAGGCACAATTGGGATAAAGAGATCAAATCGTCACCTTAACCTCAAGAAGAGACATCGGATGTGAGAATTGTATAAAATATATTAATAAAGAACAAGAAATGGTGGTTTCCATTCCAAATGTACTTTATTATAGAAAATTGCTTTCTATAAAATATATTTTCATAAGTTTAAGATATTTGATCTAAAACCCTTGATTGTAAACTAGTTACAATGGATGATATAATAGCCTATAACTAGTGGTTGATGGAGCTTCGTGTTTCATGCCTTATTGTAGTAATGGCAGAAATAGTGCGAGCTTATCATACAACACTTATAAACAGATGCATATAGATACAAAAGATTGTTTTCACATATACACCAAATACTATTTAGGAATTAATGAATGTTTTTCAATATTAACTGAAAATAATTATAGTTTTATTTTTTTATGATTTTTATGAATATTCTTTATAAAATAAATATAATGGTACGAAAGATGTATTCGGTCCGAGGTCTCTGGACACCAAAACGGAACCACTTACTTCTCACTGATGGATTATCACATACATAAACATTTATATTTGATACACAACTAATATATCTTTGATAAGTTCATAAAACTTTAAATGAAAATAGAAAACATAACCTGCAAAGGAAATATAGAAATTTTATTTAATTGAATAGGTGAGTATATTGGAAAGAATTCAAAATACTCAATCCCAAATTCACTCCTCCCTATGATACATAACGATGATCAATAAGGAGTAAACGGACATTGGGAAAAATATGATTAATTAAGAGTGAAGTTGAGTTAACATCTTTCTATATGGATGTTTATGTAAGAATAAGTGCATGTATTGAATTTTCATCTAAATAATAGCTTACGAGGTCATATTCATATAAGACATGAATTGATAAGAAACATCGATCTTAAATAGTTTAAGATGCGTGGTTGTCTAATTAACGTTATGAACATAAGTCTAGTAAACTCAAAATTGAATCAGTTGGATGTAAGTATTGGATATGATCCAAAACCTCTAATGTGGAAACTGATTATAGAAGATGAAAAGAAATTAACCTAGGCAAAAATGGACACAACTTATTAAAATGTCTAAATATGAATTCTTGCTCATCAAAAAGAAACTATGCGTTTCATCTCAATATCGAGAAAAGGAATTATCAGTAGAAAAAATTTCTTAGTTTCCAACAAACTATAAAAATTATGGGCTCTAACATATGCCTTTGATGTATAAATTTAGAATAGATTACAAGTACATTATCAAAATATAATTTTGGTCGTTGTACCTGAAGGGATACGATCCATCAGCCTTAGGCATGTCTTCAAAAGGAAGACGAATGTAGTTGGAATATAGTAAGCAACATTAATGAGAGTAATGGTGTAAATTTCAATTATTGAAATTAACGTAATATGTTCGTCAGTCGATGTACTTAGGTCAATTCAAATTTTACATGAAAAATTATCACCTAATATAACTTTGAATTTTCGTATATCTTAGTTGGAATTTTTTTCTTCTAAATAATGATTTAGGGTAGACTGTTTGCACATGATGACGAGAATGTCACAATGTTAATGGAAACAATGACTAACTTTATAAGTATTCGATAAGATCTAAGAATAAATACGATAATTTCGTTCGACAAGCATCAAAGTTGGGCAAATATTTTGACAAATAAATCGAATAGTTTGATTTTCAGTCAAAATTCAAAGGAAGCATGTGTCTGTAAAAAAGATCATTAAGGTTACTAAGATATTTCTAAACTACAAGTAAGTCAAAAAAAACTATTGGTTGTTAATGATGTACTCATGTTAAAATCTATTTTAATTTACATGTCGACATATGATTTGAAAATAACATCATTTATGACTAGTATAAAATGATGTTGTGATTGTCCTGAATGGTATACTTAAACACCATATTAAAATATTTAATATGGAGCATATAAGATGGATTCCTTATGCATTTAATAGAATTATCATATATGTTATGATTCTACTATATCATATTTTGCTTATGTATTTCATGCATCGAGAGAATATAAAATCCGATTTAATACTATTAAACTATAATAAGAATATAATTAAGTGTTTTGTGAATTACTAGGGACTTGTTTATGAAGCAATTAAATCCTTATGAAAGAGAGTTCAGATTCAAACTTCATAGGTGATATCGAATATAATATATCAATCTTAAATTCATATTCAACCATAATTAAGGAGCTTTGAGTTGGAAATATTCTGAACGACAGGTGGTTGCTGATTTAATCGAAAAGTGCATCTCCTTGAATAGTGCCATAATGAAAGTAATATAAATTTAGTCACACATATTTATAACTGAGCTAGGGATGATTCAAAATATTAAGACTCATAACTTTGTTTTGTGGAAACAATGCCATGATAAAGTTTGTGGAAGAACTTATGGCTCACAAGATGTCTATACACATGCTTTGAAAGTTCCATATTATAAAGGCAATTTATCAACAATGGAGGGATGTTGGTTGATATAATAGTTATTAATAAAATGTAGCAGATTCATTCACTAAGGAACTAGCTAGATTAGTTGTAAACTTATTAGAGTAATTCTGAACTGATCAGAGGAACATGACTGAGATTTCATGATTGACCCCGACTACAAGTGGGAGATTGAAAGAGTTAGCGGTACGTCGTAGGGGAAATTATGTAATTTGTTACATATATACAATTTTGTAGTTAATTGTTTTCGTAACAACAATGTTTATATTTCTCTATATACTTTATTATATTTTGATATAATTAACTTAGTATTCAATTTAAAGTACATGACCAAAAATATCCTTAAACGAAATGTTATGTGATTATATCTGTAAATAGTTGCAATTACGGGTAGTTAATCACAAAATAAAATGACATTTTGTTTTAAATATTCCTGGTTAAGATATTTTGAAAAAAGGTTATCGATTTATCCATTTGACCAGAGTACGCAATGCTCTACGAATATTAGGTAATGTATTATTCAAGGATACTAAGGGCACAAAGCGATTATTGGGTAACTATGGAATGACTCGTTCGAGGGTGTCTTGTTGGTTTATAACAAATTTGTCAAATGGTAAATCTCAAGGTGACAATTTTACGAAGTTCCCTCGATTTGAGAATACTTGTGAAACTTCATCGTGACTACTCCACTTTGATTATAGCATAATCATGGCACGACGATCCATCGAGAGAATATAGTTAGGTCTAAGTTAAAGCATTAAAAGTTAAGCACTATTCAATAGAGAATTCGTCTCTTAGTTGCATGAGGTTATTAAACCAAGTGGTTATAGTATAACGATCAATTTTATTCAACTTAAAGTCAGAATCTCTAGTCATCGTAGTACGGTTAATAATAAATGTATCATTAAATCAAGGACTTTATTTTTTCGATTGATCAAGTTAATATGGATAATATTGGAATTTTCACTAATAATAAATTCCATATATCTTAAAATGATATAATTTTTTATGAAGAGAACGTGTGTAAATTATGTAACTAAAGGCTCCGCTTAAAAAAATTGAAATTAAATTTTACCTAAAAGATTTTTAAGAGCCAAACTATTACACCACTGGTAAAGTGACTTTTTAATGTTAATATTTGAATTCTTCAGAATTAATCTCTTACTATATTCACTTCTTTTAGTCTTACAACCATATTTATGAATTCTCCATAAAACTACACTATTTAATTAATTTTTAAAATGTTATAAATTGATTAAAGTAATAAATATTCGATAAATATTCATTATTATTAATATATTTAATATTTTTGTGTTATTAGTAAAAATTTGATTGTATATATAAAAGTTATATTTGAGTGTATCGATATACGATAATAATCTAATTTAAACAAGATTTAAGTGAGAAATAATGACTTGAAGAGTTTGGGAAATTTTGCACCATATGGAATAACATAAGTCTACAATACAAGGGAAGATAAATGAGTGGAGTAACTGAAAAATAAGGAGCAATTAATTAAGGAAGTTTTAAATAGAAGAATTAGAAAGGTTCCGTTCTTCCAATTAAAATAAATCTCCTGATTTGACTTCCTTTAGGTGTTTTCTTTCTCCTCTTCTCTTCGATCAATGGATTTCCTTCTTCCTCTTATAAATAAGATCAACTCCAAAAATTAAAACATCAAATACTACTTGGTCCATCTGTCTTGTGTAAAGATGAGACATTGATTTAAGAGTCTAAGAAGTGATTTCCAAATTAAAGTTTCAATATTTGCCCAAATATGTAAGGTATGATCTAAATAGGATTTATATTGTTTGATGTTATATATTTATCATAATTTTATATATACATATTTTTATCTAACCTTAATTTAGAATCAGTGCTACAATTTAAACAACCTATTAAATGATATGATTTGTTTTAACATGATGCATTAAAACGAAAATTTAAATTTGGATAAATCTATGTTTAATTCATGAATTTATGTTTTAATATTAACTATAATAAAATTATAAACATATTATAAACTTTAACGATTTAAAATTTTCTACTTGAATCTTTCCTTAATCCTAAAAAAGTGGAGATTGTTTTGCAATTTTGTTTTTTGAATTTTTGATGTGGAAAATATTTTCAGGCTAAACTTTTATTTACATTCATATACATATACACCTATTTTTATATATTTTTGCAAATACTTCAAAAAAGTTTAATGTAATTTGGATTAATGTTTGAATCGATTGGAAATTATTATATATAGTATACTTGGTAGATATAAATCTTAATATCTACACATGTATATATTGACCATGTTATTATTTGCTGTTATTTGTCATATAAACATACTATTATCATTTATCATTTTGTATGAGGTTAGATATACTATTAATTGAATGTTTGCAAATGTGAAGGTGGAATCAATTGACGATGCCACCTTTATTTCTTTCCTTTAGATCCCGAAGTGATTACGTTAGATTTATGTTATGTTTGTTTCTATTTTAAATGCCAAATCATTCATATTTTCTATATATATGCCAACCCATATATGTATATGAAAATATTCGATATATTCATACTTATTCAAATACCATATTTAATTGGCATTGATTTAATTAATTGTGAATAAGACAATCTTAATAAGACATAATTTTATTAAAAAAATAGACTGGATCTGATATTAAACATTAGATTTTATAGGCCCATTAAGATCTAAATAGAGATTTTTCTAAAACTTACCCATTTCACCCATTGTGAAATGGACCAAGTTCGAGTTTGAGTTCCTCTATTTGCAACTTGGAATTCCATGCTCCTTCTTGTCGTTGGCCTCTTGCTTCTAAATCCTTATAACAAATTAAAAATATGAGTTCTTGATGCAATATCTAAAACCAAAGATGAAGCACTTATAGATAAACAATTTCCACAAGGAAAATACCTTTAGGAGATAAATATGAATCTTTTCCTTTAAGCATCTTCAGATAAATGAACAATTCCTCTTCCAGTATCCCTTCTTAGAAAAATGGTGACATTCATCCTTCTCTTCTTTGGACATGGCTTTACTCTTGCCCTCCTTCAACCCATGCTTTCTCTTTTTTGAACTATTCAAAAAAGATGTACCCCTATGTACGAGTACAACATTAGGTTCTTTCGTGAATGTACTCGTGGTCATCGCTAACATATTAAGGATATCCCCGATCGTATACTTTGGCGGGTTCATGTTGAAATTCAATTTGAACAGCCAAAACCTTGGAGTCAATAATCCAAGAATCAAGTCAATTTGTAACTCTTTGTCAAGGGTCATTCCCAATGCAGCTTATCACTCTATGCACCCTATCATATTAGGTATGTAAACTTGGAGGGTAGTAATTATGCCCATTTTCAAATGAAACAATATCCATGAGATCTCATACCTTGCGGTATGAGACTATTCAACCTACAGCTTTTATAGGTGCTAAAATACTAATCGGACATCCATATTCTCTTGCTCTATATGAAGCATGATGCTCATGGTAAATGGTGCATAAATTGAGAAAGTTTACAGCCTATTAAACATGACACATAGAAGGCTACTTGAGTGGGTGCAGCATCTGTATCGAGTATAGCCTTAAGGCTTAATGGTAATTAAATTTTAGAGTATTTCATAAATGCGTGTAATTTTACATTCCTTGACATGTCTTTATAGTTTATGCCAATTAATGTGTTTTTCTCTAGAAATAGCTTCATTGTTTGCCGTTTTGTCTAGGGAAATTCATAAGAGTAGTAAATTAGATAACATTACATATGCTCTTATACTTATTAGGTAAGTTTATTATATTTATCTAATAAGGCTCCCACTAGATTCTACGTCTCTTAAAAACACTAAAAGCGATATGGGAATTTCTTAAATTCCTTTAATAGGCCATTAAGATCCATTTATCATGTTAATATAACCTTGAGGGTATTCAGCAAATTGTAGTCCCCACAAACGGTAAGTAACGCTTTAATAATTATATACCATATATAATTTCTAACTATATATTCTTTTTCTCCTATTCATTTTTATGACCTTAGGGATGCTCAATAAATCATTAAGTACGTTAGACACTTTAGACCCATCATTTTGCGATAGCCTAACGATAATTTTGCAACCCTCGAGTGTACTTAACAAAGTTATAAAATTTTCTTAGTAATTTGGAAGCAATGTACATCACTATAAACAATTTATGGCTAGAGGTTTCTCAACAACCAAAAGTGTATATGGTATGCTATTTATAATGTAAATGCAAATGAATAGCATTATTTTAAATTCATAGCTTAAAAAATGAGTATTCTAACATTCTAATGGAGGTGAGTATGTGTACTCCCTTATGTCTTTATTGGTTTTAAGTCTTTTGACTTCCCTTTCCTTTAACATATGTCATATACATATACTTCAATTTATTATTACATTTTTAATTCACTAATTTTTGTATACGCACAGACATATATAAATTTCGTTATAAATTAAACATTTCAGTTAATTTGAATATTTATATTTAAAATTTAAAATTTAAAATAATTCTAAATTTGCATTTTGTAACCATTTATAAAATTTTACCATATTTTATTTAAATTCAAACCAATTTAAATCTGAATCTGCAATATTCAACTGCACATAGTTGAATCGATCTCAGGCATAAACATTTTAGTCCTTCCAATAAGTGCATACCTATGAAATGAGCCACTTCAATGAGCTAAGTAAGGGCCAATAAATAAGTGGTTTTACCTTCATAAGAGTGTTCTTTAATTAGAGTAACCTTCTTTGTAGTTAAATACCATTACCTTGGTCGCCCATCTAAGGATTTTTCAAGCGATCGCTCTAAGCGTTGGTTAATTATTCGTGTGAATACAATGTGGACTCCAATACCATTGTTGTATCAGCTCTTGAATTATTGTTGGTCGATCCCAAACTCCTTTGTGGTGACATGATAAGATCCTTTAGATGCATGTTTTATGTGTAGCCTCTCCACTCACATACAACCTGTCAACTTCTTGTCCTAAAACATGTAGGGGAAAGAGTCAATGCTCCATCATACATTAAATTGTGAGAACCCTCTATCATCTACTGGCTATGATACCATTATTAGATCAAATGCATTAGTAGCAAGGTGAGAAGGGGAACTTTCAAAAAAAATCCTTTCATTGATTTTGCAATAGATCTCATTTTGTTTTACATGAATAATTTATTTATGCTAAATCATATTTAGTGAATATTTGTAAAAAGGAGTTTGTCATTTTAATGTTGTAATGTTTTATTTCATTTTATAACTATTCAATATACCTATGTGTCGTACTTTATACACACATATACCATAATTTTAGTACAACTCTATTCTAGATTATTATATTTTATTTATTAGGAATCCACATTCATAATGCGAATATCATAAATGTTATGAACTAACATAGAACATTATATAGATATCAATATCGAATACATGTGAATTTGTGATTTAAGATTATAAAGGGGAAAATAATACTAAGGAAATCTACTTACTATATTTAAATGGTTTTGTAAAAATAGATGATAATATATATATATATATATATATATATCTGTATATATATATATATGTATATGTATGTGTATGTGTTATATGAACTTTATTTTTAGCCTCTAATATTTTTGTAATAATTTTTTTCAACATTAATAAAAATTGTTTTTTTATTCAACTATTATGTGTGTATATATATATAATTTGAATTTAAACTTAAATTTGACTAAGTATATCCACATATATCATTTTATTTTATTTCAAAAGATTATGTATATACACATATATCAAAACAATATATATATATATATATATATTATACTAAAAAATAACTTTTTTTGGTTTGAATTCAAGTAGAGCACTCATTCTAATGTCTTAGGAGTTCAAATCCACGACCTTTAGATCTCAACCTATAGTGCCGTACCACTTGCCACTTATGCTAGCGGTCCTTGGCTTTTTCCTTTAATTTTGAAGCCCATGAGAATTTATTTTATATTGCTACAAACCAAAAATATTTTTATTATATATATAACTTATATATGTGTATATATAACTTATATATGTGTGTGTGTATGACCATGATAAACAGATTTTTTTTATAAACTTATATATTTATATATATTATATCTATCAATATATATATAAGTTGATATATATGTATGTGTATACATATGTGTGTACGTAGACATATTCATAATTGTTATTTTATTTCCAATTTTTTTCTAAATCTAATTAGGAGAACCTAACGGATTGATAAACTCCTAAAGAGAATTAAGTTGTGCACATCCGCTTTAACCCATGGCACCTTTAACCGTGGGTACTATCTTCTTTAAGAAGTGTATGCAAGGTAGGGATCAAACTTGGGTGTTTTAATAATAAATTAAAAAATTAATAAGGGTAAAACATAATTTTAAGTAAAAGAACAATAATTTTCGCAAATGTTTGATTTGGCCTCGATACTAATTCCATTGCATATGAAATGCCGTTTATAGCCAGAAAACATATATAACTTGTTTAATTCAATGAAACTGGTCAGAATTAACACAAAGTTAACTTAGTGACATTTCGTAAGTAATGATTTCAAGACCTACCTCGATAACTCTAATTTTCAACTATAAGTATAGAACTAAACCTTACTCCTCTTCATTGCAAAAGCCTATCCCCTCTCTCATTTTTCATACTCTCTTCTTCTTCTTCTTCCTTAAACAAATCAACTATAAATTCAAAACAGAAGGAAAAAATAGAATAGAGATAGAGATAGAAAATTTGAAAATAAAGATAAAAAATAACCAAACACAATAGTAAGCTAGGAAAAGGAAGATTAGTGCTAATTAGAATAAGATTAAAGGGAAATTTCTTTGAAAAAGCATTTCCGAGCGAGTGGATTAATATGATATGTGATGATGTAAGCAAACAATTGGACTTCTTTCATATAGGTATTTAAAATTAAGAATATGATATTTAATATGAATCAACGATTTTCAATTGATAACTCTTATGAACTGCAGGAGTTGGAGAACATTAGGAAAAGATTTCAACACTATAATTGCTATAACTTAGAAAGGAATGGTTAATAAAATTGAAACTATTCTAATTTTGTAGACCTGGTTCTCATATGATAATTTGGATTGTTTTTTAATGGATAAAAAGGAAATTGAATACACCTTTTAGAATTTACCTACAATTAATTCTATTAATCTTGAAATATGTAGAGATTATTGATATAAATATACGTACGTGATTGATCGAAATGTTATAACAATCATTGAGATAAATTTGCTTAACTTGTCTACAAATAGAATTAGAAATTGTGCCTAAAATACTATTAAAAATAAACCCTTACATTTACTTGAATCCATAAAGAAGATGAATAAAACAATTAAGATAACTGACCTGGAAACATCAATTCAGATGTGTGAATTGATGACTAGATGTATAAATATTAAGAAATACGAAACAAAAGAAATTGGTTCAAATCTTGCATGGTTCAGACATCTGGACTTACATTTAGATGTCTGGAATCGAAGTCATACATCTGAATATATGGTCAGATGTCTGAATGCCTGTAGCCAAAATTTTCAACATGGGGTCAAATGTCTAAATTAAAAAATCAGGCATTTGAATGGCTGATGTAAGCTATGTTTGAACTTGAACCTTATGCAGGACAAGTAGTGCAGATCAAGGAAACTTGTTCCTAATTCTTCGAATTTGGGAGTCCATGCAACTGAAAAGACGCATGCAACGAGATGGAATAGTAACACACTTGGTGATGTCCAAGATTCTCACGTTATGAAGTTATTAAACGTGACACTCAAACTCGATGTGTGATTCTATTGCAATTAAATGCTTTAGAGCATATGCACACTAATAAGGAAGTTAGTCGATGCTTTTGGAGCAAGTGATCTCAGGCATTGTGATGTATACTTAATGTTGTGCATAGTTACGATTGCTAATAGGGAGGTTACTTAATTCTTTGGGGGCAAGTGAACTTAGAAATTGTGATGTATGCCTGGTGTTGTGCATCGAATTTGTGACATCCCGGAAATTTGGGGCAATATCAATTTAATAATCTGCATTAAAATTAAATTGATTTGATAATATTTGTTAATAATATTGATAATCTTCTTTTAAACAAATATTTAACTGACAATTTATCTTTTAAAAGCTAATTTAATTTGTTCTCTATTTATAATGTATATATATATATATATATATATTTGTATATATATTGTAAATAGTAAGCTTTGTTTTAATTTAACAAGTAAAACATATTTTCTTATTTTAATCTTTTTGGGAAATTATAATTTGGAAATTTGATACTAAATAACAATTTGGCTTTAAAATATACTCAAGATAAAGTTAGGATTTGTTTAAACAATTTTAACTTAATTTTGAATTTAACAAAGGTTGTTTTGTTCTTGTTTTAAATATAGATTGATAAAGTAAGTAATTTATTTATATAGTGATAATTTCTTTTATAAATTATTTTAATTTAATAATATGTTATATTTAACAATATTAACAATGTAATGTTTTACAAATGGTTTTTAAATAGAAATTGTTACATATGTTTTGGAAGAAGCTATGATTTGTAAATTAAAAATAAAATAAAATAAATCTTATAAATATTAACATAAGTATGAAATAAACAATAAGTAAATAAAGTAATAAAACAAATAAGTAAAGCAAAATAAATAAAAGCATAAAGTACTCAAAAGCATATAGGTAATAAAATGAAATATGCAGGCTATAATAAAACAAATGCAAAGCAAGTAAATTTACAAAGTAATACAACAACAAAAGTATGCAGGCAAGAACATATAATACAAAGCATGTAATCATGTCTGTACAAATAATTATGTTAGCCACTAAACAAAATAAAATAAAATGCAAAGAAAGTGTAAAACAAAGGCATTGCAAAATAAAATATGCAGTCTAAATAACAAAGCAAAGTAAAAATAGCTAAGAACTAAGTAAGAATAAAACATGCAGGCTGAGTTGTTTTGCTGTCCATACCTTTTCTTTTTCTTGCCTGCAAAGTAAGATATCTAAGCATAAAATTGAGGTTAGTTGAGACACAAAGTACCTTTGTATTTAATATTAGCACACCATTAGTCAATTCGAATTGTATAAAAATCAATTCAGCCTCCAAGAAAGAAATATCTTGCCTGATACAAACAAAAATATAAATAGTGTACCAACATTTGCAATACCCAGATATCACCTCCCCTTGTAAACTTATTTATATACATGCCTTCTTACTTTTTCGTTCAAGCATAGCAAACCAGTAGAAATATTTGCAAGCTTTCTTTTTTTTTTTCCTTGTACAAACTGAAGCATTACAACAATAAAGGCAAGATGAATCAAAGGAAAAATCTAGCAAACTACTTTCCAGTTTTAAAGTCCAGAACCTTTTCTTTTTCCTTTTCAAACTGAAGCAACTCAAGTTTAAGATAAAAAGCATTCAAATGCAAGGATTTTAGAAGCTAAAGGATTCAGTTTCAAACTGTTTTCAAAACTGGGTGCTCTGTCTTCATTACAGGTGAGTAACATCACATCTATATATGTTTAAGTATATTTATTTTGCTATATGTTCTTTCTGAAAATTTAGTTATTTGTGAGTAACTCCATTTATAAACCTGAGTATCTGGTTGTTTACTTCAGCATGAAATTTATTTGCATACTGTTGAATACTTATGTGTTTTGCAATGATGTCTGAATATTAAAAACCTGTGGGTAACTTTTCTTTTAAAATACTTAAGTAAAAATTGCATGTTGATGCCTGTGATAAGTATGGCCTGTGTAAATATGGATGAGTAAGTTTGTGTATATATATATGGATATGGATGTGTGCATATCTGCTGATGTTTAAACCTCTCTGTTTCCATTTCAAACTAAGTATTCGAAGTAAAATACTTTATTTCATAAATCCAGACATTATTAATATTGAAAATTTAAACAGAATAGGTTAATTATATCATGAATTAAAGTTTTAACAATTTATTCATGTTAAAAGTATTTTGTATTGACCTTGAAAATCAAGAACAGCAGAGGAAACTCAATATAAGTTAAAAACCAAAACACTGTAAATCATCATTCAGGATTATAAATTGATTTCTTAACCAAAAACTAGATTTTTTAAAACTAAAATCAAGATTTTTAGTTTGGGTTTGATGATGTAAATCTGGGTTGAACTCAATTTGAGTTTTTGAGTAATTCTGGGAATCTCGATGTTTTGGAGGGCTGTAACTTGCTGTGGTGGTGCATGAGTGTTTAAGGAGTTGGGGAAAAATGCTTGTTAGTGGAACAGATCAACATGGTGAGGAGGGTTAATCGAGTTTGTCAGTAACCCTAGTTTTGGGTGCGTTGAAGAAAGTGATCGGTGTGATCCCTATGGTGGATCGAGTGCTGTATAACTTCGGGAAAAGGTAGCGAGAACGTGGAGGAAGCCGTGGCCGAAGGTGGAGGAATTCCGGTGGTCTTGGTCGCGAGAACGGCAATGTTTCAGGTTCGAGGGGGATGCCTGTTTATGTTTCCAGGCTTTGTATTATGAACTCGATCTTCATTCGAGCGTGTGGGTGGCTTCAGAGGGGTCACGATCATGTCAGGTGAAGGTCGTTGGTGAGTGGGTGCCTGAGGGGATGGTCGGCATCAGTTGGGGCCACGGTGCACGTGCACCGTGCCATTGAGGTTGGGGTTGTGTTTTCTGTGTGCAGGTTTTGGTTAGGGAAGTACTCGAGTTTTACTCGGGTTGAATCACATTTTTACTCGAAGTTTTTGGGGTTGAGACTCGAAGCAAGGTGGGAGACTCGAATAAATAATTGTTACAGGTTCCAGAACCTGATCAATTTCCTGGAACTTAACTTTAAATTATAACAAAGTTGAACTAAGTTAAAATAAAAGTTAAGTATAAATTCAAGGTTAAATTCAGATTGCAAATTTGAATTTAAGTTTATTTTTAAATTCGAATTTGAAATGAACTAAAAGTTTAAAGTGTTTAAAGGTGGGTTTTCAGGTTCAAAAACCTGACAGGGTTTTCAAATTTTTAATTAGTTTAAGGTTTGAAAACAGGATTTAAACTGTGATTTAAATTCAAAAATTTAAAGTATAGATTCAAATGAACTTTTGAATCTTAAGGTTTTATAATGGATTTGGATTAGAAACATCAAGTTTTTAATTCAAGTTATTAAAAGAAAGTTTCCATCAAAGTTTTAAGTCAAAGATAAATTGATGGACTCAAGTTTACCTTGAATTCAAATCTGAAGATTTAAATCAGTTTTTAAATATGAATGTTTTAAAAAAAATAAGTTAAATAAATTGTTTAACTTGAATTTGCAAGTTAAAAATACAATGTAATTCAAAAGCTAATTTTTAACTAAAAGTTAAATAGTTTAATTTAAGGGCTTTCCTTGTATAAGTTCATATGTAAGTAATAAATGTTAATCGCATTTATTTAAAAGATTATAAATTGAATTCAAATGTGGTAAATGTTTAAACAATAACCATTTTTGAATCTTAAATTCAAAATGGAATTTGAATTTGAACTTAAAATGTAATAATACACTTTAATATTAATGAAGTCATTAACAAAGAGGTGAATTATCTTAGAAATAATTAAAGTATTTAAATGATTAAATGAATAAGTTAATTAAGGAATAACTTATGTATTTAATTTATAAATTAATAGTTTAGATTAATTTATAATTAGGGATAAATTAAGAAGTGACTTAAGAAATGTTATTAGTTAAGGAAGATAATTAACTAAGGGTTATTAATTGATTAATTAATGTGATTAATTTTATTAATTAATTAGATTAATTAATTTAGATAATCTATTGTAATTTGTTAAATGTAATTACTTGATAAAAGTAATTAAGAAATTAATTACTTATTGTAATTAATTTTGATGATATGATTTAAGTAAGTTAATTAATTTATTTTAATTAATTTAAGCAAATCATTTGATGGTTTGAGATATGAAATTACTTGATGTAATTAATGGAGCAGGATTACTTAGGGAAGTAATTAGATGATAATTACTGAATGTAATTAATACAATATGATTTGTAGGTAAAGTAATTTGGGTAATTACTTTCGAAATTAATCAGGGGATTAATTCTGGAGATAATTAATTATGGGATAATTAATTTATTAAATAAGTAATTAAGGGTAGTTAATTACTGGATTGTTATTAATCAAAGGTGATTAATAATTGTGTTTAATTAAAGATTAATTACTTAATGTAATTAATCTGAATAAAGTTATTAATTTTAAAAATAATTAGAAATCATTAATTAATGTAATTAATGATGAAATTAAGAATTGGTTAATTAAGAAATAATGAAGTGATTAATTAATGTAATTGATTAAGGATAAATATAATTGATTAATAAATGAAGGAATTAAATGTTAATTACTATGAATAATTTAGGATAATTAACTGTAAAATTAATTAAAGACTAATTACATAATGTAATTAGAGAATGATTAATCAATGGTGTTTAATCAAGATGAATACTTAGTGGATGATTAATTAATTAGATTTATCATTAATTAATGATTGTATAAGCAGGATTTATAAATGAAGTAATTAATTTAATTTACTTTAAGTTAATTAGAGATAGAAGTAATTAATTTAATTCATTTTAAATTAATTATAAATGGTATGATTATAAATCATTGCTTATGGATGAATGATATTGATATTTCAATTGATGTTATGATCTGGCATGAATTATATATATGTGTCATGGATGCTTGATTTAAATATGACAATATTTTAATTATCTGTTTGGATGATAATATTGATTATCTGTGATTATTTGCTGTGATATTATGAACTATCCTTCTGTGTGTATGTTGATTATATTGAATTAAACTGTTAAGATTAAATAGACAACTTGGCCTTAAAAGACACGTTTTGGATTTCGATGAGACCGGGATCGGGTTTCCGCATTAGGAACATCCGAAAACCACATCGATTCCAAATTAACGATAGGTCGTGAATCTGAAGTGAAGATGAAGATTCTGAATGCAAGGGTTATCGTCGTTAACTCTGAGGGTGATTCCAAAATGAGTGTAACGAGATAATGCCTGGTTTCGTTCGAACCCGGAACGAACTTGTATGGATTGAATGCTTTCAACACATCGTCAGGCGGGCGATGAGCATTCTAAGAAAATATGTTCTTTAAAAGGTAATCGCAGCCTCAAGCCTCATCAACCGGGAATGGCTAAAACAGGGGAGGTGCAGCAAGGTTAGGTGGGTCATGCCCAAGCAAGACAAGGATATTCCCCTGTCTAGATGTCCCTTTATTTTTCGGCTGTGTGGGCGGTTGATTGCAACAACTGCCGAGGTTTATCTTGTTCGGGACTGTTCAGTAAGGAATGGTTCCGGCCTTGTGTTGCAGGGGATGAAGGGAGTAATCCTCGGTACGGTGATCTAGGCCCCGTACTGTGACGGGCGGTACCCCAGTAGCCCTGCCATTGTATGGAATCCACAATCCAATAAGTGCCCACGGTTTTGATTGTATTACCCACTTTTGTGGCTAGTAGCTGGAATTTAATCATGTAACAATTTTGGCTATTTTCTATTTACTTGAAAACCCTAGACCTATTATAATATCACAGAATTTCCTATCAAATGTTTTGGTTAGCGTAAGGTAAAAACTTTTCCATGTTTATGTGTGGGAAGTCTTACGTGATACCTTTTTGATTTCAAAAGATTTTCAAAGTTAAGCAACTTTAACCTGTTACTCATACCAGACCCATGTCTGACCCGAAGTTTATTTTTGTTTTTCATAAACTCTCGGATACCCAAATTTTTACGGGTAGCCAAGGGATTCAGGTTTAGCTTTGACGAATTCTGAAGGAGCAATGGAGCAGGAGGCTTCAGCGCTGTAGATATTTGTATGGTTCCGCTGTGTGGTATCTCTGTGATGTATTGTGTATTGTATTGAGTTGTGTTAACTAGACAGGTGTTTATAACTGTCTAGTATATGATGTATTATCTGTATAACTCTGATTTATGTTGTATAATAATAAATATTTATGTGATTATTATATTTTATTCGTTCCGCTGTGAGATTCTGGTGTTGTTGTTCTTTCTTCTCTATCTTTTCTATTTTATCACCCCTTTCTTTCTTAAAGACGGAACGTCTTCCTGGGCGTAGGAGGGCGGGTCGTCACAGTTGGTATCAGAGCGCTAGGTTGAGTGAATACCTAGGCTCTTGAGTGATTTCTTTCTTGAGAGAGCGTATTTGTATTTTTATATTATATATATTTATTTATTTATTTCTACCTATTGTTGGGCTACCTGTTCGGGTTTTCCAATGAATTATAAAGGTAGACTGGGTAGTGGTGTGTGTAACACGACTGCCAATGGTTGGAAGTGTATTTGTCGAGACTGTAGACCTATTACCGTCTCGAGTAGACTTTCGATGGTGTAAGGATTTCAGTGTTCTCTGAAGGAAACCTGTTGAGGTTCGGAGTTCATTTTGAAGTGTAAGTTTGGATGAGCTAGAATTTGGATCTGTCGGTTGGGCAGAAGCAAGTCATGATATCTTGATACATCAAGGTGATAGTAGCTGTGTGATGAGACACAGTGACTATGGACGTCTCCGAAGATGTTTCTTTGAGACAAGTTAATGAAGTGTATATGTTCGATGTTGTCGCTGTGTTCAGTTGGGTGTTCCTGTTTGCTTTGGAGTTCGAGTTTCTCGAAGAGCCTTGGATTAGGAATTCTTTGGCATCTGAGTCAGCAGTGGCAGCTCGGAGTGTTCTAGGTGCTGTCAAGGAAGTCTTCTGGTCTGGCAGTTTTTCTGGAAGTAAATTCTGAAGCAGCAGAGTAGCTCCATCTTTCTTCGATGGATTGGCCATATAAGCGTAAGCTGTTATGTTTGGTAATGAGAGAGCAGTATTTTGGAATTAGGCTGGATGGATCGCAAAAGTGACTTGCGATAATTTGAGTGTTCTTTTGTGTTTCAGAGACATTTTCTAGATGTCTTCAAGGAGTCAAAGGTTTTGCTAACATTTGGAGATTGAGTTTGGTATCAACTGGATTCCAGAAGTAATACCGATGGTTCAGCTTAGTAATAGGATGGTTTTTGAGTTTGGTAAAGTAGCTCAGGCTTTGGAGAAACTTCAGAGTTTTCTTTTAGATATGTGAACTTTATTTTTGGAATGTGTTGTCCAGTCTGTGCTTGAGTTCATCATCAGCATTTTCATCTGCTCAATCAGAGTTGCGCAGTGAAAGCATGGTGGCAGCTATTTCTAAATGGTAGCAACTGGAAGTTGTAGTGTTTGGATTGGAAGATTTTCTATTGGAAATTTTTCAAGATCTTAAGCCAGAATGGAGTCTGTTTTATCTCTTCTAGATAAGAAGAGTGAGATCAGTCTTCTGATTTTGGTATAGAGTTTGTGTTCTGAGTTTTGGTCGATCGTGGGAAGATCATTTTGTTGGATTGTCTTTGGTTCAGCAAGAGTAAGCTGATCAGGAGAGATGTAGGCAGCACAGGATCGTCTGTAGAGTTTTGTGGATAAGAGGGGGAGATTTGATTTTGAATAAGTGTTTGGTTTTCAGAATTGAATTGTCAGTTTGGATAACTGAGATTCGTTGTGTTTCACGTATCTATGAGGGAGTACGTGTAAGATCTATCTCTGGTTGTAGAACCAGCAGTACAGGGAGTTTTGGTTGTTGTTTCAGACTTGTCTGTAGTCTGATACCACGTCTTGTTTTGAAGATCTAGATGAGTGGGAGTTCTGTAGTTTAGTAGTATTGTCGTTTGGATTCTGTAGAGCGAGTATTCCAGTATTATACCTGGGAAACTCTAGATAGATCTATCCTGATTTTGTCTGGATAATTAGATTTGGTTGTTTGGATGAATTGATTGCTTTGTTTGATAGCATACAATTGATATATGCTGGTGTTTTTAAAATAAAATTAATTTTAAATTGATTATTAAATTACCTTTGTTTTAAATTTCGAGGACGAAATTCTTTTAAGGGGGGAGGAATGTGACATCCCGGAAATTTGGGGCAATATCAATTTAATAATCTGCATTAAAATTAAATTGATTTGATAATATTTGTTAATAATATTGATAATCTTCTTTTAAACAAATATTTAACTGACAATTTATCTTTTAAAAGCTAATTTAATTTGTTCTCTATTTATAATGTATATATATATATATATATATATATATATATATATTTGTATATATATTGTAAATAGTAAGCTTTGTTTTAATTTAACAAGTAAAACATATTTTCTTATTTTAATTTTTTTGGGAAATTATAATTTGGAAATTTGATACTAAATAACAATTTGGCTTTAAAATATACTCAAGATAAAGTTAGGATTTGTTTAAACAATTTTAACTTAATTTTGAATTTAACAAAGGTTGTTTTGTTCTTGTTTTAAATATAGATTGATAAAGTAAGTAATTTATTTATATAGTGATAATTTCTTTTATAAATTATTTTAATTTAATAATATGTTATATTTAACAATATTAACAATGTAATGTTTTACAAATGGTTTTTAAATAGAAATTGTTACATATGTTTTGGAAGAAGCTATGATTTGTAAATTAAAAATAAAATAAAATAAATCTTATAAATATTAACATAAGTATGAAATAAACAATAAGTAAATAAAGTAATAAAACAAATAAGTAAAGCAAAATAAATAAAAGCATAAAGTACTCAAAAGCATATAGGTAATAAAATGAAATATGCAGGCTATAATAAAACAAATGCAAAGCAAGTAAATTTACAAAGTAATACAACAACAAAAGTATGCAGGCAAGAACATATAATACAAAGCATGTAATCATGCCTGTACAAATAATTATGTTAGCCACTAAACAAAATAAAATAAAATGCAAAGAAAGTGTAAAACAAAGGCATTGCAAAATAAAATATGCAGTCTAAATAACAAAGCAAAGTAAAAATAGCTAAGAACTAAGTAAGAATAAAACATGCAGGCTGAGTTGTTTTGCTGTCCATACCTTTTCTTTTTCTTGCCTGCAAAGTAAGATATCTAAGCATAAAATTGAGGTTAGTTGAGACACAAAGTACCTTTGTATTTAATATTAGCACACCATTAGTCAATTCGAATTGTATAAAAATCAATTCAGCCTCCAAGAAAGAAATATCTTGCCTGATACAAACAAAAATATAAATAGTGTACCAACATTTGCAATACCCAGATATCACCTCCCCTTGTAAACTTATTTATATACATGCCTTCTTACTTTTTCGTTCAAGCATAGCAAACCAGTAGAAATATTTGCAAGCTTTCTTTTTTTTTTTCCTTGTACAAACTGAAGCATTACAACAATAAAGGCAAAATGAATCAAAGGAAAAATCTAGCAAACTACTTTCCAGTTTTAAAGTCCAGAACCTTTTCTTTTTCCTTTTCAAACTGAAGCAACTCAAGTTTAAGATAAAAAGCATTCAAATGCAAGGATTTTAGAAGCTAAAGGATTCAGTTTCAAACTGTTTTCAAAACTGGGTGCTCTGTCTTCATTACAGGTGAGTAACATCACATCTATATATGTTTAAGTATATTTATTTTGCTATATGTTCTTTCTGAAAATTTAGTTATTTGTGAGTAACTCCATTTATAAACCTGAGTATCTGGTTGTTTACTTCAGCATGAAATTTATTTGCATATTGTTGAATACTTGTGTGTTTTGCAATGATGTCTGAATATTAAAAACCTGTGAGTAACTTTTCTTTTAAAATACTTAAGTAAAAATTGCATGTTGATGCCTGTGATAAGTATGGCCTGTGTAAATATGGATGAGTAAGTTTGTGTATATATATATATGGATATGGATGTGTGCATATCTGCTGATGTTTAAACCTCTCTGTTTCCATTTCAAACTAAGTATTCGAAGTAAAATACTTTATTTCATAAATCCAGACATTATTAATATTGAAAATTTAAACAGAATAGGTTAATTATATCATGAATTAAAGTTTTAACAATTTATTCATGTTAAAAATATTTTGTATTGACCTTGAAAATCAAGAACAGCAGAGGAAACTCAATATAAGTTAAAAACCAAAACACTGTAAATCATCATTCAGGATTATAAATTGATTTCTTAACCAAAAACTAGATTTTTTAAAACTAAAATCAAGATTTTTAGTTTGGGTTTGATGATGTAAATCTGGGTTGAACTCAATTTGAGTTTTTGAGTAATTCTGGGAATCTCGAAGTTTTGGAGGGCTGTAACTTGCTGTGGTGGTGCATGAGTGTTTAAGGAGTTGGGGAAAAATGCTTGTTAGTGGAACAGATCAACATGGTGAGGAGGGTTAATCGAGTTTGTCAGTAACCCTAGTTTTGGGTGCGTTGAAGAAAGTGATCGGTGTGATCCCTATGGTGGATCGAGTGTTGTATAACTTCGGGAAAAGGTAGCGAGAACGTGGAGGAAGCCGTGGCCGAAGGTGGAGGAATTCCGGTGGTCTTGGTCGCGAGAACGGCAATGTTTCAGGTTCGAGGGGGATGCCTGTTTATGTTTCCAGGCTTTGTATTATGAACTCGATCTTCATTCGAGCGTGTGGGTGGCTTCAGAGGGGTCACGATCATGTCAGGTGAAGGTCGTTGGTGAGTGGGTGCCTGAGGGGATGGTCGGCATCAGTTGGGGCCACGGTGCACGTGCACCGTGCCATTGAGGTTGGGGTTGTGTTTTCTGTGTGCAGGTTTTGGTTAGGGAAGTACTCGAGTTTTACTCGGGTTGAATCACATTTTTACTCGAAGTTTTTGGGGTTGAGACTCGAAGCAAGGTGGGAGACTCGAATAAATAATTGTTACAGGTTCCAGAACCTGATCAATTTCCTGGAACTTAACTTTAAATTATAACAAAGTTGAACTAAGTTAAAATAAAAGTTAAGTATAAATTCAAGGTTAAATTCAGATTGCAAATTTGAATTTAAGTTTATTTTTAAATTCGAATTTGAAATGAAATAAAAGTTTAAATTGTTTAAAGGTGGGTTTTCAGGTTCAAAAACCTGACAGGGTTTTCAAATTTTTAATTAGTTTAAGGTTTGAAAACAGGATTTAAACTGTGATTTAAATTCAAAAATTTAAAGTATAGATTCAAATGAACTTTTGAATCTTAAGGTTTTATAATGGATTTGGATTAGAAACATCAAGTTTTTAATTCAAGTTATTAAAAGAAAGTTTCCAACAAAGTTTTAAGTCAAAGATAAATTGATGGACTCAAGTTTACCTTGAATTCAAATTTGAAGATTTAAATCAGTTTTTAAATATGAATGTTTTAAAAAAAAAATAAGTTAAATAAATTGTTTAACTTGAATTTGCAAGTTAAAAATACAATGTAATTCAAAAGCTAATTTTTAACTAAAAGTTAAATAGTTTAATTTAAGGGCTTTCCTTGTATAAGTTCATATGTAAGTAATAAATGTTAATCGCATTTATTTAAAAGATTATAAATTGAATTCAAATGTGGTAAATGTTTAAACAATAACCATTTTTGAATCTTAAATTCAAAATGGAATTTGAATTTGAACTTAAAATGTAATAATACACTTTAATATTAATGAAGTCATTAACAAAGAGGTGAATTATCTTAGAAATAATTAAAGTATTTAAATGATTAAATGAATAAGTTAATTAAGGAATAACTTATGTATTTAATTTATAAATTAATAGTTTAGATTAATTTATAATTAGGGATAAATTAAGAAGTGACTTAAGAAATGTTATTAGTTAAGGAAGATAATTAACTAAGGGTTATTAATTGATTAATTAATGTGATTAATTTTATTAATTAATTAGATTAATTAATTTAGATAATCTATTGTAATTTGTTAAATGTAATTACTTGATAAAAGTAATTAAGAAATTAATTACTTATTGTAATTAATTTTGATGATATGATTTAAGTAAGTTAATTAATTTATTTTAATTAATTTAAGCAAATCATTTGATGGTTTGAGATATGAAATTACTTGATGTAATTAATGGAGCAGGATTACTTAGGGAAGTAATTAGATGATAATTACTGAATGTAATTAATACAATATGATTTGTAGGTAAAGTAATTTGGGTAATTACTTTCGAAATTAATCAGGGGATTAATTCTGGAGATAATTAATTATGGGATAATTAATTTATTAAATAAGTAATTAAGGGTAGTTAATTACTGGATTGTTATTAATCAAAGGTGATTAATAATTGTGTTTAATTAAAGATTAATTACTTAATGTAATTAATCTGAATAAAGTTATTAATTTTAAAAATAATTAGAAATCATTAATTAATGTAATTAATGATGAAATTAAGAATTGGTTAATTAAGAAATAATGAAGTGATTAATTAATGTAATTGATTAAGGATAAATATAATTGATTAATAAATGAAGGAATTAAATGTTAATTACTATGAATAATTTAGGATAATTAACTGTAAAATTAATTAAAGACTAATTACATAATGTAATTAGAGAATGATTAATCAATGGTGTTTAATCAAGATGAATACTTAGTGGATGATTAATTAATTAGATTTATCATTAATTAATGATTGTATAAGCAGGATTTATAAATGAAGTAATTAATTTAATTTACTTTAAGTTAATTAGAGATAGAAGTAATTAATTTAATTCATTTTAAATTAATTATAAATGGTATGATTATAAATCATTGCTTATGGATGAATGATATTGATATTTCAATTGATGTTATGATCTGGCATGAATTATATATATGTGTCATGGATGCTTGATTTAAATATGACAATATTTTAATTATCTGTTTGGATGATAATATTGATTATCTGTGATTATTTGCTGTGATATTATGAACTATCCTTCTGTGTGTATGTTGATTATATTGAATTAAACTGTTAAGATTAAATAGACAACTTGGCCTTAAAAGACACGTTTTGGATTTCGATGAGACCGGGATCGGGTTTCCGCATTAGAAACATCCGAAAACCACATCGATTCCAAATTAACGATAGGTCGTGAATCTGAAGTGAAGATGAAGATTCTGAATGCAAGGGTTATCGTCGTTAACTCTGAGGGTGATTCCAAAATGAGTGTAACGAGATAATACCTGGTTTCGTTCGAACCCGGAACGAACTTGTATGGATTGAATGCTTTCAACACATCGTCAGGCGGGCGATGAGCATTCTAAGAAAATATGTTCTTTAAAAGGTAATCGCAGCCTCAAGCCTCATCAACCGGGAATGGCTAAAACAGGGGAGGTGCAGCAAGGTTAGGTGGGTCATGCCCAAGCAGGACAAGGATATTCCCCTGTCTAGATGTCCCTTTATTTTTCGGCTGTGTGGGCGGTTGATTGCAACAACTGCCGGGGTTTATCTTGTTCGGGACTGTTCAGTAAGGAATGGTTCCGGCCTTGTGTTGCAGGGGATGAAGGGAGTAATCCTCGGTACGGTGATCTAGGCCCCGTACTGTGACGGGCGGTACCCCAGTAGCCCTGCCATTGTATGGAATCCACAATCCAATAAGTGCCCACGGTTTTGATTGTATTACCCACTTTTGTGGCTAGTAGCTGGAATTTAATCATGTAACAATTTTGGCTATTTTCTATTTACTTGAAAACCCTAGACCTATTATAATATCACAGAATTTCCTATCAAATGTTTTGGTTAGCGTAAGGTAAAAACTTTTCCATGTTTATGTGTGGGAAGTCTTACGTGATACCTTTTTGATTTCAAAAGATTTTCAAAGTTAAGCAACTTTAACCTGTTACTCATACCAGACCCATGTCTGACCCGAAGTTTATTTTTGTTTTTCATAAACTCTCGGGTACCCAAATTTTTACGGGTAGCCAAGGGATTCAGGTTTAGCTTTGACGAATTCTGAAGGAGCAATGGAGCAGGAGGCTTCAGCGCTGTAGATATTTGTATGGTTCCGCTGTGTGGTATCTCTGTGATGTATTGTGTATTGTATTGAGTTGTGTTAACTAGACAGGTGTTTATAACTGTCTAGTATATGATGTATTATCTGTATAACTCTGATTTATGTTGTATAATAATAAATATTTATGTGATTATTATATTTTATTCGTTCCGCTGTGAGATTCTGGTGTTGTTGTTCTTTCTTCTCTATCTTTTCTATTTTCTCACCCCTTTCTTTCTTAAAGACGGAACGTCTTCCTGGGCGTAGGAGGGCGGGTCGTCACAGTTGGTATCAGAGCGCTAGGTTGAGTGAATACCTAGGCTCTTGAGTGATTTCTTTCTTGAGAGAGCGTATTTGTATTTTTATATTATATATATTTATTTATTTATTTCTACCTATTGTTGGGCTACCTGTTCGGGTTTTCCAATGAATTATAAAGGTAGACTGGGTAGTGGTGTGTGTAACACGACTGCCAATGGTTGGAAGTGTATTTGTCGAGACTGTAGACCTATTACCGTCTCGAGTAGACTTTCGATGGTGTAAGGATTTCAGTGTTCTCTGAAGGAAACCTGTTAAGGTTCGGAGTTCATTTTGAAGTGTAAGTTTGGATGAGCTAGAATTTGGATTTGTCGGTTGGGCAGAAGCAAGTCATGATATCTTGATACATCAAGGTGATAGTAGCTGTGTGATGAGACACAGTGACTATGGACGTCTCCGAAGATGTTTCTTTGAGACAAGTTAATGAAGTGTATATGTTCGATGTTGTCGCTGTGTTCAGTTGGGTGTTCCTGTTTGCTTTGGAGTCCGAGTTTCTCGAAGAGCCTTGGATTAGGAATTCTTTGGCATCTGAGTCAGCAGTGGCAGCTCGGAGTGTTCTAGGTGCTGTCAAGGAAGTCTTCTGGTCTGGCAGTTTTTCTGGAAGTAAATTCTGAAGCAGCAGAGTAGCTCCATCTTTCTTCGATGGATTGGCCATATAAGCGTAAGCTGTTATGTTTGGTAATGAGAGAGCAGTATTTTGGAATTAGGCTGGATGGATCGCAAAAGTGACTTGCGATAATTTGAGTGTTCTTTTGTGTTTCAGAGACATTTTCTGGATGTCTTCAAGGAGTCAAAGGTTTTGCTAACATTTGGAGATTGAGTTTGGTATCAACTGGATTCCAGAAGTAATACCGATGGTTCAGCTTAGTAATAGGATGGTTTTTGAGTTTGGTAAAGTAGCTCAGGCTTTGGAGAAACTTCAGAGTTTTCTTTTAGATATGTGAACTTTATTTTTGGAATGTGTTGTCCAGTTTGTGCTTGAGTTCATCATCAGCATTTTCATCTGCTCAATCAGAGTTGCGCAGTGAAAGCATGGTGGCAGCTATTTCTAAATGGTAGCAACTGGAAGTTGTAGTGTTTGGATTGGAAGATTTTCTATTGGAAATTTTTCAAGATCTTAAGCCAGAATGGAGTGCATCTGTTTTATCTCTTCTAGATAAGAAGAGTGAGATCAGTCTTCTGATTTTGGTATAGAGTTTGTGTTCTGAGTTTTGGTCGATCGTGGGAAGATCATTTTGTTGGATTGTCTTTGGTTCAACAAGAGTAAGCTGATCAGGGAGATGTAGGCAGCACAGGATCGTCTGTAGAGTTTTGTGGATAAGAGGGGGAGATTTGATTTTGAATAAGTGTTTGGTTTTCAGAATTGAATTGTCAGTTTGGATAACTGGGATTCGTTGTGTTTCACGTATCTATGAGGGAGTACGTGTAAGATCTATCTCTGGTTGTAGAACCAGCAGTACAGGGAGTTTTGGTTGTTGTTTCAGACTTGTCTGTAGTCTGATACCACGTCTTGTTTTGAAGATCTAGATGAGTGGGAGTTCTGTAGTTTAGTAGTATTGTCGTTTGGATTCTGTAGAGCGAGTATTCCAGTATTATACCTGGGAAACTCTAGATAGATCTATCCTGATTTTGTCTGGATAATTAGATTTGGTTGTTTGGATGAATTGATTGCTTTGTTTGATAGCATACAATTGATATATGCTGGTGTTTTTAAAATAAAATTAATTTTAAATTGATTATTAAATTACCTTTGTTTTAAATTTCGAGGACGAAATTCTTTTAAGAGGGGAGGAATGTGACATCCCGGAAATTTGGGGCAATATCAATTTAATAATCTGCATTAAAATTAAATTGATTTGATAATATTTGTTAATAATATTGATAATCTTCTTTTAAACAAATATTTAACTGACAATTTATCTTTTAAAAGCTAATTTAATTTGTTCTCTATTTATAATGTATATATATATATATATATTTGTATATATATTGTAAATAGTAAGCTTTGTTTTAATTTAACAAGTAAAACATATTTTCTTATTTTAATTTTTTTGGGAAATTATAATTTGGAAATTTGATACTAAATAACAATTTGGCTTTAAAATATACTCAAGATAAAGTTAGGATTTGTTTAAACAATTTTAACTTAATTTTGAATTTAACAAAGGTTGTTTTGTTCTTGTTTTAAATATAGATTGATAAAGTAAGTAATTTATTTATATAGTGATAATTTCTTTTATAAATTATTTTAATTTAATAATATGTTATATTTAACAATATTAACAATGTAATGTTTTACAAATGGTTTTTAAATAGAAATTGTTACATATGTTTTGGAAGAAGCTATGATTTGTAAATTAAAAATAAAATAAAATAAATCTTATAAATATTAACATAAGTATGAAATAAACAATAAGTAAATAAAGTAATAAAACAAATAAGTAAAGCAAAATAAATAAAAGCATAAAGTACTCAAAAGCATATAGGTAATAAAATGAAATATGCAGGCTATAATAAAACAAATGCAAAGCAAGTAAATTTACAAAGTAATACAACAACAAAAGTATGCAGGCAAGAACATATAATACAAAGCATGTAATCATGTCTGTACAAATAATTATGTTAGCCACTAAACAAAATAAAATAAAATGCAAAGAAAGTGTAAAACAAAGGCATTGCAAAATAAAATATGCAGTCTAAATAACAAAGCAAAGTAAAAATAGCTAAGAACTAAGTAAGAATAAAACATGCAGGCTGAGTTGTTTTGCTGTCCATACCTTTTCTTTTTCTTGCCTGCAAAGTAAGATATCTAAGCATAAAATTGAGGTTAGTTGAGACACAAAGTACCTTTGTATTTAATATTAGCACACCATTAGTCAATTCGAATTGTATAAAAATCAATTCAGCCTCCAAGAAAGAAATATCTTGCCTGATACAAACAAAAATATAAATAGTGTACCAACATTTGCAATACCCAGATATCACCTCCCCTTGTAAACTTATTTATATACATGCCTTCTTACTTTTTCGTTCAAGCATAGCAAACCAGTAGAAATATTTGCAAGCTTTCTTTCTTTTTTTTTTCCTTGTACAAACTGAAGCATTACAACAATAAAGGCAAAATGAATCAAAGTGTCACGACCCGTTTTCCCGTACCCTTTGAATCGACAATAAACCACACATGTCCAACTCAAATTGTACGAAAATACGGAACATGAAGGGTGATAAAGAAAAATAGACAGAACAGAATCTCACACGAATGGAATAACATATATTACTTCAATAAAAATATTTACAGCGGAAAATTTTGAAATACAATATCAGAGTCTAACCTAGATTCAGCTTGGACAGTTATAGAACCTGCCCTTACAATTGCTGACAAACATCAAACAAAATACACTAAGCAAAGGCGATGAAAGAATATCTTCATGCGTCCATGAATATCTCCAGCTCTCCCCTGGAAACTCCAACCGTCTTCGACTATCCTGAAACTACTCGGATCTGACCCAAGTATTGAAAATACCCGGATCAGGCTTGATAAACCAGCGTGAGAAAAACTCAATAATAAATGACAGTGTCATATATCAGCCTTTGGATAAAATCCTTTGAAATAAATAGTATCTCATAAGACCACGTCCACACATAAACACGAACGGGTTTTTACCTTATGATAACTAAAACACTTTTATATCAAAACCTTTGATATTATTTCTAATGACATCTCTTTGAAAACATTTGCAAATAAACTTATCAATCTTATCCGAAATGGTTACCCATATAGCATTTCGAGGCTATTCATTACGCCAATACAAACAAAACCGTAGGTTCTTATTGGAGAATGGATTTCCATACAAATGACCAGGCGCAGGATCTACCTTCCGAAATGGGTACACCTCTAGATGGATGTCCCGAGGCACAGAACATCTGCCCTCTACCAACACAAGACCGGCCTACCTCTGTAACTAGATAGTACCGAATATGTCATCCCCCGGTCGTTGCCGACCTTTAACCGAGCGCTCGTTTTCCATACACCACATTAATTAACATCCCGACGTCATAGCGGGAAGAAATATATCTAGAAGGGGATGATCATACCCTAATGGGAATGACCCACATAGCCCTGCTGCATCTAATCCTGTTTCGGTCATTTCCGGTTTGATGAGGCTTAAGGCTACGATTACCTTTTCACAAAGCACATATCAAATCTTTGAATGCCACATTGCCATTTCCGTTAACTACTAATTGCCTTCCACAAAAATACAACCCTTGAGCTCGTATGTCTCAAGGAGGGTGTTAAGCTAGAGAAGTTGCCTTCTCCGCCACCACTGATGTACGTTTGTAAAAACCAATGTACGTAATCTTTAGAAATGCAACGTCAGACAAACGTCCATACAAGTTGTCCAGGAACAGGACAAACCGAAGGTACTTTCCTCGGCCATTACTAGGCGAGAAGCCCTTGCAATCCGCAAAATCTCCATCACGAGGAGACCACTGCTATATATAACTCTACAATGGGTGCGCACCCTGAGCAAATCAACAAGCAGTCCTCACGCTATGAAGATCCACGGTCTTCAATCACCATCTTCAACATGTCTTCACGTTCGAACGTACACATTGGTTCGAAGTGGTTTTCGGATAGGAATTAACCAAATCCGACTCCGGTTCCTTCGAAATCCAATCATCGATAAAAAGTGAATATGAGAATATATGATTTATTAAGTCTCTTTTCACTTTAATTCTCTTCGGATGATTTCGAAATTCTCTTTCTTTCAACTTAGGATAATTCTAAGTAATTCATTCTTTTGTTTTGGAAAATATCTCAGATTTCTTTACTTAATTCTTGATCCAAATTTCTTAACTTTTAACTTAAGGAAAACATTCCCTTTATAATATCACCTTCCAAAACATCCATTTAATTTAAAGGATTATTCACTGTCCAAAATCGCGAATATAATTCCTTTAACATTTAACTTATCAATTTAAATTGATTTCAGATTTACAAAACGATGTTTATAAATTCCATTTTTATATCTCACTTGTAAGTCAAAATCCAATACTCTTATTTACCAATTCATTCCTTTCAAATCTTAGCATTCCTAAAATTCATTATAAATTCTTTTCTAAACTTCACAGGTTCGTAGAAATCATTCATTTTGGAGATTGCTTAACTTTTGGGTAATACCAATCTTCTTTTATTTTGGAAAACTTAACAGAATCTTTTTATTTTGAGAGCATCCGGGCTTTCCTTTCGATCTGTTCCACCCCTCGCCTAAGAAAAGAAAACATAGGCCAGGTAAGTTCAGGGCACTGGTTGCTCCATCCCTAACCTTAGTTAAACACCTTGTTTTATCTTCCCAGATCTCACAGGCGGGACAAATGTACTAGTCGTTTCCGCATACTCAGATTTTCAACTTATTTTGGAATTGCTTATAAATATTCCAAATTATCTTTCAAAACGCTTAATTATCCTTTTTAAAACATTCACGATTATTCTTGGAAACGTCGTTACATTTAAACTCATATTCCAAAAGTTATAGAATTCACAGCATAAAAGTGCTGCGGAAAGTGCTATATAAGCCTATTTGATTAAAACAACTTTTAAACATTCGATAATTCATATTTTCCAATCCAAATCTCTTTTAAATCATTTAAATAGATTTATCAAATTTATTCCATATTTTTCCATAATTAAAAACATCCATTTAAACAGATTTCCTTTTATGGTCACTAAACTGCACTAGCGCGATTTTTCTAGAAAATTGATTTGGACATAATTCAAAATCTACTTATCGAAACTTTGATTTTCTTTCTTCATTTAGAAGATATGGATATAATAGTCCGGAATTTTCTTATCTCGAAGAATTCCGAGCAATATTCCACTCTACACATTCATTTGAACTTTTCAACGCGAAATCGCGAACTACCGTTGCGCGACGCGTCTAGTTTTAACTTATTTTTCAACATTTGAAATAATTTATTCAAATTGGATTTCAATACTTATAAAATGATTAGAAACCCTTTTAAATCAATATTTTCACCTTTTAAAGCTTTTAAAATATATTTTCACTCTTACCACATTAAAATATTATTATATTCCCATTATTTTAATATTAAACTTTAAATCCCAATTTTAACTCAATTTCAATTCTAATCTCAAATTAAACATATTTAAAACTTAGATTTCAAATCTAATTCCAATTTAAATTTCAATTTAATCTCAAACTAAACTTCACTTTTTCAAAATCGATTTTAATTTCAATTTCACTATTCATCTAACTTTCAATTTTCTAATTAGCTATTCTTTTCAAATCCGTTTCACTTCAAATTTCAAATTCTCTTTCATTATAACTTAAATTTCACTTCTAAATGAAAAGAGACTTGTTTTTCCACAATTTCTCATATTACTAAAATATGGTCTTTTAAACAAAAGTGATTACTAAATCAATAGGAATTTGATATCCAAATTATCATCACATCCATATAACAATCATATAACATCAACATTTTCAATATGGTAAATGTCATAATATTACTACGGATTATCCAACATATCCAAACAATCAACCAAACATACATATCATCAAATAGTGATTATCTAACATAACAATTTAGCATGATAATCAATATAATTTAAAAGCGATGAGAATTTCTCACCTTTACCCAAATGTTTAACTTCCTACCAACATTCATATCAACAACACTTCACTAAAACTTCAACTAATCAACTTTTACTCCATTTCATCGACCACTTCTTCCATAAGTTCGGCCTCCTCCTATTCTTCCTCTTTCTCCATCATTTCTTCACTTATTAGATGTTAAACCATGTTCTCATGGTATTCTAAGGTCTTTGACAAAGTTTGGTGGTGTTTGGAGTTGATTTAATATGGTTTTGAAAAAGTTAGTAAGCATTTTGGAAGAGAAGAAGAAGCCATTAAAGAGAGCTTCAAAGAGGAAGAAGAAGAAGAAGAAAGTGAAGAAGAAGGTAGAGAATGAAGTGTGAAAAATGAAAGGTATGGATGCATATTTATATTTGAGCTTTGGATGGCAAATGACTAAAATACCCTTCTTTACTTTTTGACTTTTTTATTTACTTTTCTACCCTTGATTTAACTCTTTAAGGACATGCATTAATGGTGAAATGATGGTAGGATGTAAGTTTGTACTTAATGAAATGATGTTTGCCTCTTTTTCTTAAACTTTTAAAATGTTAAAATAATATTTTGCTCCTTTTCCATGTAAAGTAGTAACATCTCATTAATGTGATTTGAATTTATAAAATGATTACTCTTTTTTTTTTTCTTAAACTTTGTGTAAAAAGGAAATAAGACTTTTGCTTGATTTGATTTGCATTAATGGTGGAAAGATGGTTTAGTAATGATATTGTTTTTATGTCAAATCATGTCCTTTTATTTTTTTATTTATGTAAACTATTTTCAAAAGTAAACTCCTTTTGTCTTTTAGTGCTAAATGTAAAGTGTTTAAATAGTTTGTAAACTTGTAATTTTAAGTTATAAAATGTATTAAGTTGCAACAACTTGTCGACAACTTGTTTTGGTTGAAAACGGTGTTTTCCGCCGACAAAGTTTACAGTCAAAATTTGACGTTTTTATTAAGCTATATATTGATGTAAACCAAACTTTAAAATGAACTTTTTACTTCTTTAAATAAATTAAAACATGTCTCTTTATATTAAAAAATCATATTTAATTAATATCAAAATCTCTAATTTTACCGCGTATGTAAAACTAACAAAATGCGACAAATTTTGGTTATTTTTGTAAAACGATTATTAACAAACTTTTAAATCTTTTAACATACTTTTATTATCTTTATAAGATTTATCCTTTTAGATTTTAAATCGTTCGAAATCTCTCATTTTCGAAGTAGCGAAAATACGGGTCGTTACACAAAGGAAAAATCTAGCAAACTACTTTCCAGTTTTAAAGTCCAGAACCTTTTCTTTTTCCTTTTCAAACTGAAGCAACTCAAGTTTAAGATAAAAAGCATTCAAATGCAAGGATTTTAGAAGCTAAAGGATTCAGTTTCAAACTGTTTTCAAAACTGGGTGCTCTGTCTTCATTACAGGTGAGTAACATCACATCTATATATGTTTAAGTATATTTATTTTGCTATATGTTCTTTCTGAAAATTTAGTTATTTGTGAGTAACTCCATTTATAAACCTGAGTATCTGGTTGTTTACTTCAGCATGAAATTTATTTGCATATTGTTGAATACTTGTGTGTTTTGCAATGATGTCTGAATATTAAAAACCTGTGAGTAACTTTTCTTTTAAAATACTTAAGTAAAAATTGCATGTTGATGCCTGTGATAAGTATGGCCTGTGTAAATATGGATGAGTAAGTTTGTGTATATATATATGGATATGGATGTGTGCATATCTGCTGATGTTTAAACCTCTCTGTTTCCATTTCAAACTAAGTATTCGAAGTAAAATACTTTATTTCATAAATCCAGACATTATTAATATTGAAAATTTAAACAGAATAGGTTAATTATATCATGAATTAAAGTTTTAACAATTTATTCATGTTAAAAGTATTTTGTATTGACCTTGAAAATCAAGAACAGCAGAGGAAACTCAATATAAGTTAAAAACCAAAACACTGTAAATCATCATTCAGGATTATAAATTGATTTCTTAACCAAAAACTAGATTTTTTAAAACTAAAATCAAGATTTTTAGTTTGGGTTTGATGATGTAAATCTGGGTTGAACTCAATTTGAGTTTTTGAGTAATTCTGGGAATCTCGAAGTTTTGGAGGGCTGTAACTTGCTGTGGTGGTGCATGAGTGTTTAAGGAGTTGGGGAAAAATGCTTGTTAGTGGAACAGATCAACATGGTGAGGAGGGTTAATCGAGTTTGTCAGTAACCCTAGTTTTGGGTGCGTTGAAGAAAGTGATCGGTGTGATCCCTATGGTGGATCGAGTGCTGTATAACTTCGGGAAAAGGTAGCGAGAACGTGGAGGAAGCCGTGGCCGAAGGTGGAGGAATTCCGGTGGTCTTGGTCGCGAGAACGGCAATGTTTCAGGTTCGAGGGGGATGCCTGTTTATGTTTCCAGGCTTTGTATTATGAACTCGATCTTCATTCGAGCGTGTGGGTGGCTTCAGAGGGGTCACGATCATGTCAGGTGAAGGTCGTTGGTGAGTGGGTGCCTGAGGGGATGGTCGGCATCAGTTGGGGCCACGGTGCACGTGCACCGTGCCATTGAGGTTGGGGTTGTGTTTTCTGTGTGCAGGTTTTGGTTAGGGAAGTACTCGAGTTTTACTCGGGTTGAATCACATTTTTACTCGAAGTTTTTGGGGTTGAGACTCGAAGCAAGGTGGGAGACTCGAATAAATAATTGTTACAGGTTCCAGAACCTGATCAATTTCCTGGAACTTAACTTTAAATTATAACAAAGTTGAACTAAGTTAAAATAAAAGTTAAGTATAAATTCAAGGTTAAATTCAGATTGCAAATTTGAATTTAAGTTTATTTTTAAATTCGAATTTGAAATGAAATAAAAGTTTAAAGTGTTTAAAGGTGGGTTTTCAGGTTCAAAAACCTGACAGGGTTTTCAAATTTTTAATTAGTTTAAGGTTTGAAAACAGGATTTAAACTGTGATTTAAATTCAAAAATTTAAAGTATAGATTCAAATGAACTTTTGAATCTTAAGGTTTTATAATGGATTTGGATTAGAAACATCAAGTTTTTAATTCAAGTTATTAAAAGAAAGTTTCCATCAAAGTTTTAAGTCAAAGATAAATTGATGGACTCAAGTTTACCTTGAATTCAAATCTGAAGATTTAAATCAGTTTTTAAATATGAATGTTTTAAAAAAAAAATAAGTTAAATAAATTGTTTAACTTGAATTTGCAAGTTAAAAATACAATGTAATTCAAAAGCTAATTTTTAACTAAAAGTTAAATAGTTTAATTTAAGGGCTTTCCTTGTATAAGTTCATATATAAGTAATAAATGTTAATCGCATTTATTTAAAAGATTATAAATTGAATTCAAATGTGGTAAATGTTTAAACAATAACCATTTTTGAATCTTAAATTCAAAATGGAATTTGAATTTGAACTTAAAATGTAATAATACACTTTAATATTAATGAAGTCATTAACAAAGAGGTGAATTATCTTAGAAATAATTAAAGTATTTAAATGATTAAATGAATAAGTTAATTAAGGAATAACTTATGTATTTAATTTATAAATTAATAGTTTAGATTAATTTATAATTAGGGATAAATTAAGAAGTGACTTAAGAAATGTTATTAGTTAAGGAAGATAATTAACTAAGGGTTATTAATTGATTAATTAATGTGATTAATTTTATTAATTAATTAGATTAATTAATTTAGATAATCTATTGTAATTTGTTAAATGTAATTACTTGATAAAAGTAATTAAGAAATTAATTACTTATTGTAATTAATTTTGATGATATGATTTAAGTAAGTTAATTAATTTATTTTAATTAATTTAAGCAAATCATTTGATGGTTTGAGATATGAAATTACTTGATGTAATTAATGGAGCAGGATTACTTAGGGAAGTAATTAGATGATAATTACCGAATGTAATTAATACAATATGATTTGTAGGTAAAGTAATTTGGGTAATTACTTTCGAAATTAATCAGGGGATTAATTCTGGAGATAATTAATTATGGGATAATTAATTTATTAAATAAGTAATTAAGGGTAGTTAATTACTGGATTGTTATTAATCAAAGGTGATTAATAATTGTGTTTAATTAAAGATTAATTACTTAATGTAATTAATCTGAATAAAGTTATTAATTTTAAAAATAATTAGAAATCATTAATTAATGTAATTAATGATGAAATTAAGAATTGGTTAATTAAGAAATAATGAAGTGATTAATTAATGTAATTGATTAAGGATAAATATAATTGATTAATAAATGAAGGAATTAAATGTTAATTACTATGAATAATTTAGGATAATTAACTGTAAAATTAATTAAAGACTAATTACATAATGTAATTAGAGAATGATTAATCAATGGTGTTTAATCAAGATGAATACTTAGTGGATGATTAATTAATTAGATTTATCATTAATTAATGATTGTATAAGCAGGATTTATAAATGAAGTAATTAATTTAATTTACTTTAAGTTAATTAGAGATAGAAGTAATTAATTTAATTCATTTTAAATTAATTATAAATGGTATGATTATAAATCATTGCTTATGGATGAATGATATTGATATTTCAATTGATGTTATGATCTGGCATGAATTATATATATGTGTCATGGATGCTTGATTTAAATATGACAATATTTTAATTATCTGTTTGGATGATAATATTGATTATCTGTTTATGAGATTATCTGTGATTATTTGCTGTGATATTATGAACTATCCTTCTGTGTGTATGTTGATTATATTGAATTAAACTGTTAAGATTAAATAGACAACTTGGCCTTAAAAGACACGTTTTGGATTTCGATGAGACCGGGATCGGGTTTCCGCATTAGGAACATCCGAAAACCACATCGATTCCAAATTAACGATAGGTCGTGAATCTGAAGTGAAGATGAAGATTCTGAATGCAAGGGTTATCGTCGTTAACTTTGAGGGTGATTCCAAAATGAGTGTAACGAGATAATGCCTGGTTTCGTTCGAACCCGGAACGAACTTGTATGGATTGAATGCTTTCAACACATCGTCAGGCGGGCGATGAGCATTCTAAGAAAATATGTTCTTTAAAAGGTAATCGCAGCCTCAAGCCTCATCAACCGGGAATGGCTAAAACAGGGGAGGTGCAGCAAGGTTAGGTGGGTCATGCCCAAGCAGGACAAGGATATTCCCCTGTCTAGATGTCCCTTTATTTTTCGGCTGTGTGGGCGGTTGATTGCAACAACTGCCGGGGTTTATCTTGTTCGGGACTGTTCAGTAAGGAATGGTTCCGGCCTTGTGTTGCAGGGGATGAAGGGAGTAATCCTCGGTACGGTGATCTAGGCCCCGTATTGTGACGGGCGGTACCCCAGTAGCCCTGCCATTGTATGGAATCCACAATCCAATAAGTGCCCACGGTTTTGATTGTATTACCCACTTTTGTGGCTAGTAGCTGGAATTTAATCATGTAACAATTTTGGCTATTTTCTATTTACTTGAAAACCCTAGACCTATTATAATATCACAGAATTTCCTATCAAATGTTTTGGTTAGCGTAAGGTAAAAACTTTTCCATGTTTATGTGTGGGAAGTCTTACGTGATACCTTTTTGATTTCAAAAGATTTTCAAAGTTAAGCAACTTTAACCTGTTACTCATACCAGACCCATGTCTGACCCGAAGTTTATTTTTGTTTTTCATAAACTCTCGGGTACCCAAATTTTTACGGGTAGCCAAGGGATTCAGGTTTAGCTTTGACGAATTCTGAAGGAGCAATGGAGCAGGAGGCTTCAGCGCTGTAGATATTTGTATGGTTCCGCTGTGTGGTATCTCTGTGATGTATTGTGTATTGTATTGAGTTGTGTTAACTAGACAGGTGTTTATAACTGTCTAGTATATGATGTATTATCTGTATAACTCTGATTTATGTTGTATAATAATAAATATTTATGTGATTATTATATTTTATTCGTTCCGCTGTGAGATTCTGGTGTTGTTGTTCTTTCTTCTCTATCTTTTCTATTTTCTCACCCCTTTCTTTCTTAAAGACGGAACGTCTTCCTGGGCGTAAGAGGGCGGGTCGTCACAGAATTCAAGACATCAGGTACTAATGGGGTGGTTACTTAATATTTTAGGCGTAAGTTGTCTTAGACATTATGATGTGTATCCAATGTTGTTCATAGAATAACGGATGTTAATAAGGATGTTGCTTAATTCTTTCAGGATAGTATGGGCTCAAGACCTTAGGCATTATGAGGTACACTCAGCAGGGCATGTTGGTCATCGAGATCGTATATTTAGGGTTCACGTTGGAGATTTTCTACTAAGTGTATTATTTGGTGGTTCATCATTATGGATAATTACTTAATGCAAGGTTAGGTACACTAGGGATTGTTGCACCTTAGTGGGTAGATTGACTAGTTCCATATACATAATCAAGGAACACAAATGAACACCCTAAGTCGTGTAGATTATAATGAGAATTTAGATAATCATAAACACCGTACACTAGTGATATAAGTCATTCACCGTACTTTGTTTGATTCCCTCGTTCTCTCCCCACTTTATATCTATTACGGGAGCATAGGGCAGGAGGTGAGATGATTTTGAAAAGGTGCATGGAGATGGTGACATGATGCATGGAGATTTATCAATTTATAGCCATTCTTCTATGTACTTATTTTATTTATTGGACAGGCCTTTACTATGTTGTTATTTAGAGATTCTATTTTTTCAGTTATTGTATGCACCATGGTTATCTTAAGACTATAATACTTTGGATTATTTTTAGCACAAATATTTTATTTCCTTCTATTGTGAGATTTGAAAGTGTATAAATGTTAGATATCTTATTGTATTTATATCATGTAAAATATAAAAACCTAATGATTCATACTTCTTTATGTGATGCGATTTCAAACGCCATTTTTTGGCTTTGGATCGATGTGCCTGCAGGTGCATATTATCACACTTGGTACCATAGCCTAGGTTAAGGATTCATTATGGATAGGCACATACTGAGAGAACGTACTTGTATACTTTTTAAAATTATTACATGTCTATATATATATGTCGATGTAATACAAACATACCCTTATATTCCTTTAATCCTAAATACTATCTGGGGAAAGTTGCTAATAATTCCTTATCATAGATAAATGAGATGGGCAATCAAATTGGAAGTGGTTCTATTGAAGTAGTTGATATTCCAAGCATGAACATCTCGATATGGTTCTGTTGGTATCTTCAAGCAAGAGGCTACACTGAACTTACCCAATAGAGGACCCATAGCACAAGCACAATATGTAGCCCTGGCTTCTTCGATGGCTTTGGACCTCCCAAGCTATGTCAAAATTACTAAATTCTAGGTGGAATGAATTATTTTGGTATTGAATCATTTGTTGAGACGTAGGCTTGGATGAGAAACTTGATTGGATATTTGATATGATGGGTATAAAGGATATGATGAAGTGGCAGTTAGCTTCATGGCACTTGCAATGAGATGCCTTGAACTGGTGAAATATTGTTACCGTGAGATGGATGAGGTTGGAATTATTTGGACTAATTTTAAAAGGAATTTTAGGACTAAGTTTATTTCAAAGGTTGAATGGGGAGTGGAGATAGAAAAGTTAATCCATTTAGAGAAAGGGGATGGTATAGTTAAGAAGTATGTCAATGAGTTTAATCAACCAGTAAAGTATGGCCTAAACCTCATCAACATACTAGTGAAAATGGCAACAAAGTTAGCTAAAGGACTGAATCCATTTGTAAGGAAATTGCTTTACGTCATGTACCCGTGGGAGCTACCCTTGAGAGCCTAGTTGAGATGGCACTGCTAAACTTAATTACTTAGGAAAGACCTAAAAAGATAAAAAGGAATCCAATTCAGCAAAATCAATTCAAGGATGGAATGAGGGCATAAGGAAAGATAAAAAAAATAGGGAGTCAGATGTAGGAGGTGCAACAACAAGGAGGCATATGGCAAGAGATTGCAGAGCGAATCTTTTGAAGATCAAATACAATAAATGCAACTAGTTTGGGCACATGAGGAGGGAGTTCTAATCCACCTAAGATCACTACCCAGGTAGTTCCATCTTATGCAGTTGATGTTATTCCTAACTCGAGCGCAGCTCCAGCTATGAAAAAAGGAAAGAAAGTCATTATAGAAGGTATGTTGTTTCTCTCTTTGATTTATCTATTTGCACTTTATTTGACACTTGAGCATTACACTCACTTAATGACAAGTATAGTCATTGACCCTATTATAATTTCAAACCCTGTTAGAGGATCGATCGATCCATCCATGATTTGTAAGGGTTTGAAATAATATATTTTGGGAATCGAATTTGATTGTGATGCTTTCCTTTTTGGATTTTCTAGGTTTGATTTGATTCTAGGGATGTACTAGATGACTATGTATGTATTAATACTAAATCATGATATGAAGGTTGTCTTTTTGGGTACTTATGGTAGGCCCAACCATGAGGTTTACTATGATCCTAAAAGTTATGTTATATGGAGTTTCCTACATTCCATTGACCTATCACATGATGAGTTGGCTTTCATTCCTATAAATCATGACTTCCTAGGTGTTTTTACCGAATTTTCTATTCTTTTTCCTCTTCGGGAGATCAAATTTATGCAGATAAGCATGTTAGACGTATTGTCTTACTCCTTAGGCATATGGTTCTTAGGGAAAGGCAGGAGCTAAATAAACAAGTGATTGAGTTATTGGAGAAAGTTTTTATTCAAAGAAGTAATTTGGAATGGGGTGCACCTATAGTCTTTGCTACTAAAGCAGATGGTTCTTTGTGCCTTTGTATCGATTATCATTACCTGAATAAGTAGACAAAGTAGAATCATTTATCCACTACCTTGAATAGATGGGCTCATTGACCAGTTAATTGGAGCAAAGGTATTCTCCCACCTTCACTTGACTAGCAGATTTCTTAAGTTACGTGTAGCCAATGACAGTATTCAGAAAATCGCTTTTTGTACACTCGACAAACTTTATTGGTAGTTAGTCATGTCATTTATACTGGCCAATGCACTAGCATATTTCGTAGAGCTTATGAGTCAAATCTTTAAAGGATTTATTAAATAAGTTCATGGTGGTATTTTTTCAATGACATACTTGTCTATTCCAAAAGAAAGGAAGGGGACAAGTTGCATTTAGGAGAAGTGCTTAATACTCTCCATAGGCATAAGCTAAAGGAATTTTTTCCAAATGTCACTTTCGGCACAAGGAGGTTCTCTTTCTAAGGCATGTTGTTTTCGAATATGGACAACCAGTCAATTTTAGTAAAGTTGGTGCAGTATATGATTGGCACATATCAAAAAAAATACTATGGAGGCGAGAAGTTTTCTTGGTTTGGTTGGCTCTTATAGAAAGTTCATGAAGGATTATGAAAAAAAATTCCACATCATTGACACGCCTTACCCAGAAGAATTTACTTTTTCACATGGAACTCATTGTGCAAGCACATTTTGATTAAGCTAAAAGAGTTATTAGCTAGTGCACCTATTTCGGTACTCCTTGGTTCAAAAGCATTTGCAATATATACTAATATCAGTGATGCAAGATCGGGCATTGTTTTTATGAAGGAGGGTAAAAATGTTTGTTACGCTAGTTGACATTTGAAAGTACATGAGAGAATCCAACCCATTATCTTAAGTATTTATCTATTTTTTGCCCTCCAATCTTGCAGGCATTATCTTTTGGCGAGGGGAAGGGACTGATTGAGTTATTCATCAATCATAAAACTCTAAAATATTTGTTCTTCCAAAAGGATTTGAATTTGAGGCAATGGAGATGAATGAAAATTTTGGAGTCGCATGATTTCAGTATCTCATATACTCCATGCAAAGGCAATGTTGTAGCTGATGCCTTTTGTAGAAAGCATGCAATGCTATGAACTATGTTTGTGAAGTGAAAGCACTTGGAGTTCATTTCTACATTTGATTTCCTACCTTCATCGTACCTTATACTGGGGTTATTGCAGCTTTGGATGTTCATCGTTCATTGGTGGACCGTATTGCTTCAGGTTGGAAGTAAGCACAGAGTTATTTGGTACATTTGAACACTAAGCAAAGGAGAACATTCAAGCCATTTGGCCGGTTATTCCATTGGTTCAAGAGGGTGAGATGGTAGATTATGTGTTCCTTTTATTAAGGAGTTAGTAGATATAGTAAAAGGAGATTCCTGTCGTTATAGGACGTCTATTCATCCTAATGGTGATAGAATGTGTCATGATATGAAGAGATTGTTTTATTAGCCAAGCATGAAAAGACATGTAAGGGATATTTTTCTAAGTGTGTGATTTCTCAAAGTGGAAAGGCGGAGTAGAAGAAGCCTGGTGGATCATTACAGCCATTGGATATTCTATAATGGAAACAGGAGGGCATCTCTATGGATTTTTATAATGGACAAACTAGACGTAGAATGAGGAATGAGAGTAATTGGGTAATAGTCGATCGATTGACAAAATCCATTGATTTTATTCCAATTAGAGTACAAGGATAGTTGCATCTTTGACAACCTTATATGTGAGGGATATAGTTCGTTTGCATGAAGTTCCTTCCAGTATTATTAGTGATCTAGATTCGCTTGTCACAAATGAGTTTTGCAGGGTCTTCGTACTGAACTAAATATGAGTACCGTGCATCATCCATTGTCAAACGAACAGATAGAGGGGGCGAATCAAGTATTAGAAGATTTTTTGTGGATGTGTATCTTGAACTTTGGAGGTTCTTAAGAGGATCACTTGCCGTTAGTAGAGTTTGCATATAATAACAACTATTAGGCAAACATTGTGATGGCACCATTCAAGGCATTGTATAGAAGGCCATATAGATCTTTGTCTTATTGGTCAAAAAATACAAATAGAATCATTCTTGGACCAGACATGATTGGAGGAAAAAACAGATTTGATCCATAAGAGGATGAAGACTGCACAGGACATATAAATATCAAATTCTGACAGGAGATGCATGGAGTTGGAATGTGTGCTGGGCGAAAATATCATTATGAAGAACTTGCCACTTAGACATGTTATGAGATTTGACAGTTTGGGAAATTTGGTACCGAGGTTTGTAGGGTCTTTTTCGATTTTGGAAAAAATAAGGAATGTAGCATATGAAGTGGAGCATCCTGAAAAGTTGACAGGGATTCACAATGTCTTTCATGTTTTACATTTGTAGAAGTGTTTATGGTTCAGCTATAGTGGTTGAGCCGAGTCATTTAAATGGAGTTTAAGTAGATAGAGTCACTTTTTCACTATGCACCAACTTTTTTTATTAAGCATGAGACAAGTGACTCTGCAATCAAGTAATTAAGCTAATTAAAGTCCAATGGAGAGATGATCCAATTGAGAGTACTTGGAGCCCAAGGAGAAAATATGAGCTACCCATCCATGGCCCTTTTCGGTTAAGTTTCCATTTTAGTTAGTATGATTGCTAGAATGCACAGTATTTAGCTTAGTATATTCCATTTATATGTTTGTATAGATGCTAGGAATGGATGTGAACGCATCATTATGACATGTTTTGTATGATAATTGTTACTCAATGTATATTATTAGTGAATTGCACATATGGGCTTATATGTTCATGTTGGCCAATAACACATATCGCCTTGTATAATTTATTATATCAGTTTATATGTATAATGATTTATTCATTTTTTTGCATGTGTATTAAATGGTTTTTCACCCATATAAAATTGCAAGGATATAGGACTTTACATAAATTTTGGATACATGCCATAAACATTTACATTTTTGGAGATCGACTAGTTCAGAAGACTGCATAATCTTGTGTTATCTATATGTTCATATGCATTCCATACTTACATGTATATACTACACTAGAAATTTTGAAATTATGGACAATGTTTTAAAGTGGTTGATGGTTGAGTAGATTGTTATAAATATTGATATGAGTGGGTTGCATTTTTCCATCTTTGGAGATTTTGGGGATGAAATCCTTTTAGCAGAGAAGAATGTAACACCCTGGGAATTTTAATAATTAAAACATTAATAAGGTTAAAAATGTAATTTTACATAAAAAGGAATAATAATAATTTTTTTACAAACTTTGGAATTAGGCCTCGAGACCTATTCCATTGCGTTTGGAATGCCGTTTAAAGTCAGCAAACATATATAACCTATTGAGTTTGATAAAACGACTCAGAATTAAGGAGAACTAGACCCAATAGTATTTCCGTAGATAATGATTTCGGGATCTAGCCCGATAAACCTAATTTTTAACTTTAAATACAAAGATAACCCTCTTCCTCTTCGTTCCAAAACCTAGCCATCACCTCTCTCATTCTTCATACTCTCTTTTTCTCTTTCTCCATCCTCAAACAAATCAAATCTAAATTCAAATAAATGAAAGAAAAAGAGAAGAGGGATAGATAATTTAAACTTGAAAATAAAGGGAAAAAGCAATCAAACACAAAAGCAAGCTAGGAGGAGTAAGATAAGCGCTAAATCGCATCGAATTGAAAGGTAAATCTCTTCAAAAAGCATTATAAGTGAATGGATTTATTACGATGTGTCATGATGTAAGCAAGCAGCTGGATTTCTTTTACATATCCATTTAAAATTGAAAATATGATTTTTAATCTGAGTCAATGATTTTCAATTGATAATTCTTATGAATTGTACAAATTTGGAAAACACTAAGAAAAGATTTAAACACTATAATTGTTGGAACTTAGAAGGGAAGGGTGAATTAAATTGAAACTTTTGCAATTCTATAGATCTAGTTCTTTTATGATAAGCTGGATCGATTTTGATGAATAAAATGGTACTTAAATACAACCTTTAGAATTTACCTAGAATTGATTCTAAGGACCTTGAAACATGAATAGATTATTGACATAAATATGGGTAGGTAATTTGTTGAAATGTTATATACTATCGTTGAGATAAACTAGTTGAAGTTGTGTATAAATAAAAATAGAAATGTACCCAAAACAATGTTAGAAATAAACCCTAACATCTATACCTGGATCCGTAAAGATGATGAATAAAACAAGTAAGATAAAAGACTTAGAAAAATCAATTCAAATATTTGAATTAATGTAATGATCCGCCATTCATTCCACAGAATGATGCATCATTATTAAGAAAGAAAGAGATAGAAAATAGAAAAGATAAAGAAGAAAGAAAGAAACAACATCACAATCTCAACAGCGGAAAGAATAAATTATATCAATCACATAAGATATTACATAGTATACAACATCTATCAGAGTTACTCAGATTATACATCACATATTAGACAGTTATAAACACCTGTCTAGTTATTACAACAGAAGATACAACTCAACAAACGACTCAGAAATACCAACACAGCGGAACACAATATATCTACAAATGCTGAAGCCTTGTGCTCCATTTTCTCCTCCAGAGTTCGTCAAAGCTAACCTGAATCCCTTGGCTACTCGTATAAATTTGAGTACCCAAGAGTTAAAGAAAACAGAAGATAAACTTCGAGTCAGACATGGGTCTGGTGTGAGTAACAGGTTGAAGTTTCTTAACTTTAGAAAAACCTTTGAAAACAAAGGTATCACGTAAGACTCACCACACATAAACATGGGTAAGTTTTTACCTTACGCTAACCAAAACATTTGCTAGGAAATCCAGTGATATTATAATAGTGTCTAGGATTTTCAAGTAAAATACAGAAATAGCTGGAATGCTTACATCTCACGTTCCAACATAGTTGGGCACAACTAAAACGTACGGCACTTATTGGAGCTTGAATTCCATACAATAGCAGGGCTACTGGGGTACCGCCCGTCACAGTACGAGGCCTAGATCACCGTACCGAGGATTACTCCTAATCCCCTGCAATACAAGGCCGAAACCATCCCTCACTGGATAGTCCCGAACAAGACAACCCTGCAGTTGGCCGTGAACCAACCGCCCACACAGCCGAATAAAAAGGGACTTCTAGACAGGGGAAAATCTTATCCTACTTGAGCGCGACCCACTTAGCCTTGCTGCACCTCCCCTGTTTTAGCCATTCCCGATTGATGAGGCTTGGCTATGATTACCTTTAGAGAACATATCTTTTAGAATGCTCATCGTCCACCTGACGATGTTGTGAAAGCATTCAATCCATACAAGTTTGTTTCGGGTTCGAACGAAACCGAAGGCATTGTCTCGTTACACTCGTTTTGGAATCACCGATAGAGTTAACGACAATAACCCTTGCACTCTGAATCTTCATCTTCACTTGAGATTCATGACCTATCGTTAATTTGGATCGATGTGGTTTTCAGATATCCAAATCTGGAAACCCGATCCCAGTCTCATCGAAATCCAAAACGTATCTTTTAGGTTCAAGTTGTTTAAAGTTAAAACAACTCAATTCTATTATTTATATTCACACAGATAGATAATTCACAATATCACAATTGATAATTCACATTATCATCACAAATTGATAATTCACATTATCATCACAAATAGATAATTCACATTATCATCACACTTCAACCAAACATCCATATCACACAGGAACACTTATCTCGTATCTGAGATCTCAAACCATTCAAGGCAGTCAATATCATCCATCCATGCATAAGCAATGGTCTATACCATTTCTAAATAATTTAAAGTGAATTAAATTAATTACTTCCTCTCTAATTAATTTAAAATAAATTAAATTAATTACTTCATTCTATAAATCCTGCTTACTTAACCATTAATTAATTACAAATTGATTAATTAATCACCATCTAATCATTCATCTTAATTAATCATCCTTGATTAATTATTCTTTAATTACATTCAAGTTATTAGCCTTTAATTAATTACATATATTAATTATTCTTAACCAAATACTGTAATTAACCTTTAATTACTTCAATAATTAATTAATTATAATTAATTACATTAATCCTTAATTAATTATAATTAGTTTATCACTCTGTAATCACTTATCATTGATTAATTAATCTTAATTAATCAACCCTTAATTACATCATTAATTATGTTAACTAATGATCCCTAATTACTTCTTTAGTCATTAATTACTCTATTTAAATTAATTACATTAAGTAATTAATCTTTAATTGAACCACATTTATTAATCACTCTTGGTTAATCACATTCAATAATTAACTACCCTTAATTACTTCATTAAATAAATTAATTACTCCTTAATTAATTATCTTAATTAATCCCTTGATTCATTAACAAAGTAACTAAACTAAATTATTTCCATTAACAAATCACCATTTAATTAATTACATCCAGTAATTATCCATTAATTATTTCACTAAGTTATCAAATCATCATTTGATTATTTTAAATTAATTAAATTTAATTAATTAACTTAAACAAATCAAATTTATTTAATTAATTACCTTGAGTAATTAATTCTTTTAATTACTTTCATTAAGTAATTATACTTAAACAATTCCACAAATGATTATCCTTAATTAATTAATCTAATTAACTACCTTATTTAATTACATTATTTAATCATTTAATAATCTCAAGTTAATGACCTTCATTAACTATTAACAATTCTTTAATTACTTATTTTAAGTAATTAAACTTATATTAATCATTATTAATTACAAATTAATTAATCTTTAATAACCATTTAATTGATCACTAATTATTTAATTAATTAAGTGCTTAACTGTAACTTAATTAATCTTAATTATTTGATTAATTAATTTCTAATCATTATTTAACAAATCTTATTTATCTAATTAATTGATACTTAATTTCAAATTAATTAATCTCTAATTATAAATTAATCTAAATCATTAATTAATTAATTAAATTAAGTACTCCTTTGTTTCCTTTTTAAATTAATTATTCATTAAAACCTTAATTATCTTTCGGATAAATCATTTCCTTTATTAATGACTTAATTATTATTAACATGTGTTTTTGAAACAATTTACACTTTTAAATCTACTTTTAAATTCCATTTTTGTTTAAGATTTAAAAATAATTCAACTTATCAAAATTTAAAACAATTTACAAACCTCTTAAACAAAAGTAAAAACATTTTATCACTTATAAAAGAAACTTATATAAGAAAGTTTTAAACTAATTTACTTAATTACATTTTAAAATCAAGCTTTTAAAATCACTTAATCATTTAACTTGCATATTAAGTTAAATAAATTTATATATAACCTCCCATTTAATATTAAAGAAAACCTTTATAATGAATTTTATATAAATAAAGTTTTAAAAATTTTATTTAAAAAAAACCTTTTTTATTTACAAATATACTTTAAACATTAAACTTGTTTAAACAATTTAATTTTTTTTAAACTCTTATTTATTTTAAAACTAGGATACAAAAGTTAATTTGAATCCGTACTTTAAAACTTGATTTAAAACTATGTTTAAAACTTGCTTTTAATTTTTAAAATTCATTTTAAATTTTAAAAAACTCTGTCAGGTTTAAAACCTGAAACCACCCAAGTGACTCGAGACCACCCTCAAAAGCTTCAAATCAAACATCCCAAAACTTCGAGCAAAACACTCCATTGACTCGAGAAATTCGAGTACCTCATCTTCTTCCAATTCAAACTTCACCAGAGATGCACCGTGGACATGCACGGTGGCTCCAACCATCTCCGGTCACCACCACAACCTTTAGCAAAACGACGGTCAACCTCAAACCTTAATCCAACCACTCGAACATCGAAACTAACACGCAATCAAAGTCGAGCCTATTAATCCAAACCTGGAACCCAGACCCACCCTGGAAAATCCCTCACACTCGTCTCTTCGATCACCGAAGCGTCATCACCTCCAGCCAAGCCTTCGTCAACGTCCAAGCAATCGATCCCCAAACTACTGTTAAACACGATCATCCAGAGAGCTCATGGAAAATAAATTCCTAACCAAGCCGAAAACTAGGTTTACAGCCATCTCCGATCAACCTTTGCCGCTACAGTAGCTTACACCGCCATTTGACATTTTCCCCAACATCATCGCTCATCCTACTACCACCAGAAGGAACCTTGACTACCCAAACATTCGAGATCATCAGAAACTCCTCAAATACCAATTTCTGGTCAAACCAGAACTGCTCATTCAATTTACTATTAAAATTTGTGATTTTATTTTTCAAAGTCATAATTTTGGATAAGTATTCAGTTTATAATCCTGAATCAATGAATTCAAGTGTTTGAATTTTACTCAAAACTTAAACTTCCCTGTTCTTTTTGGTTTCCAAGGCAATACCCAATTTATTTCCACTCAAATAAATTTTTAAACTTTGATTTATGATTAAACATAAAAATTTTGTTTATAACTTAAATCTTTACAATGACTAAATCCAAAGATAAAGGATTTTAAACCAAAGCTAGAGTTTAAAAACTGGGAACAGAGATGTTTACAGATATTCACAAACATGCATATATCGTACATCCAAAAATGCACAGAAATTCACCAATATACATGCACACAAACATACTTATTTCATATATTAATCATGCAACCAGATTTATGTACTTAAGCTTTTTAAAATAAATGTTACTCACCATATTCAAAAATGAAGTACAGAGCTTTCCCTTTTGAAACAGTTTTGAAAACTTGAAACTGTGAAAACTTGCATGCTTGTTACTGGATTAAAAACTTGTTGAAGATGACTTAAGACTTGATTTGTTGAAAGGCCTTTGATTTGAAAAATTGTGTTGCTTGTCTCAGATTTGCATGTAGTATGCAAATTCCAGGTTTGAAAAGAAAATGCTTAAGCTTTTGAAAATCTCAGATTTGAATGAGATGCTTGCAGACTTCTCTCAAATTTGAAAAAGAATGCAGGCTTTTGAATTAGATATGGAATTTTGATTACAGGTTAATGATTTTTGATTTCAGGTGGAAGAAAATGTTTTGGCCTTTGATCTTTCTTTTGAAAATGGTAAACAGGTTTCTGGTTTTTATCTAGTAAATGGATTCAAGGTATTAGATTGATTTTCAGATTTTGTTTTAGAGTTATTGGTTTGAGTTTGTGCAAGCTAAAGTTTCTTTGATTAGAATGAAAATGAAAAGAAAATAGAAGAGGAGGAAAGCAATGTTTATATAAGTTAAAATGATTTGTTTTAAAATAAAAAGAAAAATCAAAATCAAAATATGACACTTGTCTAATATTACAACATTTGTCATATACATAAATTTATTAAATTACACATGTCACTATGGTTACTTAATATAGAACACTTGTTATTTAAGTATTTAATACTTAATTTAAATGTTAATGAAATTTTTTACTTAATTTATTTATTCTTATGTAAATGTATATGTGAATTTATTTTTAAAGAAAATGTAATAAAACAAATTATATATAAATAAAAGCTTATCCGAATATTTTAAAAATGTTTATTCTTTTGAATTTCAAAATTAATTCAAATTCAAATCTAACTTGAATTTAAAAATCCAATTAATGCCAACACATTCAATTTAAAAATAGCAATTCTATTGTCTTTAAAACCTATCTATATCTATAAATTTATTAATATTATTTGAAAATAACACATTATCAATTTTAAATAATTTATAAAAGAGATTATAAATTAGTTATTACTTATCTTACTTAAACGAATTAATGTTTTATATGTAATTGTATTTTAAACTTTCGTACCTAATTACAAATCATATTTATTAAGTAATATTTAAAAATAAATAAAACAAAACTTTTATTAAAATTTAAACTTAAGCTAAGATATAATTTTAAACAATTAACATTTACCTTAAGTATTTAAAACCATAGAATTATTTATTAAATAACTTTGAAAAGTTATATATTAAATAAAATCATAATTTCCAAATTATCAAAATGTATATTAGAATTTAAAAACAAGATTTTATTTATTTATTAAATTTCAAACCAAAGCTTATCTATTTACAATATATACATATATATACATTATAAATAGAAAACATTTTATTAGCTTTTTAAAAAGATAAAATTCACTAATTAAATATTTATTTAATTAGATTATTAAATTAAATTCAAATTTAATTAACAAAGATGATCAAATCAACTTAAATTTTTAATACAGATTATTAAATTTATATTGCCCAAAATTCCGGGTCATCGCATTCCTCCCCCCTAAAAGAATTTCATCCCCGAAATTTAAAAGCAAAGGTAATTTAATAATCTATCTAAGATTTTAATTTTAAATCACAAGCATCTTATCAACCATATGCTAACAACCATAGCAACCAATTCACTTAATCAAACAAATCTAACCATCCAGACAAAATTCTGGATAGAACTTCCTAGAGTTTCGCAGGTATAAATACCGCGATATTCGCTCTACAGAATCCAAACTAGCTATACTAGTAAGCTACAGAGCTCCTACTCATCTAGATCTACAAAAATCAATAGAATATCGGACCATAGTTAAGTCCTACTCAACCACCAAATTCTCCTGAACTGTTGATTCCACAACCAGAGATAGATCATGCACGTACTCCCTTACACATCGAATCCCAATTATCCAAACTGGCAATTCAACTCTGAAGACCAAAGCACAAATCCTCACAAGAACACAGAAAGATCCAATACCTCGGAGCTAGCTTCCCATTCTTACCAAATCTAATAGCCCCTTTGATCGAAGAAAACTTATCCAAAATCAAATCTCCAACTCTTATCCATAATACTCTCCTGACAATCCTGGGCTGCCTTCATCCTTTCCTGATCAGCTCAACCTTCGCTGATGCCTCTAAAGACAAGCTGGACCAAAAATGACCCATCAGAATGATCTTCTCAAGATCAACCAAAACCAAGAACACAAACTCTACCCCACAAACATAAGAAGACTGAACTTACTTCTCCTATCCGGAAAAGACAAACAGATGCACTATCAAACTGCTTCCGCTGCACAACTCTGATCTGGAGTATAGATGAAAATGCTGATGATGAACATGACCACATGCTGGACAACACATCCCAGAAATATGGTTCAACAGATCCATAAAGAAAAACTCAGAAGTTCCACCAAAACTTGAGCTGCTTCACCAAATCCTCTCTAGAAACCATCCTTCTACTAAGCTGAACCACCGATATCACTCCTGCAATCCTAGTCGAACGGAACTCAATCTCCAGATGCGGACAAACCTCTGACTTCCCCGAAGATATCCGAAAAAATCTCCAATAACTCAAAAGAACACTCAACTATCGCAAGTCACTTTTGCGATCAACCCAGCCTAATTCCAAGAAAACTATTCTCTCTTTGCCAATCATAACAGCTTATGCTTATCTAACCAATCCATCGAAGAAATGGATCTACACTGCTGCTTCTGAACTTCACCTCTAGCAAACTACTAAGCCAAATGACCTTCCTGTTGGCACACAGAACACTACGAGCTGCACTGCTGACACAGATGTCAAAGTCTTCCTAATCCAAAGCTCTTTGAGAAACTCGGACCTCAAACCAAACATAAACCCCTGCTGAACTCAGCCACATCACCGATGTAGACATACTTCCTTAAGATTGTTCCAAAGAAACATCTTTGGAAACATCCATAGTCGTTACGTCTCATCACACAGCTACTACTTCCTGAGATATCAAGATACCATAACTCACTTCTGCTCAACCGATAGATCCAAACTCTACTCATCCAAACTTGCACTACAAAGATGGACTCTGAACCTTAATAGGTTTCCTTTAAAGATTGATGAAATCCTTCACCATAGCAAAGCTCACTCGAGATGGTATTAGGTCTATTGTCTCGATAGATACACTTCCAACTCCAACATACAGACTCCTATCATTAGTAGTCATGCTATACACACCACCACCCCATCTACCTTTAGAACTCATATTGGAAAAGCCGAACAGATAACCCAATCAAGTAGGTTGAAATATATATATATATATATATATATATATATATATATATATATGCATATTTAAAATTAAAAATACGCTCTGTCAAGATAGACACCACTCTAGAGCCTAGGTATTATCTCAACCTACGCTCTGATACCACTGTAATGACCCGCCGTTCATTCCATATAATGACGCATCATTATTAAGAAAAAAAGAGATAGAAAATAGAAAAGATAGAGAAGAAAGAAAGAAACAACATCAGAATCTCAACAGTGGAACGAATAAATTATATTAATCACATAAGATATTACATAGCATTCAACATTTATCAGAGTTACACAGATTATACATCACATACTAGACAGTTATAAACACATGTCTAGTTATTACAACACAAGATACAACTCAACAAACGACTCAGAGATACCAACACAGCGGAAAACTACATATCTACAAATGCTGAAGCTGCTCCTCCAGAGTTCGTCGAAGCTAACCTGAATCCCTTGGCTACTCATAAAATTTGAGTACCCAAGAGTTTAAGAAAACAGAAGATAAACTTCGGGTCAGACATGGGTCTGGTGTAAGTAACAGGTTGAAGTTGCTTAACATTAGAAAAACCTTTGAAAACAAAGGTATCACGTAAGACTCCCCACACATGAATATGAGTAAGTTTTTACCTTACGCTAACCAAAACATTTGCTAGGGAATCTAGTGATGTTATAATAGGATCTAGGATTTTCAAGTAAAATACAGAAATAGCTGGAGTGCTTACATCTCACGTTCCAACATAATTGGACACAACAAAAACGTACGGCACTTATTGGAGTTTGGATTCCATACAATGGCAGGGCTACTGGGGTACCGCCCGTCACAGTACGGGTCCTAGATCACATCGAGGATTACTCCTAATTCCCTACAACATAAGGCCGGAACCATCCCTTACTGGATAGTCTCAAACAAGACAACCCCGTAGTTGGCTACGAAACAACCTCCCACACAGCCGAATAAAAAGGGACTTCTAGACAGGGGAAAATCTTGTCCTACTTGAGCGCGACCCACTTGGCCTTGCTGCACCTCCCCTGTTTTAGCCATTCCCGGTTGATGAGGCTTGATTCTATGATTACCTTTAGAGAACACATCTCTTAGAATGCTCATCGTCCACCTGACGATGTTCTGAAAGCATTCAATCCATACAAGTTCGTTCCGAGTTCGAATGAAACCGAAGGCATTATCTCGTTACACTCGTTTTGGAATCACCCTCAGAGTTAACGACAATAACTCTTGCACTCTGAATCATCATCTTCACTTGAGATTCACGACCTATCGTTAATTTGGACCGATGTGCTTTTCGGATATCCAAATATGGAAACCCGATCCCGATCTCATTGAAATCCATAATGTATCTTTTAGGTCCAAGTTGTTTAAAGTTAAAACAATTCAAATCTATTATCTATATTCACACAGATAGATAATTCACACTGTCACAATAGATAATCCATATTATCATCACAAATAGACAATTCACAATATCATCACAAATAGATAATTCACATTATCATCACACTTCAACCAAATATCCATATCACACAGCAACACTTATCTCATATCTGAGATCTCAAACCATTCAAGGCAATCAATATCATCCATCCATACATAAGCAATGATCTATACCATTTCTAATTAATTAAATTAATTACTTCCTCTATAATTAATTTAAAATAATTTAAATTAATTACTTCATTCGATAAATCCTGCTTACTTAACCATTAATTAATTACAAATTAATTAATTAATCACCATCAAATCATTCATCTTAATTAATCATCCTTGATTAATTATTCTTTAACTATATTCAGGTAATTAGCCTTTAATTAATTACATAAATTAATTATTCTTAATCAAATACACTAATTAACCTTTTATTACTTCATTAATTGATTAATTATAATTAATTACATTAATCCTTAATTAATTACAATTAATTAATCACCCTATAACACTTATCTTTGATTGATTAATCTTAATTAATCAACCCTTAATTACATCATTAATTATGTTAATTAGTGATCCCTAATTACTTCTTTAGTTATTAATTACTCTATTTAAATTTATTACATTAAGTAATTAATCTTTAATTAAACCATGTTTATTAATCACTCTTGATTAATCACATTCAGTAATTAACTACCCTTAATTACTTCAGTAAATAAATTAATTACTCCTTAATTAATTATCTTAATTAATCCCTTGATTAATTACACAAAGTTATTAAACTCAAGTTACTTCCATTAATAAATTACCATTTAATCAATTACATCTAGTAATTATCCATTAATTACTTCACTAAGTAATTATACTTATCAAATCATCAAGTGATTATTTTAAATTAATTAAACTAAATTAATTAACTTAAACAAATCAAATTTATTTAATTAATTACCTTGAGTAATTAATTCTTTTAATTACTTTCATTAAGTAATTATACTTAAACAATTCCATAAATTATTATCCTTAATAAAATAATCTAATTAATTATCTTAATTAATTACATTAATTAATCATTTAATAATCTCAAGTTAATGACCTTCATTAACTATTAACAATTCTTTAATTACCTCACTTAAGTAATTAAATTTAGATTAATCATTATTAATTACAAACTAATTAATCTTTAATAACCATTTAATTAATCACTAATTATTTAATTAATTAAGTGCTTCACTGTAACTTAATTAATCTTAATTACTTGATTAATTAATTTCTAATCATTAATTAACAAATCTCATTTATCTAATTAATGATACTTAATTTCAAATTAATTAATCTCTAATTATAAATTAATCTAAATCATTAATTAAATTAATTAAGTACTCCTTAATTTCCTTTTTAACTTAATTATTCATTAAAACCTTAATTATCTTTAAGATAAATCATTTCCTTTATTAATGACTTAATTATTATTAAAATGTGTATTTAAAATAATTTACACTTTTAAATCTACTTTTAAATTCCACTTTTGATCAAGATTTAAAAATAATTCAACTTATCAAAATTTAAAACAATTTACAAACCTCTTAAACAAAAGTATAAACATTTTATCACTTATAAAATAAACTTATGTAAGAAAGTTTTAAACTAATTTACTTAATTACATTTTAAAATCAAGCTTTTAAAATAACTTAATCATTTGACTTGCATATTAAGTTAAACAAATTATATATAACCTCATATTTAATATTGAAGAAAACCATTATAAAGAGTTTTATATAAATAAAGTTTTAAACATTTTATTTGAAAAAAAACTTGTTTTATTTACAAATATACTTTAAACATTAAACTTGTTTAAACAATTTAATTTTTTTAAAACTCTTATTTATTTTAAAACTAGGATACAAAAGTTAATTAGAATCAATACTTCAAAACTTGATTTAAAACTATGTATAAATCCTGCTTTTAATTTTTAAAATTCATTTTAAATTTTAAAAAATCCTGTCAGGTTTAAAACTTGAAACCACCCAAGTGACTCGAGACCACCTCAAAAGCTTCGAGTCAAACATCCCAAAACCTCGAGCAAAACACTCCATTGACTCAAGAAACTCAAGTACCTCATCTTCTTCCAATTCAAACTTCACCAGAGATGCACTATGCACATGCACGGTGGCTCCGACCATCTCTGGTCACCACCAAAACCTTCAGCAAAACGGCGATCAAACCTCAAACCTTAATCCAACTACTCGAACATCGAAACTAACTCGCTATCAAAATTGAGCCTATTAACCCAAACTGGAAATCCCCTTGCACTCGTCTCTCCAATCACTAGAGCGCCAGCACCTACAGGCCAAGCCTTCGTCAACGTCCAAGCAATCGATCCCCAAAGTCCTTTTAAACTCGATCATCCAGAGAGCTCGTGGAAAAAAAATTCCTGACCAAGCCTAAAACTAGGTTTACAGCCATCTTTGATCAACCTCTACCGCTACAGTAGCTTGCATCGCCATCTGACAATTTCCCCAACATCACCGATCATCCTACTACCACCAGAAGGAACCTCGACCACCCAGACCTTCGAGATCATCAAAAACTCCTCAAATACCAGACTGCTCATTCAATTTACTATTAAAATATGTGATTTCATTTTTAAAAATCATGATTTTGGATAAGTATTCAGTTTATAATCCTGAATCAATGAATTCGAGTGTTTGAATTTTATCCAAAACATAAACTTCCTTGTTCATTTTGGTTTCCAGGGCAATGCCCAATTTATTTCCTCTCAAATAAATTTTTAAACTTTGATTTATGATTAAACATTCAATTTTTGTTCATAACTTAAATCCTAACAGTGACTTGATCCACAGATAAAGAATTTTAAATCATAGCTAGAGTTTAAAAATTGGGAACAGAGATGTTTACATTCACAAACATGCATATATCATACATCCAAAAATGCACATAAATTCACCAATACATGCACACAAACATACTTATTTCATACATTAATCATGCAACCAGATTTATATACTTATGCTTTTTAGAATAAATGTTACTCACCAGATTCAAAAATGAAGAACAGAGCTTTTCCTTTTGAAACAGTTTTGAAAACTTGAAACTGTGAAAACTTGCATGCTTGTTACTGGATTTAAAACTTGTTGAAGATGACTTAAGACTTTATTAGTTGAAATGCCTTTGATTTGAAAACTTGAATTGCTTGACTCAGATTTGCATGCAGTAGAGAAATTCCTGGTTTGAAAAGAAAATGCTCAAGCTTTTAAAAATCTCAGATTTGAATGAGATGCTTGCAGACTTCTCTCAAATTTGAAAAAGAATGCAGGCTTTTGACTTAGATATGGAATTTTGATTACAGGTTAATGATTTTTGATTTCAGGTGGAAGAAAATGTTTTGGCTTTGGTCTTTGATCTTTCTTTTGAAAATGGTAAACAGGTTTCTGGTTTTTATCTTGTAAATGGATTCAAGGTATTAGATTGATTTTCAAATTTTGTTTTAGAGTTATTGGTTTAAGTTTGTACAAGCTGAAGTTTCTTTGATTAGAATGAAAATAGAAAAGAAAATAGAAGAGGAGGAAAGCAATGATTATATAAGTTAAAATGATTTACTTTAAAATAAAAAGAAAAATCAAAAACAAAATATTACAATTGTCTAATATTTCAACATTTGTCATATACATAAATTTATTAAATTACACATGTCACTATGGTTACTTAATATATAACACTTGTTATTTAAGTATTTAATACTTAATTTAAATGTTAATGAAAGTTTTTACTTAATTTATTTATTCTTATGTAAATGTATATGTGAATTTCTTTTTAAAGAAAATGTAATAAAACAAATTATATATAAATAAAAGCTTATCCAAATATTTTAAAAAAGTTTATTCTTTTGAATTTCAAAATTAATTCAAATTCAAATCCAACTTAAATTTAAAAATCCAATTTAAAGACAACACATTCAATTTAAAAATAGCAATTCTTTTGTCTTTAAAACCTATCTATATCTATACATTTATTAATATTATTTGAAAATAACACATTTATCAATTTTAAATAATTTATAAAAGAGATTATAAATTGCTTATTACTTATCTTACTTAAATGAATTAATGTTTTATATGTAAATTGTATTTTAAACTTTCATACCTAATTACAAATCATATTTATTAAGTAATATTTAAAAGAAATAAAACAAAACTTTAATTTAAATTTAAATTTAAGCTAAGATATAATTTTAAACAATTAACATTTACCTTTAGTATTTAAAACAGGTAAATAGGCACAAGGAAGAAGTTGCAAAAAATTAGTATAAGGGACAACAAGTTTGCTTTTTAGCATGAAGGACACTTTTTAGTGTAAACTGAAAATGATAGTTACAACTATCATTCTGTGATTTACACTAAAAAGTGTCATTCAGCCTAAAAAGCAAACTTCTTGTCCCTGAAACTAAATTTTTTTCTAACCTTTTCCTTTAGCCTAAAAACCCCTATTTAAAACCATATATTTATTTATTAAATAACTTTGAAAAGTAAAATATTTAATAAAATCATAATTTTCAAATTATCAAAATGTATTTTAGAATTTAAAAACAAGATTTTATTTATTTATTAAATTTCAAACCAAAGCTTATCTATTTACAATATATACATATATATACACATTATAAATAGAAAACATTTTATTAGCTTTTTAAAAAGATAAAATTCACTAATTAGATATTTATTTAATTACATTATTAAATTAAATTCAAATTTTATTAACAAAGATTATCAAATCAACTTAAATTTTTAATACAGATTATTAAATTGATATTGCCCAAAATTCCGGGTCATCATAATAATGACTAGATGTTTGAATTGCAAAAAATACGAAAGGGAAAGGATTCGTTTAAATCTGGCATGATTCAGATGTTTGGACTTATATTCAAACATATGGAATCAATTTTGATGTCTGAATTCCTATGGATAAATTTTTCTATAGAGGATTATAAGTTTGAATTATTTGAAGGGTTAAAGTAAGTTTAGGTCAAACCTGGACTTGGTGCATGCCAGGTAGCGCGGATCAAGTAGACTTTTTCCCACTTCTTTGACTTTGGGAGTCCACGTAACAGAATGGAGGAATGTAACAAGATGCAATAGTACCATCTTGGTGACTTCCGAGGTTTTCACTTCATAACGTCTTTAAACGTGACATTCAATGAGGTATACGATTCTATCATGGTTAAATGCTTTGGAGCATACATGCACTAACGAGGTGGTTGGTCAATGCTTTTGGGGCAAGTGGGCTTAGTCATTATGATGTGTACTTGGAGTTGTGCATGGTTACGGATGCTAATAAGGAGGTTACTCTATGTTTTAGGGGCAAGTGGGCTCAGACATTATGAGGTATACCCAGTGCTACGCATAGAATTTAGGATATCAGGCACCAACGGAGTGGTTACTCAATGTTTTATAGGCAAGTGGTCTTATACATTGTAATGTATACCTATTATTGTGCATAGGATGACAGCGTTAACAAGGAGGTTGCTTGATGCTTTCACGAAAAGGTAGGCTCGGGCATTATGAGGTATACTTAACATGGCATGTTAGTCATCGAGATCGTATATTTGGGGTTCACAATGGAGATTGTCTACTTAGTGTATTATTTGGGTGGTTCACTACTAATATGCTTACTTGATGTATGGTTAGGCACACTAAGGATTGTTGCATTAGTAGGTAGATTGAGTAGTTATAAATACATAGTCCATGAAAATAATTGAACACCCTTGGTAATGTAGATTATAAAGGAAATTTAATTACTTTTGAACATCATACATTAGTGATACAATTCATTCACCAAACTATTTCTAATACCCTCCTTCTCTCCCCTTTATATATATAATATTAGGATAGGGCAACAAGTGAGTTGATTTGGAAAAGATGCAAGGAGATGGTGACATGATGCATGGAGATTATTAATTTATAGCCATTACTCTATTCCCCTTATTTTATCTATTGGATAGGCTTTTAGCCTGTTGTTATTTGTCAGTTATTGTATGTATCAAATCTTGTCGCCTTTTTATCATGTAAACTACAAAACCTAATGATTTGTACTTTTTGGCATAACATAAGCTCAAATGTTGTTCTCGAACTTTGGATCGGTGTGTCCAAAAGGGGGATTAACATAACGTATATATAAATTTGTAACATTTCTAGAGTAAATTTATTTCATATATCCATCAGTAGTCGATGCATTTGTTGCTTGCTATTCCGCTTCGAATCACTATTCCATCTCCTTACTCTCGGTGTGCAAATCCTAGTTTCAAGGCTTCAACAAACTTTTAATGTAGGCTAGGTTATCGAGCAACTTTAGTTTATTGAATGGGAAAAGGTGGGGATATATACAGCCACGAAAAAATGTTATATCTTCCATCTTTTCCTCTCTTATTAATCTTTATCTAAGCTAGAGCTAAAGATAAAGTCAAACACTCTCTTTTTTGTAACAGCCCGCAAATCCGTACCCCTTGAGTCAGCACTATTCTATCTAAATCAACTCAAGTTGTACAGAAATACGAACCATTTGGGTTAAAGAAGAAGAGGTAGATGAAGGGAATAGAAAACAACAACAGAATCTAACCATTGATGAACATATTTTTCTGCATTTTAAACCGTTTGTTTCATATATTTTTATTTTAATAAAGTGGTATTATACGGGTATTTTTTTGTGGTTTTGCAGATTATAGATTCCAAAGTGCAACATTTTGAATACCGTCGAAGAGAACGTACATATCGTTCATGAAGAAATGCATCTCACGTCACCAACATGTGTACTATTCATGCAAGAAATCAATTGCAAATATTGAAAATACACATTCAAAGTTTGACCTGAAAATCTCTCAAAGCAAGGCCACTTGTTAATCAAATAACAAAGCAAAGACCAATTCAAAGTGAGGTGGCCTTATTTTTCTCCTAATATCAAGCACATGGACCTAAATAATAGGGTTATTTGTAGAGGCTGAAGTCTTTAAATAGAGAGAGAAATGCAAATGGAAAATCATCTCTTACCTCATCACTTTTCTTCAAGTTTAGATTTAAATTCAGCACTGTTTTTATTTTCGAACAGAATACGTAGGATTGTTGATTAGATTTAGCAATTTATTTATTCTTGTTCTTAGTTATTTTCTGCACTCTTTTCAGTTAGTTAATAATTATTTCAGTTGTTTGCTCCGTTATCTTCTTTTCCGCAATTTCAATTTCTATTCTGATTTATTTTACAATTATATATTTTGGTTGCAATTTCAATTAGTTTCGAAATCGATTCGGAGTATATTATTGTTTTTATTTTCTGTTCAAAATTCACCGTCGAATTCGTTTAACACGCCTAAGCTTTAACTATGGATTTTAATTGTTTTAAAATACAATTCCCTGTGTTCGACCTGCACACTACACGCCTGTACGCTTGCAGAATTTATTAAAATTTGTGCTTTTCTAATCAATAGAAAAGTCGCAACAAGTTTTTTTTGGCGCCGTTGCCGGGGAGTTGCTATTTTGAGATTTTCGATTTTTCGTTTTTAAGTCTATTCATGTTAATTTATTTTATTTTATTGCATTAGTTTCCAAAAAAATCATTTTTTTTCCATTTTTCGGTTCCTTTCGCCAAAGTAGTGTTTTACTTAAAAAAAATCGCATTTTGTTCGTTCGCTGCATTTGCTTTTTCCGTTACATTTTGCATGTGAGTTGCATCTCATTTAGTTGGTTTCTATTCACATACCCAGCTTACGTTAGTTTAAATTTTGTTTCTCACGTTCATGTGTATGCTATTACATATAATCTCATTTTAAGCATTACTAGCTGTCACATATACGTGAACTTCTCCTTTCATTTTTGTGTGTCAACTTACTGCTGCTACACGTTATTTAGTTGCATTGCTATTTTGGTTTCCACGTAACAAAAAAAATTACTTTTTTTTCACATTTTTCAAAAATCACGTTTCGCATACCACACTTTCGGTTTCTAATCATTCAAATTCTCTCGCTCCTGCATTTTTCGCGTTGCTTTGGTTTGTGACTCACATTGCTTCATTTTCAAACTCACACATTTTTCAGTGATCACTGCAGTACACATTTTCATGTTTCCTTATTTCATTCATACATAGTTTTTCACTTAACCAAGGTAATCAAAGCATACTTCATTGCATTATTTCATCAAGTTACATTCCATTTTGCTTATTTCAGTCACGTTTCATTTATATATACACAGTTGCAGTTTAATTTTTTCTAAGCTTATCATCACTTAGATATCTAACAGGTAGCAACAGCATAGCAACCGCAAACTTTGGAGTTTGATCCGCTAGCGCTACTCAGCTGCATTGGACGGGCTACCATACACCTCTGTAAGTAATTTTCAACTCTACAGGTGCCCAACTGAAAACTGATTTAATTTACTTTTGCCTGTTACACCTTAATTTGTTTATGCGCATTTGGGCAAGAAATAATTTTAACCGTTTAGAAAGCCAAAATATTTCATTAAACAAATCAACGGAAATTTCAAATCAAACAAATATGAGCAATCACGGTTCACAACACGATTCACAACACAGTTCACACCACAATTCACCGAAATTATCACCTAAATCACATGTTGGAAATAACGAATTTCATGAGAACCGACCATTATCCCTTAGAGACCGATGCTATCCAACACGGACTGTTCAACCTTCGGTTATTTCATTTCCACCTGCCGAAGGAAATAATTTTGAGCTAAAACATTCTTTTATCCAAGGGGTACCAAAATTCACTGGGTCTGAAAATGCATATGAATTTCTTAGTGAATTTGAGTTATATGCTTCTACAACTAAAATGCAACAACTTTCTAATGAATCTATCAAGCTAAGGCTTATTCCATTCGCGCTTCTAGAAAGCGCGAAAAGATGGCTTAATTCTCTTCCTAAAAATTCAATTAAAAGTTGGGACAATTTCGTTACTATATTTTTGAAAAAGTTTTTTCCCTTTCCATAAAACTCTTAAAATTCGAACTGAAATCAATCAATTCTCTCAGAATGAAGGAGAAACTTTTTCAAAATACTTTGAAAGGTTCAATCAACTTTTATATAGTTTCCCACATCATGCAATCCCTAAGCACATTTTGTGCCAAATCGTTTATGAAGGGCTTAACTATCAAACAAGATCCCAACTTGAATCAATGTGCGGAGGAGAATTCATGGCAAAAACGGACTAGGAAGCTTGGGAATTTCTAGAAGAATATTCGGAAAAGGATATGCAATGGGAAACAATTCGTGTTCCAATTCGTACTCCAAACAGAGGAGTACATGCCATTGACCCATCACATCTTCCTATAGATGCCCAAATTCCTTAAGAAGGAGAAGGACTACCTCATCACTACACACAAGACCAAATCAATGCTATAGCTCAAAATAGTCCTTATTCATCCACATACAATCCTAAATGGAAGCACCACCCCAATTTTTCATGGTCAAATCCTAACAATGTGGCTAATCCATCACATATGTATCCAATGATACCAAATCCGAATTATCGAGCCCCAACCTCTAATGCTCAAAATTCTCAACCCGCTCCTTAAACAAAACCTTCGAATCAACCATACAGGCATCCTAATTTCAATCCATCAACCCAACCTTCTCAGCCTTCACAAGAAATTGCTCGACTGGAAAAACAACTCTCTAAACAAAATGAACAAATCACTAACCAAGATGCAAGAGTTGAGAAAATTACCAAACAAAATGAACAAATGCTGATAATGATGAAGGATCTCATGAAAATCAATGAGAAAGGTAAATTGCCTAGTCAAACCGAAGTGAATCCAAAGTATAACTCTCGAGGAGTAAATCTTTGTGAGAACGAAGATGTAAATCTGGTTAATGCTGTCACCACATCAAGGTCTGGAAAGAAGGTGGACAACCATGTCGTCAACCCCGACATCCTTCTTAAATCTTCCCATGTTCCAAATTCTGAAACTCAGTCGACAACCACGGTTGTCAATTAAAACGATTCTAATTCTTCATCTAAGGTTGGCAATCCCGACCACTCTTCACCTTCTGATGTTGGCAACCCCAACATTCCAGCTCCCTTATCTTCACCCTCTAATATAACACCTTCTTCTTCGAATGAAAAAACTTCCGAACGAGTCTATAAACCCATAGCTCCATTTCCTCATAGACTCAACAAAAAGAAGAAGCCTGCTAATTTTGACCAAATTGTTGAAATCTTCAAACAAGTTCGAGTCAATATTCCACTTCTTGATACCATCGAGCAAATTCCTCAATATGCCAAATGTCTGAAAGAGCTATGTACTCAAAAACGTGCCACTAACATTCCTAAGACTGCATTTCTAACTGCAAACACTAGCTCTGTTCTTTCAAATCCCTCCCCAATCAAGTATAAGGACCCCAGTTGTCCTACGATCGGTTGTAAAATCGGTAACACTCACATTAGTCATGCCTTACTCGATCTTGGAGCAAGTGTGAATCTTTTGCCTTATACTGTGTACTGTCAACTTGGACTAGGGGAATTAAAACCTACAAACATCACAATTCAACTAGCTGATCGATCTGTCAAAAAACCATTGGGCACAGTTGAAGATGTTTTGATACAAATCGAGCAATTCTATTTCCCAGTCGATTTCATAGTCCTAGAGATTGCACCTGTCTCAAATCCCAATAGTCAGATTCCTTTGATATTAGGTCGTCCATTTTTAGCAACATCAAATGCTATCATAAATTGTAGGAATGGTCAACTCCGACTTTCCTTTGGGCACCTAACCATTGAACTAAATATCTTCAATCTTAACAGACAACCAAGGGATTTTGATACAGAAGAAGTTGACATGATCCAAACAATTATTGAAAATGATTTTAGTGATACTACGGAGTCTCTTAGCATGTTCCTAGATCATTTTAATTCCAACTTCCACGAAGATGAATACATTTATGAATTAAATGATATGCTATGCTCTTTTCATAATTCACTAGAATTCAATCAGTTGATGTCTATTGAAGCCTCAAAAGAAGTACGCCCTAAATTAGACCTCAAACCTCTTCCAAACGATCTTAAGTACGCATACTTAGATTCTTCGGAAAATTTCCCTGTAATCTTGGCATCCGATCTCATTAAGGACCAAGAAGAACAACTTTTGAAAATTTTAAGGGAAAATAAAGAGGCAATAGGATGGGTAATCGCTGACATTAAGAGAATTAGTCCATCAATTATCGAACATCGAATACATTTAGTCGACAAGGCTAAACCCACTCGCGAAGCTCAAAGGCGATTAAACCCTAATATGAGAGAAGTAGTAAAGGAAGAAATTATCAAATATTTAGACAATAACATTATCTTCCCTATCTCTGACAGTACTTGGGTAAATCCAGTACAAGTTGTGCCCAAGAAATCTAGAATCACTGTGACCAAAAATGAGAATAACGAACTTGTTCCGACAAAAGTCAAAACAAAATGGCGCGTTTGCATCGACTATCGAAAACTCAATGCAGCAACAAGAAAAGATCATTTTCCCCTCCCTTTCATTGATCAAATGCTCGAACGCTTAGCCGGTCATGAGTATTATTGTTTTCTTGATGGTTACTCTGGCTATAATCAAATTCCCATTGCGTTAGAGGACCAACACAAAACGACGTTCACATGTCCCTTCGGAACTTTCGCTTATCGTCGCATGCCCTTCGGTCTTTGTAATGCTCCCGCTACCTTTCAGAGATGTATGATGAGTATATTTTCTGATATGGTGGAGGATTTCTTAGAAATATTCATGGACGATTTTTCAATCTATGGGTCATCTTTTGATCAATGCCTCCTTCGTTTAGAACGTGTCTTAAAGCGATGTAAGGAGAAATCTCTTGTTCTTAATTGGGAAAAATGCCATTTTATGGTTAAGCGAGGAATAGTCTTAGGTCATGTTGTCTCTAAAAATGGCCTAGAAGTTGACAAATCTAAAGTTGATCTTATTGTTGACCTTCCTCCTCCAAGGTCCGTAAAGGACATTCGGTCGTTTCTCGGCCACGCAGGATTTTATAGGAGGTTCATTAAAGATTTTTCAAATATTTCAAAACCTCTTTCAAATCTTCTGGCTAAAGACGTCAAATTTGAATTTTCCAATGAATGTAAAAAGTCTTTTGAAACCCTCAAATCGATCTTGACTACTGCACCTATCATCCAACCTCCAAATTGGACTTTGCCTTTCGAATTAATGTGTGACGCTTCTGATTATGCCATCGGAGCCATCTTAGGTCAACGAATCGATAAACTTCCTCGAGTAATCTATTATGCTAGCAAAACTCTTAATGAAGCTCAATTGAATTACTCAACCACAGAAAAAGAGTTTTTAGCAGTTATCTTTGCCCTCGATAAGTTTAGATCATATCTCGTAGGTTCTAAGGTCATAGTTTACACCGATCATGCCGCCTTGCGGTATTTACTCACGAAAAAGGATACCAAACCCCGCTTAATCCGTTGGATTCTCCTTCTTCAAGAGTTTGACCTAGAAATACGAGATAAAAAGGGTTCTGAAAATGTCGTAGCTGACCATCTTTCTCGTATAGTTCATGAAAACTATGATAACTCTCAAATCAACGATCATTTTACCGATGAACAAATTCTTTCACTCTCTAGTGCACCATGGTATGCGGACATTGTAAATTATCTTGTCACAAATGAAACACCTTCCCATTGGTCAAAACAAGATAAACAAAAATTTCTCTCCAACGTTCAAAACTTTTACTGGGACGATCCTTATCTTTTCAAATATTGCACCGATCAAATCATTCGCAGATGTGTCCCAGAACATGAATTCCATAGCATCCTCTCTTTTTCACATAATCAAGCATGTGGAGGACATTTTGGAGCAAAGAAAACTGCTGCCAAGGTGTTACAGTGCGGTTTTTATTGGCCTTCTCTTTTTCGTGATGCCCACGAATTTTGCTCCAAATGCGCTAGATGTCAACAAACAGGTCGTATTTCCAAACGTGACATGATGCCCCCAAATCCGATCCTTGTCATCGAAATTTTTGATGTTTGGGGCATCGATTTCATGGGTCCTTTTCCTAATTCTTTTGGAAATCTCTACATCCTACTTGCAGTAGATTACATGTCTAAATGGGTTGAGGCCATTCCCACCAGAACGAATGACAATAAAGTTGTTGTCAAATTTTTGAAAGAAAACATATTTCCCGTTTTGGCACACCTCGAGCCATTATAAGTGATAACGGTTCTCATTTTTGTAATCATGCTTTTGAATCTCTTCTTAAGAAATACTCTATCACTCATGAACTATCTACTCCATATCATCCACAGACCAACTGTCAAGTCGAGATTTCCAATAGACAAATTAAACAAATTCTTGAAAAGACGGTTAACTCCAACAGAAAAGATTGGTCATCTAAATTGATAGACGCCCTTTGGGCATTTCGCACAGCTTATAAAACCAATCTAGGAATGTCACCATACTGATTAGTCTTTGGAAAAGCATGCCATTTACCCGTTCAGCTCGAGCACCGCGCACTTTGGGCAATCAAATACCTTAATTTTGACATAGAAAAAGCCGGATCGCATCGTAAATTACAATTGTCAGAATTAGAAGAACTAAGAAATGAAGCATATAAAAATGCAAAGATTTATAAAGAGAAAACTAAAATCTATCATGATAAATCCATACTTCGTAAGACATTCGAAGTAGGTCAGAAAGTTCTCTTATATAATTCCAGACTTCATTTATTTCCGGGCAAATTGAGATCTCGATGGACAGGTCCATATATTGTGAAAACAGTATACCCTTATGGCGCAGTTGAAATTGAAAATCCTAGGGACGGTTCCATTTCAAAGGTCAATGGACAACGCTTGAAGCCATTTCTAGACTTTGAACAGCACGAGGACGATGTGTTCATGGATCTCCACGAACCTAGCTATTCGGCATGAGCCGCTCACTATCTTGCACATATCAGGTTGTATTTTTTTTAGTTTTTTTCTTCTATTTTGCATTTGCGTTCTATTTGACAGTTGGGACACTGTCTCATTCCAGTGTGGAGGGGACGCATATCTCATTCCGTTTGTTCATATTTCATAGTGTAGCATCATTTTTTTTAAAAAAAAATCATTTCATTATTTGTTTTCAAATTTCCTTTCAATTTTTTTTTTCAATTCCCAATATTTTTAGGACTTCGATTTATTTTTAATTAGTCAAGACAAAGTAAGTAAGCAGTTGTAGTCAATTGATGAAGATTTTTGTGAATCACTAATTTCAAATGTAAAATATAATGAAAAGTTGAATTACAAGCGATAATAGTGAGGTTAGTATATAGGGGGATTCATAGGTGATGGTTATGAAATCTTTTCTAAACTGTAGTCTTTGTTTAAAAAAAATGGCAGATTTAAAGTACATGCGTTGACATCTCAAATCATTAAAGTTAAGTGGTGCTAAGTTGATTTTCATAACACTCTTTAGCTCTTCTCAAAAAAAAAAAAAACTAATAAGAAACACCTACAGTCGATAGGTGTGCACACTTGTGAAAGTGTGTGCACTCGCCACGCTCTGTACTCTTCTCACGTAAGCCCGCAAGGCAGTGCATGGATGGTATATCTGGCCTCAGCATTCTGAGTTAGGTGTATAAATAATTAAATAAATAATCACCTAAGGATTACCGACCTTTTCTGACATAGTCAGCGTCGGTTTGCACAATCCGCCAAGGTCTGTCCCAACTCTCACGTAAGCCCGCGAGGCAGTGCATGAGTGGTATACCTTGGTCCAAAGGTTGGTGTAAAACAAAAAAAAACAAAAAAACAAAAAATAGTAAAGAGAGACCAAGCTTTTAAACCCAAACACTTCTTGACTTTGTTGATTTTGCTTGTTATACAAATGGAAATGAAAAATACCATTTTGAAAATGAAAAAAAAACTGTTATTAACAGTGAAGAATTTATTTCATGGCTGCACTATGTTATCGACCAAAACAACTGACCAAACTAGAATCTAATGTATGAAAACTTGAGTTATATTGAAATTTGTGTTTAGTGAGGAACCAAAAATTTCTAAAAGTTGACTAAAACTGACATACATTACTTTGTTGCAATTATTCTGAAGTAAATCGAGTCTCCATGTGTTTCAAATTTTGCATTCATGTAGTACAGTAGAATCATCACATAATGCATTTGGATTTTGTGGGTAGTATCCGCTGAAAACCCTCACGAGACACCACTCGTCCTACTAGGGACACCTAGAGGTTTAACGGCTTGTTGCATACGCTCAATGCAATCGTGTTTCCTACGAAAAAGGATTTAGTTAGTTTTTATTTTCTTCTTTATTCGAGGACGAATAAAGTTCATGTGTGGGGGTATTTGATGAACATATTTTTCTGCATTTTAAACTGTTTGTTTCATATATTTTTATTTTAATAAAGTGGTATTATACGGGTATTTTTTTGTGGTTTTGCAGATTATAGATTCCAAAGTGCAACATTTTGAATACCGTCGAAGAGAAAGTACATATCGTTCATGAAGAAATGCATCTCACGTCACCAGCATGTGTACTATTCATGCAAGAAATCAATTGCAAATATTGAAAATACACATTCAAAGTTTGACTTGAAAATCTCTCAAAGCAAGGCCACTTGTTAATCAAATAACAAAGCAAAGACCAATTCAAAGTGAGGTGGCCTTATTTTTCTCCTAATATCAAGCACATGGACCTAAATAATAGGGTTATTTGTGGAGGCTGAAGTCTTTAAATAGAGAGAGGAATGCAAATGGAAAATCATCTCTTACCTCATCACTTTTCTTCAAGTTTAGATTTAAATTCAACACTGTTTTTATTTTCGAACAGAATACGTAGGATTGTTGATTAGATTTAGCAATTTATTTATTCTTGTTCTTAGTTATTTTCTGCACTCTTTTCAGTTAGTTAATAATTATTTCAGTTGTTTGCTCCGTTATCTTCTTTTCCGCAATTTCAATTTCTATTCTGATTTATTTTACAATTCTATATTTTGGTTGCAATTTCGATTAGTTTCGAAATCGATTCGGAGTATATTATTGTTTTTATTTTCTGTTCAAAATTCACCGTCGAATTCGTTTAACACGCCTAAGATTTAACTATGGATTTTAATTGTTTTAAAATACAATTCCCTGTGTTCGACCTGCATACTACACGCCTGTGCGCTTGCAGAATTTATTAAAATTTGTGCTTTTCTAATCAATAGAAAAGTCGCAACAAGTTTTTTTGGCGCCGTTGCCGGGGAGTTGCTATTTTGAGATTTTCGATTTTTCGTTTTTAAGTCTATTCGTGTTAATTTATTTTATTTTATTGCATTAGTTTCCAAAAAAAAATCATTTTTTTTCCGTTTTTCGGTTCCTTTCGCCAAAGTAGCGTTTCACTTAAAAAAAAATCGCATTTTGTTCGTTCGCTGCATTTGCTTTTTCCGTTACATTTTGCATGTGAGTTGCATCTCATTTAGTTGGTTTCTGTTCACATACCCAGCTTACGTTAGTTTAAATTTTGTTTCTCACGTTCATGTGTATGCTATCACATATAATCTCATTTTAAGCATTACTAGCTGTCACATATACGTGAACTTCTTCTTTCATTTTTGTGTGTCAACTTACTGCTGCTACATGTTATTTAGTTGCATTGCTATTTTGGTTTCCACGTAACAAAAAAAATTACTTTTTTTTCACATTTTTCAAAAATCACGTTTCACATACCACACTTTCGGTTTCTAATCATTCAAATTCTCTCGCTCCTGCATTTTTCGCGTTGCTTTGGTTTGTGACTCACATTGCTTCATTTTCAAACTCACACATTTTTCAGTGATCACTGCAGTACACATTTTCATGTTTCCTTATTTCATTCATACATAGTTTTTCACTTAACCAAGGTAATCAAAGCATACTTCATTGCATTATTTCATCAAGTTACATTCCATTTTGCTTATTTCAGTCACGTTTCATTTATATATACACAGTTGCAGTTTAATTTTTTCTAAGCTTATCATCACTTAGATATCTGACAGGTAGCAACAGCATAGCAACCGCAAACTTTGGAGTTTGATCCGCTAGCGCTACTCAGCTGCATTGGACGGGCTATCATACACCTCTGTAAGTAATTTTCAACTCTACAGGTGCCCAACTGAAAACTGATTTAATTTACTTTTGCCTGTTACACCTTAATTTGTTTATGCGCGTTTGGGCAAGAAATAATTTTAACCGTTTAGAAAGCCAAAATATTTCATTAAACAAATCAACGGAAATTTCAAATCAAACAAATATGAGCAATCACGGTTCACAACACGTCTCACAACACAGTTCACACCACAATTCACCGAAATTATCACCTAAATCACATGTTGGAAATAATGAATTTCATGAGAACCGACCATTATCCCTTAGAGACCGATGCTATCCAACACGAACTGTTCAACCTTCGGTTATTTCATTTCCACCTGCCGAGGAAATAATTTTGAGCTAAAACATTCTTTTATCCAAGGGGTACCAAAATTCACTGGGTCTGAAAATGCATATGAATTTCTTAGTGAATTTGAGTTATATGCTTCTACAACTAAAATGCAACAACTTTCTAATGAATCTATCAAGCTAAGGCTTATTCCATTCGCGCTTCTAGAAAGCGCGAAAAGATGGCTTAATTCTCTTCCTAAAAATTCAATTAAAAGTTGGGACAATTTCGTTACTATATTTTTGAAAAAGTTTTTTTCCTTTCCATAAAACTCTTAAAATTCGAACTGAAATCAATCAATTCTCTCAGAATGAAGGAGAAACTTTTTCAAAATACTTTGAAAGGTTCAATCAACTTTTATATAGTTTCCCACATCATGCAATCCCTAAGCACGTTTTTTGCCAAATCGTTTATGAAGGGCTTAACTATCAAACAAGATCCCAACTTGAATCAATGTGCGGAGGAGAATTCATGGCAAAAACAGACGAGGAAGCTTGGGAATTTCTAGAAGAATATTCGGAAAAAGATATGCAATGGGAAACAATTAGTGTTCCAATTCGTACTCCAAACAGAGGAGTACATGCCATTGACCCATCACATCTTCCTATAGATGCCCAAATTCCTTAAGAAGGAGAAGGACTACCTCATTACTACACACAAGACCAAATCAATGCTATAGCTCAAAATAGTCCTTATTCATCCACATACAATCCTAAATGGAAGCACCACCCCAATTTTTCATGGTCAAATCCTAACAATGTGGCTAATCCATCACATATGTATCCAATGATACCAAATCCGAATTATCGAGCCCCAACCTCTAATGCTCAAAATTCTCAACCCGCTCCTCAAACAAAACCTTCGAATCAACCATACAGGCATCCTAATTTCAATCCATCAACCCAACCTTCTCAGCCTTTACAAGAAATTGCTCCACTGGAAAGACAACTCTCTAAACAAAATGAACAAATCACTAACCAAGATGCAAGAATTGAGAAAATTACCAAACAAAATGAACAAATGTTGATAATGATGAAGGATCTCATGAAAATCAATGATAAAGGTAAATTGCCTAGTCAAACCGAAGTGAATCCAAAGTATAACTCTCGAGGAGTAAATCTTTGTGAGAATGAAGATGTAAATCCAGTTAATGCTGTCACCACATCAAGGTCTGGAAAGAAGGTGGACAACCATGTCGGCAACCCCGACATCCTTCTTAAATCTTCCCATGTTCCAAATTCTGAAACTCAGTCGACAACCACGGTTGTCAATTAAAACGATTCTAATTCTTCATCTAAGGTTGGCAATCCCGACCACTCTTCACCTTCTGATGTTGGCAACCCCAACATTCCAGCTCCCTTATCTTCACCCTCTAATATAACACCTTCTTCTTCGAATGAAAAAACTTCCGAACGAGTCTATAAACCCATAGCTCCATTTCCTCATAGACTCAACAAAAAGAAAAAGCCCGCTAATTTTGACCAAATTCTTGAAATCTTCAAACAAGTTCGAGTCAATATTCCACTTCTTGATACCATCGAGCAAATTCCTCAATATGCCAAATGTCTGAAAGAGCTATGTACTCAAAAACGTGCCACTAACATTCCTAAGACTGCATTTCTAACTGCAAACACTAGCTCTGTTCTTTCAAATCCCTCCCCAATCAAGTATAAGGACCCCGGTTGTCCTACGATCGGTTGTAAAATCGGTAACACTCACATTAGTCATGCCTTACTCGATCTTGGAGCAAGTGTGAATCTTTTGCCTTATACTGTGTACTGTCAACATGGACTAGGGGAATTAAAACCTACAAACATCACAATTCAACTAGCTGATCGATCTGTCAAAAAACCAGTGGGCACAGTTGAAGATGTTTTGATACAAATCGAGCAATTCTATTTCCCAGTCGATTTCATAGTCCTAGAGATTGCACCTGTCTCAAATCCCAATAGTCAGATTCCTTTGATATTAGGTCGTCCATTTTTAGCAACATCAAATGCTATCATAAATTGTAGGAATGGTCAACTCCGACTTTCCTTTGGGCACCTAACCATTGAACTAAATATCTTCAATCTTAACAGACAACCAAGGGATTTTGATACAGAAGAAGTTGACATGATCCAAACAATTGTTGAAAATGATTTTAGTGATACTACGGATTCTCTTAGCATGTTCCTAGATCATTTTAATTCCAACTTCCACGAAGATGAATACATTTATGAATTAAATGATATGCTATGCTCTTTTCATAATTCACTAGAATTCAATCAGTTGATGTCTATTGAAGCCTCAAAAGAAGTACGCCCTAAATTAGACCTCAAACCTCTTCCAAACGATCTTAAGTACGCATACTTAGATTCTTCGGAAAATTTCCCTGTAATCTTGGCATCCGATCTCATTAAGGACCAAGAAGGACAACTTTTGAAAATTTTAAGGGAAAATAAAGAGGCAATAGGATGGGTAATCGCTGACATTAAGGGAATTAGTCCATCAATTATCGAACATCGAATACGTTTAGTCGACAAGGCTAAACCCACTCGCGAAGCTCAAAGGCGATTAAACCCTAATATGAGAGAAGTAGTAAAGGAAGAAATTATCAAATGTTCAGACAATAACATTATCTTCCCTATCTCCGACAGTACTTGGGTAAATCCAGTACAAGTTGTGCCCAAGAAATCTGGAATCACTGTGACCAAAAATGAGAATAACAAACTTGTTCCGACAAAAGTCAAAACAAAATGGCGCGTTTGCATCGACTATCGAAAACTCAATGCAGCAACAAGAAAAGATCATTTTCCCCTCCCTTTCATTGATCAAATGCTCGAACGCTTAGCCGGTCATGAATATTATTGTTTTCTTGATGGTTACTCTGGCTATAATCAAATTCCCATTGCGTTAGAGGACCAACACAAAACGACGTTCACATGTCCCTTCGGAACTTTCGCTTATCGTCGCATGCCCTTCGGTCTTTGTAATGCTCCCGCTACCTTTCAGAGATGTATGATGAGTATATTTTCTGATATGGTGGAGGATTTCTTAGAAATATTCATGGACGATTTTTCAATCTATGGGTCATCTTTTGATCAATGCCTCCTTCGTTTAGAACGTGTCTTAAAGCGATGTAAGGAGAAATCTCTTGTTCTTAATTGGGAAAAATGCCATTTTATGGTTAAGCGAGGAATAGTCTTAGGTCATGTTGTCTCTAAAAATGGCCTAGAAGTTGACAAATCTAAAGTTGATCTTATTGTTGACCTTCCTCCTCCAAGGTCCGTAAAGGACATTCGCTCGTTTCTCGGCCACGCAGGATTTTATAGGAGGTTCATTAAAGATTTTTCAAATATTTCAAAACCTCTTTCAAATCTTCTGGCTAAAGACGTCAAATTTGAATTTTCCAATGAATGTAAAAACTCTTTTGAAACCCTCAAATCGACCTTGACCACTGCACCTATCATCCAACCTCCAAATTGGACTTTGCCTTTCGAATTAATGTGTGACGCTTCTGATTATGCCATCGGATCCATCTTAGGTCAACGAATCGATAAACTTCCTCGAGTCATCTATTATGCTAGAAAAACTCATAATGAAGCTCAATTGAATTACTCAACCACAGAAAAAGAGTTTTTAGCAGTTATCTTTGCCCTCGATAAGTTTAGATCATATCTCGTACGTTCTAAGGTCATAATTTACACCGATCATGCCGCCTTACGGTATTTACTCACGAAAAAGGATACCAAACCCCGCTTAATCCGTTGGATTCTCCTTCTTCAAGAGTTTGACCTAGAAATACGAGATAAAAAGGGTTCTGAAAATGTCGTAGCTGACCATCTTTCTCGTATAGTTCATGAAAACTATGATAACTCTCAAATCAACGATCATTTTCCCGATGAACAAATTCTTTCACTCTCTAGTGCACCATGGTATGCGGACATTGTAAATTATCTTGTCACAAATGAAACACCTTCCCATTGGTCAAAACAAGATAAACAAAAATTCCTCTCCAACGTTCAAAACTTTTACTGGGACGATCCTTATCTTTTCAAATATTGCACCGATCAAATCATTCGCAGATGTGTCCCAGAACATGAATTCCATAGCATCCTCTCTTTTTCACATAATCAAGTATGTGGAGGACATTTTGGAGCAAAGAAAACTGCTGCCAAGGTGTTACAGTGCGGTTTTTATTGGCCTTCTCTTTTTCGTGATGCCCACGAATTTTTCTCCAAATGCGCTAGATGTCAACAAACAGGTCGTATTTCCAAACGTGACATGATGCCCCCAAAACCGATCCTTGTCATCGAAATTTTTGATGTTTGGGGCATCAATTTCATGGGTCCTTTTCCTAATTCTTTTGGAAATCTCTACATCCTACTTGCAGTAGATTACGTGTCTAAATGGGTTGAGGCCATTCCCACCAGAACGAATGACAATAAAGTTGTTGTCAAATTTTTGAAAGAAAACATATTTTCCCGTTTTGGCACACCTCGAGCCATTATTAGTGATAACGGTTCTCATTTTTGTAATCATGCTTTTGAATCTCTTCTTAAGAAATACTCTATCACTCATGAACTATCTACTCCATATCATCCACAGACCAACTGTCAAGTCGAGATTTCCAATAGACAAATTAAACAAATTCTTGAAAAGACGGTTAACTCCAACAGAAAAGATTGGTCATCTAAATTGATAGACGCCCTTTGGGCATTTCGCACAGCTTATAAAACCAATCTAGGAATGTCACCATTCCGATTAGTCTTTGGAAAAGCATGCCATTTACCCGTTGAGCTCGAGCACCGCGCACTTTGGGCAATCAAATACCTTAATTTTAACATAGAAAAAGCCGGATCGCATCGTAAATTACAATTGTCAGAATTAGAAGAACTAAGAAATGAAGCGTATGAAAATGCAAAGATTTATAAAGAGAAAACTAAAATCTATCATGATAAATCCATACTTCGTAAGACATTCGAAGTAGGTCAGAAAGTTCTCTTATATAATTCCAGACTTCATTTATTTCCGGGCAAATTGAGATCTCGATGGACAGGTCCATATATTGTGAAAACAGTATACCCTTATGGCGCGGTTGAAATTGAAAATCCTAGGGACGGTTCCATTTCAAAGGTCAATGGACAACGCTTGAAGCCATTTCTAGAGTTTGAACAGCACGAGGACGATGAGTTCGTGGATCTTCACGAACCTAGCTATTCGGCATGAGCCGCTCACTATCTTGCACATATCAGGTTGTATTTTTTTTAGTTTTTTTCTTCTATTTTGCATTTGCGTTCTATTTGACAGTTGGGACACTGTCTCATTCCAGTGTGGAGGGGACGCATATCTCATTCTGTTTGTTCATATTTCATAGTGTAGCATCATTTTTAAAAAAAAAATCATTTCATTATTTGTTTTCAAATTTCCTTTCAATTTTTTTTTCAATTCCCAATATTTTTAGGACTTCGATTTATTTTTAATTAGTCAAGACAAAGTAAGTAAGCAGTTGTAGTCAATTGATGAAGATTTTTGTGAATCACTAATTTTAAATGTAAAATATAATGAAAAGTTGAATTACAAGCGATAATAGTGAGGTTAGTATATAGGGGGGTTCATAGGTGATGGTTATGAAATCTTTTCTAAACTGTAGTCTTTGTTTAAAAAAAATGGCAGATTTAAAGTACATGCGTTGACATCTCAAATCATTAAAGTTAAGTGGTGCTAAGTTGATTTTCATAACACTCTTTAGCTCTTCTCAAAAAAAAAAAAAAAAAAAAAACTAATAAGAAAACCTACAGTCGATAGGTGTGCACACTTGTGAAAGTGTGTGCACTCGCCACGCTCTGTACTCTTCTCACGTAAGCCCGCAAGGCAATGCATGGATGGTATATCTGGCCTCAGCATTCTGAGTCAGGTGTATAAATAATTAAATAAATAATCACCTAAGGATTACCGACCTTTTCTGACATAGTCAACGTCGGTTTGCACAATCCGCCAAGGTCTGTCCCAACTCTCACGTAAGCCCGCGAGGCAGTGCATGAGTGGTATACCTTGGTCCAAAGGTTGGTGTAAAACAAAAAAAAAAAACAAAACAAAAAAAAATAGTAAAGAGAGACTAAGCTTTGAAACCCAAACACTTCTTGACTTTGTTGATTTTGCTTGTTATACAAATGGAAATGAAAAATACCATTTTGAAAAAGAAAAAAAAACTGTTATTAACAGTGAAGAATTTATTTCATGGCTGCACTATGTTATCGACCAAAACAACTGACCAAACTAGAATCTAATGTATGAAAACTTGAGTTATATTGAAATTTGTGTTTAGTGAGGAACCAAAAATTTCTAAAAGTTTACTAAAACTGACATACATTACTTTGTTGCAATTATTCTGAAGTAAATCGAGTCTCCATTTGTTTCAAATTTTGCATTCATGTAGTACAGTAGAATCATCACATAATGCATTTGGATTTTGTGGGTAGTATCCGCTAAAAACCCTCACGAGACACCACTCGTCCTACTAGGGACACCTAGAGGTTTAACGGCTTGTTGCATACGCTCAATGCAATCGTGTTTCCTACGAAAAAGGATTTAGTTAGTTTTTATTTTCTTCTTTATTCGAGGACGAATAAAGTTCAAGTGTGGGGGTATTTGATGAACATATTTTTCTGCATTTTAAACCGTTTGTTTCATATATTTTTATTTTAATAAAGTGGTATTATACGGGTATTTTTTTGTGGTTTTGCAGATTATAGATTCCAAAGTGCAACATTTTGAATACCGTCGAAGAGAAAGTACATATCGTTCATGAAGAAATGCATCTCACGTCACCAACATGTGTACTATTCATGCAAGAAATCAATTGCAAATATTGAAAATACACATTCAAAGTTTGACCTGAAAATCTCTCAAAGCAAGGCCACTTGTTAATCAAATAACAAAGCAAAGACCAATTCAAAGTGAGGTGGCCTTATTTTTCTCCTAATATCAAGCACATGGACCTAAATAATAGGGTTATTTGTGGAGGCTGAAGTCTTTAAATAGAGAGAGGAATGCAAATGGAAAATCATCTCTTACCTCATCACTTTTCTTCAAGTTTAGATTTAAATTCAGCACTGTTTTTATTTTCGAACAGAATACGTAGGATTGTTGATTAGATTTAGCAATTTATTTATTCTTGTTCTTAGTTATTTTCTGCACTCTTTTCAGTTAGTTAATAATTATTTCAGTTGTTTGCTTCGTTATCTTCTTTTCCGCAATTTCAATTTCTATTCCGATTTTTTTTACAATTCTATATTTTGGTTGCAATTTCGATTAGTTTCGAAATCGATTCGGGGTATATTATTGTTTTTATTTTCTGTTCAAAATTCACCGTCGAATTCGTTTAACACGCCTAAGATTTAACTATGGATTTTAATTGTTTTAAAATACAATTCCCTGTGTTCGACCTGCATACTACATGCCTGTGCGCTTGCAGAATTTATTAAAATTTGTGCTTTTCTAATCAATAGAAAAGTCGCAACAACCATCGCAGCGGAATAAAATATAATAGAAAATAAATGTTCTTTACTCAAAATCAAATATATCTGTTTATATATTTCACCATCAGAGTGCATCAATCACAGCTCAACATCAATATCATACAAATGAATACATAGCATCTCAATACAGCAGAAAATATATATATAAACAAGTACGAGAGTACGTATCGTCATCCAACTCGTCTCCTGAGCTCCACAGCATCATATCGTGTATTCTATAATACTCGGTCTGACCCGTGCATTATAGTTAAATAACACCCGAGTCAGTCTGGAATACCAGCGTGAGAAAATCACACCCAATTGATTATTAAAGTTTCAAAAGTCATTTGAAAACAAAAGCATCTCGTAAGACCACGCCACAAATAAACATGTCGGGTTTTTACCTTACGATAGCTAAAATAATTTTTATAGAAATCCTCTGATATTATAATAGGGCCTATATACAAATACTTATAAAATAGCCGAAATTGTTACATTCATTAAATTCCAGCTGCTAGTCACAGAGTGGGTAATGCAAACAAAACTCGTACAAGGCTCGTAGGGAGAATGGATTTCCAACCAATGACTAGGCACTGGGGTACCACCGGTCACAGTACGGGACCTAGATCACCGTACCGAGGAGAACGCCTGCTCCCTTGAAACACAAGGCAGGGACTACCCCTTACTGGATAATCCCGTGTGAGATCACCTCGCGGTTGGGATCAGCAACCGCCCACTAAGCCGAAATAAAAAGGGACATCTAGACAGGAATGACCTCACCCTGCTTGGGTGCTACCCACCTAGCCTTGCTGCATATCCCCTGATTTTCAGTCATTCCCATTTGATGAGGCTTGAGGCTAAGCGTTACCTTTTTAGAATATATCCCTTAGAATGCCCATCGTCCACCTGACGATGTTTCGCAAGCATTCATCCATACAAGTCCGTCCCGGGTTCGAACGGAACCGAAGGCACTATTCCTACTACATCCATTTTGGAAATATCCTCAGGATTAGTAGCGATTAGCCCTTGCACTTCACTGCTCCACTTTCGAATCCAAAATCGTTTTTCATGAAATCATACAACCGGATCGAAGTGGTTTTCGAGAAATAAATCTCGATCCCGGTCTCTTCGAAACGATCAGCGTATTTGTCCAATATTGATAGTCGGTTATTTAACTATCAATTATATTCACAAAACAACCATCAACCAACAAATAATTTTCCAATTTATTTATTAATCTCAAAAATATCTTCACAAGATATATTTCTATTTTCAATCCCTTGAAAACAGTTTCAAAACCATCCTTCTTTTCAGAATAAACTTTCCCAAATATTTTCTATCTTCTCTGAAATCACAAAGCACAAAACTATATTTTTAAAATAATTTAAAACACTTTACTATGAAATATATACTTTAAACCATTTAGGATAACTACTTAAATAATTTGTTAAAAATACATATTATATGAATTTGAGAAAATAAGGTTACTTTATAAAATATAAAATCAGGTTTTCACTTTAAAAACAAATACTAAATCACTTTTAAATAATTAATGCTCTAATATATTAAAAGGAAATACTTGCTTTAGAAATTAAATATTAGAAATAATAAATTTTACAAAATTTTCTTTCTTTAAAAACAACTTTAAAACATTTAATTTATATTTACAAATTTACTTTTAAAAACGTGTACTTAGCCATCCAGAGAGAATTCCAACTTCAAGCACTTAAATCAATTTCCCGAATTGATTTCCAATTCATTCGATTTGAAATAAATTTCTTTACTTGCTCGGTTCATTTCAAAATTCATTACTTATGGACTTTATTTTTATTATTATTATTTGTTGTTTGATTTTAAATCTTTTAACTGAAATATACAAATTTTAGGTTATTTCCAATTTCTTCTTTATTCTTATTAAATAATTTAAATCCTAAATTCAAAATAAATGCTTTGTTCTTTAAATAAAAACATTGAAGTTTAAGTTTCATTAACTTTCTGTTTATTTAAATTTTCCTTACCATATTCAAAATTTATTTGTTAAAATTTTAGAGTCACTTTATTTTCTTCCCAGTTCATTTACAAATTTATTCAACTTTTCTATAATTATTTACTTACAATTTCACTTCTTTTATTTCCATTTCCAAACTCTAATTATGTATTTGGTAATTCATTATTGCCCGATTACAACAATCAAGCCATAGCATTCAATACTTTCACATACTTCACTACAGGATATCAAATATTCAGAACAGAGAATATTAAATAATTAAATAAAGTTGAGGGTTCCAGTTGGATCCCTCCAACCTGTTCTCCCTGCATCCACAGACGTTAGCACAATATAAAATGCCAATTCCAATTACATATACCACACTACAACACATGAATCAATTCAACCAGTTCAAAAAATTATTTAAATTTAATCGTTTAAATTTAAATTAACTGAGTGAGATTAACTCACCTTTGCTTTACGTTTGGCAATCCAATTCCATCTCGAACATTTATCTCCCAATTTTGGACCTTGTATAAATATTTATATGATTTATTAACATTTTAAACAAATCGGAAAATTAATTGCCATTTTCCAATTTAATTAACTAATAACTAAGTTTAAACTGATTGTCTTTTAATAAATCTTTTTTTAGTAACTTAAATATGGTTCAATAAGGAAATTAAAACAGTTTTAAACTTCAAATCCATTTATTTTAAATTAAACTATTAGATTAAAAATATTCATTTTCATTTCCTGCTTGAAATCACTTATACTTAAAATCAAAAATCTTCATAAACCCTACAAGATTCTTTTTCTGCATATACATATAGTATTAAATCAAACTAACTTAAAAACAACACAAATACCTTACAGCCTCACTGCCTTGTCCACACGAACGCCACATCTCGACCATGTCTCACTGCCAAAACTTCCACCACAATACTCGAAACTCCATCCCAGTCACCACCTAGCAGCAGTCAACGCGTACGCGACCCAAGCTCGCTTGCTTCACTCACGAATTCATTCACGTTCTCCCCTGAAACCCTATCTCAAACCTCAGCGCCTCGATTTACGATGCCGGTCGCGACTCCAACATCAACTTGCGGCCCCTTCCCCAGATCGATTCGCACACCAGAAAATCGCGCAACCTCTAAATCGCGAGAAAACAAACAAACGCACTCCCCAAAATCGCGTGCTCAGGGTCGAGCATCCACGATCGATGCCATCACCGAAATTTAGCTCGAGCTCACCACCACTCGAATCGAACGATTCGGTTTTAGAAACAGGAAATGGGTTCGGTCTTGTTCACCACCATTATTTTTATTTTGAATTTTTTTTTGAACGAACGAACGTACGAAAGGAAAAGGGAAGTAGGTCTTTTTTTATTTTCGATTTCGATTTCAGATGGAATATGTGAGATACGCTCGGCCATTATATAAAGCTTCCCCCCTTTTTCTCGGCTGTTCAAACAAGCGGAGATGGAATGATTTTATAAAAGAGGAAATAAATTGAATGAACAAAGAAGGAACAGGCAAATTTTAGAAGGAACGAGAAGTGTACGATGGAAGATAAGGATGGAACGAAATAAAAATGGAAGGGAGTGGCGTATAAGAGAAGCTTCTATTTTAATTAAATTTAAATTTCATTAGATTAATATCAATTAGATTTTCAGCGCGTTTATATATCATACACTCACACACTAACTCCGATCAATACGAAATTTGAAATATGACAATAATTAAATATTACGGACCCAAAGGAACTGGTTTCGTCGAATTCCGAGACTGTGCCTCGGAAGGCTATTTTTAAATTCAATTTAAACAATACAAAATTTCAAAAGTAAACAAAGCACTATTAAATTCAATTTTAAACCTTCTATTATCTTCAATGTTATCAATATAAATTTTATAAGCCTTCAAATATTTTTTTTTAATAGGCTTAAAACTCCATATTCAACAATTTTCCCAACTTCACTTATTTAATTTAATTATTCAATTATCAAATAATTTGTGATATCCGTAAATCAATTTAAAATTGTACTATTGAATATTTAAAATCAATTAAATATTCCGATTTAAATTGCTTAAAAATTCCGGGTCGTCACATTCCTCCCCCCTTAAAAGAATTTCGTCCCCGAAATTACTAGTTAGGAAGAATGATCTAATACCCGTTACTTTTTTCCAAAACCACTCAGTTCTTAACAATTCAAAATCTTACCAACTATCTTTTTAATAGAAGGCCCATTATAATTCTTACTAACTTCCCAAACTTTTCCCTTAATTCCTTAATAACTTTACTTATACAATAATTCAAATTATAATTCAAAACTAAATTTTGAATTATCGAAAATTTTCTCAAATTTTTTTTCTAACTCCCTAAATTCCCGAAAAATTTCGCTAGCGTCTCCTTTGCGCGGCTGAGTCGGTACAACTACAAAATGGCTCTACGGCCTCCCAAATCCAAAAAGAAAACAAAAGGCCAAGTGGCTCAATCCAAATCCCAATCAAATTTCATACAAAATTTAAACACATACCTTTTGTCGGGCAATTCAAATTTATCATCTGAAATCAAATCCAAATTTTTCTCTTTCCTTTTTTTTTCATACCTGCATATCCTTTATAACAATAATACCCAATCACAATATTCCAAAAACATTGTATCCACTTTCTCACAAAATGTCAATATCTATTCATTCCAATATTGACTTGGAGTATATTTACATTATCAATTCCCAATTAAGAAATTTTCCATTCCTTACTTAAGTTAGTATAAGAATTTTGTACGCCCCTTGTATTTATTTCCATCTTACCACTTCAGTTTATATCTAATTCTATTCAAGTTGATTCCTTCATTTACATATGGATTCAATTCATCTTTAACTCTGAATATATAAATTTTATTTTTCATTTATAACTAATTCATATTATTATTTTAAATTGGTTCCATTTACTAATTTATTTCAATTTCCAATTTGGAATCGTTTTGTCAATAAAAATCCTCCAAAAATTTTCTAACTCCCAAAATTTCTGAAATTTTTTGGCAGAGTCTCATTTGTACGGAGGAGCTTTTGCAATTTGACAAAAGAGATAAATATATATACATCGACCCACACGGTCGAAAAAACCAAAAACAGTTCATATTTCCTATTTTTATTGCGTAGGCGTACCTTATTTAGCATTTTTAAGCAAGTAGCTTATTATTTAACAGTTAATGCAACCCAAAATCCAGCCATACGGCATCCAGGTACCTGTACTTACTCAATTTAAACATGTAAGTGCCAAATATATGAAGTTTAACAGCATATCACTTATTTGCAATAGTTAAAACATAAGAATTCTAAAAGAAATGCACATCAAACATTTTCCGTAAGCAATTTATACAATTTTCATACTAATTCAACTGTTTCAATTAATTTACAAACCATTTTCATTCAATTTGAATGGTTTAAAACTCAATCGCTTACGCTTAATTTATTTTTAAGCAAACCGAACTCATACTTAATTCAATTATTCTCAAAATCAATTTATTTTACTCTTATCTATCCAGCCAAGGCATTTTAATAACTTCCATTTACATTCAATAACAATTTATTCTTTGCAATTTGACGAGATCTATGTGAATAAATAAGCACTTGAGTTTTATAATCAATTTAAATTGAATCCGACTCAACTTACACTTAATTCTATTCCATTTTGGATTTATTCACAATCCTTATATTCTCATTTTTATTGCATTTAAAGTTGAATCCATTCACTTACATTCTATTTTATTAACCAAACTAGTTCATTCAAAACCATTAACAACTTAGGTTCATCTTCATTACCAATTAAATTTCCTTTTTATTTTAATTCATTCACAACCATTCATTTAGCTCCACACATTTCATTTCAATTCTATTCACGATCTTTTAATTTACATCCCATTCCATATTTGTTTATTCCAAACTATTTTATTTAGCTCGAAAACAAATCAGGCTATTTCATTCAATAACCACTCCCAACACATTTAAACCACACTTCATTTTGAGTTTGGTTTTTACTCGACACTTAAGTCGATAACCTAAGTTCATTTCCATATGATTCTTATTTATTCCTTCCATTTATTCATTCAATATAATTAGTTTATCCACTCAATTTATTATGAATTTTCGTTACCTTAAATGTTATTTTCAACCCACCAAGTTCTTTTCCAATCCAAATTTATTTTACTTGATTTAAATTCAATCCACTTTCATTAAATTTGGTTTAAGTTGAATTAAATTCAACTCTCTTCGATTTATTCAGCTTAAGTCAATTTACTTCAATTTATTCAAATTTATACTTAAGCTCATTTTCATTTTACAAGTAAATTTTCCTCTTTTATACTCAACTTAACTCAATTGATTACAAGGCCATATACAATTTATTTCCACATATTTGGATTTTATTCACAATACAAACCATTATTATTTTAATTCAATTTCATTTTTATTCGATATCTTTCCAATTATATTTAATTTGTTAACCCTTCAAGTTAAATTTTAATTAATAACTCAAGTTCTGAATCCTCTATCCATTCTCAATTTACCACCCGATTTTATGAACTCACAGTTCAATTATATTTACTTCATCGACAATTTAAGTCGAATTTAATTTATAACTTGATTTTTATTTCCGAACTTCAATATTAACTCACCAATTCAGCTTTATTTAACATTTCATTAACCAATTTATTAACAAATTAGTTCTCCCCTATTTATAGTTCAATACTTGATTTTTAATCTCAAATATCACTTCATTTAATTTTTCTTAGTTCAATTTTTTTTCAAGTTTGGATTTCCCTTCGTTTTATTATCCAAAATATCAAACAACATTCATTTTGGATTTTGCATTCCATTTTTTTAATTTTGTAAGTCACACTTGTTATCTACTCGCTTCCATTCATTATAGACTTGAATATATTTTTCCTTTTATTTTAATTCAAGCCTTATGCTTATTTATAACTCAAGCATATTTTTATTCCATGCATTATTCATTCTTTTATAAGTTATTCTGATTTATTTATTCCAATTCCAATCCTTATCCCACTTATTTTCCATTTATTCAGGTAATAATCTAATTCCATTCAATAACTTAATTGAATTCTTATTCCAATTCAATTTTATTTTAACTCAGTTTAATTTAACTCAATTCGATTTCAACTTAATTCGAATACAACTGGATATAATTTTCAGCTTATTCAATTTATTCCAATCCAATTAAATTTTTATTTCCCAATCCAAGTTAATTTCATTTTTTTAACTTTACACTTTTAATTCAAATTCCAACATTCAAATCTTATATTTCCTTCCTGATTTAAAAATCATCTCAATTTATAAGTTTACAACTATCTCATCAGGATTTTTATACACCCGGCTTTTGGTTTCAAATTACCTTGAAATCTTCAACATCACAAATTACACTTTTCAAAAAAAATTAAACCAACCCTGGTTTTTATTTCCAACAAATTTCCTTTAGAATTTCAAAAATAAATAGGTTTTCCTGAACAAATCAATTAGGCAGCAGTTCATCACTTAGAAACTCGAAAATAAACATCGATGATGCTGCAGTCATCACCGAAGTTATTTTCTAGCTACTGAAGTGAATTCAATGCTATATCTCTTTCCAAAATTTATTTGAAACAATTTCCTTCCAGAAATACCCCAAAAACCACAATACTACTATTTATCTTCAAAATATTTCCAAAATCTCCGGGGTTTCAACGTTTCAAACTCTATTTTAATTCTAGTTTTAACTATAATGCATTGGTACAATTTATGCTTATACAAATTCCCATTTTATTTTAATTCAATTTATAAATTACATTTATAATTCATATTTTATAAGTTTCTTTTTATAATGAATTTATTCCCTAAAACTTGGGTTATATTTACAATTTCTAGTTAAATTCTCACTTAATAATGATAATAATTTAATATTATCATTATTCCCTTAAACTTGGGTTATATTTACAATTTCTAGTTAAATTTTCACATAATAATGATAATAATTTAATATTATCATTTCCAACATCTAAGCAACCATATAATAGCAATATAGTTTACCAAAAACTTTCTTTATATCAAAAATATATTTTTGGGTAAAATTATTTCATTTACCCATATTTAAAACAATACCATGCCGATTGTTCTATTCAAGTGTTTAGAAACCCTTTCGATACAGTTGTCCAGACTGTGCCGACGAAGGTTCATATGCCACTCAATAAACCGATCAACACAATATTAAAACAACTTATATTCACTAACAAATACGCGCTCATATCTATTAATACACTCAATCTCATTATAGAGTACTACGGACTCTATTTTATGAGTAATTCCCACCAGAGCCAAGGTTATCTCCAACCTAAGCTCTGATACCAAGTGTAACAGCCCGCAAATCCGTACCTCTTGAGACAGCACTATTCTACCTAAATCAACTCAAGTTGTATAGAAATACGAACCATTTGGGTTAAAGAAGAAGAGGTAGAAGAAGAGAATAGAAAACAACAACAGAATCTAACCATCGCAGCGGAATAAAATATAATAGAAAATAAATGTTCTTTACTCAAAATCAAATATATCTGTTTATATATTTCATCATCAGAGTACATCAATCACAGCTCAACATCAATATCATACAAATGAATACATAGCATCTCAATACAGCGGAAAATATATATATATAAACAAGTACGAGAGTATGTATCGTCATCCAACTCATCTCCTGAGCTCCACAGCATCATATCCTGTATTCTATAATACTCGGTCTGACCCGAGCATTATAGTTAAATAACACCCGAGTCAGTCTGGAATACCAGCGTGAGAAAATCACACCCAATTGATTATTAAAGTTTCAAAAGTCCTTTGAAAACAAAAGCATCTTATAAGACCACGCCACAAATAAACATGTCGGGTTTTTACCTTACGATAGGTAAAACAATTTTTATAGAAATCCTATGATATTATAATAGGGCCTAGATACAAATACTTAGAAAATAGCCGAAATTGTTACATTCATTAAATTCCAGCTACTAGCCACAGAGTGGGTAATACAAACAAAACTCGTACAAGGCTCATAGGGAGAATGGATTTTAAACCAATGACTAGGCACTGGGGTACCACCTGTCATAGTACGGGGCCTAGATCACCGTACCAAGGTGTACGCCCGCTCCCCTGCAACACAAGGCCGGGACTACCCCTTACCGGATAATCCCGAGTGAGATCACCCCGCGGTTGGGATCAGCAACCGCCCACTAAGCCGAAATAAAAAGGGACATCTAGACTGGAATGACCTCACCCTGCTTGGGTGCTACCCACCTAGCCTTACTGCATATCCCCTGATTTCCAGTCATTCCCATTTGATGAGGCTTGAGGCTAAGCGTTACCTTTTTAGAATATATCCCTTAGAATGCCCATCGTCCACCTGACGATGTTTCGCAAGCATTCATCCATACAAGTCCGTCCCGGGTTCGAACGGAACCGAAGGCACTATTCTTACTACATCCATTTTGGAAATATCCTCAGGATTAGTAGCGATTAGCCCTTGCACTTCACTGCTCCACTTTCGAATCCAAAATCGTTTTTCACGAAATCGTATAACCGGATCGAAGTGGTTTTCGAGAAATAAATCTCGATCCCGGTCTCTTCGAAACGATCAGCGTATTTGTCCAATGTTGATAGTCGGTTATTTAACTATCAATTACATTCACAAAACAACCATCAGCCAATAAATAATTTTCCAATTTATTTATTAATCTCAAAAATATCTTCACAAGATATATTTCTATTTTCAATCCCTTGAAAACAGTTTCAAAACCATCCTTCTTTTCAGAATAAACTTTCCCAAATATTTTCTATCTTCTCTGAAATCACCAAGCACAAAACTATATTTTTAAAATAATTTAAAACACTTTACAATATACTTTGAAATATATACTTTAAACCATTTAGGATAACTACTTAAATAATTTGTTAGAAATACATACTATATGAATTTGAGAAAATAAGGTTACTTTATAAAATATAAAATCAGGTTTTCACTTTAAAAACAAATACTAAATCACTTTTAAATAATTAATGCTCTAATATATTAAAAGGAAATACTTGCTTTAGAAATTAAATAATAGAAATAATAAATTTTACAAAACTTGCTTTCTTTAAAAACAACTTTAAAACATTTAATTTATATTTACAAATTTACTTTTAAAAACGTGTACTTAGCCATCCAGAGAGAATTCCAACTTCAAGCACTTAAATCATTTTCCCGAATATATTTCCAATTCATTCGATTTGAAATAAATTTCTTTACTTGCTCGGTTCATTTCAAAATTCATTACTTATGGACTTTATTTTTATTATTATTATTATTTATTGTTTGATTTTAAATCTTTTAACTGAAATATACAAATTTCAGGTTATTTCCAATTTCTTCTTTGTTCTTCTTAAATAATTTAAATCCTAAATTCAAAATAAATGCTTTGTTCTTTAAAAAAAAAACATTAAAGTTTAAGTTTCATTAACTTTCTGTTTATTTAAATATTCCTTACCATATTCAAAATTTATTTGTTAAAATTTTAGAGTCACTTTATTTTCTTCCCAGTTCATTTATAAATTTATTCAACTTTTCTATAATTATTTACTTACAATTTCACTTCTTTTATTTCCATTTCCAAACTCTAATTATACATTTGGTAATTCATTATTGCCCGATTACAACAATCAAGCCATAACATTCAATACTTTCACATATTTCACTACAGGATATCAAATATTCAGAACAGAGAATATTAAATGATTAAATAAAGTTGAGGGTTCCAGTTGGATCCCTCGAACCTGTTCTCCTTGCATCCACAGACGTTAGCACAATATAAAATGCCAATTCCAATTACATATACCACAATACAGCACATGAATCAATTCAACCAGTTCAAAAAATTATTTAAATTTAATCGTTTAAATTTAAATTAACTGAGTGAGATTAACTCACCTTTGCTTTACGTTTGGCAATCCAATTCCATCTCGAACATTTATCTCCTAATTTTGGACATTTTATAAATATTTATATGATTTATTAACATTTTAAACAAATCAGAAAATTAATTGCCATTTTCCAATTTAATTAACTAATAACTAAGTTTAAACTAATTGTCTTTTAATAAATCTTTTTTTTAGTAACTTAAATATAGTTCAATAAGGAAATTAAAACAGTTTTAAACTTCAAATCCATTTATTTTAAATTAAACTATTAGATTAAAAATATTTATTTTCATTTCCTGCTTGAAATCACTTATACTTAAAATCAAAAATCTTCATAAACCCTACAAGATTCTTTTTCTGCATATACATATATTATTAAATCAAACTAACTTAAAACAACACAAATACCTTACAGCCTCACTGCCTTGTCCACACGAACGCCACATCTCGACCATGTCTTACTGCTAAAACTTCCACCACAATACTCGAAACTCCATCCCAGTCGCCACCTAGCAGCAGTCAACGCGTACGCGACCCAAGCTCGCTTGCTTCACTCACGAATTCATTCACGTTCTCCCCTGAAACCCTATCTCAAACCTCAGCGCCTCGATTTGCGAAGCCGGTCGCTACTCCAACATCAACTTGCGGCCCCTTCCCCAGATCGATTCACACACCAGAAATCGCGCAACCTCTAAATCACGAGAAAACAAACAAACGCACTCCCCAAAATGGCGTGCTCAGGGTCGAGCATCCACGGTCGATGCCATCACCGAAATTTAGCTTGAGCTCACCACCACTCGAATCGAACGATTCGGTTTTAGAAACAGGAAATGGGTTCGGTCTTATTCACCACCATTATTATTTTTTTGAATTATTTTTTTGAACGAACGAACGTATAAAGGGAAAAGGGAAGTAGTTTTTTTTTATTTTCGATTTCGATTTCAGATGGAATATGTGAGATACGCTCAGCCATTATATAAAGCTTCCCCCTTCTTCTCGGCTGTTCAAACAAGCGGAGATGGAATGATTTTATAAAAGAGGAAATAAATTGAATGAACGAAGAAGGAACAGGAAAATTTTAGAAGGAACGAGAAGTGTACGATGGAAGATAACGATGGAACGAAATAAAAATGGAAGGGAGTGGCGTATTAGAGAAGCTTCTATTTTAATTAAATTTAAATTTCATTAGATTAATATCAATTAGATTTTCAGCGCGTTTATATATCATACACTCAAACACTAACTCCGATCAATACGAAATTTGAAATCTGACAATAATTAAATATTACGGACCCAAAGGAACTGGTTTCGTCGAATTCCGAGACTGTGCCTCGGAAGACTATTTTTAAATTCAATTTAAACAATACAAAATTTCAAAACTGAACAATTCACTATTAAATTCAATTTTAAACCTTCTATTATCTTCAATGTTATCAATATAAATTTTATAAGCCTTCAAATATTTTTTTAATACGCTTAAAACTCTAAATTCAACAATTTTCCCAACTTCACTTATTTAATTTAATTATTCAATTATCAAATAATTTGTGATATCCGTAATTCAATTTAAAATTGTACTATTGAATATTTAAAATTGATTAAATATTCCGATTTAAATTGCTTAAAAATTCCGGGTCGTCACATTTTTCCTCCTTATATAGTCGACCCCCTTTCCACGGTCTTTCATGATGTTGGGCCTAATTACTATACCTTATTGTAGTTACCCGATTAATTAGGCTGATACATTTAATTAAATTGATGTAATATAATTATATGCTATTATAATTAATTTCAAAGTCCATGGTCCAATGTGATAATATTTATCGATTAACCATTTCAATTTGGCTAGCTATTTTAACTTTAAGTAATCTACCAATTACGGTGATACTGAAATCTTACAATAAAGGAGATGAATCTTCTCTTGAATAGTGCTTCGTTTCAAGTAGTTCAACGTGCATCCAACTATGGTCATAACTTTTGGATCCAATGCATCAGGCAGTGGAGTAAAAAAGGAAAATTTAAAAAATATTCCCTTCTACATGTATACGTGCTAGTTTTTTTTTATAGTGTTATCATTAGTAATGTTTCTAACATTAAATCATATTTAATGTTTTATTGGATGATTTTTATTTGAAGTTAAGTTTAATTATATTATTATTATGTTAATATGTTATTAGTATGGCTTATAATGTAATTATTTACTCAAAATATTTAGCAAGATAATTCATAATCAAATAAGATAATATTTATTAAAATGTATATTTAATAAAAATAATAATAATGATATTTATATATATATATATATATATATATAATTTATTATTAATACTTGAATGAAGATAACTAATTAAATTACTTTAGTGTAAATCCAAATTGCAATTTTAAATTCAATGCTTATTAAATTTGTGTTATAAATTTAAATGTTTATAATTCATCTTAATTTAAATATCAGATATTCAAATCAAATGAATAACTTATTAATTAATTAATTTCCATTAATGGTGCTATTCTATAAATATCCTAATAAAAAACTAATCTATATAAATCTAAATAAAATTTTCATATATATAAATATATTATGTGTAATTTAACAATATCGGTGTGACTAGAATTTTAATGCAAATGTAATGTCTTAAGATGTTTAGAAACGAAGTTCGTATGTAAAAGTTATAAAGATTGCAAATCATGGGTATCTCTGCATAAAGTTACAATTATATAAAAAATGGGATTTGTATGTAGTTATTATAAATTCAGGCATTATATGATAAATTTACCTCCTTCCTATATGTAAAACCTTAGTCCCAACGACTAACAACCCTCATCGGTTTTTAGCACTGCCAGAGGAAACCAAAGACTTAACCGCCACCGTCTCCACGCTCCTAATGATCGGAGTTTCACATTAGGACACCAATGTCAAGTCTTATGACATTTCTCGAAACCTAATTCGACATTGAACCATTGCCATGCTTCGTTGACCTACTATGCTCATTATCAATGTCCTTGATAAACTTTCTATCATTAATGATTTCGTTCGCCCAACCTACGATCATTGCAAGGTCATCAACACTGAGTTGTTCAATGTGATGGTAAAGAAGAATGTGCACGGTGTTGTAGGATATACAACAATATATAGTTTATTTAAACAATTTTTCTTCAAATTCATTTAAAAATGATTTTAAAATTAAGTTCTATTACAAAATATTTTTAATTTTTCCAGGTAACTCTGCCCATGGAATACAACCTAAACTGTTAGTCCTGCCTTTGAGAGATCCTCTCTCGCATTCAATAGCGTAGTTGTAAAATTCACCATTTGCGACATAATTTATGTTCTATGGAGAATGAATTTTATAGCTCTAAGAATAGAGGCATCAGGGCCTATTTAGAGTAGCGGTAATGGGCTATGTAAACATATTACCTAGATTTACCATTCAAGGCACAACCCATTTTAAATGAGATTTTATCCCCATTAATTAATTAAACCCATTTAATAATTAATAGCTGCTTTAATTTTGGCTCACTTGATTTTAAAAAATAAATAAAATTTGGCTACCAAAATATTATATACACACACATACGTGTGTGTACACATATACATATAACTGGAAAATGGGCGTAAGGAAATAGTTACAAAAAAAATTAGTCTTAGGGACAGTAAGTTTGTTTTTTAGTCTGAAGAACACTTTATAGTGTAAACAGAAAATGATAGTTACATCTATCATTCTGTGATTTACACTACAGAGTGTCCTTCGGACTAAAAAACAAACTTGTTCTTTCTGAGACTAAATTTTTTTGCAACTTCTTCTCTGTGTCTAAAAACCCCTATATACAATTTTATTGGAATAAGAATAATTAATTAAGTCTGCAGTAGTGGCATGGTGGTAGAGACACTTACAACATGTTAATGAGGTCATGAGTTCGATACCCGTCTGCCTACTCCCTCAAGGCGGGAAATTGTGTTCCCCGTAAATCCAAAAAATATGGTTATGGAAACGAATGTTTCCTACTGGACTAGGTAACCTCCCATTCCTGGCACTGGTTGGACAAGTTGGGTTGGGCTCCACTCTTTGGAGTAGAGTTTAAAAAAAATTAATTAAATATGTAACGACTATATGTTTTATTAATTAATTTTAGATGTATTAATAATGATTAAAAATAATCATAAATTAATAATATAATCATTATATTAATTTATCCATGATAATAGTTTATAAACTTTATAAATTATTTCAAAAAATTATTTTCAATCAAAAACCGAGAGTTGCGATTGCATGATTCCTATGTGCGAACTCAACCATCAATAACATTTAAACAAGTTAAATATTAAATAATGTGCGGACTTCGCAAAAGCATGACAGTTTGATGTGATTTCAGTTGTTTATAAATTGTTTAGGTGAAATCTAATTTCTTGTCTATTAAAACGACACTCTTAAGCTACGATATATTGTGCACATTTTATGTTCATCATCACTATATCTCTTAGATATCTAGATATCTATCAATGGTCAAACTCTATTAATAACCATAGTTAATTGCGAAGTCTAACATTAACCATAGTCTCTTGAATAGTGATTCACCTCAAGTGGTTTGACCTATACCCAACAATGGTCTTAACATGATCATTGTTGTCATGCAATTGACTATAGTCAAAGTATAGTTTTGACAATCAATATTCACAATACTCTCTAGTCAAAAGACTAACGCACGTCGTCACGTCAAATTTTTTGTTTGACATTTAACCTATGAAACACTCTCGATGATTCATTTCACAATTGTTCCAAACAACTACACATAGATAACCCATGATTTCCCCAATGGTCATTAAATTCATTATCCATCATAGTAAGAGCATTACGTACACCAATCACACCGCTTATATCGATATCCAATTATTGATACATCTTGGCTACAAACATTTAAGGATGTGATGACTGCTCTATACCAAGAGGTACCTTGTGTAACTAAAGGAATGTGTTGCGATGGTACTTGACCAATATAGGATGATTATCAAAGGCGGTAAAGTAATAATCATCCAATGTAAACATGTCGCATATCTCACAATGCAAGGATAAAACATAATAATCAACAAAGATATAAAACATGCAAGATAGTAATAACTAAAATGACCCATACGATCAGAGTGCAACATGTTCACCATAATTATACACACAGATAGTGGAGTTTATACATCAAATAACAAACCCAAATATAATAGCTTCTAATAACAAATAAGCACTGATAAAGTTCCATGGTGTTACAAAGTAAAGTATAAGAAATAGCAATTCAAATATACATATATGTGAAAGCTTAGTCTCCTACTCGTCCTCTGTGTATTTCCTTGCACTATCTTAGATCTGTATGATCATTTAAGAGTATCCAATATAATAAGAAGCAAAGCATAAAATCTCGAGTCAAACAACAATCTGGCATGAGTGATTTGTAATCTAAAAGCTCGACGTAGCAAAGTAGGACATAGGGTACGGAGAATCATATCTGACCTATCTTTGGATCCAAAGAGTTAGCACATAAAATTAATATATAATCTATTACCATCATCATATAGGTATACTACAAGCGAAAGTACAATATGGGTTGTCTAGGCATTTAAGTCAACAATACCCACATCATGTGACATCCCTAGAAAATTAAAGCAAACATAGCAACCATCGACCAATCCTCACATCACTCACTAAAGTATGTGGATATATGATAGCTTGAATGACCAAATCAATGACCAAAGACTACTTAATATCTTGGTTTCTCAGTGCTCGACTCCACGCCACTTCATAAAGCTGGGAGGTAGAACCGATATTAAAAAGTATAGGGTAAGACAAATCATGTCAATGATTTGGGATTAAAATCAAAAATCTAGGTGGGCATCCTTACGTATCCCCTCTTTATGAGCATACTCGAAATCTTTGAATTATCGATGATCTCTTTGCATGAGTCTCTAGAGTAGAATAAATCAATGTTTCATTTCTCAGATCTCCATAGTAAAACAGATTAACGTTCCACCTACAAGTTTGGACCAATGAACTTGTCCTTATGGTTCATCTTCACAACTCTCATCATAGAGTCATCATCATTTGGAACTTCTCTGGACTACCCATCAAAAGTCACAGAACTCTATCACATTGGTCTCGAAGTAATCTCTCTACTTTCCCGCATCAATCCAAAGAAGAACTAGAGTTTTCTTGCCCAAACTCTCTTCACTCTCCTTATTTTCAATCAATCATCCTTGGCCAATTCATTAAAGTAGGCAAAACATCAGGCGATCAACCTTCGTGCATTCCTCAAGGTGTATGCCCAAAAGTCACAAATCAATTGTTATCAAATCTAACCACTCATGTGTGGCCGGTATTGGCAATTTTGACTAATACTTAGCCAAAATTGGCTAAGTACTATACTTGGCTGAAACCACTCGTCATTTTCGTAGGCTTGAATCTTTTGCAATGCAACTCCTTCACAAGCCTAAAATCCATGTGCCTAAGTCCAAAAGTCAAACCCCATGCCTTTAAACCAGTCGATGTCGACCATAGAACTCTTGATGGTAGGCATTTCTATATGCCTTCCAAGTCCTTGCCCAAAGCCTTAGCTCTCTTTCCCTGAAATAGTTAATATCGCACCCCAAGGTCCAACACTTTCAGCCCAAAACCACTATCACCGACCACATTTTGCTCCACCGCCGACTACTCCATCACTTGACCATAACTTCACCATTTTTGCTCCAAACTTTAAGCGACCATAAATACCACTTCTACAAACCATTATGGACTACCTGTATCAATTGCATCATGTCTCTAGCAATTTATCCACCCCTTCCCCCTCCCTTGATTCACTCAAATGCACATCAGTCACTCGAGACATCAAAATGAACCAAATATGAATCCACACAACCACATATAAGCATAATACAATATATATGCATCATATTTAAGAAATATAAAAACATCAATATCATCCTAAATCGACCACACAGAAAAACGATGACTATTTTGGTCAAACAGTAAAAAACAGAATAAAATCAACATTTAAAATTTTAATTTTTTTTGGAACTAATATATGTTTAGATCTATCAGAAAAATGCTTTAACATTCAAAACCATTTCAAAAATGTCATTTTTAACTTATATACATGTATAACATATGAGAAGTACAAGCTACTCACCAAAGATCCAAAATACACAAATACCAAAAGGAAACCTAAGATGAATAGTAATCTTCATGAATTTCAAGACACCCAAATCAGCAATTAATTAATTTATCACAAATCCACTTGCTAGTCTCTTGATTTGGCTAATTAAAGTAGGAAATTTGGTTGCTTTTGGCTAAAAAGTTGATTAATGGTGGTTTTGAACTATTTTTGGAAAGTGTGACAGTAAAGCGAGGACGTCCCATTGGTTGGTTAGGCATGAATCTTGAAATAGATTAATGGGCCAAATTTAGATCTTATTAATTATCATTAATCTGGTCAAAATTGTTTAACTTCATTGAACATATCTCATAAACGATAAACATAAAAATCTATTATGACCCTTTACAAAATGAAAAACCATCATATCTTTCATTTAGAAGTGGTTTCAGACCCTAATCCAGTTTCTATAAAAATTTACTAGGCTTACAAGTTTTCAATGTTAAAATCGTTCATTGAAATTTCTAAGGGTCAAAAATACAAATACTCGAGATTCCCCAAAGTTATAGACTTATACTACAAAAGTTAGATTTAAAAACAATATTTTATGATTCTCCAATATGTAAAATAGGGGTATTTACACTTCCATTCTCCTCTCTTTTAGGATTCGCCCTCGAAATAATATTAATCAAGGTAAGATCAAACAATATAGTAACCCTGCATGCCTATGGCAATAAGCAAGTATAACATCCTTCGACCATGTACACATAGAAGCAAGAAATAAAATCTACGCCTACTCTAGCATATAAAATACTAAATGTGATATCAAATACGAAATTTAATGACACATGGATATATTACCAAGTAAAAAAGCTCTGGAAAGTGGTCCTCGTGCTCTCCTCGGTCTCTCATGTGCAATTGCTTTCGTTTTCACTCCATTAAATCTTCACCAACTTCACTATTTTCCTTATAAGCTGCTTTGTAATACATCTAACTATATGAATAGGCCTACGAGGTCCTTGTGATGACCTGCCCTTCTACTCCCAGAAAGACGTATCATCAATGAGAAAGAAAGGGGTAGAAATAGAAAAGAAAAGAAAGAAAGAACAACCACATCATAATCTCACAGCGGAAACGGAACAAAATATAATATATCACATAATTATTACATAGTTTACATATATCAGAGTTTTACAATATCATACACATGACAATCATATATACATCTGTCACTTCATTCATCTCAAAATACAGCATACTCTAACTAACACAGCGGATCTACATAGAAATCTACATACGTCTGGGCTCCCGCTCCAAGCTCCTCTAGAACTCAACAATCCAAGAACCTATCACTTGGCTACTCGTAAAAATTTGAGTATCCAAGTGTTTATGAAAACACAAAATATAAACTCCGGGTCAGACATGGGTCTGGTATGAGTAAACGGTTTAAAATTGTTTAGCTTTGAAAAAATTTGGAAAAGAAAGGTATCACGTAAGACTCCCCACAAATAAATACGGGTAAGTTTTTACCTTACGCTAACCAAAACATTTCATAGGAAATTCAGTGATATTATAATAGTGTCTAGGGTTTTCAAGTAAATAGAAAATAGCCGAAATTGTTACATTATTAACTTCCAGCACTAGCCACAAAGTGGGTAATACAATCAAATCCGAGGGCGCTTATTGGAAAATGGGTTCCATACAATGGCAGGGCTACTGGGGTACCGCCTATCATAGTACGGGGCCTAGATCACCGTACCGAGGATCACTCCCGACCCCCTTACAACACAAGGCCGGAACCATTCCTTACTGAACAGTCCCGAACAAGATAACCCCGCAATTGGCGCGACCAACCGCTCATTAAGCCGAATAAAAAGGGACATCTAGATAGGAGAAAATCTTGTCTTGCTTGGGCATGTCTAACCTAACCTTGCTGCACCTCCCCGGTTTTAACCATTCCTGGTTGATGAGGCTTGAGGCTACGGTTACCTTTACAGAACATATCCCATAGAATGCTCATCGTCCGCCTGACGAAGTGCTGAAAGCATTCAATCCATACAAGTTCGTTTCGGGTTCGAACGAAACCGAAGGCATTATCTCGTTACACTCATTTTGGAATCACCCTTAGAGTTAACGACGACAACCCTTGTATTCTGAATCTTCATCTTCACTTTAGATTCACGACCTATCATTAATTTGGATCGATGTGGTTTTCGGATGTCCAAATATGGAATCCTGATCCCGGTCTCATCGAAATCCAAAACGTGTCTTTTAAGGCCAAGTTGTTTTAAAGTTTAAAACGATTCACTTCTATTATCCATATACACACAGATAGATAATTCACAATATCACAATTGATAATCAATATTATCATCATAAAAAGATAATCAATATTATCATCACAACAGATAATCCATATTATTATCATACTTCAATCAAAGCATACATTTCATACAGCATCATTTATCTCATATTTGAGATCACAAACCATTCAAGGTAACCAATATCATCCATCCATACATAAGCAATCATATCAGCTGTAATTAATTTAAAATGAATTAAATTAATTACTTGCATCTCTAATTAATTTAAAGTAAATTAAATTTATTACTTCACCATTATAAATCTTGCTTATATAACTACTAATCAATTATCTATCAATTAATTTATCATCATCCTATTATTTAACTTAATTAATCATCCTTGTATAATTTACTTTAATTATATTCAAGTATTATCCTTTAACTTATTCCTACAAATAAATTATCTAAACATAGAAATTAACCTTAAATTACTAGCATTACATTTCTTCTTAATTACACTAATTAATTACTCTTTAATCTCTTATTGCTAGTTATATTTATTAATGATTACTAATTAAATTTTAATTTCATTATCCTGTATTAAATTAATTGCCTTAAGTAATTAATCTTCAATTAAACTACATTTATTAATCACTCCTGATTAATACTATTCAGTAATTAACCACCTTTAATTACTTTATCAAATCAATTAATTACACCTCGATTAATTTTATTTTAATTAATCCCTTGATTAATTGCACAAAGTAATTATACTCACATTACTTTCATTATTAAATCATCCTCAGTCAATTGCATCCAGTCATTATCATTAATTACTTCCTCAAGTGATTATACTTATCACATAAACAAATAATTATTTAAATTAATTAAACTTGATGAATTAACTTAAATAATTCATATTAAACTTGATTAATTACAATAAGTAATTAATTCCCTAATTACTTAATTATTTAATTATTCGATTTCACACTATTTGATTTATTACTTCCTAATCAATTTATTTTACCTTAATTAACTTAATTAACTATTCTTTAATCATTAACTAACAACCTTAATAAAACTTAATTATCCATTTGTTAATTACTAATTACTTAGTTAATTAGTTATTAATTCTCAATTTAATTTCTTAATTAATTAATTGTTATTCATTTATTAATTTACTTAAGTAGTTAATTACACTTTATTCATTACTTAATCATCAGTTGATCCATCGCCAATAAAATTAAAAAGTAATTAGTTTTATTTACTTTCAGAAATCATCAATTAATATTAATCATTCAACTTAACTAACATTTTAAAAAGCCTTCATTAACTCTGGAAATCAATTATGTTAACTATCTACCACTCTTTTGTTAATTAACTTTATACTTAATTAAAATAATACTGGATTAAATAATAATTAAATGTTTTAGAAACTTCGTTAAGTATTAACCAAAAATCATTATAACTTGAATCGAAATCTTAATTAAAACTTGTTAAACATTCATTATGTTCACAGTGCTTAAAAATTTGAGGGAATCAAATTGACTTATCTCCAACATAAAAATGCATTATTACAGTGAAGGAAACTCGAGCCATTCCCGCAAAAACTCGCGTGTAACTCCGAGTAAACCACGCTATTCCCCGTGTCTCTCTCCATGTACACGAACTTCTTCTTCTCTCCCCTCTTTTTTTTGTAGTTCGAATTTTGCTAAGTTTAAATAGCATCAGGCTTAACCCTACACTAGTGATAAAACCCGAAGCCACCTACCTAATCACTCGTGCACGACTCGAGAAATACCACTGACACGACGCCGTCTCATCCTCCACGCCGTGCACGTGCACAGCACCTCGCCCACGCTGTGGCGAACTGCACCTCCCTTGGCAAGTCATAAATCACCGGTACACTCAAGAACCAAATTTGCATCGCCATAAGATAAATCAAAACGAAAAATAGCTTTTCGTTCGAATCCTGAAGCTCAACCCACCACCCAAAACCACTTTGCCACCGCCGCACATAGCACCAGAGTCGCCTAAACTTCATCCACACAACGTCAACACCCCATGTAACCACCAACCAGAGTTTCGAACAGCTCGATCACGAATAGATGACGAACTCGTCGCGTTTACAGGCAAGTCAAAAACTTGAACAAAAACCCTAAATTGATCTCGTATCCTAATTCCTTGCAATAGAAAAATTATTTTACATTTTTCCCGAGATTACTGATGTCCTTACTATCATCATACCAAATGTCAACCTTTTAAATTGATAAAAGTATCTGGAATTTGTAAAAATGTAATTTTTGTTTAATTTCAAACTGCTCTTTAAATACTAATTTAAAAATCCTAATTTTTGTTTTAAAAATCATGACTTGTAGTATGAATTCAATATATAATCTTAACTTAATGTTTTACAACAATCGGTTTTATCAAATTTCTACACACTTGCCTGTAAAACAAGGTTACAATGAATATTTCAACAGGCTTTTAAAACAACCTTTAAGTTCTAAATTTAAAGTTTAAATCTCTTGTTCGAATTGAAAAGAAAATTTAACTTAACAATAAATAATAGCAAATAGATTTAAGGTTTGAAAGCAAACACCCTGTATCAATCTCATAGGAACACAAAACATCATACAATCATATGCAAGCTAAAGCATACACAAATCAAATATCTATGAAATTTGAACTGGTTTTAATTAACTTAAAACTTTAAAAAAATTGTTTACTCACCAGAAAAATACTGTTGAAACAGAAAGCAATTGTTGTGGAAAGCTACAGTTTTGAATCTCTGAAAAACCTCTCTGCTTTGATGTTGAGTTTATTTGAGTTTGCAAAGTAAAGATGTTTATAATTTTTTCCTTCTTATCACAGTTTTTCTTCTCAGGTTTACTAAGTTTGTTAAGTTATTGTGAACGAACTAAAATAGTATAATGTATAAATAGGAAAACTTTGAACAGCTGTAGGTTACTATAGGTACAGGTTTTACATGCTTTTGATTTGCTTGTATTTGATACACTGCAAAGTGAAATAATCTTGCATTTCAGCTGTAGGATTTTCTTGCAATTGAGTTGACAAAATATTGTGCTAATTTAATGCATATGTCCCCATATTTGTTTACAACTAATTAATATTAGCTGATTCTTGTCTTGGTACAAAGATATTTTGCCTTTGAGAATAAAGATAAATCCGAATATCCTATAAAACTTGTCTTCTTTTGCAAACCAGGTGTACATAGCATCTTTGTTAATGATTTGTATTATATAAATATGTGTTACAGGTTACTCTTTTTAACTTATCTTATATATTCATGTATAGTTATCATAGTATTGTTAGCATATTAGTTTTATTTTGTTTGTATTGCTTTGCTATGAAATACTTTGTTTATAAAAATTTGTCTTCTTGCTTGTATTTCAATTTACCTGCGTTTGTCAGGTTTCTTTCATACTTTATACTTGACTGATTGCAGGTAGATTTTGAGTATATGAAGTTTATTTGTTTCATTATTTCTGGCTTGAATAGTTTACACACATATGGTTGTTGTTATTTTGTGTATGAAAATATTTTGTTTTGTTAACTTCTAGTTTACTCTTCAATATACATATTTGTCTGATATTTTATCATACTTTTTTATATTTCATTCTATACTTTGTATTTGGATTTACATGTGAAGATATTGTGTAAAAAAATTGTTTTATTAATTGCTTGCTTGAATAATTCATATGAATATGTTTTGGGTCAGGTTTATTTTTACTTTGGTCAGGTGAATGCAGATATGTTGCATATAAATATTTGGTTTTATTATTTTCATTTCTAACCATCAATGTTTAAGTTATATTTAATATAGTTTACTTACTTATATTTGTATTTATTTCTATTTGAACTTTACTATCACTATTTAAATTATATATATATATATATGTTTGGCTTATATTTTACATTTTACATTTTATATTTTGACTATCAATATCTAACTTAGATTCATAAGTTTACTTATTTATTTATATTTATGTTTTTGACTTACAATAATATTAATATTTTATATTGAACATTATCATCAATTTATTTTATATTTTATATTTTCCAGATGTTAACAAGATAAAGTATTTTAATCAATTATACCAGATAGATTTTATTTTAAATATTTTTAATAGATTTATTTTAAATTTTCAAATCCATTTTCTTTCAAAATACAAACCCAGTATAATCAAATAGCAATTTATTTCCAAAATCATATTCATTTTAATATGATCAGTTTACACTTTATTTAATTTGATTAAATATTTATTAAAATAAACAGGGCCAAAATCCAGGGTCGTTACATTCCTCCCCCCTTAAAAGAATTTCATCCCCGAATTTAAAACAAAGATAATTTAAAAGCTGTTATACCAACCATTCAAACATATTTATCATTCTTGCATTAGCAAACAGTCAAACAGTCTATCCTAACAAAGATCACTAGTTATCCGAACTCAAATCCGGATAAACTTTCCTAGAACTATCCAGAGTTTCCCAGGTGCAAACACTGGGATCCTCGCTCCACTGCACTCGACAAGCTTCATTACCTACTCCCGATTTTCCTCTCGTCTTAATCAACAATCCAAACAGGATTTCTGACCATAGTCAAACTCCACTCGACTTCCAAATCTCCCTGAACCACTGGTTCTACAACTAATGATGGATCCTGAACAAATTTCCTAGATGAGGTGCATGAAATACATTATGAATTCAAGACATCCATTCTGGAAATTCAATTCTGTAAGATACAACACCAATCCAAGTTGAATTTTATATTTATAACTCAAGGTCTCCACCTCCCATTCATTTTAATTCACAATCTAATTTTTATTAATTCACCATTCAACTTTTATTTGACCAATTCCAATTTCATTTACATACTTAATTTACTAATTTGTTTAAAATTAGTTTATTTCCACTTCCAATTCAATATTTGATTTCATCACAAAAATCTCTTCATTATAATTCTTGAGTTCATTTCTAGTTTGTAATTCCGGTTTGGATGTCTATTTCAGTTCCCAAGTACAAAATAATTTTATTTTGGCTTATAATTTCACTTTTTAAACTTTATGAGTCACAAATTCATTTATTCTCCACACTTAAATCCATTTACTCTTAATCACATTCATTTTCACTTTAAACTCCAGATCTTACCTGTATTAAGCAAGCATACTTTTTATTTCAAGCATTTAAATTCTTTTGATAAGCCATCAGAGTCTATTTATAATAATTTTTTTATCCAACTATTTCTATTCGAATAAAGATTTTATTTCATTCAACTTAAATTATTCAAGCTTTACTAAATAAACTCTCACTTTCCTCGAAGCTACGCTTCTATAAAGTTTAATCTCAGGTTATTTTACTTGTTTCAATTTCATACTCAAATTCATTTCCAATTTATTTGATACTCACCTAGATCAAATTCCATTTATTTTGTTAAGATTAAATCCAAGGCCATAATTATTTCATCCATACTTGAATTGGATTTTTATCTTCAAAAATCATCTTATTATTTTATCTGTGTTCAATTTTATTTTATAATTCAAGTGTGGATTTTTATTTCATTCTCCAAATACAAAAAAATTTATTTTTAGCTTACTATTTTACTTCTCCATATTTATTTTATAAGTCTCACATTCATATTTTTCACATTTTCACCCAATTTAAGTTTGAATATATTCATATTTCATTTTAACTCGAGATTGAACACTCATCTATAGCCAAAAATATTCTTAATCAATGTATTGCCAATTTCCTTTATAAGTTATCGGAATATATTTATTCCAATTCAATTTAATTTCAACTTACTTTTATTTATTTAAGTAAGAATTTAATTTATTTAACATTATCTATAACTCAACTGAATTCTATTTCAATTCAATTTGTTTAACCTAATTTCCGTTAGATTAAGCATCATACTATTCTCTTAAATCTACCAATTCACTTGGATTTAATTAAATAAGAACTTAATTTCATTTAATATCATCCATATCTCAATTCATTTAAATCATAAATTTAAATCCAATTATTAAGCTTAAGTTAATCTCAACCAAAATTTTATTTCTACTAAATTTCCCAATCCAATTCATTTACATTCTAAATTTGATGTACTTCATTAATTTATTTATATCATTATTATATATTTTTTTCATCATAAGTTAAATTTCAAAAAAAAAAAATTAAATTAAATTTTCAACTTAATCCAAAATAAATCCTCATTTTTAACTTCACTTTTAATTTTAATTTCAAATTCAATCTCATAATTTCCTTGGTTATATAAGCCATTGTAAATCTTTATAATCTTATTTGTCTGTAACACTATCATCCAAATACTTTATTTATATATATAATAATTTGCATAAAATTATCTCTTTTTTTATATCAAAATATATTTTGGGTGAAACTATTTAATTCACCCACTTTTGAAAACAATATTGTGTCGAATTGTTCTATTCAAGTGTTTAGAAACCCCTTCGGTACAGTTGTGCAGACTGCACTGATGAAGGTTCATATATCACTCAATAAATCAATCAACATAATATAAAACCATTTTATATTCACTAACAAATACGCGCTCATATATACAAATACGCTCAAACTCATTCTAGAGTACTACTGGCTCTATCTCTAATGAGTAATCCTCACCAGAGCCAAGGTTCTCACTTAACCGTTCAGCTCTGATACCAACTCTGATGACCCTCCCTTCTACTCCCAGAAAGACGTATCATCAATAAGAAAGAAAGGGGTAGAAATAGAAAAGAAAAGAAAGAAAGAACAACCACATCAGAATCTCACAGCGGAAACGGAACAAAATATAATATATCACATAATTATTACATAGTTTACATATATCAGAGTTTTACAATATCATACACATGACAATCATATATACATCTGCCACTTCATTCATCTCAAAATACAGCATACTCTAACTAACACAACGGATCTAGATAGATATCTACATACATCTGGGCTCCTTCTCCAAGCTCCTCCAGAACTCAACAATCCAAGAACCTATCACTTGGCTACTCGTAAAAATTTAAGTACCCAAGAGTTTATGAAAACACAAAATATAAACTCCGGGTCAGACATGGGTCCGGTATGAGTAAACGGTTTAAAATTGTTTAACTTTGAAAAACATTGGAAAAGAAAGGTATCACGTAAGACTCCCCACAAATAAATACGGGTAAGTTTTAACCTTACGCTAACCAAAACATTTCATGGGAAATTCAGTGATATTATAATAGTGTCTAGGGTTTTCAAGTAAATAGAAAATAGCCGAAATTGTTACATTATTAAATTCCAGCTACTAGCCACAAAGTGGGTAATACAATCAAATCCGAGGGTGCTTATTGGAAAATGGGTTCCATACAATGACAGGGCTACTGGGGTACCGTCCGTCACAGTACGGGGCCTAGATCACCATACCGAGGATCACTCCTGACCCCCTACAACACAAGGCCGAAAACATTCCTTACTGAATAGTCCCGAACAAGATAACCCCGCAGTTGGCGTGACCAACCGCTCACTAAGCTGAATAAAAAGGGTTCTCTAGACAGGGGAAAATCTTGTCCTGCTTGGGCATGACCCACCTAACCTTGCTGCACCTCCCCTGTTTTAGCCATTCCCGATTGATGAGGCTTGAGGCTACGGTTACCTTTACAGAACATAACCCTTAGAATGCTCATCGTCCGCCTGACGATGTGCTGAAAGCATTCAATCCATACAAGTTCGTTCCGGGTTCGAACGAAATCGAAGGCATTATCTCGTTACACTCATTTTGGAATCACCCTTAGAGTTAACGACGACAACCCTTGTATTCTGAATCTTCATCTTCACTTCAGATTCACGACCTATCATTAATTTGGATCGATGTGGTTTTCGGATGTCCAAATATGGAATCCTGATCCCGGTCTCATCGAAATCCAAGACGTGTCTTTTAAGGCCAAGTTGTTTTAAAGTTTAAAACGATTCAATTCTATTATCCATATACACACAGATAGATAATTCACAATATCACAATAGATAATCAATATTATCATCATAAACAGATAATCAATATTATCATCACAACAGATAATCCATATTATTATCATACTTCAATTAAAGCATACATTTCATACAGCATCATTTATCTCATATTTGAGATCACAAACCATTCAAGGTAACCAATATCATCCGTCCATACATAAGCAATCATATCAGCTGTAATTAATTTAAAATGAATTAAATTAATTACTTGCATCTCTAATTAATTTAAAGTAAATTAAATTAATTACTTCACCATTATAAATCTTGCTTATATAACTATTAATCAATTATCTATCAATTAATTTATCATCATCCCATTATTTAACTTAATTAATCACCCTTGTATAATTTACTTTAATTATATTCAAGTATTATCCTTTAACTTATTCCTACAAATAAATTATCTAAACATAGAAATTAACCTTAAATTACTAGCATTACATTTCTTCTTAATTACACTAATTAATTACTCTTTAATCTCTTATTGCTAGTTATATTTATTAATGATTACTAATTAAATTTTAATTTCATTATCCTGTATTAAATTAATTACCTTAAGTAATTAATCTTCAATTAAACTACATTTATTAATCACTCCTGATTGATACTATTCAGTAATTAACCACCTTTAATTACTTTATCAAATCAATTAATTACACCTCAATTAATTTTCTTTTAATTAATCCCTTGATTAATTGCACAAAGTAATTATACTCACATTACTTTCATTATTAAATCATCCTCGGTCAATTGCATCCAGTCATTATCATTAATTACTTCCTCAAGTGATTATACTTATCACATAAACAAATAATTATTTAAATTAATTAAACTTGATGAATTAACTCAAATAATTCATATTTAACTTGATTAATTACAATAAGTAATTAATTCCCTAATTACTTAATTATTTAATTATTCGATTTCACACTATTTGATTTATTACTTCCTAATCAATTTATTTTACCTTAATTAACTTTATTAACTATTCTTTAATCATTAACTAACAACCTTAATAAAACTTAATTATCCATTTGTTAATTACTAATTACTTAGTTAATTAGTTATTAATTCTCAATTTAATTTCTTAATTAATTAACTGTTATTCATTTATTAATTTACTTAAGTAGTTAATTACACTTTATTCATTACTTAATCATCAGTTGATCCATCGCTAATAAAATTAAAAAGTAATTAGTTTTATTTACTTTCAGAAATCATCAATTAATATTAATCATTCAACTTAACTAACATTTTAAAAAGCCTTCATTAACTCTGGAAATCAATTAAGTTAACTATCTACCACTCTTTTGTTAATTAACTTTATACTTAATTAAAATAATACTGGATTAAATAATAATTAACCATTTTTGAAACTTCGTTAAGTATTAACCAAAAATCATTATAAATTTAATCGAAATCTTAATTAAAATTTGTTAAACATTCATTATGTTCACAGTGCTTAAAAATTTGAGGGAATCAAATCGACTTATCTCCAACATAAAAATGCATTATTACAGTGAAGGAAACTCGAGCCATTCCCGCAAAAACTCGCGTGTAACTCCGAGTAAACCACGCTATTCCCCGTGTCTCTCTCCATGTACACGAACTTCTTCTTCTCTCCCCTCTTTTTTTTTGTAGTTCGAATTTTGCTAAGTTTAAATAGTATCACGCTTAACCCTACACTAGCGATAAAACCCGAAGCCACCTACCTAATCACTCGTGCACGACTCGAGAAATACCACTGACACGACGCCGTCTCATCCTCCACGCCGTGCACGTGCACAACACCTCGCCCACGCTGCGGCAAACTGCACCTCCCTTTGAAAAACCTCTCCCCTCTGAAAAACCTCTCTGCTTTGATGTTGAGTTTATTTGAGTTTGCAAAGTAAAGATGTTTATAATTTTTTCCTTCTTATCACAGTTTTGCTTCTCAGGTTTACTAAGTTTTTTAAGTTATTGTGAACGAACTATAATAGTATGATGTATAAATAGGAAAACTTTGAACAGCTGTAGGTTACCATAGGTACAGGTTTTACTTGCTTTTGATTTGCTTGTATTTGATACACTGCAAAGTGAAATAATCTTGCATTTCGGCTGTAGGATTTTCTTGCAATTGAGTTGACAAAATATTGTGCTAATTAAATGCATATGTCCCCATATTTGTTTACAACTAATTAATATTAGCTGATTCTTGTCTTGGTACAAAGATATTTTGTGTGACGCCCCACCTCTATACCCATGCTAGCCAAGAACACTACAGGGTAATGCCGTCAACTAACATGGAGAATAAGGCTGGTTAGGAGCGACCATCTATAGCCTTGCTCTAACTATCAATTGAATACATCGAAAATAAACATACCAAGCAGGTCGACATACCCAATGAATAATTAAAACAAAACCATAGCTGGTTGAAGGATCTATCAGAACATAATATAACAACTAAAATGTAATAAACATCACAGTAGATCATCATATACACATATATTGATACATAACAGAGTATACAAAATAATACATGTCAAGTGGTATAGCAGACCACAATATACAGACGAATCCAGACGAATACATATATCAGAGTTACAACAAAAAGGACTACACAAAAAGCTTTAACAAAAAGGAACAAGCTGAATAGTCCATGCGGAAGAAAAATAGGCTAAGTCCAAAAGCACCTAACCTGAAACATCTCGGTCTGACCCGAGTATAAAATACACGGGTTAGTCTATCTAAACAAATCAGTTAGATAAACTGAACAACAATAAACCTGCAAGGTACGAGGTAGAACAAATATCTCTAAAAGAGATAACACAATCATCTAACAAAAAGATGAATCATATCATAACAAGCCTCATATCATCGGCAACTCATAGAAACAAAGGATAGGAATATCCCAAAACAAGCCATAAAGGAAAATAACAAATACCAATGAAGGTAACACAAGTTCCACAAGGTAATCGCTACATATCATGCGGCTCAAAAAGACGAACACCGAAGGGTGATACCTAGGGAATATACATATCAATGAAACATCATACAATTTGCACGTGCTCAGTACTGTATAAACAAGGATCCATGAGCCCGAAGACTCCAAACCCAAATATCACTCGAGCGGCTCATAAAGACCTAACTCCGAAAGCGATACAATAGGGCAACAAACCCGAAGGCACAAACCCGAAGGCAACATACCCGAAGGCAACAAACCTGAAGGTGCAAACCCGAAGGCAACACACCCGAAAGAAACAAACCGTAGTGGTGAAGGTTCGGAGGCCCAGTACTGGACACCACTAACTGGCAGAATGTGTCATAACTCTCAAAAAGGAATCCGAAAAGTGTTAACGTGAGTTTCATAACCACTCGTTCGCACTAAACGGTTTACTATCCGTCAGTCAATTTCACACTCATAGCAGTACAATGTTCACCTCATATCATCGGTAAACCAAACCCGAAGGTCAAAACAATCAATTGAATAGGTCGGGGATTAATCGGAAGGATAAACGCACAGATTCATGGTCCGTGTTTTACCTAACCATTTAATCTCCTTTCCACTTCGCTCGAAGTGCGAAATTGTGTGTGTGTTTTAAATTATAAATTGGAAAAGCGAGGTTTTAATACGAATTGAAGAAATCATTTATAAAACCTGTGAATGAAGTCAAAAGGAATCATCAAGGTCAAATATTCATAAACAACTAATTGGAATCAATATGCATCGATCAAATTTGGGAAAACTAAGCGAACAAGGCAAATTGGAAAAAGACAATAGATTCGGACGTTTGAAAGAAGTGGTTCAGACGTCTGAATCTGGAAATTAATATGTTTTCCAGAACAGAATTCAGATGTCTGAACCCAAACTTTCAGACGTTTGAAATAGGCATTATTTTGCCTATTTCCTTTCTGGTTGAAATTTGGAACTTTCAGACGTCTGAAATATAAATTCAGACGTCTGAATCTGGGAATAAAAATCTTCCCCAGAACAATATTCAGACGTCTGAAATAGGGATTCAGACGTCTGAAACCTGATGGTCGGGCATTTCCTGAACCTAGGCAATCTATGGCCAAACAAATTGAAAGCAATCGAATGCGTGTCGATTATGGGCTTACGTCAAACGACTACCAAACCTTAACGACACACCCAAACACTCCGAACAACATAAACATCAACCATATAAGATTTTACATGGATTTGGTTTCAAAAATCAGTATTTTGCAATTTCACCAAAGCAATCCAAATCGAAAGCAAATGAACATGTAGATATATTAGGAATTCATTCCCAATAACCGAAGATAGCTGTAAACATAAATGTGGGATAAAAATCTCACCTAACATCACTAATATCAAGAGAAGTAGATGTGAGTTTAAAACTCACCCTTTAATTCAAAACAAGAATAGAGAAGCTCAATAGCAAAGAAAACAACCAACCACTCTTCACTTCAACTCTACTAGCTTCAATCTAAGATCAAAACAAGTATTTTCCTAAGTTAGGTTTAGGAAATTTTCTGAAATTGAAGGAGAAAGAGTTGGAGAAGATGAAGAGGAGACTTACCAATAGCTTCTCTTTGATTTCGGAGCAAGAATTCAAGTTTGCAAGGTAAACTAGGGCTTGCAATTTCTATTTCCTCTTCCCTTCCACCATTTTCAGTTTTAACTTAAGTTTTAGAATAGAAAATGAGTGAACGGAGAGGGCTGAGTTAGGGTATTAGTTAGCTAGTGGGCTGAACCCAAACCCAAAACCCAACTAGAAAACGTAGCAAACTTCATCTTACTCTAAACATATCAAAGCTTATACTCAAAAAGATCGCAAATGCCATTTTGGAATCAATGGAAATGGTTTCGAGTTCCAATTCGGCCATTTTCAAAAAGTAACATTTCGGACCAAAAATCCGACTAACGACACTATATTTAAATAAAATATTTAAATATAAAAATCGTTAAATATGCGGGTTGTTACAGATCTCCCCTCCTAACAAAATTGCGTCCCCGCAATTCCTAGAGACAATATTTGTAACAACTACATACATGCAACATTAAAAAAAGAAAAGAAAATAAGCTTGAGATGAAAAGATATTCTCACCATTTTCAAACAAAGATAGAAAACCCGGATAGGATCGCTCAATAAACTCTCTGGTTTCCCAAGTACAGTCATTGGGATTAGCGGACCATTGAACTTTAACGAGCGGCACGTCCTTGTTCCGAAGGTGTCGCACCTCCGTGTCAAGTACGCAAATAGGCTACTGCACAATAGATAAGTCCAATGAGATCTCAAGCTCAAGCAAATTAGGAGAATCAATAACAGAATCCGATTCCCGAAGACACTTTCGAAGTTGCAAGACATGAAACACGTCATGAATGCCAGATAAATGAGCAGGAAGTGAAACTCTATAAGCCACAGGGCCAATACGTTCAGTAGTAGAAAATGGTCCTATAAAGCGAGGAGCCAATTTCCCAGTCGTACTGAAACGCATAACCTCTTTCAAAGGCGAAACACGAATAAAAACAAGATCACCAATCGAGAACTCGAGATGCTTCCTACGGTTGTCTGCGTAGGATTTCTGGCGACTCTGTGCCTCTTTCATTCTCAACCGGATAAGATCAATCTTTTCAGAAGAGTCACGAATAAAATCTGGACCAAGAATAAGCTTCTCCCCAGATTCCAACCAACAAGAAGGTGATCGACATGGCCTTCCGTATAAGGCTTCGAAAGGAGCCATACTAATACTGGACAGAAAACTATTATTGTAGGAGAACTCTACAAGAGGTAGGTGATCCTCCCAACTACCACCGAAACCAAAAATACAAATATGGAGAAGATCTTCCAAGATACGATTCACCCGTTCAGTCTCTCCGTCAGACTGCGGATGATAAGCTGTACTAAAATTAAGCTTTGTTCCCAAAGCTTGCTGAAGACTCTTCCAAAAATGACTCGTGAATAAAGGATCACGATCACTCACAATAGAACTAGAAACACCGTGAAGTCTCACGATTTCCTTGACATACAACTTAGCCAAATGTGAAGCAGTCCTATTAGACTTAATAGGAACAAAATGAGAAGACTTGGCGAGGCGATCAACAATAACCCAAATGCTAGAATGGCCCGATCTCGAACGAGGTAGGTCGTCAATGAAATCCATAGATATCTAATCCCATTTCCACAATGGAATCTCTAGAGGCTGAAGAAGACCAGAAGGACGCTAATGTTCGACCTTAATACGCTGACAAGTTATGCAATTACTCACATAACTCGCCACGTCGCGCTTCATGCCTTCCCAATAATAAAGACGACGCATATCGGCATACATCTTACTGCTACCAGGATGAATGGTATACTTTGAACGATGACAGTCATCAAGAACGTCATGCCTAAGTGCAAAATCAGAAGGCACAAAAAGACGGTTCTTCTTGCGAAGACACCCACGAGAATCAATGCTGATATCCCGCAACGCCTTATCACAGGATCCAGACTCACAAAGCTGAATAAGATGCAACAAATCAGGATCACGCCGCTGGGCATCTGCAATACGATCCAATAAAACAGGTCGAGCTCCCAAACTAAATAATAGAATAGGAGAATCAGAAGATGAACCTCGATCACGAATTTCACAAAAAGATAGAGTCTCAAGAATATCCCATTCGGCAAGCATCATAGAAACAACAGCCGAAAGTTTGCGACTAAGCACATCAGCAACACGATTACCCTTTCTAGGGGTAAACTGAATATCAAAGTCATAGGAAGCAAGAAACTCGAGCCAACGCTGTTGTCTCATATTGAGTTCCTTCTGAGTAAACAAATACTTCAAAGATTTATGATCGGTATAAAGAATGAAGCGCTCGCCCAATAAATAGTGTCGCCAAATCTTCAAGGCAAAGACAATGGCGGCTAACTCAAGATCATGAGTGGCATAGCGAACTTCATTCGGACGCAGTTGCCTAGAAGCATAAGCAACTACCCGATCCTTCTGCATAAGAACAACACCGAGACCACCACCACAAGCATCAGTGTAGACAACAAGATCATGATTCCCCTCGGGAACCACAAGAATAGGAGCATTAGTGAGAAGTTCCTTTAATGTCAGAAAGGAAGCTTCACACTTGTCAGACCAAATAAAACGAATGCCTTTCCGAGTAAGGCTGGTGAGAGGAAGCACAACACGGGAAAAATCCTTAATGAACCGACGGTCATAACCCGCCAATCTAAGGAAACTACGAATCTCATGCACAATCTCAGGCCTCTACCAATAATGGATGGCCTCGATCTTTGAGGGATCGACAAAAATGCCATCGGAAGATACAACATGGCCTAAGAACTTAACCTTATTCTCCCAAAAATGGCACTTGGAGAATTTGGCTTTAAGCTGATGGTGAAGGAGGGTACTCAAGACAATTCTCAAGTGATTAGCATGCTCGGCTTCAGACTTAGAATAAACAAGGATATCATCAATGAAGACAAGGACGAACTTATCGAGATATTCCCGGAATACCCGATTCATAAGATCAACAAAGAAAGCAGGAGCGTTCGTCAAACCGAACGGCATAACGAGTCACTCAAAAGAACCATAACGAGTGAGGAAAGCGATAAGAGGTATGCTATCCTCCACGACTCGTAGCTGATGAAAACTTGTGGCAAGGTCGAGCTGAGAAAAGACCTTAGCACCACTCAATAGATCGAACATATCATCGATCCTAGGCAATGGATACCTATTCCTGATGGTTAACTCGTTAAGTTTACGATAGTCAATGCAAAGCCTAAGAGTTCCATCGGACTTCTTCACGAAGACGACCGCGGATCCCCACGGAGAAAAACTGGACTGAATCAACTGCTTGGACTCAAGCTCTAAAAGCTGCTTCTTGAGTTCCTCATTTTCCCTAGTAGACATCCTCGTGGGAGGACGACTAACTGGCTGCGCACCTGGAATGAGATCAATGCGGAAATCAATTGCCCGCTTAGGTGGCAAACCCGAAACAGGTTCAAAAACATCAGAAAAGTCACAAGCAATAGGAATACGAGATATATCATCATCATCCCGCGAGTCAAGAGAACATAAAGCCATTTCGGAATTATCCACATCCCGAAGAATAAGAGATAGCTGAGTAGGCGAATCCGGATGTCGAAGATATATAATTCTCTCCGAACAAATAATCCTGGCATCATATCTTACTAGCCAGTCCATACCTAAAATCAAATCAAATCCCAAACAAGAAATAATGTGCAAACTCGCACGAAAATAAAAGCCACATAAAACAATCTCAACATCATCAGAAAGCAGGCTAAGGGTCGCGGATCCCCTAATAGGATTCGCAATCCTTAAAGAAGTAACCAAACAAGAAACATCCAAAGATAAATCATCGACGAGCTTCTTCGATACGAAGGAATGTGATGCACCCGTATCGAAAAGAACTCGTATACTATGATCATGAAATAAAATAGAACCTTCAAAAATAGGTGGAGATATATCTTTGGGCTGAGAAGGACCTTCAGAAGCCTTAGCAGCATAAAGCCTGCTAGACTTGGCACCAGCCGGAACAGTAGGGCAAGTGGAAACATGATGACCTTCCTTCTTGCAATAGCGACAGAAGAGAGGCTTAGGAAAAGCTCGAATCATATGAGCAGGAGAACCAAAATTGAAACACTTCCGAACGAAAGGTGTTCCAGAAGACTGAGGCTGAGATCTAGGACCGCCAGTCTTTTTCTTCTTAGAAGGAAAAGACCTCTTCTGAAATGGAAACTGCTTCTTGTTGGGGTTCTTGGAAACCTCAACATCAACATCACTATCACACTCCTTCTCGACGGTCTCGAGATGAAGTGCCGAATCAACCAACTCCTCAAAAGAGAGCTTAAGCTGGAGCAACAAAGACTTCTTAAGATATTTCTTAAGACCAGAAACAAACTTCAAATTCTTCTTATAAGAAGTGCTAATAAATTCAAGACCATACTTAGATAAAGCCTCGAATGATGCAACATATTCAGAAACAGAAGATTTCCCTTGCTTCAACTCAAGGAAGCGACGAGTCAATAAAACTTTTTCAGATTCAGGAACGAACTTTAGTTCAAATCACACCCGAAACTGAGTCCAAGAAAGAGTAGACTCATCAATTTCGGCTAAAAGAAGCTCGTATTAATCAAGAGCACGCTCTTGTAATAAGTTAGAAGTTACCAGAACTCTATCATGGTCAGAAAGATCCATATGAGAGAAGATACGCTCGCACGTGCGAAACCAAGCTTGGACTTCATGAACAGACTCGGAGCCTTTAAACGGCTTTCCTCCAAGATGAGCAAAATCACTGCACTGGCATGCAAAGACAGACTTGCGAGGTGGAGACACTCGAGGAGGAACTGGAGGCTGAGTGCTCCTAAACAATTCGAAAAACTGATCGGCAGACATATAAATGCCATCCGGATGTGAGCCACTGGATCGCCCAGCATCCGAACGTCGTCCCCTGCCTCTTTCAGCCATACACTGAAAGTAAGATAAGAACAAGATTAATCACAACGTAGATACTTCAATACAGAATACTACGGAATAAAATGCATTCCTAGACGTATTCCCCAAATTCTATCTAACCTTTGATGGTGAAAGAAATAGAGAGACATGATGATTCAAAGATTTGTATCACTTATATACTTTGATGTACCAGAATATGTGCATTTATCCTGTATTTATCATATTTTGTTCTGAACTCAGCTCTGATACCATGTTGTGACGCCCCACCTCTATACCATGCTAGCCAAGGACACTACAGGGTAATACCGTCAACTAACACGGAGAATAAGGCTGGTTAAGAGCGACCATCTATAGCCTTGCTCTAACTATCAATTGAATACATCGACAATAGACATACCAAGCAGGTCGACATACCCAATGAATACTTAAAAAAAAACATAGGTGGTTGAAGGATCTATCAGAACAGAATATAACAACTCAAATGTAATAAACATCACAGAATAGTAGATCATCATATATACATATATTGATACATAAAAGAGTATACAAAATAATACATGTCAAGTGGTATAGCAAACCACAATATACAGACGAATCCAGACGAATACATATATCAGAGTTACAACAAAAAGGACTACACAAAAAGCTTTAACAAAAAGGAACAAGCTGAATAGTCCATGCGGAAGCAAAATAGGCTAAGTCCAAAAGCACCTAACCTGAAACATCTCGGTCTGACCCGAGTATAAAATACACAGGTCAGTCTAGCTAAACAAATCAGTTAGATAAACAGAACAACAATAAACCTGCAAGGTTATGAGGTAGAACAAATATCTCTAAAAGAGATAACACAATCATCTAACAAAAAGAGGAATCATATCATAACAAGCCTCATATCATTGGCAACTCATAGAAACAAAGGATAAGAATATCCCAAAACAAGCCATAAAGGCAAATAACATATACCAATGAAGGTAACACAAGTTCCACAAGGTAATCTTTACATATCATGCGGCTCAAAAAGACCAATACCGAAGGGCGATACCGAGGGAATATACATATCAATGAAACATCATAAAATTTGCACGTGCTCAATACTGTATAAATAAGGATCCATGAGCCTGAAGACTCCAAACCCAAATATCACTCGAGCGGCTCATAAAGACCTAACTCCGAAAGCGATACAATAGGGCAACAAACCCGAAGGCACAAACCCGAAGGCAACATACCCGAAGGCAACAAACCTGAAGGTGCAAACCCGAAGGCAACACACCCGAAGGCAACAAACCGTAGTGGTGAAGGTCCGGAGGCCTAGTACTGGACACCACTAACTGGCATAATGTGTCATAACTCTCAAAAAGGAATCCGAAAAGTGTTAACTTGAGTCCCATAACCACTCGTTCGCACTAAACGGTTTACTATCCGTCAGTCAATTTCACACTCAAAGCAGTACAAAGTTCACCTCATATCATCGGTGAACCAAACCCGAAGGTCAAAACGATCAATTGAATAGGTCGGGGATTAATCGGAAGGATAAACGCACAGATTCATGGTCCGTGTTTTACCTAACCATTTAATCTCCTTTCCACTTCGCTCGAAGTGCGAAATTATGTGTGTGTTTTAAATAGAATTTATAAATTAGAGAAGCGAGGTTTTAATACGAATTGAAGAAATCATTTATAAAACCTATGAATGAAGTCAAAAAGGAATCATCAAGGTCAAATATGCATAAACAACTAATTGGAATCAATATGCATCGATCAAATTTGGGAAAACTAAGCGAACAAGGCAAATTGAAAAAAGACAATAGATTCAGACGTCTGAAAGTAGTGGTTCAGACGTCTGAATCTGGAAATTAATATGTTTTCCAGAATAGAATTCAGACGTCTGAACCCAAACTTTCAGACGTCTGAAATAGGCATTATTTTGCCTATTTCCTTTCTGGTTGAAATTTGGCACTTTCAGACGTCTGAAATATAAATTCAGACGTCTGAATCTGGGAATAAAAATCTTCCCCAGAACAATATTCAGACGTTTGAAATTGGGATTCAGACGTCTGAAACCTGATGGTCGGGCATTTCCTGAACCTAGACCATCTATGGCCAAACAAATCGAAAGCAATCGGATGCGTGTCAATTATGGGCTTATGTCAAACGACTACCCAACCTTAACGACACACCCAAACACTCCGAACAACATAAAGCTCAACCATATAAGGTTTTACATAGATTTGGCTTCAAAAATCAATATTTGGCAATTTCACCAAAGCAATCCAAATCGAAAGCAAATGAACATGTAGATATATTAGGAATTCATTCCCAATAACCAAAGATAGCTGTAAACATAAATGTGGGATAAAAATCTCACCTAACATCACTAATATCAAGAGAAGTAGATGTGAGTTTAAAACTCACCCTTTAATTCAAAACAAGAATAGAGAAGCTCAATAGCAAAGAAAACAACCAACCACTCTCCACTTCAACTATACTAGCTTCAATCTAAGATCAAAACAAGTATTTTCCTAAGTTAGGTTTAGGAAATTTTCTGAAATTGAAGGAGAAAGAGTTGGAGAAGATGAAGAGGAGGCTTACCAATAGCTTCTCTTTGATTTCGGAGCAAGAATTCAAGTTTGCAAGGTAAACAAGGGTTTGCAATTTCTATTTCCTCTTCCCTTCTACCATTTTCAGTCTTAACTTAAGTTATAGAATAGAAAATGAGTAAATGGAGATGGCTGAGTTAGGGTATTAGTTAGCTAGTGGGCTGAACCCAAACCCAAAACCCAACTAGAAAAGGTAGCAAACTTCAACTTACTCCAAACATATCAAAGCTTATACTCAAAAAGATCGCAAACGCCATTTTGGAATCAATGGAAATGGTTTCAAGTTCCAATTCGGCCATTTGCAAAAGTAACATTTCGGACCAAAAATCCGACTAACCAGGTTTACAAACTTGTCTTCTTTTGCAAACCAGGGTTACATAGCATCTTTGTTAAAGATTTGTGTTATATAAATATGTGATACAGGTTACTCTTTTTAACTTATCTTATATATTCATGTATAGTTATCATAGTATTGTTAGCATATTAGTTTTATTTTGTTTATATTGCTTTGCTATGAAATACTTTGTTTATAAAAATTTGTCTTCTTACTTGTATTTCAATTTACCTGCGTTTGTCAGGTTTCTTTCATACTTCATACTTGACTGATTGCAGGTAGACTTTGAGTATATGAAGTTAATTTGTTTCATTATTTCTGGCTTGAATGGTTTACATACATATGGTTGTTGTTATTTTGTGTATGAAAATATTTTGTTTTGTTAACTTCTAGTTTACTCTTCAATATACATATTTGTCTGATATTAAGTCATACTTTTTTTTTCATTCTATACTTTGTATTTGGATTTACATGTGAAGATATTGTGTAAAAAAAATGTTTTATTAATTGCTTGCTTGAATAATTCATATGAATATGTTTTGGGTCAGGTTTATTTTTACTTTGGTCAGGTGAATGCAGATATGTTGCATATAAATATTTGGTTTTATTATTTTGATTTCTAACTATCAATGTTTAAGTTATATTCAATATGGTTTACCTACTTATATTTGTATTTATTTCTATTTGTACTTTACTATCACTATTTAAATTATATACATATGTTTGACTTATATTTTACATTTATATTTTATATTTTGACTATCAATATCTAACTTAGATTCATAAGTTTACTTATTTATTTATATTTATGTTTTTGACTTACAATAATATTAATATTTTATATTGAACATTATCATCAATTTATTTTATATTTTATATTTTCCAAATGTTAACAAGATAAAGTATTTTAATTCAATTATACCAGATAGATTTTATTTTAAATATTTTTAAGAGATTTATTTTAAATTTTCAAATCCCTTTTCTTTCAAAATACAAACCCAGTATAATCAAATAGCAATTTATTTCCAAAATCATATTCATTTTAATATGACCAGTTTACACTTTATTTAATTTGATTAAATATTTATTAAAATAAACATGGCCAAAATCTAGGGTCGTTACAGTCCTAAAATTTCTTTTTCAATCTTGATATCATCTGGTTGATCCAATGTAATAGTTATGCCTAATCCATGCATAAACTTCCAAAAATGAGAAAAGTGGAACACATTGTGCAAAGCCACCTTTTTCCGAGGTAAATCTACTCTATAAGCTAGTTTCTCAATCCTCTTTAGTATCGAAAACAGACTTACAAATCTTGGTGCTAACTTCCCTTTAGTACTGAATCGAACTACATTTTTCAATGGAGAGATTGTTACCAAGACCATATCATTGACAATAAACTCTAAATCACGTCTTTACTTATCAATGTGGCCCTTCCATCTATCTTAAGTAGATTTCATTCATTATCAAAAGATCTCAATATTCTCTAAACTCTCTCTTATCATATCTTGCCCAAGTGTTAGTTTCTTGTCCCCTTCCCATCAGCATGAAGTAGTGGTCGATGGTCAGCAATACAATGCCTTAAATGGTGCCATATCAATTCTAGACAAATAATGGTTATTGTATGTGAACTAAAAAAATTGCAAATGATCATTCTACAAGCCTTCAAAGTCAAGTATGGAAACCCGTAAGAGATACTCTATGATACGGTTCACTTTCTCGATCTGCCATTAGTTTGTGTGGTAAGCTATACTCAAATATAGCTCCGTCCATAATGCCTCCTGTAAGCTCTTCCGAAATCTATTATTGAATAATGGATCTTGATCGCTTATAATGCTTTTAGAAATACCATGGAATCGTACTATCCACTTTACATACAACTCGCCAATTTGAATGTAATCCTATTAGACTTTATGGATATCAAACTATCAAATATGACTCTAATGTTATCATAGTCTCCACTGATCTTTGGAATTCATCGTTGGAATCCATTGATATATGTTTCCACTTCCACTCAAGAACTCCAAGTGGTTGCAGCAAACAACTTGGCTTCTTCTACTCAGCTTTCACCAATTGGTGGTTCGTACACCTCGAGATAAATGTCTCGACCTCCTTTATCCCTTCCTAATAAAATGTTAGCTTCATATCATGATATATTTTATTTCCTATGGGATGTATAGTCAATTCCCAATGACGGCACTTACATAGAATCTTATCTCTCAACTCATCGACATCAAGATCAAACTATCTACCATCTTCATGAGGCCAATCATCTCGGTCAAGTCCACACTGCCTTCTATCTTCAGACTTTACTCTACTCTTAATTGTAGCAATGGTCTCTACTAATCTAGCATAATGTCATAGGCTAGTATCAAACCACTCAATCAAAGTAGGCCCGATGGTCAAGCTTACCAAAACATCCAACTCTAGCTCGCATCTCAGTTAGAAGTCATAATCAACAATATTCTCAAGCTGCTTCCACTCTAGGAATATCATCACCAAACTAGCATGTCTTTGACTTAAAGTATTCGAATTTGCATTTCCCTTTCCATACATATAGGAAATGTCAAAGTCGTAGGTGGCTAAGAACTCTAATCATCACGACAGACGAAAGTTAAGGTCTTTCTGTGAGAAAAGTTACTTCAACGATTTGTGATCAGTAAATAACTCGAACCTCTCTCCAAGTAAGTAGTGCCTTCATATCTTCTGTGCAAATGCTATCATTGTAAACTCAAATCATGGGTCAGGTATTTCTTTTCATATAGTTTCGGTTGTCGACAAGCATATGTGACAACCATACTTCTATGCATCAATACCACGCCCAACATGATACTACAAGCATCTTTGTATATCGTCAACTCCTCATTTTCACTCAGGATGACTAACATTGGTGCACTCGTTAATCTCTCTTTCAGACTCTTGAATGCATGCACGCACTTCATATCACAAACAAAAGTATGATTCATTTTTCTCAAGTTGGTCAATGATGCTGCTACCTTCGAACGATACTTGATAAACTGTTTATAGTATCCCGCTAAACCAAGGAAACTCTTCGTATCTGCAGCATCCTTGGGTCTATCCCAATCCTGATACGACAACTTTTCTAGGATCTATAACAATACCCTACTCAAAAATAACATGACTCAAAAATCGTACTTACCTCCTCCAGAAGTGACACTTAGAAAATTATGCCTTCAATCAATGCTTTCCTAAAACCTCAAGCATAATTCTTAAGTGTATCACGTGTTTCTCTTTCATCCATGAGAAGATGAAAATATTATCAATGAACAAGAGTTTATTTAGTTGATCCCTGAATCGATAGTTCATGAGATCAACAAAATATGTTGGTGCATTTGTTAGCCTAAACTCCATAACAAACCATTTATGGAACCCAGTGGCATATGAAATGCAATAATTAACACATACATTCTTTCTCTCTCACTCTCTCACTACTCTTAGGCGATGAATCCCCATCATATGGTCCAACAGATAGAACACTTGCACACTATAAAGCTAATTGAACTTGTCATCAATACATGAGATTGGATACTTGTTATTTTTCGTCTCTTTATTTAGCTTACGGTAATTTGTACACAACCTCAAAGAGCCGTCTGCCTTAGTGGTGAATTCTATAGGTGCCCTCCACTCATATATACACTTGCAAATGAACCCCTTCCTTAATAGGTTATGCATTTTCGCCTCTTATTCCCTCATCTCTTTGGGTTCCATACACCTCAAACTACAACTGCCGATCTGTCATCCTTCACTAAATATATGGGGAATTCTATCTCCATAAGGCATTTATCCAGTCACCTCTTCAAATATATCTAGATGCTTCCTAGCTATAGGCACCAATGACAACTAGTAATGTTGGACCTCGATTGAATACACAAAGCTAACCATGACCTCATCATTTAGTAGACAACATGACTCTACCTTCTACCCATCGTCAGTTCCTATCATCACCAATGGCCTCTTATAGCCCACTATTAATACATTCTTCTACGACGGTCCATTTCTAATATAACTTTGAACCCCATAAAATTAAATATAAAACACGCAAACATTTATTCATGACTCAATAAGACTGCATATGAAAAAACATACTCAAACCAGTTGAACCTTTTATAGGATTTGACACAATCAAGAGTCTATCTACTAGGTCCGGTCTCAACCTAGTCTATGTACCAAATTACCAGATATAAAGGAATGTGAAACCACTGTACCAAATAAAGCATGAATAGGAACGTCATAAATGGAAAGCATACCTTAGACAACGACGCCTTTCCCCTTATCCTTCAATGATGGAGCATTCGTCGAAGTTGGAACAGTGCTTAATGAAAATACTTTCACCATATGCTTCTACTTTGATAACTCGGGATAGTATTTCTAGATATGACTGAATTTGTAGTAGTTATAACACTTCTTTCCATCACCATTGTTGTTCTTATTCAAATGTCCCTTTTCTTTATAGTTGTAGAAAGTAGGCTCCCACTTGCCCTTCTTTTAGCCATCTGTGTTCTAAAACTCCTTCTTCTTCTTTTTCATTTATCCTGCCTTTTCTAATCACCTGCATCTTTGGCTTCTCCTCAGAAACAATAGTAGTCGGCTTTGGGTATTGCTCTCGTGCCTTGTAGCCTTCTTGACGACATTCTCAAAGCTCACATCAATATGGCATATTAATCGCTCCTTTAGATGGTTTTTCAGTCCAATAATGAACTTTTCATTCTTCAACCGAGTGCCTATGAAAGACAACTCATACTTCGATGGAGTGTTGAACTCAACTATATACTCTAAAATAGAAAAGTCTTCCTGCTTCAAATCTACAAAATTCCAAAATAACACAAACTTTTGAGCTACTGGTATGAATTCATCCTAAAATCGAACTTTGAATTGATCCTTAGGATTTGCACGTCGAAGAGCATTCTGTCATTTATTTACTTTTATAGAGTTTTCTAGAGGCCAACCTCCTCTTTATAGCATTGTCAAACTATTAATCATCAAGAATCTTTCGCAAGTGTCCAACAATATTGCACTTCTGTAGATAATTCTGTCCTTTGCAATGGTTTGCCACTAAGGCTAGAATAGTCCTACATAATTTGGCAAAGTCAGCTCCGGGTGCTTGCACCTGAGCATCACCACCAATAGCAACTTTCGAAGCACCCTCTTAGGCATTTTACAACATGTTTCTCATCGTGATGTTAAACCTCATTTGCAAGTTGAGGTTAGCCCCCCTCGAGTATGCTCCTTCTTCTACTCCAAAGATGGAGTTTTTAGCTACATTTTTTTATTGGCTCATTCTTAATTCATAATAAGAATTATCAGTCTCTTAAAAAGGAAAGCTACATCAATGATACTTATGTGTGAATGTGACTTGTACTATATATGCTAATATATAATTTTGAAAACGAAAGTATGTAACATGCATGCTCTCTCATTTTCCACTCGATCCATCCTTAGGTGATAGCTCATCCTTATCTCTAATGGATCTTCTATCAACTTACTAAAACTAAGCTCTAATACCAATGTGACAACCGTCATACACCTCAGGTACCCAATGTAATCTATGGAGTGAGCTGCAACGGTACTCGACAGATGTAAAATGATTGTCAAGAATGGTCAAGTAATAATCATCCATAGTAAACATGTTGTATATACCGCAGTGTAAAGATAAAATATAATAATCAACATAGGAATAAAACAAGCAAGATAGTAATAACTAAAATGAACCATGTGATTAGAGTGCAACAGGTTCACCATAGTTATACACTGATCGTACAGTTTATATATCAAATAATAAACCAAAATATAACAATCTACAATAATAAATAAGCACTGATAAATCTCCATAGTGTTACACATCAAAATATAAGCAATAGTAAGCCTAAAATATAGATATGTGAAAGTGTAGCTTCTTGCTCGTCCTCTATACTTCTCCATGCACTATCATAGATTTACTATATAGTCAACTCATTTAAGGGTATCCAAGACAATATGAACCAAGTCAGATAGTAGTCTAGTAAGAACAATCTACAATCTCAAAATATTATAAAAGTAAATGTAGTAAAATAAGGCACAGAGTATAGAGAATCCTGCATGACATCTCCCTATATACAAAGAGTATGCACATAATAATAATGTATGTTAATCTACTATCATCATCATATAGGTGTGCGATAAGTCAAAGTATAGTATGAGATATCTATGCATTTAAGTCGATCAACAATACTACTTCATGTGACATCCTTGGTAAATATAGCAAACATAACAACCATTGACCAATCATTAAACCACTCGCTCATGTGCATTGGATATATGATAGCATGTGTAGCCAATCAACTGCAAAAGATTGCTCAACATCTTATTTTCTCAATGCTTGACTCCAAGCCACTTCATAAGGTTAGGAAATAGACTCAACCTCAAAAAGTATAGGATAAGATATACCACATCAACGAGTTAGGGTCATCAATAAAAACTAAGTGAGCATCCTCACACATCCCCTCTTTATGAGCATACTTGAATTATAACATCTCTCATTTCGAGACCCAAAGATGGAACCCCAATAAGCTACAGTCACTTTAGAGTTATCTTTTAGATATAGAGATAAGATCAGTTATATTATACAGTCGTAAGTAAACAGAGAAAACATTGAATAAAACTAAGAAATAAATCACTGTAGATTACTTATAGTAATTTATTTTCCTATGTGTGCCCATGTAGGTGTCAAAATCATATTACACCATAAATTTTAGTGTTATGCCCAACATATAAAAATACTGACCTCTTAGTACAGTGGAATGGAAATGACAAATAAGCCTCCTGATTTGTCTTCGGCACCCTTTATTCATCCTTCTAAAAAGCAACCTGTCTAAACCTATAAACCCAGCCTACTCATTTAGTACTCATGATTTTGTAAGGAAAACAAGAATAAAAACATAGGTTAGATAAAAGGTCTAGTATGAGCAATATATTACCCTAAACATAAAACATAGCTGCTAATGCACGTAATGGGTTTCCCCCATTATAACACAACATTCTTTTAATTAGTGTTAAGTTTAAGCATACATAATCTAAAGTGTTTTACACATGTCGTAAGGCTAAATCTGAAACTAAACTAATCGGAATATTAAACCATATCCTTTCATGAAACTATCCCTAACCAAATATCATAGTCTTGGCTGTCACTAACACTACTAGAAAAGGCAATTATTCTGACAACATCAACTGATGATTTTCGACGGGCCGTCGACGGCTGTCGGAAATTCACGGATTAGAAGGCTCAACCGAGCCTTCTTCTTCCTCATTTGCAGCATGAAATTTTTTCTAACCCAAAATCCCCAAATCTCTCCCTCAAGCTTCCAATCACCAATTTTGAGCTTTCGGATCCTCCCCGGCTGTGTAATCAATGACTATTGCTCTCTAACTCGGGTATAATCTCTCGTTTTTGCCAAAATCTAATTTTTACCCTGAATCTAAATTTGCATAAGTTGTTAAATTAGCGCTAATTAGTGACTGCAATTGTTTTCAATAGCGTAATAATGGTTTATAGCATCCCATGGTATACTAATTTCATATGTTATCGTGAAATCGTAAAATGTATGTATAATTTGTGATTGTGTGTATATATAAACCACTGTATATGCATTGTTTTTAAAATTGTATTGTGTTAATTGGAATAAGACATGAGTCGTATAACATCTTGACTTGTGCAACAATAATGAATGCACGATTCTAAAAGAAATATGACTGTATTGGAAAATGACAACAATACTAAAGTAGCCTTATTTGATGAAATATGCGGAACAAATTTGCTAAATTAATATTTTTTGAAATGTATAAAATTAGTAAATATATATTCTTTTTTATAACATATTATTTTTTACGTCCCTTAGAGAGTTTTTGGTCCCATCCGACTTGTGTTTACATGATCATTATATAAATAGTCATTTTTTCGTAAATTATATTCATTTGGTACAATGCTTGTTGGATTTGTCCATGTATTGGATAAGTTATAAACACAGTAAACAATTACATTTCGCACATTATTTCATTTCAAACGGTTCACAAAATATCGCTGTCACTTTTTGTTTCCTGCATATGATTCAACAAAATTTCGACGGTACTTTCCTTTTGTTTCCTGCATACACGCATTTGTGTACAATGCAGGAAACAAAAGGAAAGTACTGTCGAAATTTTGTTGAATCATTTAATTGAAATAATGTACGAAATGTAAGTGTTTATTGTGTTTGTAATGGAAAGTAGGATGACTGACCAGAAAAAAAGGATAACTATAAACCAACAGTTCTATATTGTATTCTTAAGTGGGGTAAAATTGAAACGTATAAGTTTTTGTATCCATACATTTAGAAATAAAATGTAGTGGAACATATGGCCAATATTTCTTTTTGAACTTGTGACATACATTTTTTCAAATAGGAAAAATGATCGATTATTTTGTTGATCGGAGGAGATGGAAATATCAAAGAAGGGGGTGGTTGAGGCTCAATAAAAGATGATTTTTATAATGGTATAAACGTATTTGTTGAATTTTCTTTAAGTAATAATAGAAATGATGCAAAAATTCATTGTCTGCGTAGTAGGTATAGACATTTGAAGTATTTATCACCCGATATTGTGAAAGTCCATTTATGCAAAAACATTTTGTGCCGGAGTATTATGTTTGGGATCGTCATGGAGAAGTTGAAGCAAATACTTCTACAGATTATGAATTAGACATTGCTGATAATGAAATTGTTACGATGAACCGTCTAGAAAATATGGTTGAAGATGTAGCACAATCAATGTTTCCTACGGTTGAAGTTGACGACGATGATGAAAATATTGAAGAATCAAATATTGAAGCAAAAAAATCTATGATTTACTGGATGCTGCTAAGAAACCTCTTTAGGATGGTTGTAAAAGTGGCACCCAACACCAGTAATCGCAGAATACATTGCGATGAAGTCAAAATATAACATCACCGAAGCCGGATTTACAACCGTTGTACAAGCTACAAAAAGACATATGCCCCCCGATAATTTAATGTATGAAAATCACTATGTAGTTAAAAAATTTATGTCGGCTTTTGGTTTATCTTATTAGAAAATAGATACATCTTTAAATGGTTGCATGTTTTTTTGGAAAGAAGATATAAATTCCAACGGCTTCCGCCATAAAGCGTAACCGTACGCATGGCTTCCGACGGCCGTCGAAATCTGTCGGACTGTCATCGAAAGCCGTCGAAAACACGGTCGACGGATGCTGTCAGAAGCCGTCGGAAAATATGTTCACCGATGAGTTAATTTGTGTCGGCATTTCTTGATGGCTTCCAACGGCCGTCGACGGACGAGAGCCATCAAAAAATGCTCTGTTTCTTGTAGTGCAAGGCCTTATATCCACTGCTAAAGGTGTATGGTTAAAGTCGTAACATTTGGCTGCCATGTAGGTCATACGCTTGCACAGTTTACTAACTTCCAACATATACGCTAATTGTTTCGGTTGCAACTTAGGCCTTATACCATTACAGTCATACTCCGACTGCCAAACTTGGACTCATACTTAGTTCATTTTCGTGTTTCGGTTGCCATTTCAGGCCTCACACCAACGTTTTCATGTTTTGTTTGCTACCTTTTGTCTTACACCTATTTTTTTCATAGTTTTCTAATTGTGACGACTAGCATTATGTCTTCTACCATTCCCTTGGTTTCCACCTTTTGCATTATACCAATTGCTTTTGTGTTTTGAATGGTTGCCACTTTAAGCCTTACACCACGCTTTCAATTTCGGCTACCACACTAGGCATTACGTCTACACTTTCATGTTTCAACTGCCACAATCATCAATCAAATACACTATCGAATCATTCACTACTAATCTTTCTAATTATCTTATTATCAAGCTTGCATAAGTATGATTTCTATTCAGTCAAAATTTACTACTTACTGCATTACCATTAATGTTCAAGTACTAATTTCAATTGTCTTAACCTTAACATACGCTTTGGCCTCCGGATGTTAGAGTTCTGGTTTCAAACACCATATTAAGAGTTAAATAGCACTTGACAATCACTACATATAATCTCATCCTGGAATCATATCTTGGTTCAACTTTAGTGACTTATGATTGTTACTTCTTAAATTTTGAAATCCTTTCCTTTCCTATAGTTCTACTTTAAACACCCTCGTACCCTTGGTCTGCCACTGGCCCTTGTGCTCTCCTTTGGTTTGTAAACTTAAAGGAACACTTCATAACTTCCCTATACTGCAAGAAAACTTGTTATCGGTTGAATCAATTAGTAGCATTTCAAAGCTAAGTGCAACTATTGGTTACGTAATAAACAATCAAACATTGCCAAAAGTGTTCCCGCCAATGATTCACTAAACTTTCATGATAATTTTCTTTGTGCTCATTTCCTTTAATACTTATATCTCTATTAATCTTCTCTTCCTAATATTTCTTTTAGAAAGAAAAACTTAAATTGGTTTCCTTTTCAATCTAAACCTAAGATCATGATTCTCTCCTTCAATAAAGTCAAAATTAGGGTTTCGAATTCTGAATGGGGAAAAGGTATCCAATCATCAAATTCCCTTTTCATAGTCGAGCTTCTTCGCTAATCGTAGGTCTCATTGCAACACAACACCTCTCCATCGAACTTCTCTACCACCGCTACCACAATCGGTATAGGTAACCCTAAGTTAATTCTTTAGATTTTAATTTATTCAATGGCTTTACTTCACATTTTAATTTGCTCAGACATCTGAACATATTATTAATTTTATCTTTATTTATTATTTTGACTAATATAAATGATTTATGTAGTATGATGCATGCCTCATTGTCTTATTATATTATGTTTTAGTTCATTTTATTTCCCACTATCTATGGTAGTGTAGTAAATTAATGGACGAAATCATCTGTTATTAACCATAAAATTGATGATATGTATACCAAAGAAGATAAACATGCAAATTAGGCTTAATACATAGGATTGTCGATTTGATTAGATTAACAAAGTTGAAATGGTATATTAGTAGTTTGTACACCTGAATGTACAAAATGATTATGTGCTGACAGATAACAAGAACATGGTGAGTTACTATAGCTTTTGCTTTATTTGTTGATAATAATTGTACATAAATCTTGTCAGTGTGGTTTCAAAATTTTCTAAAATCAGAAGATATAATGTATAATAAGTCAACTTTTGAATACACTGATTTAGAAAGAAGAACTACTATCCTTGTATATTCATTTAAGGTTCATTAGTAGGAAGATTATCAAGCCGCCTCCTTTTTTCCCTGTTCAGAACCCTAGATCTGCTTAGTAAGTTATTCATAATACTTTTCAAAAGTATATAATAGTTTTTCTCTATTTATCTCATATAGTTCTTTGTGACATGATGTAAGATTGTTGACCAGGTATACTATGATGGTAATGTGCATAGCAGAAATGTCAAATGTGGGAGATATAAAACAAATCACAGGAGAAGAGTTGAAAAAATGGCCAGAAAGATTGACCATAGTGCCTCTAAGAGTCAGCTGTGAGATCATAGATGGAATGAATAGAGAAATATTCATGCAAGACATAGAGCTTTGGAAGAAAAGAGTTGAACACTAGAAGAAAGTTGTTAGTAGCCTAGGGTAGAAGGGTAGGTATAGAAATTTGCTTGATATGAATGCAAATTTTGGATGTTTTACAGTTGCAATGATCAACGACACGGTTTGGGTTATGAATGTTGTGCTCACCGTAGTGAATGTTAGTATTCTTGGAGTAGTGTATGAACACGGATTTGTTGGAACATATCAAGACTGGTTAGTTTTCAACTTTTATATTCATTATACGTATTCTTCAAGTATCTAAATAATTAAAACAATGTCCATAGACATTAAAAGAGTGTCAGAAAATTTTACTATCTACGCTAATCTTTCCATTGTTATCTCGTTACCCACTACAACAAAATACTCATTTGACAATGGCAATACTCGTTGTAATAGAGATTTCGCAACGGGTCAGCGCCCATTGTCTTACGCGATGTTGTAATAGACCCAGATTATTTTGCAATGGTTTACAACCATTGTAATGACCTATTGTAGTAAACATTTTTACAATGGTGCAGGGCCATTGCAAAAGAGACTTTTACAATGATGTAAGACCGTTGCAATAGAGTCTTTTACAATGGTGCAAGCCCGTTGCTATAAAGTCTTTTAGAACGGTTAATACCTATTGTAAATATGGACAATTTCGTTCTGTAGTACATTATATTACAACTAGTCTAATCCATGGTAATAGATATTTTTACAACGGACTCTAGCCATTGCAATGGCATCATTTAGAACGTTTTTTGCCCGTTGCAATCGGGCGTTTTGCAATTATTTTTGCATGTTGTCAGAAAATATATTCAAATAAGGGGAAAAAATATTAATACTGCTACATTACACTCACAAATTTAAAATTAATTTTCCATTGAAACCAAAATATCATGCCAATAACAAACATATTCATTCATATCTTTTAAAAATAACAAAAAATATCTATATTTATAAATGCCAAAATGATTCGTGTATTCTTAGTCTTTTATAATGCACATTACATAGAAGAAATATGTCCACCAAAACAATGGAAATATAATGAAAATATGATTCATCTAACTGTGTATGCCTTGACCCTTGAACTTTAGCATCTTGAACCCCCACATCGGCTCTTTCTACAACAACCTGTTCATACAAATCACGAATTTTCAATCCATTGGAATACACAAAAAATTAAATAAGAACATATGCAAATTGAAATGTTAGCAAGTGAAGTACTTTTTACCATTGCTATTTATGACAATGAGTGGAAAATAAACTGATTAGGAAAATTCATGGTAATAAGGTCAAACTCATGATGATTTTGTAGCTATGTAGACAAACAGGGGAAAAAATTGAGATTGTATCAGAATACAACAAACGAGGAAAAAATCATATATGAGGAAAGACAAAGAAAAATAGCTCTCTCTTTTATTTACCGTATTCTTTGTCAGCTACAACTAGCTCATAGACCAACATGGACTTCAAACCATGGTAGAATTTTGGGACTTATTCATCTAGATATCTTACAAAGGAGTAGAGCATCAAAATGTTAGTGGAATATCAAGTTGCATCGACATACAGAGCCGAAACAAACATGGGCGTTTTACCACCTCTTTCTGGCCCTTTTTCTTCACCTGCACCATACATAAGCATAGTTCATGCTTACATCATTTTTATAATACATATTGAAGAAGAAAAATATGTCAAATGTTAGACTTACGTAAAATTAGCCATTGACCTCATATTTTATCTCAAGCTCCTCGCCCGTAATCAAATCCAATTGTAAGGAATGGACCATCCTTTACGAATATAATCTAACTTAAAAAAGGTGAATATTTGCAGTTTAGTCTGGCTGGAATGATCTTTTTCTATGAAAATAATTGTAGGTGGTGAAGTATACATATATTTAAAGATCATCAATGAGATTACTTATGCACAGAATCTCAGGATCATATGACTTATGTTTTGACATCCAATGTCTCTTTTCTTATACTTTATATTGATAATATTACAAGATGAGCTGGGTTAATATTTCATGCTAGGTCAAAAACACCTTGATGTCATTTTTGCAGGATCACGGAGGTAAAAATTTAACTTTCCTTTGAAAAATAAAATCATAAGCTTGGAATAACGCAGTTTATGCAGTATGCCATTTTTTTAATAAGATATCTTACAAACAAAAGGAGTTTTTAACCATTAGTGATTTTGTTTCTCTTCTAATTTGTCATTTTTGTATGTTAAACAAAGTACTTTGGATAACCTCAGTTGACTAAAGACATTGTTTATGCAATTTATAAAGTCTACTCTTATGATTTCTATCTACTTGTTAAATAGTTGCCAATTCCGTTTTGGTAACTATTATTGTTGTCTTAGCTAATGGTTACATCATTGATAGAATAAATGAATTGAATGAACAAATATTTACCTGTAGAAGGAGACGGGAACGATTCCAGCATGATATTGAGCAGTCTAGAGAAAAGCAGGCTCTTCCATATCAAAATGGTGAAGCAGGGGGTTTCCACACCCTTCATTATCATTAGACGGTGCAAAATTAGGATGATAGAAGTTAGTTGTAGTGGAATATTCACATTGATTGTTGCAAGGATGGCCCCGCCACCACCGACCACTATATGAGTTGTTGCTTTAAATGGACCTATGTAATGATCTGAAGCATTGTTCAATCATGTGTTCTACAACCAAATATCATATGAATATATAAGGCACTTACCATAAAAACTTGATTCTATTAACATATGGACTATATACTTGCGATGCCCCACCTCTATACTCACACTAGCCAAGGACACTATGGAGTAATGCCGTCGACTAGCGCGAAGAATAAGGATGTTGAGGAGCAACCATCCGTGTAATTACTTTGTGCGAGCACCGATATATCAGATAGAATAACATGCATTTCATTTTAAGGGGGAAATCCGACATACCGATACAAACTCAAAGCAACTACACAGTGGCTATGTGGTCTTCGGAAACAAATATAGAATAAACATAACATAAATCAGTCACAAGAAGTTCATATCTCAGAGGCGAAAACAGATATGAATATAACACATAAAAGTGTACACCGGAGTAGTGGTCTTACAAGATCCAAAGTATCACAAAAGAATAGTTACAAGTGCTACCCAAAAGAATAAGTATACATCATGGAGTCTATATCTCAAATGTATACGACAAAATCAACTACTAATCTAAGTAGTTAGCCAAAAGGTCAGGCGATAGTCCCTGATAGGAAATCAAGTAGAAGCACCTGTAATATCTCGGTCTGACCCGAGTATTATCTAATAAGAAAATAATAAACGGATCAGCCTAGCTATAAATATCTGATAAAAATGATATGGAATAAGTGATATGACAAATACGTATGATATCAATAATGTCCTACTGTGATAAGTATGCAATTAAAAATCAAGCAAAGATTAATCAATATCAAAAGAATCTTCTCATAGATCAAAAAGAATGTCATATTCTTTATTTTATTGACCAAACCACTAATATTGACATCATATCGATGCCAATCATAAAAATTAGTGTAACACGAATTCTAGAAACCATCAATTAGAAATCTAGAAATCACAAAATGGGGGAGGCCTATCACAAATCTGGAGCATGAAAACTCACCAACGCATGTATCACAAAATGGAACGCTATTCCATGGTCGCTAACCATAGAGTCGGTGCAATGACGTAGTATAATAACAGTACGCTCGAGAAACCTGAAACTCAAATAGTTCGAAACATCGACATAGTACAATAACGGTACAACCAATGAACCGAAACTCCTATAATTTGGAACATCGACACTGTACAATAACGGTACATCCAATGGACCTGATAAAACTGAAACAGCGATGTAGTACAATATCGGTACATCCATTGATCCAAACAAGCCGAAACATCGATGTAGTATAATAACGGTACATCCGATGAATCGATAGTATAAATGAAGGTGGGTCGCTAGCCCATAAAAATGAGATGAAACTCCAAAGAATACGTAGGTCGTTGCCTATAAAAGAAATGAGACGAAGCTCAATAAAATGAGGTATAGTCCTCTAAGTGGAAAACGAGACACAACATATCGCCGATCTAAATCATCAAAATGATCATCATCGATCGTGTCAATTACACTAAGCTAGCAAATAAATGAGTTTAGCTTCATGTCCCATAATCACTGGCTTAACTTAAATACTTACGAACAAATTGTAGATCTCCTCTCGAAAGTTGTCACAAAAGTTTCAATCGAACAAGTCCAAAAACTAACCGACGAAGTAAACGCAAGCGTTTCATACCACTTGTTTTACTAAGACATTTAATTAGATTTCTCAAACGAATGAGGTAAAAGTTTGTGTATACAAATAGATTGGAAAACGGTTTTAATAGACGAGCTTTGATACTAAAAATAGCGCTGAAATCATCTTTGTAAAAGAGTTTGAATATTTACTACTAGTATAGAAACCTTTGTATTTTAAAGTGACAAACCATAGAAATAATTGTAGAAACAATCAATCACCACAATTCACATAAGAAGACGTGAATTAATTCCAAAGAAATCGATACCAAGTCCATCAAAATAGATATTCCCAAAAATCCATAAAAAAAAGTCATCAAAGTCGATAAAAGTGATAACAACTAATCGGATCGACCAAAATCGATTAACATTTGAAATTTAAATCAAAAGCAAGGTGAATAGGCAAAATTGGGTATTTCCAGATGTCTGAGGGGTTGTTCCAGATGTCTGGATTTGGTCTCTGGAAATATTCCAGAAAACCATCCATGCGGCTGAAGACATAAATCAGACGTCTAATATCCTTTCAGACGTCTGGGTGACAATCCAGACGTTTGGTTTTGGTTTCTGAAAATATTCCAGAAAACCTACTAGGCGTCTGAATTCAAAGATCAGATGTCTGACCTCCTTTCAGACGTCTGAAATGATAATTCAGATGTCTGAAATTAGTCACTGCCCTTTTTATTTTTCTAGCGAGAATTATTTTCTCCTGAATGAAAAACCAGACGTCTGGCATTGATATCCAAACGTGTAAACACCTCATCTGGGCAAATATTTGCCTAGGCCATGATGGCCAAATCGATGTCGGAAGCGATCGAGCGAGCAGCAACAACTAAGGATTTACGCCAAGTGACAACCCAGCCTTATAGCTCTTCGATACACCCCAAACAACATATCCAATCATCCATTGAAGGATTTTCATAAAATTGGAGTTTAAATCCAAAAATTGGTAAATCACCATATCAATTCAAATCAAAAGTAAATGATCATGAACAAATGTTAGGAATTCATACACAACAACAAAGATAGATATAGACAAAGATGTGAGATTAAAATCTCACCTTTTTCACAAAAACAAGGAAGAAGAAGCTTGAAAACAAAGGAGGATCAACCGCTCTTCAATCTCAACTCTAGAAGCTCCAAACTAAGATCAAAAGCAATAATTTCCCAAATTAGGTTATAGGAAATTTCAGAAATTGGAGCGAGATTGAGATGGAGAAGAAGAAGGAGATACTTACCTATGCTTCTCTTTGAATTTGGAGCTAAAACTTGGGTTTGCTAAAGAAACTAGGGTTTAGGATTTTAATTTCCCATCTTCACCACCATTTTTGCTAAAGCTTATGTTGTAGGAAATATTATAAAGTAATGAAGAGGAGTGGAGGGGAGTTGATATGTTTTAATGAGCTGAACCAAACCCAAAGCCCTAAGTGAAAAGGTCGAAATTTTAGCTAGTTCCAAACATATCGATGTTTATATTTAAAAAGGTCGCAAATGCCATTTTGAACTCAATGGAAGGGGTCTCGAGTTCTAATTCGACTGTTTGCAAAAAGTAGCTTTTCAGACTAAAACCCGACTAAATATGCCATATTTAAATATGCAATCGTAAAATATGCTAGTTGTTACAGACTCCCCTTCTTAAAGAAATTGCGTCCTCGCAATATTTAAGAAGAAAATAAAAAGCTACAACCACAAAAGCATATAAACACAAAAGAAATTTGAAGTAAAAAGTTCACCTCAAAGAGCACGAGAAAGTAAGTCCTGGTGTGTTCGCTCGATGAAGTCTCTAGATTCCCAAGAACAATCCTTAGGATTTGAAGACCATTGAACTGTCACAAGAGGAACATCTTTATTTCGAAGGCGTTTAACCTCCGAAGCAATGATTCAACTAGGATGTTGCTTATAAATCAAGTTAGGTGACACTTCGATTTCTTTCACAACACCGGGCTCATGAATAGAATTGGAATCTCGAAGGCATTTCCGTAGTTGAGAGACATGAAACACGTCATGAATAGCAGAGAATTGAGCCAGTAATGAAAGGCGATAAGCCACGGAACCAATACGTTCGGTGATGGAAAATGGACCAATATATCGAGGTGCTAACTTTATCGATTGATTGAAACGCACAACGCCCTTTATCGATGAAACACGAACAAACACAAAATCTCCTACTGAAAATTCTAATTTCCTTCTTCGGTTATCGGCATAGGTTTTTTGTCTACTTTGGGCTTCTTTCATCCTATGACGAACAAGGTCAATCTTTTCTGTGGTTGTAACGACCCGTAAATTTTGACGATTTAATTTATTTAATAGAATTTTGTAATAAAAATTTAGTAGAAATAATAAAAGGTGATAAATATATATTGAACACTAATTTAACAATGGTAATTTAAGCCTTTGTTTGTAATATGAATAAATTTTTCAATAAAAATTGGTGTAAGTATTGTACCTGAATATAATGGGAAGATAGAGAATATAGGTAAGACATTATATTAGTTAAGTGTAAATTTATGGGTATAATAACAATTCGTATATTACTTAATTAATCTGTCAATTAATTTGTTAAAAAAATCAAAACCTTTTAATTTGGTAAATAATTTGATGCGTATTGATAAGCGTTACTTTAACGATTAATTTTAAAGTGATGGGAAGAAAATAAGTAAAGTTATGCAGTAATAAATAAATAAAAATATCGCAATAAATAGGAAACTGACATAACATTTATTTATATGAACGTTACTTATTGATTTGAGAGTAACGAAAGTGTGAACGTAGAATAAAATAAGCGTAGATTTATGTTAGGTAATTATTGAGAATATGGGGAATAAGTTGAAATAATATTAATTAAAAATTTATGCGTAAAACATGTTATGTAAGATATATTGATTCCATTTAACAAATTGAGGATTAATATTATCGAAGAGGATTAAATATGGTCTCAATGTAAATTTAGATAAGTTTTGAAATAAAGACTAATTCCATTCAGAAGATGACAATGGGTGCAATATTTTGATTTGTAAGCAATAGTAATAGGTTACATGTTTAATTGGTTGATAGAATTTGAATTGAAATAAATTTTAATACACTAAATAAAGGTTACATTAATATGATAAGTAATACAATGTCTAGAAGTTTAATATAGAGTGTGTTAAGACGTAGAAATGGAAATTAGGAAGCAGTTGGAATTAAATAAAATTTTAGGTGTATTTATGAGAAATTTACGTACAATTAAAGAGGCGAATGAAATAAATACCAACCAATTTTAGTGAATAACGAGATCTAAACCTAAATAAATAAATTCCTTGAAATTTAAGTTTTAATTTTTGATAAATTGTATTTGTACTTTAATATTGAAAATTTTGGGATTATTCAAAAATAAATTAATGTAGGAAGTTGTTAAAGGATTCTGAGTTTACCAAGTGGTCCAAACTGACAAAATTTGCAAATAATTAAAGTTGGATTGTAAATATGATTCAATTAACCTATTAGTAATTTATTTATTTGGAATATAAAAAGTAATGATAGGGTTAATTGAAATTAAGGGTAGTTTAATTTGTATGTTATTTGGGATTAAGGCAAGATGGGTGGATATTAGGAGTTATATACTTAGGTCATTCAATTTATTTGGATAACATTGTAATAAATGTAATTAAATGTACATTTACGTGAAATATAATACCATGCTTAATAGATTGCTAAGTTGTATATATTAAAGGGAATTTTATCAATTGTTTTTAAAAAACCTTAATTAATATGGTTGATAAATTTAATATAAGAAAAACCAATGAAATTCTTGGGAATAATGTAGGTTAATATGAGTTAGTAGTTAGGGTAGTGACTAAAATTGGTAATACATTGCAATTAATGTTAATAGTGTTGACATAAGCTAATAAATTTAAATGTTAATGCAATACCAATTTATGTATTTAAGGTGATTGCGAAATTGGAATTTGATAAATGCAGTAACTAACTCAGGGAAAATAGATTTTATGGAATCAATAAAAGATAGGTAAATTTAATGATTGTTTGGTGGTAATTTAAGCATGAATGGGAATAAATCGGGCAATAGTGAGAATTATTAATTATTACCCATCAATTTATTTAGAATCTAAATCAAATGCAACATTCGTTGTTATTTGTAGCTTATAGGTGGAAATAACGTAAACTTTATTCAGAATATGATAATTAGTTAGATTAAAAGAATGGAAGACAGGTTATATGGATTCATTTGGATTTAGAACATGATAATTTGAATTTATTGAATTTATTGGAAACTGAATAGAACATTTTATGTGATTGAAATTAAAGTTGGAATTCGGAGATGTTTTAGGAATTCCCATCTATGGGATACCAATAGATAGGATAATTAAATGAAAGGTCAACTAAAGGATTTTGCAAAGTTAATTTATAATTTGTAGATAAAATAAAATTGAAGTTTTACGCTGAAGTTAATAATGTACTCGGCATTTAAGAAACATCTTAAATTGTCTAAATTTGAATAAACAACGAAGTAATAAATAATAATTATTAATAAAATCCAAAATTTGGTAACCCGTTTTCAAATTAATGATAATTAGTGTTGGTATAGGCTATTTATTTAAGTAACAGTGCGATGCAAAAAAAAAATGGATTGCAAGTAATTGCGAAATATAAATAAAATATTTTAGTAGGGAATTCAAATGTATATATACATAGAAATGTGGATTTTTATAGTATGAAAACTTAGTCAATTTACAATAGTTAAATCTATTGAGAATGAATAAAAATCTAAGATAATTATTACAGTAATTTAGAAATTTAGTTGAAAATGGAAACTTATCTATGAATTTGGAATTTAATGAAATTGTGAATTTATATTGAAACTTATAAATGAAGCATCTAAATTTACATTTGTAAATACATTTAAAATTCAATGTAAATGTCTGAGGAAGAAATTAATTTATTTACTAATCCGTAACGTATCCAATTAATATAAAATATTCTGGTGGGCCAACAACTGTTTTGCGCGTTTATGATTCGTGCCCTCCTATCCTATTTCACTTTGTCTATTTATAGGCTGTGTAAACCCTAGCCTCCATCTATCTTCATTTCTCTCTGTGTGTTCTTTTCGTCAACTTCTTCTCTTCCAATGGCTGCAAAATTTCTAGATCCAATTACAGTCCAAAATAAAAATAAAAATAAAAATAAAATATTTTAAACTCCTCTAAAAATTCCAGAAAAATTATATGTCATAATTCTCGAAGAGCGTAATCTGTTGGTACTGTCCGTTTTTTTTGATTGGTGCTGTAGCGTGCTCGAATTTGAGAAGAAGGACGTGGCCTGTGACGTGGCATGGTGATGGGGTATATTTGTTTATTTTGTTTTATTTAATTTTTGTTTCAATCGAAATTTTCGAATAACTTTCTCATACGTAGTCCGATTCACACGAGATTTTTTTTGTTAGGATCATAATTAAATTCCAGATCTGTTGACGCTGGTTTGGACCAATTCGGAGACCGTTGAATTTTTGAGTTTAAATTGAATTTAAATTCGATTTAAATTCAAAGGGTGAGTGTTTTAACCCACTCACAACTTCTAAAACTTCTTATGTCTGTTAAATTAATTTTAGATATGAGTAGAAATTTGTTTATGACTGTTTGGTATGTTTTATTCATTATCTCTGTTAAATTGCATTTATTTAATGTAACTGTTAATTTATTTTATTTATTGCATATAAATTTGACAGTTAGAATTTATTTATTTGCATATTAACTGCCAGTCATAGTTATGTTAAATTTTTATTTCATATCAACTGACAGTTAAATTTGAATATTTTTGCATATAAACTGCTAGTAACAGTTATTAAATTTATTATTGAATATAATATGTTAGTTAATACCTGTTATTTATTACCTGTATAATTTATATTCTCTATATCGATGATTGTTTAAATTGGATGATGATTGCAAATAATGGTTGATGATTGATATTTTGATGAATGGATGCAATATTTTATATTGTATAAACAGCAAGTTATCATGCCTTTCATTCATTCGGGATTGCGATTTGAAATGATATACAACCGCATTTTTATTTTAAATTGCAGATTGAAATGATAAACATCCATATCACTTGACCATAGGGTAGAAAATTTTATACGGGCACCGCGGTATTTATATATAAAATTATTTTTTTGAAATGTTTTTCTATGGTTTTTGCAAAGCTATATATATATGGTTTATGGGTTTTGATTTGGTTATTAATAAAGGTTATTTATATATAGTAATTTCCGGTTTTAAACTTTGTATAAATTGTTTTGAAGTATAAAATAAAGTTTGATTTTTAAGATCAAATACGATTAAGCATTTATTTAAAATTTAAGTTCTGGAGTTTTATTGACTTAAATGAGAATAAGGTCGGAAGATGAATATTAAGTAAAATTTGGAATTAAATAAAAAGGTTATTAATTTTTAAAGGGTATGATTTTTATAACTTGATTTTTGTGTAGAGTGATTCAAATGAATATATCAAGTTTAATAAATTGAAAGATTATCCAGTTATGTGAAGTTAAAGGTTTTAATTAAATTATATTGAATTCATTAAGTAAACATTTCAAGTCTAAATAAGAAGTAATTGAATTTGATACATATGGATTTGTCAAATGAGTTGTTTTTTGAAATGGTGAAATATTTAAAGCCTTGAAACATAAGAATTGAAATGGTATTGGGAGGTGTAAATCGATATTTGAAATTGATTTGTGAAATCTAAAGAAGCTATTTTGTTTTATAAAAGTAGTCTAATATTTAACCATTTAAGACATGGAGATTTGTTTCAAAGCTATGTTTTTCATGGTAGTATAATTTGGAAATATTATGTTCAAGAGTTTGATTTCTAAATATTTTACTTTGGAAACCCTATGATTTTGGAAGGAATAAATATTGGAAAATAAATGATATCGTATTGATTTGGGGTTTTAAAAATATGAATGATATCGTATTTATATGGGTTTAAAATGGATATTTTATTCTGGTTTTAAAGTATAAACTATTTTGAAAAGACCGCGGTGTTATAATAACGATTGGTTGTTGAAGAGACCAGGATCGGAAGTTGTCATACTCTCTGCCAACTTCGAAAACCACTTTAACAAACGTGTACGCGGTGGAGATTCCAGAATGAAGTAGGTTGGCGGCGGCGTTTCCTTTAAAGGTAAATACGAGGACCCAACTCCCGTGAGTTGGCATAAGGTGGCCAAAACAGGAGCGATCGACGGGTTAATGAGGTAGCACCTCTGATCGGACACTTCCCTTCGATACTATACTCAGACTTTGGATTTTCTGTGGCCACCTTCACTTTTGATTTATTTGATGTGTGGAGTTTGTCCGAGGTGGGCGGCAGCTGCGCGTTACCATCGGCCCGGAAGCGTAATTGGTATATCTACCCTGGCATTGCCTAGTTGTGCCGTGTCACCTACCCTAGCACGCCTTATACGATTTTGTTTTGTACCATACCTATGGAGTGCCCTCTGACGACGCCCAGTACGGGGGACTGTATAGACTATGGGAATATATAAATGTGTTAAGGTGGAAAATAGCCTTAACGTTATTTAAAAGTAAGTTTATTTTACAATTAGACACTATTATAATAGCGCAATATACTACATAGTAAATAGTTTAACGGATCCTTAGGAGATGTAAATCTCGAGCATCTCTTGAGTTACTGCACTCATATTTATTTCTATTAATGTAACTCACATAAGATCTTTTAGTTCTGACTCGAGTGTTTTTGTCTTTCCAAATTCGCTCGGGTCAGTCCGAGCATTTCAGGATTGAAGATTTTATTTCCGGAGGAAGAAGATGAAGATTTTATTATTATTACTATAGATAATATGGTTTCACTACACTCATATTGTTCCGCTGCATTGTTATATGATATGCGTACTCTGATATGTATTGTATAAATTAATCAAAGGTTTTTGTAAACAGATTTATGAACTGTATATTTGATTATTATATTTTATCCTTCCGCTGTGAGATTCTGTTTCTTTCTCTATTTTCTTATTTATCCCATAACAATCCGCCCTTACGTATGGTTTGAATTGGCACGTGTGTCTGTTTAAATCGTGCAAAAAGGCGGGATGTTACAGTGGAATCACGAGTAACTAAAACTAGCTTCTCACTGGCCTCAAGCCAACAAGAAGGAGATCGGCATGGTCTTCCGTAGAGTGCCTCGAAAGGACCTATACCAATACTAGATTGGAAGCCATTATTAAAGGAAAACTCAACAAGAGAAATACGATCTTCCCAACTTCCACCAAAATCAAGAACACATGCACGAAGAAGATCTTCCAGAGGTTGATTCACACGCTCGGTTTGTCCATCAGACTGTGGATGATAAGAGGTGCTAAAATTAAGCTTCGTTCCCAAAGCTTTTTGAAGACTCTTCCAAAATCCACTAGTAAACAATGGATCATGATCACTAACAATAGAAGTGGGAACTCCATACAATTAAACAATTTCTTTGATAAAGAGTTTGGCCAAAAGAGGAACGGTCCGATTAGACAGAATGGGAATAAAATAGGCGGATTTAATAAGTCTATCAACTATCACCCATAAGCTATCATGACTCGAACGAGAACGGGGAAGGCCGTCGATGAAATCCATGGAAATATGATCCCACTTCCTAATTGGAATGTCTAAAGGTTGCAATAACCCAGCGGGCCTTTAATGCTCGGCCTTGACGAGTTGGCAAGTCATACAACGCTTAACAAAGTTAGCAATATCAGATTTCATTCCATCCCAATAATAAAGTCGCTTCATATCCGCGTATATTTTACTACTACCGGGATGAATGGTAAATTTAGAACGATGAGAATCTTCTAAAATATCTTTACGAAGTCACTAATCTTTGGCACGATAAGTCTACCAAATTTTCGAATACCACCACGAGAATCAATATCAAAGTCTTTCGAACCTTCAATATCAATTTTATCCCTACAACTTTGGCTAAGAAGAGCCAATTCGGGATCTAGCTTTTGAGCTTCAAGAATGCGGTCTAAAAGAGATGGATGAGCCCCAAGGCTAATAAAATAAGAGATGAACATAAATCGGATTCATGATCACGAATCTCACAAGTGGACAAAGTCTCGAGATTATTCCATTCGGATATCATCATGGAAACAACCGCTTGTTGCTTTCGGCTAAGAGCGTCGACAACACGATTTCCCTTTCCTGGAGTATAAAGAATATCGAGATCATAAGATGCAAGGAACTCGAGCCAATGCTATTAACGCAAATAAAGTTCCTTTTGAGAAAATAAATACTTCAAAGATTTATGATCGGTATAGAGAATAAATATCTCTCCCAAAAGGTAATGACGCCAAATTCGAAGGGCGAAAACAATAGCCGCGAGCTTTAAATCATGAGTGGCATATCTAGTCTCGGCTGTCTTTAATTGCCTAGAAGCATAAGCAATAACTCGATCCCTTTGCATAAGAACGGCTCCTAAACCAACGCGACTAGCATCGGTATAGACAATAAAATCTTGGTTCCCCTTGGGGGTCACAAGAATAGGAGCATCGGAAAGGAGTTCTTTTAATTTCTGAAAAGAAGCTTCACATTTGTCTGACCAAATGTATTTAACTCCCTTCTTTGTCAAATTAGTAAGAGGCACGTCAATTTTAGAAAAGTCCTTTATGAACCGACGGTAATAACCTGCCAATCCAAGAGAGCTACGAATTTCCGTCACACCCTCCGGTCTCTTCCAATCTTGAATAGCTTTGATCTTTGAAGGATCCAGTGAAATTCCAGATTCAAAAATAATATGACCGAGGGACTTCACACGAGATTGCCAAAAGTGGGATTTAGAAAAGTTTGCTTTCAATTGATTGCTCCTAAGAGTTTCCAACACAATCAGAAGATGCTTTTCGTGCTCTTCCTCGGTTTTAGAATACACAAGAATATAATCTATAAAGATGAGAACAAATCGATCGAGGAAGTCTTGAAAACTCGATTCATAAGGTCAACGAAATAAGCCGGAGCATTCGTTAACCCAAATGGCATAACAAGCCATTCATAAGATCCATGACGCGTACGGAACGATGTCAAAGGAATACTATCCTCTGCAATACGAAGCTGATGAAAACCGGTTGCTAAGTCTAAATTGTGAAAAGACTCTAGCACCACTAAGTTGGTCGAATAAATCATCAATCCGAGGTAATGGATATTTATTCTTGATAGTAAGATCATTAAGCTTGCGGTAGTCAATGCAAAGCCTGAGTGTACAATCGGATTTCTTCACAAAAATAGCCGAAGCTCCCCAAGGAGAGGAACTAGAGCGAATAAATTGCTTCATCTCCAATTCGGATAATTGTTTGCACATCTCCTTATTTTTCTTATTGGATATGCGATAAGGAGGACGAGAGATAGGTTGAGCTCCTGGGCCAAGATTAATTTTGAACTCAATTGCTCGCTTAGGTTGTAGTCCTAAGACGGGCTCAAATATGTCGGAAAATTCACGAACGACGTGAATACGGGAAATGACATCTTACTCGTCATCATTATCGTCATCACGAGGGTTTAGAGAATATAAGGATGCTACCAAACTGGAACCCGAATCTTTAAGAACAATATAAATCTGCTTAACAGATTGATGATGTCGAAGATGAATAGTCCGCTCAGGACTTAGGATATGGGCTTCATATCGGTTAAGCCAATCCATTCCCAAAATCATTCCGAAGCCTAAGTAACGCATAACATGCAAATCGGCTCGGAAAGAAAAATCACATAAGATAATCTCGACATCTTTGCAAAGCAAACTGAGTATTGCGGATACACCAGCCGGATTCGCAATTCTCAAAGAAGTCATTAAGGCCATAACACTTAAATAAAAAGTATAAACAAGTTCTCTTGATATAAAAGAATAGGATGCACTCGTATCAAAAAGGACTCGAATAGGATGATTACGAAACATAATAATGCCATCAAGGATAGAGTAAGAGATACCTTGACTAAGAGAAGTGTTAGCTGGCGCTTGTACCTCATTTAACTTTCCCTCCCTCTTGCTCGGAAGTTTGGGACATGAAGATAAGAGATGACCAGAACTTTTGCAATAACGACAAAAGAGAGGTTTTGGGCATTTATTAGCATAATGGTCCTTAGAACCACAATTGCAGCGTTGCCCACGACTAGAGGTAGGAGCCTTTGCTACAGAATCCACTTGCTTCCCTTTCTTGTTGGGATATGGGCCTTTGAACTTATTCGGACGCTTCCTATATTTGTTGAAGTTCTATTTGGCACTCACAACTTCAAAATCTCCTTCCTTATCGGCCTCTTTAAGCCGAAGAGCGATATCAATAAGCCGATCAAATTAAACTTCCAATTTTAGAAGTAGAGGCTTTTTGAGGTTTTTTCTATCCATAAACAAACCTTTGATTTTTCTTCAATGGGGTATTAATATACTCGACCCCATACTTTGAAAGAGATTCAAAAGATGCAACATAATCTGCCGCAGAAGATTCACCTTGAACAAGGTCAATGAAACGACGGGCCAAAGTCGCTTTTTCAGCTTTCGGCACAAACTTTGATTCGAATCTTTCCCGGAATAACTCCCAAGTAAGATCCGCTTCAATAATCTCAGAAATCAGAAGTTCATTCCAATCTAATGCTCTTTCTTGGAGCATACTAGAAGCCACTTGGACTCGATGAAGATCAATAAGGTTCATGCGAGAAAAGATGTGATCGCATGTTTTGAGCCAAGCTTGGATTTTCATAATGCTTTCGGATCCCTTGAATGGCCTTCCACCCAAATCGTTATAGTCTCTGCACAAGCGTGCAAAACCGGATCTAGGATGAGTAGGCTCTGGGATGGGTCCGACAGCTTGAGCATTCTTTACAAGATCAAGAAGCTATTGGGCAGACATAAATACTCCCTCTTGGGAGAGCACTAGATTGACCGGCGCTGGGACGACCGGGTCTAACCATTTCTCTTCTTTAAGAAATAAAGAAGAAGAAAAAAGGTTATTCACAAAATGAATATCAAACAATAATGATTGATAAAAAAAGGCATTACAAAAGAAATTAGGATAAGATGGTACGAAGACTCGAATTAAATCCTAAGGCACGACTCCTAAAATGGACTTAGGACGACGATCCTTGTTAAATTACTCTACATTGTTCTAAAGTTTGGCTCTGATACTAAGCCGTGACGCCCCACCTCTATACCCCCACTTTCCAATGACACTACGAAGTAATGCCGTCGACTAGCGTGAAGAATAAGGTTGTTGAGGAGCGACCATCCGTGTAATTACTTTGGGCGAGCACCAATATGTCAGATGGAATAACATGCATTTCATTTCAAGGGGGAAATCCGACATACCGATACAAACCCAAACCTACTACACAGTGGCTATGTGGTCTTCGGAAACAAATATAGAAATAAACATAACATAAATCAGTCACAAGAAGTTCGTATCTCAAAGGCGAAAACAGATATGAATATAACACATAAAAGTGTACACCAGAGTAGTGGTCTTACAAGATCCACAATATCACAAAAGAATAGTTACAAGTGCTACCCAAAAGAATAAGTATACATCATGGAGTCTATATCTCAAATGTATACGACAAAATCAACTAGTAATCTAAGTAGTTAGCCAAAAGGTCAGGCGACAGTCCCTGATAGGAAATCAAGCAGAAGCACCTGTAATATCTCGGTCTGGCCCGAGTATTATTTAATAAGAAAATAATAAACGGATCAGTCTAGCTATAAATATATGATAAAAATGAGATGGAATAAGTGATATGACAAATACGAATGATATCAGTAATGCCAAATTGTGATAAGTATGCAATTAAAAATCAAGCAAAGAATAATCAATATCACAAGAATCTTCTCATAGATCAAAATGAATGTCATATTCGTTATTTTATTCGCCAAACCGCTAATATTGACATCATATCGATGCCAATCATAAAAATTGGTATAACATAAATTCTAGAAACCATCAATTAGAAATCTAGAAATCACAATAAGGGGGAGGCCTATCACAAATCTGGAGCATGAAAACTCACCAACACGTGTATCACAAAATGGAACGCTATTCCATGGTCGCTAACCATAGAGCCGGTGCAACGACGTAATATAATAACAGTATGCCCGAGGAACCTGAAACTCAAATAGTTTGGAACATCGATGCAGTACAATAACGGTACATCCAATGAACCGAAACTCCTATAATTTGGAACATCGACACAGTACAATAACGGTACGTCCAATGGACCTGATAAAAATGGAACAGCGATGTAGTACAATATCGGTACATCCATTGATCCAAACAAGCTGGAACATCGATGTAGTACAATAACGGTACATCCCTTGAATCGATAGTATAAATGAACGTGGGTCGCTAGCCCATAAAAATGAGACGAAACTCCAAAGAATACAAAGGTCGTTAGCCTATAAAAGTAATGAGACGAAGCTCAATAAAATGAGGTATGGTCCTCTAAGTGGAAAACGAGACACGTTATATCGCCGGTCTAAATCATCAAAATGATCATCATCGATCGTGTCAATTACAGTAAGCTAGCAAATAAATGAGTTTAGCTTCATGTCCCATAACCACTGGCTTAACTTAAATACTTACGAACAAATTGTAGATCTCCACTCGAAAGTTGTCACAAGAGTTTCAATCGAACAAGTCCAAAAACTAACCGACGAAGTAAATGCAAGCGTTTCATACCACTTGTTTTACTAAGCCGTTTAATTAGATTTCTCAAACGAATGAGGTAAAGGTTTGTGTGTACTAATAGATTGGAAAACAGTTTTAATAGACGAGCTTTGATACTAAAAATAGCGTTGAAATCATCTTTGTAAAAGAGTTTGAATATATACTACTAGTATAGAAACCTTTGTATTTTAAATGACAAATCATAGAAATAATTGTAGAAACAATCAATCACCACAATCCACATACGAAGACGTGAATAAATTCCAAAGAAATCGATACCAAATCCTTCAAAATGGATATTCTCGAAAATCCATAAAAAGAAGTCATCAAAGTCGATAAAAATGATAACAACTAATCGGATCGACCAAAATCGATTAACATTTGAAATTTAAATCACAAGTACGGTGAATAGGCAAAACTGGGCATTTCCACACGTTTGAGGGGTTGTTCCAGATGCCTGGATTTGGTCTTTGGAAATATTCTAGAAAACCATCCAGGCGCCTGAAGACATAAATCAGACGTTTGATATCCTTTCAGACGTCTGGGTGACAATCCAGACGTCCGGTTTTGGTTTCTTAAAATATTCCAGAAAACCAACTAGGCATCTGAATTCAAAGATCAGACGTCTGACCTCCTTTCAGATGTCTGAAATGATAATTCAGATGTCTGAAATTAGTCACTGCCCTTTTTATTTTTCTGGCGAGAATTATTTTCTCCTTAATGCAAAACCAGACGTCTGGTATTGATCTCCAGACGTCTGAACACCTCATCTGGGCAAATATTTGCCTAGACCATGACAGCCAAATCGATGTCGGGAGCGATCGAGCGAACAGCGACGGCTAAGGATTTACGCCAAGCGACAACCCAGCCTTATAGCTCTTCGATACACCCCAAACAACATATCCAATCATCCATTGAAGGATTTTCATAAAATTGGACTTTAAATCCAAAAAAATTTAAATCACCATATCAATTCAAACCAAAAGTAAATGATCATGAACAAACGTTAGGAATTCATACACAACAACAAAGATAGATATAGACAAAGATGTGAGATAAAAATCTCACCTTTTTCACAAAAACAAGGAAGAAGAAGCTTGAAAACAAAGGAGGATCAACCGCTCTTCAATCTCAACTCTTGAAGCTCCAAACTAAGATCAAAAGCAATAATTTTCCAAATTAGGTTATAGGAAATTTCAGAAATTGGAGAGAGATTGAGATGGAGAAGAAGAAGGAGATACTTACATAAGCTTCTCTTTGAATTTGGAGCTAAAACTTGGGTTTGATAAAGAAACTAGGGTTTAGGATTTTAATTTCCCATCCCCACCACCATTTTTGCTAAAGCTTAAGTTGTAGGAAATATTATGAAGTAATGAAGAGGAGTGGAGGGGAGTTGATATGTTTTAATGAGCTGAACCAAACCCAAAGCCCTAAGTGAAAAGGTCGAAATTTTAGCTAGCTCGAAACATATCGATGTTTATACTCAAAAAGGTCGCAAACGCCATTTTGAACTCAATGGAAGAGGTCTCGAGTTCTAATTCGACTGTTTGCAAAAAGTAGCTTTTCAGACTAAAATCTGACTAAAGATGCCATATTTAAATAAAATATTTAAATATGCAATTGTAAAATATGCGAGTTGTTACAATGCTCATTTAGACCGTTTTCATAACCATGTTTCCTATTTGAATGGAACTTTCATAACCACTTTTAAATGCATATATCACATTTGAACCAATTACTGCATAGCTATTTAAGGAAACAGACAGTTTCAAACTGCAACAGTTTATTTTTCGGGGGAAAAAAGAAAGGAAGAAAAAGTAGGATGTTGTTTCAAACATTATCAGTATAAAAAACTGAGAAAAATAATGAACTAGTTCCGATTGAAACTACACTAGATCAAAATTACGTAGTCGTCATGTAGCCAGAAAGTGAATTGATTTTATTTTTAAAAAGTTTGTAATTGCTTTAGTTATGAATATGTTTACAACAGCGATTTAAGAAATAAAAAAACACATATCACTTTCTGCCTAATTTCAGCCAATTGATATTGTTTCGTATGGCATTAGCACAATTTTTTTATAAGAAAAAACAACACTAATGTTGTAGATACAACTGTCTTGGAACTTCTATTTAAAACAAAACTAATTAATATAAAATGCCCTTTTTTGTTGCACATAGATTTGTATGTGCTTGAAAGTGTAATTTGTTTTGGAAAGTGGCTTAAATGGGTAAAAATTCCATATCATATTGTTCTATACTTATGATACATACTTGATAAATAGGACACGTACTTTCATAATAGTGAGCATGGCTATAAAATGCAATATTAACCTTGTACTTTTTCCACAACTCCTGCAGACTGGGTCTTGAACATGACAACGGGGTCAAGCTTCCTTATAGAAAAGGATTAGACCTAAATCAAATAAAGTTACAAAGTATAAACCAAAGAGCAATCCAACAGCTAGGTCAATTCAACAAAACTTCAATGAAAGAAACAAAGTAAACTATACTAGCAGCAGTTTGATCGGTGTAAGTAACACATGCTCAAATTCATCTTTCTGCAAGTAAAATTCAGAATGCATGATAAATCTAAACTTGATCATAATAGTAAATGTAAATTGTTAAGATAGCAGCTGACATTTTAAATTATGATTTAGGAAATAGTACAGATACTCACAGTTCAATTTTTCTAAAACCCACAAACCAAATGTAGACTCTGGCTAAAAAAAATAGATATAAACATATAACATTTATTTCACTCGATTATTAGATGTCATATTATAAATTAATCAGGTTAAGCATTAGGAAGTGTATGTCAGTGATTTTTTAGTTCTTATATCAAATGCAGTTCATTGTATGCTTACAATTATTTTTAGTTACATTGCTTCACCCAATATGCCGCTCGCGTGTGCCCATAATTTAAGGCATAAAGCACAGACCAAGTACCAAAATACTTGCATTAATAATAAACTCTTCTTCTTTTTTTGTTTTTTTGTTTTTTAGTGCTGACATTTCAGAACTTCCAAGTAACAAACAAAATAAATCATGTTAATTCATGGAAAAAGACAAGAAGTCAAGTTATCCTTAATTGCAAAGAAGAGATGAACTTTATTTTATTTGGTATGAAAAGAAGAGGCAAAGTTATCATGTGGACAAGAGAAAAGGTTCATATGCAAGTATAAGAGTTTCCTACACTCCTCATTAACATTAAAATTGAATAACAAATACTATACGGACAAAAATGATGCAGAATGGTTCAGTGCAATATAATCCACCCTTGAGGAACGAAAAGAGCAGAACAACAACAACGATGATGATAATGAGTTGAAGTTGAATCAGACTTATGTTAGTCATATCTTAGAAAAAATTCAAACCAATAAGAGAAATTGAAGTTTTTGCAAACAACAGATAATCAAAAACATTAAAAAAAATACCCGAAGAAACTCAAAGTTTCCAGTCATGGAAATGGAAGTGATCGAAGACCAACAAGAAAATAAAATACATATATTCATAGCATACCCAACATGGTTCGTTGTCCTGAACTGATCCCTATCGAGCTCTCATATGTGGCCAATGCTAAGAAGCTTATCGGGTCTGATAATGAACCGGGATTGCATCCACGACTAGATCGCCAGCACATCCACCGGCCGAGCTGCTATCATGATATCGAATTAGGATTAGGAATCAGTGACATGAACTAATAACGAGTGCCTCCTAATCGCAAACCGACGACGGGAGGCACCGCGAGTAGCTTAAGATTGGGAACTGGGATTGGGAACGCAAAAACTTTTTTATTTTGTTTTGAAACTTTGCAATGGGATCAGGAATTTTGAGTTAAGTAAAAATAGGGAAAACGGGAATTTAGGGTTATGTAAAAGAGGGAAAATGGGAATTTGGGTTTAAGTGAAAATTAGATAAGCGAGGAATGAAAATTAATAGAAATAAGGGCGGCAACAAAAGGAATGTTAGTTTGCTAGCCATATACTTCAAGGGTAACCAAAATGAGAAAATAACAAACATTATAATAAAATTTCATTTCTAGATTACAGAAAATTTATAAATTTTAAAAATCATTTTAAACCTACTTTAGAAATTTTAAATTTTAAACTTCTGAAAAACTAAATATTAATATTAATTATAACTATTAAATATCAAATAATAAATAATGGGTTGTAATAGGTTAATTTTCTTATAGTGTAAATATCACTTCTTAAATATTATTAATTATTGCTTATTGCTTCTTAGTTATTCAACATTAATTATTAAAAGTTAATTATTATTTATATGTTACCAATTATTAATTATTTAATAGTAATTATTAAAATTTAATTATTATTTATTAATCATTAATTATTAAGTATTGATTATTTAGGAGTAATGAAAAAATATTATAATTACTTTTGATTTTAAAGTTTCAAAATTAATGAATTTTTAAAATTAAATGTAATAGGGTATTTTTGTTATAGTGAGTTTTTAATATTAGTTATTGATCATTTTTATTAAAAATTAAACGTAATTAGTAAATATTAACTACAATTAATAATATTAGTTATTTAAATTTCTTGTAGTTTAATTACTGTTGTATTATGCACTGAAAACTGGCATCTGTTATAGCGGAGTATTTTGGACTGTTGTATTATGCACTGAAAATTGGGATCTATTACAACGGACTAGTAGAAACTGTTGTAATATGTATCTATTATAACGGGCTTTTTTTTACCATCGTATTATGCCATTGAAAACTAGCGTCTATTGCAATGGACAAGATAAAACCGTTGTGATAGGTTTCTATTACAACAGGCTATTTTTTACTGTTGTATTATGCACTGAAAACTGGCATCTATTACAATGAACTAGTAGCACCCGTTGTAATATGTACCTATTACAATGGGAATTTTTGACCATTGTAAAAACGCTATTGTAATAAAGTATTTTTGTTGTAGCCTTAACCCAATAAGCTACCTCATTTAAGTATGTATGTGTGCGTATATGTATATTCACTCTTTATTCTTAAAAGCTAACCAAAAAACTTGTTAAAATATATGGAATTATTCATTTTACGACGCTAAAAATTAGAAACATACCTTGTCTTTTATTGCGTTATATTGAAAATTCATTAAACTTCAATTGAAATAGTCTATTGAAAATAGTTCTGAAATTTTTAAATGTAAACTCTTAAATTGTCAAGTTGTAAGCAATGTCTACTGATTCAAGAACCTATGATTTGAAATTCATGCAAACCCTCTACAAAGGCAGGTATTGTTTTGTCATTTTAATAAGATAAGACAAGTTAATAACTTCATTTCTATAGTTGTATTGTATGTTGTTTGATGGTTTGAAGGTTAGGCATTTTGTGCGTGTATCTAATATACAATAATGCCGATATTGATTCAATTGACGTCCACAAAAAAGCATTTGAATTATTTGTCTGGTAAGTCCATATGCCAACTATAACAAGCCAGAATATATGTTTTACATTATGCCAACTATAAAAATATTTTCCATTTCTATACGTTTGAGACCCTGCTGCGAATAATTTGAGCCAAGACATGCATGAGGTGTATTTATCTACTTCACATACCTCATAGTATATGTATTATTTGTAGTGTGCCATCACATCAATTGTTTCTATGAAGAATACCTTGTTTGCTTAACTAAATGCAAAATAATTTATTCATTGTTGTAAAATCATCTCTCTTTCTGGCTTTTATTCTTTGTAAGTTAAGGTATGTAGAAAGCTCATGATGCAGATATCGATGTAATATATCTTGTTAGACATAAGTGCATTGAGATAAGATGTGCAGGATATATAGTTCAAGCTTCTGTAGTGGGATAAATGTATGAATTGTTTATGATGTATAATTCTAACACTTATATTGTCATAAGTTTATATTATTATTTTTTTATTTAGGAATACAATGACAGATAGCTGAGAATATATTTAAGTGCAGAAAGAAATACATATATATATATATATATGATATGCTATGTTTGGAATAAGAATACTATGCATTGTTTATTTGTAAGTATTGTGAAACATACTGAGTTTGGAATGACCTGTTTAAACTCATATTTGACTAAAATTCCTAATATTTTGGATGCAAAAGAGAAGAAATGCACTTCAGTATACTAATCACGTGAACATGGAGTAAAAGAATTCTTTATTTGTTTATACTTACATAGTTTTATTCTATTGTAGTAAGTACTCAGAAATATGTTTATCGATAAATATTTATTTGCAGCAAGAGATGTAAATCCATGGTTTTGAGACTATATAAGTACCATCATATTATAGCAAGAAATATTTTGTACCGAGTTGTTTGTATATCATATTTCATTATGTGATTAATTAATATGTTTTTCGATTGTTCGAATACGATAATTATACGAGTGACTGTTGGTTTCATACAGAAATATGTTAATTGTTACTATATAATATATATAAATGGAGTGGATGCCGAGCAAGCAACCACAGCGTGAGAAATTTTCTTTAAAACTCAATAATTTTTAGCAGCATTTAACAAACGCTACTAATATATATGGTGGAAGAAAAAATGCTACTATAATATTTTATAGTTGCATCAACAATACTTTTTAGTTTATACAGTGTTATGATAAAGTTTTGGTGCATTTTTAGAACGCTGCAATAGATTGATTTTCGGTAGCCTTTATGAAAATGCAACAGAAAGTCCTGGATTTTTAGTTGCATGTCGTATAATGACATTCTCTGATATGCTACCACAAGTCATGATAGCATTTTTTATTACTTAGGTTTCGATTTAATACTCTTAGTTCAACTTTACTGCTATTAGCACACATTGGAAAGTACCCTCAACATGTCTGGTACTCACTTTAAATGTGTCGGCTTTGATTTGGTTTGACTAGTCCTTTTCGATCATTATTAAATATTTTCCCAATATGTTCGACCTATATTATGGATCTTGTATATTGACTAATTTATTAATACTTTATTAAATCAAAATGCCTCTAAACTCCTATCATCTACCTTTCAGCTCCCCATTATTAGCCTTCAGCCAAGCCTAGCTTCTTACAAAATTAATTATATTATTTCCAAAAAATAATAGAAAATATTTATATGTTTCTTCTTTTAATGATTACTCGAACTTCATATTTCTACCCATTTTTTATAGTATATGATTCTTGAATAATTAATATGAAACCATTTACTTATCGGAAAATTCTATAAATCAAAATCCATCTTAAACAATATAATTCAAACATCATTTAGATTTTTTGGGCTAAGTAGTATGAGGGACATTCATTATTAATTCGACCATGAATAATTTATAGGAGAAAATTGAAATATAGAATATATCACTTAACTATAATTCATTGTTGAATGATATTGTATGTTGATCTTTTTCTTTCTTGTCTAGGCCACAATCACCATTAAAGAGGTTCAAAGATTCTATATTAGTTTTAGGGGTAGAATGAAATGAAAAGAGAAAAGTAGTTTCCTTTATTCCAATGAATAATTGGGTTATCGATCCATTCCCCTCTTCTTCATTTAATTCTTTTTAGTTAAGTTTTTCTAAACAAAAATCTTGATAAGTAAATGTACACCCAAGTACTTATCACATTTTATTATTCAAGTTGATAATTAAATCATTAAACCTTAATCATATAATTATTACTTTATTTAATTATTTATCAATTTATGGGGGGTTATAGGCTCCCTATTGTAGGAATTTCATCTCTGAAATTCAGATAAGGCACAATAATGATTATCAAACCGTCCTATGCCTACTCTAGCATAAATACATAAGTTCCCTACCCATCTATCTCAAACAAATGTACTAGTGCATTTACTAATACATAACAAAATCAATCATAATATCATTTTTGTATGGGTATGCAGGGTTGTTGGGGGGCTTACAACAAATATGAAAACATCCATGCTAATCTAAACAGACAGCCTGGGATAAATCTTTCTAACTTTTCCCTATGTCTCCTAAGTACAATCATTTCGATCCTCACTCTACTTTACCAACACAAGCTTCACTTACTTATTTCGAAGCTTTTTTACATCTTGTTCTACAATTTGAATAGGCTCTCTAGTATAAGTTCTATTTTTTTCAACCTCAAAGTCTTCCATTTCTCTTTAAATAATAACATCCTTAGGATCCCGGACACACCCTATAGATGCGATACATGAAACACATTATGCATCCTAGTAAGAGCATTCGGCAAATCAAATTTATAAGCTACTTTATCGATTCTCCCTAATATTGGGAATGGGCCAATATATCTTGGTGCCAACTTTTGAGCCTTTCCAAACATCATAATACCTCTCATTGGCGATACTTTAACGAACAGTTGATCCCCTTGATCAAACTCTAAGTCCTTTCGCCTCTTTTTGGAATAGCACTTCTGCCATGATTGAGCATCCTTTATCCTTTGTTGAATAAACTCGACCCTCTTTAAAGCTTCTCTTGCATGATCCGGCCTTAAAATAAGTCTATCTTCTTCCTCGCACTAACTTATTGGTGACTTACTATGTCTTCAATATGTGCCTCAAAAGGTGTCATCATAATACCATGTTGGTAACTGTAGTATGAAAAGTCCACTAAGGGTAGGTATTTTCCCAAGAACCACTTTGTAATAAAACAGCCCTGAATGGGCTAAAATTCCGACCCATAAAGTCCCTTTGAAACTTAAAGTCATCTCAAAGCCAGTTGTTGGTTGGTAAAAAGAACAATAGAGAGCTATTTATCTACATATTCCGAATCTCACAACGGAAGGATAAAATATAATAATAACAATAATACCCATCTTATTCAAATTTCAAAATATTATTCAAAACTATAACAAAATATCCATAATGTCAAAACCCAACAAAATCTATACATAGCTGCAATATTCGAAATCACAACATTATTTTCATTTCATGGTATATCAAAAACTGCTGAAAATAATAAATAAATAGTACACCGCCATAAGCACCATCAATGCCTCCGCCTTCGGCATCACTCTTCCTAACCTGTGTTGTACCGAGGATGGAGTCAGAACAACATATGTCAGGTGAATAAAAATCTCGAGCCTTACATCATCAGCACTTGGGAAGTATAATTCAAATAGGAATATGTCTTATGTTTCAACCTATAACAAAGTCTTTTCAAATGTAACCCCAAAATCATTACTTAGCTTAAATAAAAGGCTTTCCAAATATAAGACCACAACTATCCCAATAATCCATATCTATCGTCCATAATGTCCTATCAATGTATGAGATTGTACTAAAGTCACTTAATACATTTAATGGTAATTAGGTAGACTCCGATCATTTAATACCATATTTAAGGTAGTCCTGCATCATTTACTACCTATAATCCCAAGCGGACTTCTCATTGGTAACTATCTAGCTGATATTGCATGGAATCTCTTCAGCCACTTAATACTTTCTATTAAAGCAAGCCCCTTCCCAATATATCCTCTACCATGCCTAACCCTTAACTCTGATCATTTACTATTTCCTACATAGAGAAGAGATGGGCCCTAACACAACACTTTAATATCTTCAATCTCTGAAGCAGGTCCTTCGAAATATGACATGTACCGTACGAAGACATCTCACATTAGTCATACTATTCCTAGGTACCGGTAGCTAGATTAGCCGGGCAAATTTAGCATATGGAATTCAGGACTAACATCGCGTCATCATAATTACTTATTATAGAAGATATCTCACGTCGGCTCTAAATTCACATTGCTGGTAGCCAAATTAGGTGGACAGAATTCCATGTGCTTTTGTCTGACCTCACATCCATATAACTTATTCATAATTTATATCACACTCTATATATGTTATCTATATATATAATCATACATCTCACCACTTCCACAATCAAGGCCTTATAAGAAATCTCCCTTATACCGCCTTTAACATTAACTACCTTCCTAAGGAGGATTTTAATAAAACCGATAATCTATTTAACTATGCAATTATGTGCTATAATTACACGTTGACTATGCTAATATATACACGTACACACAGACATACACATGTCCAGTAATTTCTAAGCATAAAGAATTTATGCCCTAAACTAATATTTAAATGTCAACACTTCCAAAGTTATACAAATTTTATTTCATATTATCAATATTAGTAATATTCCAATATTCATATCCAATGGACTTGTATACAAAAGAAATCTAAGCTCAACTTATTACACCCAAATAATGGAATATATTGATATTAGAAACTTATAATTCCAATTTTTTACGCTCTATTCAACTCCTTTTTCCTACAAAAATAAACAAAGGAATTTCTATTTAATTCTTGGGAATAAGCAATGCAAACTACAAATGAAATTCGTATCTTACATACTACTCCTTAATAAAAAAATTCTTTTACCAAATTCAAAGAAAAATAATAAGGAATGCAAAGTAAAATTATCAAAACTAAAAATCTATCATATTTCCTTTATTTTGCCACAAATAATTGAGATTCCAACATAGAAATGATATTTTGCATTAAAGAAGTTTTGGAGGTTTATAGTATGATATTTTTGCAAACCAAACTCCTCAAGGCATATTAAAACCCAAAATATATTGATCAATTGCTAAGATAGAAAAGATAAGATGCCACTCAGTATATCTTAGCTTTGCCTCCTTTAGATTTGACATACCTTTAACAATCACTTATCATATCTCTTGTTTTTATGCATATATACAACAGGGGATATTTATATATATATTATATTTAGAAAATTGAAATAGAATAGGTTAGGAAGATAAATAGAAAATAAATTAGATATATAGGATTTCTTACCTGAAGCCCTAATGGAGTTTTTTGATCTTTAAAGAGACGAACTGAAAGAGCTTTGCTAAGTTCCCAAAATATTTGTAAATAAAAGTAGGAGGCTAGGGTAATATTTACAGTGGAGAGAAAGCGCCAGAACCATCGAATTTAAATAACTAAATTCAAATCCAAAATTAAAGACCTAAGCCGCCACCTAATAAGGAGCGGCCGACCGCCCTTATGCCATCAGTCGATCACTATAGGTTAGGGGATCAACCTCTCAACCTATTTTAGGAATGAATTGCGTCGTTATTTTATTTATTTATTATATTCCTTAATTATACATTAATGTTACTTTTAGCTTTTCCTTAATCCCTAAGTCTATCTACTGTTGATTTTTGAATTTCAAAACTTAAAAATTAATTATTCGTTTAAATTTGAATTTTATTTAAATTATTTTGAACTCAAAAACTTCTAACGTCCATAACTTTTCCATTTGAGCTCCGTTTTCAATAGATTATATACTAAAATTGATTAGAATCTCGCCATGAATGCAATGCGTAATTTTCGTGGTTAAATTTCAACTTTCACAAAATTTCCATTTTTATCCCTATCTTATTTTATTTTATTTGTCCAATTTATTCATGATTGATTTTACAAGGTGTTACATTCTTCCCCTCTTAAAAAGGATTTCGTCCTCGAAATCTTTTCCAAGCGGCTTAGATCGTAACGAACACTAAACATCCATATTATACAACCAGGTTATCTACACATTTACCCACTCATCCAAAAGTGCAACATGATTATGTATTACAAACATACTATAAGTGAGGATAATCCTAGCGTGAGTGTGTGACTATGACATATAAGTATGTATGTAAAACACCCTGAACATGCATGATTTTTTTTACATGTATGCAAAGTGATGGTGAAAGGTGTAGCAACCAGTCCTACCATTCAATATAGCAAAAAATTAATTTTGGAGAGAAAAAATAACCAGTGAAAAGCTTGGGGTGAGAGATTCTTATCTTTTCTTCGGTCTTGCATGTGCTTTCCATCGAGTTATCTCCGCATTGTACTTGAAATAACCTAATTTCTTCGTTGTGGAGCTTTTTAGTTCCTTGCTCCATAGTACGCATATTGACATAGGATACCATTGGCTCCATCTAAATATCTCCTAATTGATCAGGTTCAATCATAATAGTTATTTCATGAAGGCATTTCCCCAAGTGCAAAACGTGAAAAATGTCATGGACTCTTACTAATCAATTAAGTAGCTCCACATGGTAAGCCAGTCTTCATATTCTTTCCACAACTCAAAAAGACCCACCGAATCTTGGTGCCAACTTCTTGATTTTTTGAATCTCACGACGTTCCTAAGAGGGGAGACGTTGACAAATACCAAGTCTCCAACCTCGAACTCTAATTCTTTCCTTCTCTTATCCATATAGGATTTCTAATCTTGCATTGCCTTCATTCGTGGCCTAGTCAACTCTGCCTTCATTGAAGTTTCCCGAATCAAATCTGGTCCAATTAAATTTTATTGGCAGTTTCTAACCAACAATTTAGCAATTTGCACGGCCTCCCATAAAGCGCTTCAAAGGGTGCCATACCAATCATCGATCGATAGCTATTATTATAAGAAAATTCCACTAAAGGTAGGTGCTGCTTCCAATGTCCTCCAAAGCCCTTGATGCATGCTCTTAACATGTCCTCCAAGATCCTATTTACTCTTTATGTTTGTCCATCCGCCTAGGGATGGTAAGCTGTATTGGGATTCAACGATGTTCCTAAAGCTGTCTGCAAACTCCTCCAAAACTCAGTAGTAAATAAGGGGTCTCTATCATTAACGATGCCGACAAGATATCCATGAAGTCAAACCACTTCATTGATATAAATTTGTGCTAGAGATGTCGTGGTCCTATTGCTCCTACCGGGAATAAAATGGGCGCTTTTAGTGAGTCTATCATCTATCATCCAAATTACATCATTGCATCTTTAACTCCTATGCAACCCATCTATGACGTCCATTGAATGTGTTCCCATTTCCAAGTTAGGTTTTTTAATGGAAATAAAAATCCTTCAGGCTCCCCCTGCTCAGCTTTAATTCTTTGACACATCAAACACCCTGAAATAAATTAAGCTACATTATTCTTCATCGCCGACCAATAGAAAATTCGTTTCATATCCCTATACATCTTATCACCTTCGAGGTGAATAGTCATTCGTGAATGGTGACATTCTGTAAGCAATTACTCCAATAAAATATCAATCTTGAGACACAGAGGCGTTTATCTCTCATCAAACATCCCTTCTCATCAACTGCATATCTACTAACGTGGGAAATGTGTTCTGCTCTTCTTTGCTTATCCAAGATATCAACTATCTCCTCATCCTTATTCTTCTCAAGTTCAATACGGTCCATCAGTAATGATCTAACCTCCTTTGCTAGCTAATAGTTTTGAGTGGGTACTATTGGCGATAAGAAGTTGAAATTCGAGGGGAAGTCCAACAGCCTCCACTCATATATAGTACCGAAGGTAGCATGCCTCCGACTAAGGACGTCAACAATGACATTCCCTTTCCCGGGAGTATACAGTATCCCAAAGTCATAGGATGTTTAAACTCCATCCACCTCTACTGCCTAAGGTTTAAGTCTTTTTTAGGAAAATAGATGTGATTTATGGTTGATTGACATCTCAAACCATTCCCTCAAAGATTGTACCTCCACATCTTCAAGGAGAAAAATAATGGTTGCCTACTCCAAGTCATGCACCGGGTATCTCTTCTCATGGTCCTTCAGTCGACTGCTAGCATAACATGTCACTCTTCCTTCTTTCATAAGAGTTTCTCCCAATCCTTTTCCACACGCGTCTGTATAAAGCATAAAAGGCTTCGTTCCATCGGGGACGACGAGTACTAGTGCACTTGTCAATAGTTCCTTGAGCTTCTCGAATGCTTTTGTGCATTTCTTATCCCAAGCGAAGAAAACTAAATTCTTTTCGGTCAAACGGGTTAGAGGATCCTTTATTAATTTCCTATAATAACCTGCTAACCCTAGAAAACTTCTAACCTTCATGACATCCGTTGGAGTCTTTTAATTTTAAAAGCTTCCACTTTTGCATGGTCCACCGCTAATCCATGTTCCAAAACAATATGCCCAAGAAATCTCACTTTCTTCTTCCAAAGGTGGCATTTTGAGAATTTGGATTTAAGTTGTACCTTCTCAAAGTTTCTAATATCTTCGTTAAGTGTCTTTCATGCTCCTTTTCACTTTCTGAAAGTATCAATATGTCATCTACAAAAATTACGACAATTTTATTTAATTGTCCCCTAAATGCTCTACTCATCAAATCTGCAAAATATGCATGGGGGTTTTTCAATCCAAAAGACATCACTTCCCATTCATAGAGTCCATCTAGTGTGCGAAATGTAGCCTTTGGTTTGATATCCTCTGTAATTCTTAACTGATGAAATACATTTTCCAAGTCTAATTGGGAGATGAATTTAGCTCCCACTAGTTGATCAAACAAATCAGCTATCATAGGTAAGGGATACCTATTCTTCTTCATCAACTTGTAGACTTCCCTATAATCAACACAAATCCTTAATGAGACATCTACCATAGTGGCGAAGACAACAGGGGTTCCCCATTATGAAGTACTTCATCAAATGAATCCATTCTACAATAGCTTCGAGATCTGCTTATCTAATTCTCGCCTTTCCTTGAGGGCCATATGTCTTAATGGTAGAGCGATCGGTCTAATGTCTTCTCCAGATCAATCTTAAACCTAATCTCCCTCCAAGGTGGAAGCCGAAACTTCCACAAAGACATTAGAGAATTCTCGAACTACGGGTATAGATGAAAACTCATTTTGCGATAGGCTCACCGAGTATAGACAATTTAACTCGACCGAATCCTAGGTTGTACAGTGAATGTCTAGGTCTTTCACTTTATAATTCTTAACCCATACCACCCTCTTATCGTACTCTAGGAATGCCCCATAATGCGACAACCAATCCATACCCAAAATAAGTCCATACCCTTCGAAATTTAGAAGCACGCATTGCATATGAAATCAGTGTCCCGTATGTTTAACACTAGGTCTTTACAAATTGAAAAAAGATGTGTCATCCCCCAATAGGATTTGAGACTACTATTGGGTAGGTGACAGCTTAAGTTTGAAGGTTTAAGGAGTTAATCATGTTCCCAGCTATGAATGAATGCAGTGATCTTGAGTCAAATAGACTACGAATAATATTCCTAAAAATAAGAGGTATACCTTCCATAGCTATCTTTCCTTGGTCTCTCGAGGGTGGTTTACTCAAAATAGAGGCAGTCTCAATGGTGTAGGAATGGTGTAGGCTTGTTCACTTTGCTCTTCACTCATCATCTTTGGGAACTAATTTTTGAATAGCCCTTCCTTCTGGCAGTGGTAACACTACACCTTAAAAGCTGCCTTCAACAAATTCACTCTACAATCTTTTACGAGGTCTCCTTTCTTTGGGAATTTATTACACACTTTTATTTCTTTCTTGAATTTCCCTTTTAGATTCTTGTTTTTCTAAAAATTTCCTTTCATAGCCCTTCCTTGATTTTGTGCGGGTCTTGCCTTCTTCTTCTCTATTTCTTTCTCCTCGATATTCATCGCCTGTAGTAAAGTCATGTCAATAGGCATCTCATAGATAGCTTCAGGGGATATCCGAGTCAACAATCATTTCCTAGGTGGGGAGTTTATACCTTTGAAAAACATCATGGTCTTTCTAAGGGTGCATCAATCAAACTCGTCTCGAATATAACTAATTCGATAAATTTTGCTAATGTACACCTTTATAATGGAGTCTCCTTGCCTAAGTTGTATAAATTTCTCTAATTGTAAACTCAATTCTTCTCTTGACATTACCTTGTCTCATATCGGTTCCTGAACTCATCCCAAATGATAATCCTACCATCATCCTCCCCAGCCACCATATTCCACCAATATAAGGCTTTTCTTTAAGATGCCAAGCTACCATTCTCTGCTTCCCTTGATCCTCCCAACCAATCTCTCGAAATATCCTCTTGCTGTCATATTTCCATGCCTTAGTCTTCAAGAAGCTTTCCTTTTTAGAATATACTCTTCCCACCTTACTCACAAAATCCTTACACGTTTTGTGAAAAACGATAGGACAAGGTGCTGCCTTGGAAGGCGGGGCAACGGGTGTCATCGGTGCAGTTTGATAGGAAACATGGACTTATCCTACCTGCCTGAGCCCTAAGGTATTGTTTAAACCATTCGAGCATCCCTTGAATGGTGTGTATTCCTCTGGCGGTGTTCTCAGTCTCAAAAGAAGAAGGATTTTCAGCAATAGTCTACGATCTGTAGGTTAAATATTTAGTTATAATTTCCTAAGACAGTATTATATGCTGAAAGAAAGATTTTCCTAGTGTATAAGCGTATGTTCGTAATAAAGTGTATGTATAAATAATATGATTTTTTGGAAATATCTCTTCAAAAATAACAAGTATGTATCTCATACGTATAATTTTCCCCATTTTTGGATAACCTAAGCACTGATACCAAATATAGAAACCCGCCCTGAAGTGGGCCTAAATTCCGACCCTAAAAAGGTCCATCGAAACTTATAACCATCTTAAAGCTGGACGTTGGTTGGTAAACGGAACAATACAGAGCTATTTATATACATGTTTATAATCTCATAGCTCAATGATAAAATATAATGATAACAATAGTACCCATTTCATTCAAATTTCAGAATATCATTCAAAACCATAACAAAATATCCCTAATGTCAAAACCCAATAATATCCATACATAACCGCAATATTCCAAAATTAAAACATTATTTTTATTTCATGGGTACATTAAAAAATTCTAAAAATAACAAGTAAATAGATAGTCTACCGCCATAAGTACCATCAATGTCTCCGCCTTCAGCATCGACCTTCGTAACCAATGTTGTAATGATGAGGGAGTCAGAACAACATATGTCTGGTGAATAAAAATCTCGAGCCTTACTACATCAATACTTGGGCAGTACAATTTAAATAGGACTACACCTTACATTTATAAATACAACATAAGCCTTTTCAAATGTTCTTCCAAATGCTTTAATCAACTTAAATAAAAGATGTTCCAAATATAGCCTCTTATTTACCCTACAATGACGTCTCACATCAGCCTGATTATTCATAGGTACTAGTAGCCAGATTAGTTGGGAAAATTTATCTTATAGAATTTGGGACTAACCTCGTGTCAGGGTAGTCACTTTTTATAGGCAATGTCTCACATCAGCCCCAAAGCCACATTGCTGGTAGCCAGATTAGCTGGGCAGAATTCTGTGTGTTTTTGGATGACCTCGCATCCCTATAACTTAGTTATAGTTTATATCGCATTGTATATATATATTATCATACATCACATTGTTTCCTTAATTAAGACCTTATAAGAAATCTCTCTTATTTGACCTTTAACATTAATTACCTTCCTAAGGAGGATTTTAATAAAATTAATAGTCTATTTAACTGCATAATTATACGCTATAATTATACATTAATTATGCTAAAATACACATACACACTCTCGAGCGCGCCTACTAATGTCTAAGGGTATGGAATTTATGCCTTAAACTAGCGTTTAAATGTCAACACTTCCAATAATTATACAAATCTTATCGCATATTATCATATTTCCAAAATTATAATATTCATATCCGAAAATTCCCACAGTAGACTTGTATACAGTAAAAATTTAAAAAAGTGTTTGATATGGCATTTAAATCTGAAATGATGTCAAAATTGCATTGTTAAACAACATGCGCTTACTTGTAGCAGGAATGGCAAGCTATTATCGACTTTTGGAATTTAAAACGATTAATCTACATCGTATAAACTCAACTTATTACACCCAAATAATGGAATATATTGATACTAGAAACTTACAATTTCAATTTATTATGCTCTATTCAAATCCTTTTTCATATAAAAATAAGCAAAGTGATTTTTATTTAATTCATGGGAATAAGCACTATAAACTACGAATAAAATTTGTACCTTACGCACTATTCCTTAATCAAAAATCTTTTAACCAAATTCAAAGAAAATGGATTAGGATAGAAGGTAAAACTGACAAAACTGCAGATCTACACTGTTTCCATTATTTTGCCATAAACTGCTGAGATTCCAACATAGAATTGATATTTCACATTGAAGGAGATTTGATGGTTTATAATATGATGTTTTCACAAATCAAAATTCCCCAAGGCATATTCAAATCCAAACTATATTAATCAATTACTAAAATAGAAAATCTAAGACTTCCAATCAAAGTATAGACTTAACTTTGTCTCCTATGGATTTGATACGCCTTTAACAATCTCTTATAAGATCTCTTATTTTTAATACATAATACAGCAAGAGACTTGTATGTATATATATTAGATTCAGAAAATTGGAGAAGAATAGGATGGGAAAATAAATAGAAAACAAAATAGATATATAGGATTTCTTACCTAAAACCCTAGTGGAGTTTTCTGAATCTTTGAAAAGACGAACTTACAGATCTTTGCTAATTCCCAAAATATTTTTAAATAAAAGTGAGGGGTCTTAGATCTTATTTATAGTGATGAGAAAGCACCAGAACCGTCGGATTTAAATAATTAAATTGGAATGGCCAAAATTAAAAACCCTAGCTGCCACATGATAAGGAGCGGCTGACCATCCCTTGTGCCACCGATCGATTGCTAATAATCGCCTGGTCGAGGTCAGGATGTCGACCTCTCCATCTATTTTGGCAAGTAATTGTACCGTTATTTTATATGTTTATAATATCCCTCAATTATACTTTAACATTAACGTTCGTTTTAATGTTTCCTTAATCCTTAAGTCTATCTATTATTAATTTTTAATTTCAAATTTCAAATTTAATTGTTCATTTTAATTTGAATTCCTTTAAATTATGTTGATTCCAAAAACTTCAAACAACCATAACTTTTTTGTTTGAACTCCGTTTTCAACATATCATATATGGAAATCAATTGGAATTTCGCCACAAATGCAACAACGTAACTTTCATGGTCACATTCCAACTTTGAAAATTTTCCACTTTTATCCCTATCTTATTTAATTTAATTTAATTTATTTATTTATGCTTGATTCTACAAGGTGTTAACACATATGCCCTCACTAAGTCTTAAAACACTTTACTGACTCCCTTAGTTTGGCCATCTGTCCACCGAGGTAAGATATACTCTATGTAATTCCAAACACTAAGCACTCTGTAGACTCCAGCAAAACTCTTGGAAAATAATGGGTCTCGGTCACTAACTGTAGAATTCCATGAAGTCTCATTATAGTCATAACATATATCTCGACCAATTTTCCGTCATCCTAGTGGACATTATTAGAATGAAAAGAGCAAATTAGTCAAACTATCAACTATGACCCATAGACTCGTTCCTTGCTCTTGTTCTCTGCAAACAATATAAAAAATCCATCCAAATCGAATCCTGCTATATCGAAACTTCTATAGGATGCAAAAGACCACTTGGATTTTGGTATTCTATCTTAGCATTTTGACATGTGAAGCATTTCTTTACATATTCCCCTACATCTCTATTTACCTCTTCCCAGTAAAAGATCTGTTTCATATCTCAGTACATCTTTGTACCTCCAGGATGAATGGAAAATTTTGAGCGATGTTATTCCTTTAAAACAAAATTCTAAAGGCCTCCTCTATTTGGAACATACTGCCTTCCTTTCTTCTAAAGCTAACCCTTCTTATCAATACCGAAGCCCTTTAGCCCTTCGACTTAGGCATACTCTTCAGTCCTTGGACCCTTTCGGCACATAGCCGACCCTCTTGCTGTATTTAGCCAATCTACTCAATGAGAGATGGGTTTACTTCAAAACATGACATAACACATTCCACTCTTCAGTCATAGCCAAAACATAACTTTAATAATTTTTGTTAAAGGTGCCCTTATTTCCTTTCCCTAGAGTATACTCCATCCTGAAACCATATGATGCCAAGAAACCTAACCATCTTTGTTGTCTCATGTTAAGCTCCTTCTGAAAGAACAAATATTTCAATGACTTATGGTTAATAAAAAACTCAAAGCTTTCCCTTAAAAGGTAATGTCTCCAAATCTTTAGGATATAACTGTCACTAACTCTAAAATGGAGTCGGACACTGAATCTTATGTGGTCTTAACTGCCTAGACGCATAAGTTATAATATTTCCCTTCTGTGTTAGCATTACTCCTAACCCGAATTCTGAAGCATCAGTATATACTGCCATATCTCCATTCGCTTCCAACATTACTAAGATCGGAGCTTCAATTAATCGAAGCTTTAACTCTTGTAATGTCATCTCACATTCCATTATCTAAACATAACTCTCATCTTTTAAATAAGTCTCATCAAGGGCATCGCTATCTTGGAGAATTCCTTAGAAACTACATAGTCTAGGAACTTAACTTCATACTTCCAAAAGTGACACCTGGAAAACTTTGACTTTAACTTATGACGCCCTAGGTCTTCGATATTAATATAGTAAGACCCTCATGATCTTTCTCAGCCTTAAACTACACCAAAATATCTCCTATGAAGGCCTAATCAAACTTGAGCAATTGATCGTGAAAGACCAAGTTCATAGAATCCACAAAGAATGGTGCAACATTGATTAGCCCAAATGGCATGAGTAACAAGTCATATGAACCATATCTTGTACTAAACATGATCAAAGGAATACTCTCTTTAGCCACTCATAGTTAATGGAATCCCGTTGCTGAATCTAACTGCGAGAATACTCTAGCTCCACTCAACTGATCAAATAAATTATTTATCCTCGGTAGTGGGTAATGATTCTTTACCGTTAGCACATTCAACTTTCTATATTCAATATAGATTCGAAGTGACCCATTCGACTTCCTTATAAACACCGTAAAAGCTATCCATGATGAACTACTTAACTCAACAAAATTCATATGCTCAAGTTCGACTAGTTTCTTCTTCAACTCTTTCCATTTCCTTAGGCCGCATTTTGCTAGGTAGCCTACTCATATGTTACGGTCTTAGTATCAAATCAATGCAAAACTCAATCGCTCTTCTCGGAGGTAATTCCATATCTGGTTCAAAAACATCAGCAAACTAGCAAACTGCAAAAGCTCTATCTTCTTTTTTAGGCTTTTCGTCGCGTACAACAAAACCCCTAACCATACCTTTATCTTCTCCAATGATGCTAAGACTATATCTCTATGTACTAACCAATCCATACCTAAACTCACTTTGTATCCCTATAACTCAAACACAAAGGGTTTGAAAAAAACAAACGACCATACAGAATAAATTATAGATCAGTGCACCTTAACCTGATTGTGTCATACCCATCAATCGGATTAACCATAAGAAAAATTAACTAAGTAGGTAGCATCTGTCCTTACTATATCAACCACATCTTTAGAAATAAAGAATATGTAGCTCCATTGTTAAACAAAACTCTAACTGAATGGCTAAAAATGGAAATCAAACCTTTAAGCACTACACTCTTATCTTTCATTTCGGTAGAAGGTCCTTTTGTCGATCCTTTGAAGAAAACAACCTTGTTTGCTTCAATGTTGGACAATTCTTTTTCTATGGCCCGGCTTAACACAATTATAGCACTTGACTTAACCATTCCTTCTGGTTGTAGATACCTTGATGTATAGTGCTCCTACTACCCCGAAAGATAAAGTAATCATAGAACAAAAGGAAGTCTTAATTTTTTTCTAGGGTGTAAACAAAAGGAAAATGATAGTAATTCCATTCCCCAACTAGAGGACCATCATGACCGCATATTAATTTTGTATGGTAGGATCGAATTTGGATAAGTAATTTTTCCTTTCCATCACCTAGAAAGTCAAAGTGGAAACAGGGAAACCGCATGTAAATTTCTTGTAAATCTCTGAGGAAACCATGTCTTGCCAATTGTGATGTTTTGAGAATTGAATATTTCTCCTTAAAATCCTTCCTCAACATAACAAATTTACTCAAGATCTCCTTAGGGACTGGACTGCATGAGAAGTTAATCTGTGCAACATAGAAAACTAAAACAATGAAATCCATAAGTAAACCAAGTAACATCAGTATTGTGCAATCATTGAAGTTCATACAAAATTAATTTCTTATACATTTCAGAGATAAATCTCTTCCTAATATACTTAAGTTTTTTGAAGGGAAGAGAACGAAAAGAAAGAGGAATAGGAGTAACTCTTGGAAGACTCCAACATGCTCTGGGATAGGAGATCGGACCCACACTCATCCAATATCTATGATGAAAGCTTCTAAGCAAACCTCCGTAGTTGTCACCAAAGTATGAGAAACTGAAAATTTTCCCCATGCAATAAACTTTGTACAGAATCTCCACCAGGGCACTTCTATCATCAATTAGCATCCAAAATAGGGTCATCGATCCGGAATTTTCTTTCATAAGTCTTTCTTGGTGATGGCAAGCTTTTCTCATAGGGGGAGCAATTTCTCTTTCTTTGAAATATCTCAATCTTGATGTGCTCCTAGCAAGCTTCTTATATTTTTCAGATAACTAGTTATAATCCTTTGTTTGTTTGTCTAGTTACCTATTTAGGCAATCTATATACAATTGTTTCTTCTCAAGGATGACATCACAAAAGATACTTTGACTTTATTATTAACTAAAGTAATTAATGTACTACCTCAAAGTTATCTGATAGTCGAAAATGTTTGTGCAATGAGATCCATACCCAAGAGAGTGGAATAGTATACGACGAGAGTTTCTCTTTGTCTTTAGGCTTTGAGCCTTGGGAAGCATTGTCCTTCTTTGGAGAACATGTCCAAGAAGGATCAGGATTTTGGTTAGCCTATATAACTAGGGAAGTTAGATCGGATTAGCACCTTATGACCCGTCCTTGTGAATTGATGCACAAGAAATTCAATTTCCATCATCTCCACCATTGTTGTCGTTATCATCATCATCACTATCATCAAGACCATCATTGTTATTATCACCCTCATCTCTGTACTTATCATCATCCTTCTCCTCTTCGTTTGAGTCAGTCTCCTCATCAATTGAAGGATCATTAAAAGTTAGCAGTTTTGCAACATCAACCTCCTCCTCTTCCTCAGGAACATGAGATCCCTATGGCATCTCTTTAAATTTGCTCATGAAATTGTCATTTCATTCTGAAGGAAGGGAGGGGAAACCGAAGTCCAGACACTATAAGTGTCGTAGACATAAGAAATGAAGAGCGACTTCTCATGGGATCTCTCGATAATGGTATGGAGAGGCATGTCAAGAAAATAAGACACTTTTTGCTTTATGTCTTTAATCACTTCTGCCAACTTGCTTAGGAGATCTTCTTTAGCTTTTTATTTAGTGACATGCTCTCGGCCACAAGCATAGCTTCTTTCACCTCGGCTTCCTTAAGAGCAAGTTCTAAAGCTATCATCCTATCATTTGAAGTTTGAAGTAGGGTTTTTGTCTCTTCAAGAGAGGCAACCAGCCTGCATTTCTCTTATGAAATTTCATCTCTTTCGAAAGCTAAAATAACATGGTTAAAATGAGGAGTTTTCCATCTTTAGCTTAGAAATTTCACTTGATGACTCCAAAGCCTCATCTTGAAGTGAAAACAGGTGCTTGGAAACTTGGAATGAATAATGAAGCTTGAATACATGGGATATTAAGAGTTTAATGTGGCTAGACATAAAGGATACACACCAATAATTGTTGTTTAAGAAAAGTGAATCGATGATCTCAAGTGTAGAAAGAATGTTGCAATGGCTGGGAAGCAGCAAAAGTAGAGGATTGAATTACTGATTGAAGAAAGTCGTTAAATTTATTGATAGAAGCTGACGATTGAGGCTTAGAAGGAAGAGAGCTCTTTGGAGTAAAATAAAACACAAAATCTTTGCAAATATGATTCAAGGCTTTTGGGGAGCTTGGGACGTAATATGGTGGAGCAAGTCCTGAGAATTCTTTAGTTCAACCGCCTATTGATCTCATCGGCGGTAACATTTGGATTTTCTTTGTCTCCGTCAGCATCAAGATTTAGAATTTCAGGGTCTGAAGCAGCACCGACCAACCCTTCTTCTCCTATGATGGTTGGGACTTGTGTATCCCAAGTCTTAGGCATATTGCTAGGAGTAGATGTAGAAATAGAAATATCACCCGTCTTTCTTTTACCAAGAGAAAATGAAATGGAAATATCCTTTTTAAGATATTGAGGCTTGGGAGCTTGAGAAGAAATAGAGGTATCATCCTTCTTCAGTTTATCTTTGGAGGTGTCAATGGTGACTTCCTTCCCTGTGAGAGCAACTACTAAAGCGGATGAGCCTGGGCCTAAGTAGTAAATTTTTGAGACGATATTACAATAAATTTTGAGTGATTGCAATTATATCTTACCAGGTATTCCGGGTTGAACAGGGGAAGTAGATGAGAAAAGTTCAGGTTTGCCCATCACCAATGAACCCTTGCCCTTGGAGTTACGTTTTACCATTGGAGGTTTTCCTAGGATATTGTTCCCATCAAAAATGATAGTGTTAACGAAGCTTAGATGGAACTAACAAACTTAGCATGTTCGTAATTATTTCTACTTCTTTAGTCAGTAACAACGTGAGTTTTTGTTCCTAGAACTAACAAATTTCACATCTTTCTGCATAAGCTTATTCATCGATGTAGTTATTCATGAAAAATCCTTGATAAATCTATGATAGTATCCAGCCAATCCAAGAAAGCTCTTAATATCGGTCACCATCTCGGGTCTCTTCCAATTATTCACCGCCTTGATCTTAATTGGATCTACAAATAACCCTTTCTCTGAGATGACATGACCAAGGAACTTCACTTCCTTCTTTCAAAAACGACACTTCAAAAACTTAGCCTTTAACTGATGCTCCCTCAATGTTTCGAGCATAACTCTAAGATGAATTTCATGCTCCTTCTCATCCTTAGAGTATACCAAAATGCCATTTATGAAGACCAACACAAACCTATCCAAGTGATCCCGAAAAATTCTATTCATTAGATCCATAAAAATGTCGGCATATAAGTCAGTCCGAATGGCATAACTAACCATTCATACAATCCATATCTTATCCTAAATGCCGTCAAAGGAATGCTATCCTCTGCCACTCTAAGGTGGTGAAATCCCGTTGCCAAATCCCACTGAGAGAAGGTACAAATCCCACTGAGAGAATACCTTGGCTCCACTCAACTAATCGAATAAATCGTCAATTCTCGGTAATGGATACCTGTTCTTTATTGTCTTGTCATTCAACTTACAATAATAGATACATAGCCTTAGCAATCCGTTCGGCTTCTTAGCAAATACAACGACAGCTCCCGATGGCAAATCACTCAGTCGGATAAAACTCTTACATACAAATCCACCAATTGCACCTTCAACCTCTCATCTCGGTGGGAGTCAGTCTACTTGGCAATTTAGTCACCGGTTTTTCTCCACGCATTAAACTAATCTGAAACTCAATAGCTCATTTCGATGGCAACTCAGCTACCATCTAAAACGCATCTGCGAATTACCCTGCCCCTAAAACACGCCATAACACCCAATAAAGCATTCACTTCACAACTAGGGTTCTCTACGGTATAAACTATCTGATCCCCACAATCCGAGTGACTAAGTGATATTATCCTATAATGGCAAAATACCATAGCATCATATTTACTTAACCAATCCATCCAAGGATAATCTCGAATCCATCAAAATCAAACACATGGAAATAGCGCTAATTCAAACAATACATCAATTCAAAACCAATCAATCAAACAATCAAGCAACTAATTCTAAGCAAGCAATTTCAACCAATTATGTTGTAAATGTGTAACTTTTTCTGAGTCCATTTCTTTGAATTCGTCTGAGTCATGAACAACTGTGAAACACAGATTCGAATTATTTATTTTCTGATCATCATCACTTAAGGACGAGTCTGAGTCATCTAGCGTAGCAGTAAATGCACTTTTCGTTTCTTTGCTGGATCATTGTTCATAGGAGTATTTTGTCTATTTGGATACGGACAGTCTCTTTTTAAATGGCCTGGTTTATCATAGTTGTAACATTTGTCATTATTTGACACTACATTTTGATTTCTAGAATTTTTATTGTTGTTTCTCTTGAGATTATTCATTTTTCTGTATTTCAGGAATTTCCTAAAATTTTTTGTCATAAAGGCTATCTCTTCATCATTATCGCTGTTTGAGTCTGATCCATCGGTTAATGCATTGAATGCCATTGATTTCTTTTCAGATGCTTTACTTTCTCTTCTCTCAATCATTTGAACTTCGTACGACATTAGATTTCCAATTAATTATTCTATCTTTAAAGTACTGATGTCATTTGCCTCTTCGATCGCAAGTGTCTTTTGATCCCATTCTGGAGTTAGAGAATTTAAAAATTTTCTGACTTGATCTTCTTCAGAAAATTCCTTCCTAAAGATGTTAAAGAATGCATAATATCCTGAAATCTACTATACATATCTGAAATAGACTCATTAGGATTCATTTTAAATAATTGAAAATGATTTGTGAGCATGGAAATTTTGGTCTGTTTAATTTTGCTTGTTCCTTCGTGAGTAACTTGCAAAGTTTTTCAGATTTCATATGTAGACTTACAAACTGACACTCTATTGAATTCATTTCTATCTAGTGAAAAAAACAAAATATTCATTGCCTTAGAATTATTTTGTGAAATAGTCTTTTGCCCAGTACTCCACTGTGCAAAATTAGTTGTGGGTTCAGAATATTCAGTTTGTGTGATATTCCAAGTGTCTAATCCGAAAGGTTGTAAATATATTTTCATCCTATATGCCCAATATACATAGTTACTGCCATTAAAAAGTGGTGGTCTGACAGTAGACTGACCCTCTACAAATGAACTAGTGACAGGGATACTAGTGTTAGTAAACTACCAGTGTTGGTAGCCATTTTGAAAAATATTCAAAAATCAGATTATGAAACTTTGAAAACCTTGCTCTGATACCATTTGTGAGAAATGCGAATTACGGATCTTAAGGCTAGGATTAACACTAGAGGGGGTGAATAGTGTTAATAAAGAATTACTATTTTTTTTATTTATGTTAATTTAGATACCGATGTATGCAATATACAGACACAGATATGATCACAGAAACAAACACAGTTGCAGAAATAAAATAAAAGCGATAAACGAAAGAACACACCGGATTTTATACTGGTTCGGAGTTACCCTACATTCAGTGCCGCAACACAAGTACGGATTTCCTTTCAAAAGCAATTGTACAATTACACCCTCGGTTTCAAGGCTACGGGGTACACCATCCAGAATTTCGATTCTCTGGGTAGAGATACTTGATTTCCGTGCCACAAGTTTACCCAATTGATTTACCTAGGCTGCAATCACACCTTTTCTTTCTTGATTGATTTTCAAGGCTACAATCACACCTTTTCTCGCTTAATAGATTAAAAAGAAGTCTATAACTCTGGATAGCACTGAGAATCTTGTAGAGAGAGTGATAGAGAATCAAACTAGAAGTAATCGAGTTTGATTCAATATTGATTTCAGCAGAGTAATGATAAGAATATGTATTAAGAAAAGTGGAAGAAGAAGAGGAGTGAAAAACTAGAAAATCTGATATGAAATTCGTTGAAACTAACCACTATTTATAGAAGAACAACAGCCATGTCCATTCGTGAAGAGTTATGGCGAATAGACACTTTTTTAAAATTTAAATTTTGAACTCAGCTGACACCATGTCGACATGGGGTATATAGGCATGTCGACATCCTAAAGCATTTTTTGATGTTTTGATTTTCTATGAAAATAACCTTCATCTTATATTAAAACTAAGTTAAACTTTATAAATATACTTGAATATAGTTAAAATTCATAAGTAAATATAGAGAATAATATATATATAATTTAACTCTAATTTTATATTTTAAATCTAAATATAAATATTTGAAAGTTAAATATATTATATTAGAAGATAGTTTAGAATCAGGAGTAATTTGACTTTGAAATTAAAAATAATTTTGAGGCTAAAATTATTTAAAAATCAGGATAGATGGTTTTGAATCTTTTAAAAGGAATTTTTTGAAAACATTTTGAAAACAGGATATAATTTTGAAAAATCATTTTGAATAAAAAATTAGCGGATACAAAACAACGTTCCACTAGATTTTTGTAGGTTCCATCCTACTTAGGGTTCCATCCCTTTAACAGGCTCGAAGTGGATTCCATTCCACGATAAATTGAATTTTAAGATTCTAGTGCTTTTCTATGAGTTTTAACAAAATTCCTCATAATAAAAACTACTTAACTTTGAAATCTTAAACTCTTGATAATCTTGATACTCATGAGTCTTCTATCTTGATATCTTGAATGTCTATACTGTACAGTCTTCTTTCTTAGTACCTGCATGGTTAAATCCCGCATATACATATATATCTAAACTTATAATGTTAGTATTTATATTTTATAATCTATTCTAAGGTTGTTGTCATCAAAACCATCATTTCACGGACTAACACAAGTGGCAAATTGAATTCATTTAAGAAAATTTAAAAGCATAAAATAATGAGCAAAAGAAGGAAACATGGTTAACCTCAGTTCAAAAATTTCTCAACTTCCGAATTGAAGATAAAAGCCTGAGGAAAAAAATTTAACAGCAGTTCAAAGTCTAAAATATGGAAATCAGAAGCAAGATTTTAATTCATATAGATTAAGCCTAGAAATAAAAAACATCATCAAGTTTAAACCTAATTTGGAGCAATTCAAAGCAGTTTTCAGTTTTAAAAGTAGACCAAAACGTGATCAAGCAATTTCCAGTTTTGAATAACCAAAGTACATATCAGTTTTTAAATTCAAAGATCAACCCAGAGCTATGCAAAGTGGTTCAAAAGCAATCAAACAAGAAACCAAAATAAAAGTGAAGTTGAACAGCTTCAAGTATTCAAAGATTTCAACCTGGAAAAAGATTTGAGCAAGCAAGTTAAAAAAAAAAATAGAAAGAAAATAAAACCTAGAAGCTTTAGGAACAAAACTGGAAATCAAGAAAAAATCAAATGGATGCACAAGATCAAGCTTCAATGCAAAGCCTGGAAGCAAATGAAATGCCAGTTCAAAGCAATCCTGTCTTCTCTGCTTCCAAACTCCAGTGAGCAAAACCTCTAAAACTTAAAGCTTGAATCTGTTTTTATGATGCTTGAAATGAAGTTATTATGATATGTTTGAGTGTTTTCTGGAATATGATTGAATATCTTTTGGTACATGAACGTAGATGTCTGTATGTAAATATATCCTGTCACTGTTATAGCTACAGTTCAAAAACAACAAACAAAAATTCATATCTCTCAATCTAAACTGTATTAAACTATGATTTTTGAAGTAAAATTGTTTGAAACAAGGCAACATTATTTTTAAAAATGGAATCAAGATTTTTATTTGGGTAACCCGAGAGAAATTGATGGATGAACAGAAAACACAATTTGATTGATTTCTAATGATCGCGTAATTGTAAAATCTTGGAATTGTTTCTGGAGGAAGATGGAGGATTGTAGATTGTTGGAAAAATAATCAACGAATTTATAATAAACCAGAATGATCATACAAGATCAATTTAGGGTTTCGACCCATGTTTTGGACTTAGCTGGAAAAATGATTGTCGCAGCTTCGACAGAGCATCGGAATCAATGGGGCCGGAGGGTATCGTTGTGTAGGTCGTTGTCGAAGCTCAGGTTCTGATGGCATAGATGCAGGTGCCTGGGATTGTCGGCATGGAGTAAATTTGTTGATCGAGATGGAGTTTCAGTTCGTTCAATATGCTCGATTTTTTTTATCGATGCTTTTGAGTTTGCTAAGTGTTCAAGATGAATAGGGACGCGTTCGTCTTCGTGCCGGAGAACTCGGCGTTGATCGAAGATGGTTCTGGCCATCGTGCACGTGCACGATGGTGAAATGGTGTCAGGGGTTGATTTTGGTTGTTGTTGAAGCTTCGGCTTGTTCGAGTTCTTACTCGAAGTTTTCTCATGTTTAACTCAGGGAAAGGATGTAAGCGTGTATGTAACAGTTTTTGAAAATGTTAAAGGTAAAACAAGGTTTTGGAAAAGAAAATATAGGGTGGCTTGGGAAAGTTGTGTGGTTGCTTCGAAGTGGATCTCGGGGGAGACTCAAGCGAGTCTCGGGTTTAACATTGTCGTAGATTTTTAATTTTTATGTTAGACAAGTTTTGAAAACTAGAAAATTCCTTACTTAATTATTTTATATAATGAATGCTTAGTTAAGTTAAGAATGTATTAAAAAGGTTTTTAAATAATTTTTTTATGATAATTAAAGTAAATTATTAAGATAAACGGATTACCTTTTTAAAGTCTTAAGTGATTGGAAGATTTATTGCATAATGAAAGTAATTTAGAAGGATAATTATCCAATGTTTTTAAAAGAATTAATCATTTAATTTCTTAAGGATTTGTTAATCAAGATGATTAATTTGTTTATATGATTAATTTAAAGGTTAATTAATTAGGGTAATTAATTATTTAGATAATTACTTAATGAAAGTAATTAAGGATAATTTATTAACGATTAGAGGTTGATTAATCAAGTGATTAAACACTAACTTATTTAAGGATAATTAATTAACATGATTAATTAATCAAGGTAATTAATTTGAGGACAATTAATTAAAGGTTAATTAATTAATAAAATTGATTAGGGATAATAACTTATTTTAATTATTTAAGAATAAATAATTAAGGGATAATTATTAAGTGATTAAAGGTTAATTTATTTATTAGTTAAAGTTGATTAAATAATAATTAAAGGTTAATTAAATTATTAAAGGTTAATTATTTAATGATTAAAGGTTAATTAATTAAAATGGTTTGTAATCAACTAATATTAATTAACCAGGATTAGTAAATGTATTCATACGTAATTAATCCGATTTCAATTAATTAGATGATTGCTTAACCTTACTTATGAATGTTTGGATTGTTTATGAATATTTGAATTGTATGAAATGCCTTGTGTTATTTGATACCCCTGATATGATATGCTTTGTTTTGGTGTGAGCTGTAATGAAAGTAATTTATATATCTACAATGAATTTATATTAATTATCTGTGAATCTGTGAATAAAGATAAGCATTATAGGAATATACCGTTTATCGATATTGATATGATTGAATTTGTGATGATTAATGTTGTGCGCTATTGTGTAAAACCCCTGACTACATTATACACACACAAATATGGATTGAACCAGGAAATTAGTTAAGTCGCAGATTTTTTCGAAATAGTTTTAAAAGTTGAATTTTGAATCCAAATGGTTTTGGAAATGGAATTGGGTTAAATATGAATTTTTTTTGGAAAGGAGTTTTGAAGATAAAAAGTTATTTTGAATAACTTGATAAATTTTTGGGAATTTAAATAATTTAATTTAAATTTGAATTCAAACTTTGAAATTGAATGCTATGTTGGAAATTATGGTTTGAAAATGTTATACAAGTTATAAAGGTGCTTATATAGGTTTTAAACCATTTTAAAAATATTGTTTTGGGAATTTGAATTTAAACCAAGCTTTATACTTGATAGGCTTTAACTTATATAAATGAAATCGGTTTTTCCGAAACGAAAACTTTTTGTTTTCAAATAGTAAAAGCTTTCATATAAAGAAAGGATTTCCAATTTGTGTTGAAAGATTTCAAGTTTGAAGTGGAATTGAAATTGTTATGGAAACCGTGAATGAATCTTTGTAAAAGATGGTTGAACATTGATTTGAAATTGAAGAAGATTTTAAATGGTGTATCTTTTATATAAAGGATTTGAAATGGGAAATGTTTTGAAAGTTATGAATGGATCTTTGGAAATAGTTTTGAAAGATATGAATTGAATCTTTGATTTAAAGATTGGATGAGTTAATCCAATTTGAGATGGAATTGTTTCGAAAATCCGTGAATGAATCTTTGTGAATTTGATGAAGTAAATCTTTTTGTTTGAAAGATTTGAAATAGTATATTGTTTAAACCATTTGATAGAAAGGTTTTGGGTTTTAAGTTGTGACTTAATTGAGATCCAAATATTCATATGATTTTAAATTATGCGCTCATTATTCAGTTTAGCGGGGAGAGGACGTTTGTGTCATATAACCCATTCCGAATAGTGATACGATGTTATGGATTGCATTTGAAGACCGGTGGTGAAGACCGTATATTCTCAAAAGAGAAAGGATAACACATTGACTGTCTCTGCACCGATTAGCCCCAGTACAAAGATTTGATCACCCTTTGTGATGGGGAGTCTGGACGTGATTAGGGATTATCCGGATGTGCAAGGGCTTCTTTGTGAAGTGCCTTCGGTTCTGTTCAATCCCGGAACAGACTTGTATGGAAGTGTGTCTGATATTACACTTTGAGATGTAAAGCTGGTTTCTATCATATACATTTCTGTTTGGTGGCGTAGATTTATTCTCTTGGCTTAACACCCTTCTCTGAGACGTACGAGCTCAGATGTTATGTAGTTAATAGTTACCAGTGATACATTCCCAACTTGGTAATGTGGCATACGAAGTGCTGCTGATCATTTGTTGATCGAAGCATGGCTTAGTGAAAAAGCATAGCTTTGTGGACGAGACTTCGTCGAGCCTCACAACCCGAAAATGGTCGAAACAGGAATGTTGCAGCAAGGTTTTTAGGGGTCGCACCCCTAGGGTATGTCCATTTCCTTCTGGATAAAAGGTGATATCATGGTATGGAGCCCAGATATTTAACCTATATGGTTGCTGCAAATTCATTACTTTGTGGTTGTTGGTATCGAGGCCTCGGATAAAGGTCGATAACGACCGGGGATGGCATACTTGTGTGTTAGTTACCTATGTTATAGCTTGGTTAAAGCATGAGGTAACGTCGGCCTTGTTAGCAGAGATCTAATTAGGTTCTCATGGGCGTCCTTCCAAAGGCATGCCCATTTTGGTAAGGAAGTTCCTTAGCCTGACCATTTGTTGGAAATCCAAAGAAACAATACGTGCGTTGTACGGTTTTAGTTGTATAACCTGCCATGGAATGTGGCGATAACCTGCTATTGAACATGCTAGCTATAGGGCATACGACGAAATGTTATATGCTAGCTAAGATCAATATTATACTTTCGAAAGGTTTTTTGCACTATGCACTAATAATGATATCAAATGGTTTTCGCATATCAAGCATTTTTTTACCATCATAAGGAGAAATCTCCTCCAAGTGTGCGCTTGCATTGTGTGTGTGGCGGGAGTCCTTATGGCAGTTTCTTTTTCCAAAAAGCATTGCGGGTTTCAACTTCCAAAATCTTTTGTTGTTTGTTTTAAAGATAAATCTATTTTTTTTCTCATACCAATCCCATGACTGACCCGGAATTTATTGTTCCTTTCCTAAACTCTGGGTTCCCATAATTTTTCACACGGACAGTCTAGAGTTAGGTTTTTCAGATAATCAAATAGTAGGTGTAGATTCTGTAGCTTTCAAGTCTTTGGGAATCTTCTTCAATCTTTGGATGACTGACCTTGCTAAGTCATCAATGATGGTGGTTTGAGCTTAGTGGATTGGAGTCCTCGTAGCTTTTGGGATGAGCTTTTGGTTTAGAGTTGCAAATTTTGGATTCACTCTTTAAAGAAGATCATATTTGAGTTATCTCTCTGTTGTTATCATATTCCGTCATTATATATTTGTCTCTGTTATTGTTGTATCATATTGTATCAAATATTGTATTCATTGTTGTATCAATGATATTATTCATTTTCTTCCGCTTTGTTGTTGTACTTAATGTGTTATAAGCTCTGGCGAGCCAGATTCGGCTTTTGAATCTGCGTCATTCGAGTACAAGTGAAGTACGAATGCCAATTTTCTAAGGTCGAGTCAGGATTGTTACATAATGCCAAATCGCTCATAGTATAGATAGAATATAATTATTACAAATTATGCCAAAAGCGGTATATGAAGATGCCCCTATGGATTATCAGAGCCATGTGGTCATAATTGACCTAATACAACCACAATGGAAATACATTAAAACATAACAAAAACTGCGAATCCTAAATAGCTATCTGTTTGCCTCCTACCTCCCTCCGGTAGCTTATTCATCATCCCACTAAAACCTGGAAAAGACCTTAATCCCTCAGCTTACTCAAATTAATTTTGAGCACCCGAGAGTTTAAGGGGTAAACATAAACTTCGAGTCGGACATAAATCTTGGTATGAATAATACTATACATCCTGATTAACCATGTTAAGTGAGACCACGCCGTTCACCCTACTAACATCCTTTTAAAACATATCTTTTGCAAAACCTTTCATAAAACCATATACTGTGCTATTGCATCAAAAGTGTTTAAAACATATATTTATAAAACATTATGGTAATATGCATACTTTAAAAAAATTAGGATTTTCACATCCCTAATTAGAGTTTAATATATCAAAGAGGGACAGCCTATTCCACTTTCATTTTGATTTAGTTGATGTAGACTATCCATCTCACATCACATAGTTTTCCTTAGATGACTATGCCATCATTTTTCCACTTAATTCAAGCTAGCCCCATGAATCTAAATATTTCATATTAGTCCTATGAATTTAATGGTCTCATGTTAGCCCCATGAGTTTATTTATATCATGTTAGCTCCATGATTCTATTTGAATTTTCTACTTGATTCATGCTAGCCCCATGAATCTATTTGTATCATGTTAGCCCCATTATTCTATTTGAATTTTGACATTTGATTCATGCTAGCCCCTTGAATCTATTTGTATCATGTTAGCCCCATGATTCTATTTGAATTTTGCTATTTGATTCATCCTAGCCCCATGAATCTATTTATATCATGTTAGCCCCATGATTTTATTTATATCATGTTAACCCCGTGATTAAACTATTTCCATTAGTATCCCTAACTTAGGTTATATTCATGTATTGTTTCCATTGGTACCCTCAAAACTCTTAGAAATTAAAACCTTTCGAAACCTTTGAAACTCAACTCTTTGAAACCATTGAACCTCAAACCTTTCGAACCCATTGAAATTCAAACCTTTCGAAAGCAATAAAACCTTACACGTCCTATTATAAAAACACTTGGCGCATTTCCTTGTAAACCTTTGGAAACCCTTCAATTTAAAACCTTCCGAAATCATTCAAAAACACAAACCTTTCAAAGGAAACCCTTTAAAATGTTACCTTCTGATTTCATTGAAAGTTTGCCTTCCGACACCTTCGAAAGCCTTGCCTTCGAACCCTTTTTAAGACATTCAGTAAACAAAACCTTTCGAAAGCATTGGCCTTCTAAAACCTTTCAAAAAAATTCTGGGTTCAATTTAAAACAGGTGGAAATCCTTCTTTTAAAACCTTTTGATTTTATTGGAAGCAACCTTTCGACTAAGTCGAAAGTTTTGCTTCGAAAGCTTTAAAGCATCTTTTAAGACAACTCTTTTGAAAGCTTTGGGTTTTAGTTCAATTTATAAAGCAAGGTCAAATCGTATAAGTCGAAAGCTTCCTTTCGAAAGCATGGAGAAGCAGCTATTTTTTTAAAATAAGTAAACCTTTCAAAATCAATCAAAGTAAACCCTTCAACTTTGTCGGAAGGTTCAAAATAAAACATTTATATAAACTGGCAGAAACCTTTCGACTATGATGGAAGGTTTCAAAATAAAGTAGCAGCTATAACCATTCGACTGTGTCGAAAGGTTTAAAACCTTTCTTTTAATCATTTTGACCTAGTCGAAAGCAACCAAGTCGAAAGCTCTAATTCGAAAGCAAAGCAGGTGAAAGCTTTTGGTTTATAAAACAAACATACCACCAACCTCTTTGGACATCAACCGTTCGTCCAAGAACCCTTCGACTTTGTCCAATTCATTACGTACCAAGTAACTTGATACCATATGGATTGATTTTACCTTGTCGAGAGCTTAGAACCTTTCAACCTTATCGAAAGGTCTAGATTGGAAGGTTATTGTTGTAATAGGCTGAAACATGCTAAAAGTATGATTCCTTTGTTTTTAACTTAAAAAAGGATAACTTTTCAACTAACCTGCCTTTGTTTGTCAAATTTTTATTGGTTAACGAATTCTTTTCAGAATGTGCTGTCACTAAATTAGTAATCATTTTTTTTTACAAAATTCCTCTTCTCCTTAATTAAATATATAAAACATTTAATTCTCATACCTAAAACAATTTTGTATATTCGTCGAACACTTAGGAAAAATCTGGAAAAATCCTAAAAAATCTATTTTAATATGTTGCCAAACATATAAAAATTTCAACCCCAAATAATAATTATTTCAGCCGTAAATAATTTATAACCTAATATACAATTTCCTTCACTAGAAAATTAATATAAAATCCACCATAATTCGAAAAATTATGAAAATTGAAATCCCTCACTGAAATATCATTTCTGACCTATATTTAAATTTTCAAGGCATTTGGATGCCATCAATAGAGCGTTCATATCAAACATATCATAAAACAAGTATGAAGATGCATATTTCACCAACCAATAAATATATATAACTTTAATCATCAAAACATAGCATATACTTGCAGAAACATTTCGGATCTTATTCTTAAAACCGAAAACTTAAAGAAAGTAAGATGTAGTAATTATTCACCATAGCTTTGAGATTATAGATGTGAGATTTGATGTTAGTTTAGTGGATTATCCTTCTTCTCTTAAATCCAAGCTTTAATCTTCTTCTTAAGAGTGAAAGTGGTGGTCGGCCTTAGTGTTTTTAGTTTGAGCAAAATGAAATGAACATGAGTTTCTATATCCTAAGGGTTTAGGGTATAAGCTCCATCTATTTACCATATTGCCCTTACATTTCCTAACACCTTTGTTTTAGGTTATTTTAAATTGGTCAGCACGCTATTATGGCACGACTACCCTTAGCTAAAACAAATCTTAACCCATTAATCTCTACATTATTTTATCTAATTTAACCAATTAAATATCCTAAATAATGTCATGAAAATATCGGATGTTACATCCATGGGATTGGACTACATGAGAAGTCAATCTGTGCAACATAGAAAACTAAAACAATGAAATCCATAAGTAAAGCAAGTAACATCATTATTGTGCAATCATTCAGGTTCATATAAAATCAACTTCTTATACATTTCAGAGATAAATTTCTTTTTATTATACTTAATTTTTTTGGGTGAAGAGAACTAGAAAAAAGAGGAATAGGAGTAACTTTTGGAAGATTTCAACATGCTCCAGGATAGGGGATCAGACCCACATTCATCCAAATATCTACGATGAAAGAATCTAAGAAAACCTCCGCGGTAGTCACCAAAGAATGAGAAATTGAAAATTTTACCCATGCAATAAACTTTGTACAGAAACTCCACTAGGGCACTTCTTTCATCAATTAGCATCCAAAATAGGGTCATCGGTCCGGATTTTTCTTTCATAAGTCTTTCTTGGTAATGGAAGGCTTTCCTCATCCGGGGAGCAATTTCCTTTTCTTTTAAATACCTTAATATGGATGTGCTCCTAGCAAGCTTCTTGTGTTTTTCAGATAACTAAGTATAATCTTTTATTTGTTTGTCTAGTTCCCTATTTAGTCAATCTATATCCAGTGATTTCTTCTCTAGCACAACGTCACAAAGATATTTTGACTTTCTTCTTAACTAAAGTAATTAATGTATTAAATAAAAGTTATCCGATAGTTGAAAATTTTGCGTAATAAGATCTATACCAAGAGAGTAGATTAGTAGACGACGAGAGTTTTTCTTTGTCTTTAGGATTTGGGCCTTGGAAAGCATTGTCCTTCTTAGGAGAACATGTCCAAGAAGGATCAGGAATTTTGTTAGCCTATGTACCTTGGGAAGTTAGATCTAGATTAGCACCTTTTGACCAGTCCTTGTCAACCAATGTTCAAGAAATGCCATTTTCATTATCTCTACCATGGTTGTCATTATCATCATCATCATCATCATCATCATTGTCATCAGGACCATCATTTTTATTGTCACCCCATCTCTGCACTCATCATCGTCCTTCTCCTCTTCATTTGAATCAGTTTCCTCATCAATTGGAGGATCATCAAAAGTTAGCAATTTTGCAACATTAACCTCCTCCTCTTCCTTAGGAACTTGAGATCCCTATGATATCTCTTTAAATTTGCTCATGAACTTGTCATTTAATTCTAAAGAAAGGAAGGGGAAACTGAAGTCCAAACACTTATAAGTGTTGTCGCCTTGTCAGCATAAGCAATGAAGAGCGCCTTCTCATGGGATCTCCCGATAGTTGTATCGAGAGGCATGTCAAGAAAATAAGATGCTTTTTTCTTTGTGTCTATAATCACTTTTGCTGACTTGCTTAGGCGATCTTCTTTATCTTTTTATTTAGTGACATGTTCTTAGCCACAAGCTTAGCTTCTTTCATCCATACTTTTTTAGGAACAAGTTCTAAAGCTATTATCCTATCGTTTGAAGGTTGAAGTAGGGTTTTTGTCTCTTCAAGAGAGGCAGTCAGCTTGCCTTTCTCTTGTACAATTTCATCTCTTTCGGAAGCTAAATCAATAACATGGTTAAAATGAGGAGTTTTCCACTTTTAGCCTAGAAATTTCACTTGATGACTCCAAAGCCTCATTCTGAAGTGAAAATACGTGCTTGGCAACTTGGAATGAATAATGAAGCTTGAATACATGGCGTATTAAGAGTCTAAAGTAGCTAGACATACACTAAAAAGTGTTGACTAAGAAAAGTGAATCGACGATCTCGAGTGTAGAAAGAAGGTTGCAATGGATAGGAAGCAGCAAAAGTAGGGAATTAAATTATTGATTGAAGAAAGTCGTTAAATTTATTGATAGAAGCCGACGATTGAGGCTTAGAAGGAATAGAGCTCTTCAATGTAAAAGAAAACCCAAAATCTTCGCAAATATGATTCAAGGCTTCTGGGAGCTTGGGACGGTAAAATGATGGAGCAAGCCTTGAGAATTCTCTACTTCAATCGCCTATAACATTAAGATTCATTTTGTCTCCGGCCGCATCTAGATTTGAAATTTGGTCTGAGTCGGCGCCAACCAATCCTTCTTCTCCAATATTGCTTGCGTTTCCCTAGTCTTAGGCTTCTTGCTAGGAGTAGATGTAGAAACAGAATTATCAGCCATCTTTCTTTTAGCAAGAGAAAATGAAATGGAAATATCCATTTTAAGAGATTGAGACTTGTTTGCTTGAGTAGAAACAGAGGCATCATTCTTCTTCGGTTTATCTTTAGAGGTGTCAATGGTGACTTCCTTCCCTGTGAGAACAACTACCAAGGCGGATGAACCTGGACCTAAGGAGTAAATTTTTGTGACAATGTTACAATAATTTTGAGTGATTTCAATGATATCTTACCAGGTATTCCGGGTTGAACAGGGGAAGTAGATGAGAAAAGTTCGGTTTTGCCCATCACCAATGTACCCTTTCCCTTAGAGTTACGTTTTACCATTAGAGGTTCTTCCAGGATATTGTTCCCATCGGAAATGATAGTGTTGATGCGGCTTAGATGTAACTAACAAACTTAGCCTATTCTCAAATGTTTCTACTACTTTAGTCAGCAACAGCATGAGTTTCTGGTCCTCTGAGCTTAGTTTCTTACGGGCTGAATCTAAAATGGAGACACTTATTAGTAAAAAACAATAAGCTAGTAAAGAAAAAAATGAGAAGGAGAAGTTTACCAGCAGTACAAAAAGTCCCTCTAAGATCGAAAAAGCATTTTACAAATAAAATTTGAGCTTTCCATGTTTTTGCTTTATTGAGAGTCTCAAAAATTATGCCTTTTGGGTAAGGATGGATTCGATATAATTGATAGTCCAATTGATCACCAACTTTAGCAATGCCAGCTATATGATGAAGAATGTTGGGATTAAGGGACGAGAGAGCGGCTTCACGAGCCGACTTCTAAACAAGTTAAATATGTGTAAGAATTTGGTAAAAAAATGGATTGGCACAATGTCTATTTTCAGAAACTTCAAAAGAAATATAAGAAAAGGAAGATATCCGGTATGCCAGATGTGGATAGCAGAAAAGGCAAAATATCCGTCTAGAGGATTACAGATGTTGCCTGATGATCTTACTCGCATAGCTTCAACTCCAGTTATTCTGAATTGGCTAAGGATAGAGTTCACCACTGCCCGAGAGGTGACATATGATGGCTTGGAGATAATGTCTTCTTTCTCGTTACCTGAGGATGAAGATTTGGGCTCTTTAACGGCACTCTTAGAAGACTTTTTTAGGCTGGTGGCCTTCCATCTTCCTGTCAGGTGATATTATTCCAAATTTGGGACAACATCATGATTTATAAATTTTTGATGCATGCTGATACTAGATCTAGAAGTTATTATTAGATACTCTACCATTTGCCAAAATGATTGTAAGTATACTAATATGAAGCAATGACACTCAAGTGACATTTGATGAAAATATTTAAAGGATCATGAACCTCACACTTGATAAAGAACTTCATGGAAAAGATAAGATGGGAATTAGCATGAGATGTTCATGTGAATATGAGTTAAATAGTTTGCAACCATCATAATATGAATATCGAGAATAGTGATATATTAAAGAACTCGGTCCATATCAAAACCAATAGTAAATGACCATGGTAATCATATTTAATTTCAAAATAATAAGGGAATCGAAACTTATGAGCAGTGACAACGTGAATTAGAAATATGGAAGTTAATTAAACAATTCATAACACTCTAAAATTAATGGTGATGAAAGTGTTGAAGTCGTATAGAACCCCACTCACACTGCTAAAAACAATTATGAAAACGTAGTAGAAAAATGACAAGGCTATTATCATCAAATTGTCTTTATAACCAAACATCGAAGCCGTTCACTTTGCATCTAATCAAAGCAAACATCATCGATGACCTTTAAACTCCTAATTAGGGGTCGCTACATTCTAACACAGACAACAATGTATGAAAGAACTTCGGTGTTGTTAGCTTTGATTGACCCACAAATTACATCCCTAAAATTGGCGTTATGCATGACTTTGAACGAGTCAATTCATTCATGTTGCTTACGATATGAAAACTTTTATCTTATAAGGTAGCAAAATGACACAAATCTTTATAAAATACAGCAAGTATATTGTCATCCAGAATGGTCAATGTTGTTGTAATGAAAACCAATGTTAAGGTTGCCTTTGTCATTAACACATCATTTATAATATGAAAGCTTCATGCTGAAAACCATCGTTAATGAACTAATAAGATGGAAAGGATTCTGAATTTAAATACCTTGGTAAAGCTATGAGTATCATTGAGGTTGTTCAATAGCAGGTTGCAGGTCAAATAAATTATCATTTCCAATGATTGACCTATAATGTGTTTCGTGAAATACTTACATTAATTAATAAAGAAAAACCTCTTATTAATCTAATTTAAATTCACCGTTGCTAAGATTAATGACCAATAAAACCTTCATACCTAATCTAAAATTTAATTCGAGGTTGATAACGTTCAGATTAAATCTATAACAAACAGTCGAACCTATCAAAACAGCAAAATCCCTAAATTTCAAAATTTTCATTCTTAAGGAACTTATTAGACTGAATCCATAAAAAACAATGGCATATGTTTGACATTAATAGAATCAATAATCAAAATTTGATAATCAAATTAAGAATTACAACAAGACGAATAAATTCGATTTTCAATTCGATAGCAGAAAGATCCAAACTAAAAACCTAATCATAATTGCATTAAGAATATCATGAAAATTGATTTGTAGTATGATTAAACGAGACCATAATTTAATTGAAAAGGTTACTATCAAAGAACATAGATTTGTAGTTGAATTTGAAAGCTCAATTATTGTTAAGTATTTCATTTCAAATTGCAGGTAATAGAGAAAAGGGGAAGAAAGCCGTGTATTTATAGGAGGAAGCAAGCGTACGAGAACCATTAGATCAGTTTTAAATTAATGAATAGGATGAACATGGGAAGACAAAAAGGTGGGATCGAATGTCTCCGATACTATTGATTTGAAAATTCAATGGCTCTGCTATACAAGGAGCAAGATTTACTACAATAAATCTCATCAAAGGAGTTCAATGTGCCACTAATAAGCAACGTTAAGGCAACAACATCAATGTTTGTAATTGTTCCTTGATCACTCCGCATGTTATGACCATTGTCGAATATATAAAACCATCAGAGTACTTGTGGAACAGTTTTGAAGAGGTAGAAAGTCGCACCACAACTGTAGTAGAGTATACATACTACTTCATGTGACCAAACAAGCAAAGAGGTCAAATGCATTTCACCTCGCAAGATATTAGAAGGTGCTAAAGTGGCCATAGCATGTTCCATTTAAGCGAAGCCATGACCATCATGTACTTCGCAAGTGCTTCAAGACCCTAAAACATAGTGACATCAAGGATAGCTCTGTGTTAAGGTCAAAGGTACAAAAAGTTATGTCCCACTTTATTAGTAGTCACACCTCACATCGAAGGTATATAACCAGTGAAGTACCTACAGATCAATGTCGAAGAGGTCGAGCATAACCCGCATTACAGTTGTTAGAGAACGTTAGAGTTGTCATAATGAGTTTCCTTGATGCAAATCCCTATCTACATTACACCAAATGAGCTCCTCGAAGGCATTATACACATAGTAATTCTCCACTCCGTTGATAACCACTTTATGCTCCATCCATTTGCAAGCAGCACTACACTTTGCAATCTCTCCGAAGACATTGTGTAAGTGGTGTTGATAGGGAGCACTATCAACATCCATGAAAACCCTTATATTATAGAGAGACGACACATATATTATAGTGCTTTGAGAGTATCTTCCTATACCAACACCAAATGATGTCAGCGTCGAAGACATTAAGGATGAGACAATGCCGCCTCTCGCATATGACGTCCAGCTACAAAGACGGAAGCTAAGTTAACGTAGCCGAGGACAGGTCTTATTGAAGTTAATCCCGCAAAAGGCATATCGGTGGAGAGACTAATACTAAGCATCAATGGAGTTGAAGCATGATGAAGACCCAAGATGTGAAGAGAAGACCACTCACTCTATAAATACAACCCTAGGGGATGCCATTTTAGGGGATGAATTTTTCTCTACTCTCATTTCTTGCATTGTAAACCTAAAATCAAATTAGGGATTTTAGAGCATATTGTAATTTTGAAACATTGTACACATAGAATTTTGAATATTAAACAAGGATGTCACATAGCATATGTGTAGTCGATTCGAACTTGTGGATTGAGCATACTTGTGACTTCACATATTTGATCTACTACGACTTCGTGATTGGCATAGAACAATTGACTTTGACTGGGGACTTTAAGCTTGAAATTGCTTTGCAAATACAACTTCGAACCTAAGCACATCTTACATACGTCGCTTTGACTATGACAACAACATCAATAATGGATACATCAACTCTTAATGTGTTGTTATCTTCAATGAAGCTCTTCAGGGAATCTTCTTAAATAATCATGTTTTTCGAGTACCGCTAAGGTTAGCAAATTTATTTGCTAATACTATTAAAGTCATTAGTTAGATTAAGTCATTTAATTCAATCAAAACAATTTTCAGTAAAAATACTGGCTATTGCATCCTTGAAATCATCGAGGAGTGGAACAATTTATTGTGTCTATTAGGGCAAAAATTTCCTAACTATATTCTTAATCGACAAAGCTAGCAATACTTGGGCAGGAGGTTAGACTCTTGGACAAGTATGTAAGTCATTATGCCATCAAATAATTAAATATGTAAACAAGCTATTGTTCAAGTACACAATCACAAGTCACAATCTGGATTTGACCTAATCGGCCATTGAAGTCCGAAAGTCAAGTTCTTTATTTATACTTGAGAGAAAATGAAAAATGCGGAAGAAGTACAACTTTCGAATTCTCTCCTTCTTCATATGGGCTACGTGTCTAGTTATAGAAAAATATGCACTTGTATCTTTGGCATATGGCATCAATATATGATGAATTATCAAGATTCTAAAGAAAGTGGCATATTGGTGATCTGACATGTAGTATGATTCACTTCTAGCTTCTTTATAATGATGTGGAATTGCCAGAAAAATTAAGGTTTTCCACCAGCCTGATTAAACACTTGTTTTTGGCAATTTTATCGAAGTGTGACAACATTATCTTCTCTTGTGATATCTTGGATCCTTTTTCATGCAATAGCCTTTTTCTCACTGGGCGATGGCCTAAATTCATCAACTACGATCATTTGGATATAATACTTATGATTGCATGGTCTTATCAACCTACAAAGGCTCAAACCTATCAACTTACGATGGCCTACATCATTAACCTGTGATAGTCTAATTTTTTTAACTTACGATGGGTTTAACAACTTTTCCTTAGGGTGACTTTTATGGCTCTGATATGCAACAATTCCAGTCACTTTATCTTACGATAATTATTGTGCAGTTAAAGCGCTCAGTGGTTCTATAGTGGTAAAGATGCAAAAAGTTTAACGAAGATAAAGAAGGGATATATCGGAGGGGCAAAAAGCTTCACTAGATATAAAAAATATATTTAAAGTTAATTTATTTTTATTCTTGCGTCACTTGTATAGGAAAAATAAATATAGTTTAATCTTATGTAACAAAAGCGATGAATATCATGATTTACGTGGACTAGATTGGAGACTACAATAGATTTCTAACTTATATCGAGCACTTATGGCTTAAAAATATGTTTTACTCTAATTTATTGATTCGTTTTAAAAGATAATGGGTCAAATCAACCTTTTTATATTGATATTGCTAAAGAGGGAGCTAAAAAGCGTTGATTTAGTTGGTGTATCGAAAAATAACAAGGCTTAAAGCAGATTTACTATTTAGTAGCGCTCAATTGAAATAGCATAGCGGTCGAAGAGCGCTATGGGCTATAGCAGGGATTTTAAGGAGCTTTAGCAGGGCTTTAACTACATAGGATAGTTCCAATACATTTAACATGCAACAACTTCAATCTTATCAACATGTGATGGCTTTAAACATAAAATGGTGGCTCTTTTGTCTTCATCATTTGATGGCTTTAACCTTAATACATGATGACTTCGGTCATTTTAAAATGTGATGATTTTAACTTGCGATAACTCATCTTGGAATGACTCTTCTTCCATCAACTAAAATGGCTTCATCCCTATAAATATGCAATAGTTCAATTTTTATTGTGTGATGGCCCTTTAACTCTTAATCTGCAATAAATTTGCCTTCTCAACACATGGTAGCTCATTCACATCAACTTGTAATGACATAATTATTTTGACCTATGAATACTCTGACTCGTTGACTTGCGACGACTTCATTAATACCACTTGTTATGGCTTGAACCTTTTCATACTTGAAATCTTGGTATAACATTTGTCATCCTCACCTCTTAGCAAAAATATTTTTTACATTACTATAAACATCAATATTTTACTCCTTTTTAAACAAACGTACGGTATTCTTCGATTTTATCATCCTAGTTGTGAAAATTTTCCCTTGTTAATAATTAACGGTTAGATCATTTGTCTTTTTCTCCTATAAAATGCTCCTCTTCCTCCCTCTTTCACTCTTTATTGGTTTGTTTTGAAATCATTATAAACCCACTTTTTGGAAAAATATTAATTCCTAAATACATTTTTCCAAGGTAATCGGCTTATCTCATTATCATTAATTTGTTGATTCTTATTCTCAATTTCATGTTTTATGTTGATTAAAACCTTTTTTAACATACTTGATTTTGATAGTTCAGATGGGTTCATAAAGTTTTCAAATAATGTTTACTTTGATCTTCACTTTCTTTTATTTTTATCGATTCTCTATTCATGGGTTTCGGGTCTTAGGATCCAATATCCGCTTTTATTTTAAGCGCGCAACATGCGCTTGTCCCTATCATCATATGATAGTTCGTTAATTCAACATATGGTACCGGCGATAACTCTTTATCTTCCCATGCGATATCTCCTTATTATTTCAATATCTGATAGTTCATTATTCTTAATATATGAAAGCTCACTGAATTCTCATGCGATCGCACCTTATTACTCCAATATGCGATAGTTCAATAATCCTAATATCCAATATCAATATCCTCATCCACTTCTCATTCAATAGCTCCTTATCACTTCAACACAAGACAATTTATTAATCTTAGTATGCGACATCAATATGCAATAGCTCATCAACTTTTCATGTGACAGCTCCTTATCACTTTAACATGTGATCGCTCATTAATCTTAATATGCGGTATCGATATGTAATATTGATTAGCTTATTATGTGATAGTTCTTTACTAGTTCAACATGCGATGGCCTTAAATATGCGATAGTTCTAGGTGGATCATTTTTGATTCCTAATCATTTCCTATATTATGAATTTAGAATTTTAAAGACCCTTTGAGATCAATAGTTTAAAGGCTTAAACTTATAGCATATTCATATGCTACACTAGTCTATTAATGTACTTATGACTTTCTGGTTTAGGCACTATGTTGGGAAATTAAAGAAGGATGACCAAAAAAACTAAGCACTCCTAAGCCTAGAAAAAAAATTCCCGAAGAAAAGTATTATACTGATCATTAAACTTACTTTGTGAAGCAAGAGGAGATAGATTCCCTTCTTTAATACAGTTGGATTTCAAGAATCGAGACTAGAGGCCCTAGCCCTTCAAACATGATTAACATGCCTTCGGTGGGATTCTTTGCTTTTACCCCAATTCACATTTAGCATTTAGGTTATCTTCCTTTTACTGATATCATCACTAGATCTTGTCTTTCCATGGGATTGCTCCAATCCAAACTTGCTCCTAGCTCTTACAGCTACATACATTCTCTTTAAGTATTAATTATATAACATAACATGGAATACCTAAGTCCATCAATCCTATATTTTCTCTACACCTTGTAAAAGGTTAAATACCAACTTGGTGGTTCCATCTTTTGTCTTTTTTCTTCTGATAAAGGGTTAATAGCAAATTCTATTAACAAAACCAAAGAATGGAGTTATCATTAGTTCTTCGTGAGACGATTCTCTTTTGAGATTTCCAAAATCTTATCTTTCCCAAGTATGTTATTAATTGCATTGTTATGAAGTTTTGCTTAGTCTTTTATATTTGCAAATTTAGCTACATAAGAAATTGACCCAAGGGTTCTAGAAAATATAGATGAGCTAGACCAAGCTATGAAATTCTATCAAAGTCGGCTGACGCTTATAATTAAAGAAAAATTAAGGAAATACTCTTTGGTCCATCCTTTCCACCGAGTTTTAGGAGAACCTCCTATGATGAAGAGGAGTAAATCTAGCTCCTTGTTGTTCTTTACTGCAAACCTTGACGCTTTATCAAACAATACCCTAATTTAGCGCTCGTCATATAGTAGTCTAGGTTATTTTATAAGTTTTAATGTCACTCATGACAATAATAATTTTCTCAGAACGTGGCCTCTGTCTTCTAATCGTTTTTATATTCTTAATGGACATTATTTTAGATGGTCCAGCTCTTTTGTCGAAAAGTTTGGACTCAACGGATCCTCTTTTTTTATCATGAATTTTGGTAAACCCTAATGAACATGGATCATACTGTAACGACCCAGAATTTTCGATCCCAAAACTCCAGATAGTTAGGAAATGAAGAAAAGAGATAGAAGAAAAGAAGAAACAGAAACACCAACATCTCACATTCGTAGCAGATAAAATATAATATCAAATAATATTCTTTACACAAAGAAAGCTGAATCAGTCGATTACATTATAATACATCAGAGTTACAATATTCACAATCACTAGGCAATTAACATAACTTGTCCCAGAAATACAAACAATATATCACAGTGGAATTCACTCCATATGTTCCTGCCATCCAGCTCGCCTCCGGAGCTCGAGAACGTCCTTACCTAAAAATCTGTAATACTTGGTCTGATTCGAGCATTACATCAAAGTAACACCCGGGTTAGGCTGAAAACCAGCGTGAGTAAACCCATCCAACATGGAATACAACATCATAAAACTTACATAAAGCCCGGGGTAACTCGTATCAATTTTACAAATTCACAGGTTTGGTATAGACAACACTTATTACACACATCAATTTCTAAGTAACAAACTTAGATTAAATGGTTCAGTTCACTTAAATCATTCCATTCCACCTTATTGATTTTACATATCATTCTATAAAGGATCGAAGTGGTTTCGGGTATTAACTAATACCCGACTAAGGTCTCTTCGAATCCAATGTCATCTTAACCCAAGTTATTTAAAAGTTTAAACAATTCAATTCAATTCAATACTTGAATTCACACAGCACTAACACGGATAAATATCACACATTTATCATTGATATAACCAATATCATATCATAGAATGTCACACATATCATCTAATAGATATCATCCAATAGATATTGTTCAATTCAGACATTCCACAAACAACCATTCATAAGCAAGCGTTATCAATTCATATCATAATTAATATAATTATTTAAATTAAATTAATTCCTTAAGAATTAATCACTTAATCCTGCTCATACAATCATTAATTAATTACTAACTTATAATTAATTAATCACTCCTTGATTTCCTTAATTAATTAATTAATTAATCTCAAATTCCAGATTAATTATCCTTTAATTATCAATTAATAAACCTTAATTATTAATTAATCTCTTCAACTACAGGTAGTCAATCCCCAATTACCTTATAATAAATTGATTAACCTTTAATTAATTGATTAATTATCCATTAACTATTGATTAATAACCTTAATTATTAATTAATATCACTTAATACAAATTAACTAATCCATAACTACCCTTATAATTAATTAACTAATCATTAATTCTCTTAATTATTAATTAATAAACCTAATTATTAATTAACAAAACTTAGTTACAAATTAATTAATCCCTAATCATCGGTTAATTAATTCTTAATTAGCAGTTAACCGATCCTTAATTAAAATTTGATTAATCCCCAATCACCATTGTTTAATCAATTAATTATCACTTAATAACTTCTTAATTAATTTTTAATTATAGATTAATTAATTCTTAATTACAGATTAATTATCCTTTAATTATTAATTAATAAAACTTAATTACAAATTAAGCACTTCTTAATTTTTAATTGAGTATCCTTTAATTACTTAATTAATTAATTACTAATTACCAGTTAATTAATCTCAAATCATTAATTAATCATTCTTACTTACTTAATTGATTATTTCTTAATTATACTTAATTACATGATTAATTAAGCTCTAATCATGAATCAATAATCTTCATTATCTAATTAATGACTTCAGTTACAAATTAATTAACTTTGACTTATTTAACTTTTAATCCTTAATCATTTATTAATCAAGTAAATTAATTACCCTTAATTAATTCTTAATTAATCCTTTATAAATTACTTAAATCAATTAATTATACTTAATTATCTTAATTAATTTAATTAATATCCAGACATTAAAATCTTAATTATCTTAAGATAAAACATTATCTTATAAATGCCTAAATAACAATTAACATAATTACATTATTATCTTTATTATTAACTTTACTAATTAATCATTAATTAAGTTTAAAATAAAATAATTATTTAGCTTGATAATTTAAAGTTATCAAAACATAACTTTCTTAAAATATCTTAGATATTTATCAAATATAGTTTTAAAAACTTGTCTTTTTCTATATAAACTTGTCTTTAATTAATTGAATTTAAAACTTGTCTTTTTCTATATAAACTTTTAAAACTACATTCCTAACTAAATTTTAAATATCACTTTAAATTTATTAACAAAATTTAAATTTAACAAACTTCAAACTTGTAAAATGTTTAAGAAAACATTTATTATAAAAAAAGTAATTTATATGAAGGGTTTAAACTAAATTTATTTTTAAATTTCAAAAATCCTTGTTTTTATAACTTTTTAAAATTACTAAATCACACTACTTCGGGTCAAACCCGAAGGCTACTCGGGTTTAAACCCGAGTTTCTTCTCTTCTCCCTATTTTCCAACACTTAGATAAATTCTAAGTGTTAAAAACTTACAGATTAATCCCCTCATCTACTTCGAGTTTACACTCGAGCTACTTAACCCATAACCCGACCTTGATTTTGAGCAAACCATCAGCCAAAAACACCGACACCCCAAACAACTCTATGCACATGCACCACTGCCGGAGCCACCTCCGACCCTCGCCGTACCCTCCGACACTTCACTCTACGTCGCATCATCACACCTCGACCACAAAACCACACTAACAAGTCTTCGAAAAAGATCAAACTACCCAGTTAAATTCTGGAACCAGACAACCCCCAGTAAAATCCCTTAGTCCACTCTGTTCCGACCACCAAAGGTCAGACGACTCAGGCCACACCCTGCCGAACCACTACGCCACCAATCCCCTGAGTTTCACGGCACTTGATCAATCAGAGATAAAGCACTGACCAAAAACTCCAGCTTCAACCAGAACTAGGGTTCAAAACCCCTTTGATCTACCGCCGCCACTACTGCACACAAATGCCTCATCCACTATTTTTGTCAAGCACCTTGATCGTCAATCTTGCTTTAGACGAAAACTCGACCACTCGAAATCCTCTGACCATCAGAAAATGCTCAAGAACCATATTCCAGATATTTCCCAAATTCACATCCATTTCATCATTAAAAATTATGATTTTTGTTTTAAAAATCCTAGCTTTCAAAGATGATTCAAGATATATACTTGAATCATCTAATTGTTGACATCAATTTTTGACAACATCTGAGTTTATACTGTAAAATATATATCCTGATTGATACTATTTTCAATTCTTGCTTTTTATATTTTTATATTTTAAATCTTGTTGTTTTAATCAATTTTTTTTAAACATCTCAATATAAAACTACCAGAGAAGGAACTAATTGATTTTGAATTATATTACACCCTATAGTTTAAAAACAGAATGAAAACTGACATGCACACATTAACATATACATATATGTATAGAGTAATACCATAAACAAGCATCATTTAACTTAGAACTTTCATAAGCAACCATCATTTACTTACTTAAACCTTAAATTAAAATGTTTACTCACCTTAGAAAATACAGAGAGTTTTTTTGAAACAGGATTGAAAACTGAAGCTTCTGAAAATTTGAATATCACTGCCTATTGATGTTGTTTTGTTTTTTGAAACTTGTATTGCTTGAACTTAAGAAATGAAAAGGCTTTGAAGTTTGATTGTGTAACTGGAATTCCTAACTGGACTGGAACATGATGATTCAACTTCATTCCAGGCTTGCAGTGTTTTGATTATAGGCTGTGAAAATTGTTTCAGAGGAGATAATAGATTTTTCTCAAAGATTTTCTGGTTTGAAAAGTTGAACAGGTTTTTTTTGAGGAAAAGGGTATATATTTTGATTCTGAATTTGAGCTTTGTAAAATTCTTTCAGGTTGATTTTTTTTGAGGAAATTTTTTCAGGTTGAGGCCATGATTTCTTGCTTGAATTTAAAAGAAAAAGGACGAAGAAAGAAAAATGGAGAGTTTATATGACGAAAATTTATGTTTTAATAAAATTAATGAAAAAGAAAATAAGAGAAAGACACCTGTTAAATCTTCTTACATTTGTCAAAAACCATTGTTTAATGCCTAACACATGGATTCAACAAGCTTTAAAAATTAACACTTGTTATTTTCTTATTTTTAAATTATTTTTAAATGATTTACAAGTCTTTGTTATAAATTTTCCTAATAAGTAAGTGTTTTATTAATTTATAAATTCTTTATATTATTTTACAAACATAAAACTTTTAAAAGAAAAAAAGATAATAACCAATCATAATTTAAATAGAATCATATATAATATTTTTAATCCATTTTTGAATACCAATTTAAAATATTTTGTATTTATTTACTATTAAATAAATTCTTTTCCAAATTTATATAAATAAATTTCCTTTAAAGAAAATAATATATAATAATCTTATTTTAAATAAAACTCATTCATATAATTAAAAATAAAAAATATTTTAAGATATATGTCCTTTAAATTCAAATTTTAAATCTAAATTCAAACTCAATTTAAAATCCAATTTAAAATCAATTCAAGTAAATATAGATATCAATTTTAAACAAACACATTATTAATTGTAAATAATTACCCTATTTAAAATCAATTTAAATACACATATACACACACATTTAAATAACACTTATTAAATTAGAAAGTAATAAATCTCTTAAAAATCTATTTAAAATCTATATTTGAAAAACAATTCAATATTAAATTGTTTGGAAAAAACAATTTTACCAATTTTAAATAATTTATAAAGGAGATTATCACATTTTAAATTGCATGAAATTCCGGGATATCACATTTCTCCCCTTTAGAATCTTTTCGTCCTCGAAAAGGAACGAAGCCAGAATTTACTAAAATGATTATTATTAGAAAAAAATTACTCTTTGATAAAATTTAAAACATTTTAAAACATTATAAAATAGTTTTTATAAAGGTACTTTTATAACTCGATGTTTCAACATGTCCATCCTCGTTCTCACAGAAATTCAGTCATACGTTGATCATGCGTAGGACTGCAAATCTATAACTACTTAGCAGACCCATTTCAACACCCAGTGAAAATACTTGGAAAATAATTTTATTGAAAATATCGAAAACATTTTTGAAAATAGAGGAAATATCTTTGGTGAGAATGCTCTGGAAATCATCACCCCCATCCATGGTCGCAGTTACATCCTGGGTAACGTTGCCATCGCAGCAAAAGGCCATGTAACTATAGGTACTTCGCCCCCCTCGATTACGCCATGGAACCCGCGGCAGATCGCAGTTACATTCCAGGGTTACGTTCCTATAACAGCAAAAGTCCATGTAACTGTAGGCATCAACGCCCTTAATTTTCGCTGCCAAAATGAAACTTCTCCACTCCTACATAGGTCGTAGTCTACCGATGTAAAATCAAATGCTAACTGTTGGATCTCAGCGGCACACACGACTTTCGCTATGTTGCCATAGGTCCCAGTCAACCGATATAAAATCAAACATAGACTGTTGGCTCTCAACGAGCACACACGACTTTCGCTATGTTACCATAGGTCGTAGTCCATCGATATAAAATCAATCGTAGACTGTTGGCTCTCAGCGGCACACACGACCTTCGCTATGGGCTGCAGTAGATCGCAGTGACATCGAGTTAAACTGTCGTCACAGCATAACTCAAATGCCTCTGTAGGCATCATCGCCCTCGATTTACGCTACACACCACATAACATCATCAGGAACTAGTTTTGTCCGGACTCCTCATAGGATCAACTTTAGAACCTCCCCCTTAGAGGCTCAAGGCAGTACCAACCTATGGTACTCCTGAGAAGTTCATTTCAAGGGAGCGCCTTTTTCTCCAGAGCCATTTCGAATCACTTTATACTATACACATATAGTATCTTCCAAATCATACACCTAGGATGAATTCCATATAAATCTCTTTTTCTCAAAATTGATAATTCCAAAATCGATAATTCTCAAATAGGCTTTCCAAATTTCAATATTGATTTTACCCAAAAATCAAAAGCCTTTCCAAAATCCATAGGTTTCAAAAACCTTTCCTCAAAATCATTTTCATAAGATCCTTTTTCTATACTATATTATTATTATTGAGTTAGATTTCAAGAGCAAACAGGCCTCCTTTATATTTTGAAAAATGAACAGTCACGTTTTTAATTTCTTTCTATTCCAAACTTCGAAATGTGATAACTTTTTCTACATTAATTGAATTTAAGATTCGTTTTCACTGTATGATCTCAAATTTAATATGTTTTCCAATGATATCCATTGTTGACAGCTAAAAATAAAAATTTTAAAATCGTAATTTTATATAGCAGTTTTAACTGCATTTATATAATCCAATTATTATGTGTTACCGCTGTGTACCGCATTTCTGTAACAACATTATTATGATGATCATAAACATTACATAGTAGTTTTACCTAGGTTATTATAATGTATTTATTATCTTTCAACATATTTGGAAGGAATAATTTTTTTGAATCATGCAATTATGGTTGCCTTTGAATATTATAACTGCATTATGTAATAAAGTAATAATTTTGATTGTGTTTGATAGTTTATTCAAACTTAGTGCAGTTACAATTTAACCCCATAAAAAATGGTGTAATAATTTATAGGCATTTTTTGAATTAATTTAACTACATTAGCATTTTTTATTGCATTTACTATTGATGATTTTTACTATATTTGATAATTTTATTCAATTTTAAAACAGTTATAAATTAATGAAATTATGGAAATGCTATTATAATTTATCAGCGAGTTTTGGGTAAATTTAACTATATTTGTAGATTTTTAACCACATGTGATGTAGTAGTAAATTTGGCCATATTTTAGGAATTTATTCAATCTTAATACAATTAAAATTTAACTACATTAATAAAATGCAGTTATAATTTAATGACAATTTTGAATTATGCATCATAGAAATTGAATATTTCAACTATATCTATGTGATGCAATAATAATTTTGGTTGTACACGATGATTTATTCGAGCTTACTGTAGTTAAAATTTAAATGCATTAAGCAAAAGCGATTATTATTTTGCAATATTTTCGGAATTAAGCAATTATTGTTGCATCTTACTATTTTAGCTGCATTTGTGTGATGCAATACTAATTTAGCTGTAGTAATGATTTTATTTGATGTTAACGATAATAATTTAACCGCATTATAAAATATAATTGAAAAATGAATTTTATTTTTTGATAGCATGAGATGATTAAATGGTGACTTCACATAATTAATGCTTGATTCAATAGTGCAGCTCAGCGTTTAATACATTGCTTCAAGGTTTGATGACATAATTTGGCTAAGTTTACTCAATTTCGTTTACAATTACGATGATTAATAATACGATAAGCATATAAGTTGTTGTATTCGGGGTTAAGGTAGATTCACAATTTAAGTGTTGGGTCAAAACATGTGCTGTAGTGAGAATAATGTTGATAACCACCTAAATGAGTTTATTTTTTATATTTTGTAGTAAATTCTAAAATCACTTGCACCACCACTGGCAGAAAACTTCTAGAAAACAATTTATGAATGTATCTTTGTATAGATGATCATGTAGTCATAGTTTGATTATTAAATATAGTTAACTAGGTCAGACGAGCAGTGAGAGAATTTAGTAATAATACTGCATCAATGACACTTTTTCCTTTTTTGGCTGCAGGTACAAATACCTTCAGTGGTTAAAATAATTGACTGATGTAATGCATCTATTAGGGCCAAGAAAACATCACCTATTTGCGCTCAAGCCTAATATCATACTTGCGTTGCTAGCAGTTATTCCTGAGGCTGAAAAATGAATAGACTTCTCACAGTTGTTCTCTTTTGTATGTTTTGGACATTTCCAAATATTGGTTACTACGACCAGCTGTATGCCGTGCTTTGTACCCTGCATCGACATAGATCAGATTCAGTGAACAATAGTAATTTATATTAGAACCCATGTTATTTTCTTATTGCTTCATCATTTCTATTTCAATTGAATCTTCTATTTTACTACTTTTCCCCTGTACTACATCTATTGCTTTTTTCTTTTTTTCCCTTCCTTTTTTAGCTGTTGACAAATACTTTTCATGATTGTTTACAAATTTCGTCCTATTACTAAATTCCACCCCATTGCAAAAAGCTTTTGCTACTCTTATTTAATTGAATCAAACTACATTGTGTCTTTGTGTCTGTAGTTCACAGCGAATACTTCAACTATATATATGCATATTGAAGGAGCTGCTTAATTGCAAAAGCAACAACATTGGTGTTATATGCCACATTGAATATATCTCCGCATTAGCGGATAAATTTTTAACACAGTATCCTCTAAACAGTCCGTGAACTTTAATATATTCACTGTAATTGGCTCGATTTTAATTGTGATTATCGTAACCAAATATATTTATGTATTTTACCTTACCAAATTGTTATTCATGATGTAACACTATCGTTCAACAATGTTTTTTCATTACCACCATATAAATTTCTTATACAGTTGGATATGACCTATGCAACAACAATATTTTATCAACATCCGTGTGCGAAGCACCGGTTTGCACTAGTATATATATATAACTTTGAAAATCTTTGGATCACCTCAAACTTGTATAAATTCCCTTTTTATACTTCAAATACTTTCAAAACCCTTTTCTTCTGGCAAAAGATCCAACAAGGGAAGCTTTATCGTATATATAACAAAGATACATAACTTTGTTTGTTCCAAATCAAATATTTAAATTTGATTACTCATTACTTTTCTTCATAAAGTGAACCTTTAATCATAGAAATTTCCAATTTCCATTTTACTTCATCTTTATTTCACAAAACATACTCTTCATTTCAAAAACATTTTACAGTTCTTATCCAAAAAATTTCAATATCAATTTCATTCAAACTCATACGATGTACACATATCATTCGTATGTTATATCAATCTGATCGCTCACTCGATCACACAATTTCATTTCCGAACTAGTATCGTCCGCCCAATTTCCTTGTGCGGACACAGATCTGGTTTCTTGATCAAAAACCGTCATTCTTCTTGCATAGCCTAGCTATGATAGGTAATATCCAAAACCAATCAACAATCCATATCCAGGTTCGCCGTCGAAAATCGAGTGAAAAATCCCAACTTGGATCGATATAACTATCTTGAAATTCTATGCTCGAATCTGGATCAAAACAATATGCGAATAGAATGATATACGTGCATCCTACGTATATCTTTATTGATTATTAGCCAATCAATTCTCTTTTCTATTCACCTTCACTTAATTTCTATTTACTTTCTCACATTTTCCTCAATCCTCATTTGGATTATCACTTTAATTCTTACCTCAAATGGATATTTAATCATAAACAGTTTGCACTCTGACCAACTTAAATTTAGAAAATAGCTTGAAAAGTTTAAAATAAGTAAGTAGTTGAAAAATAGTTATTACTTTGTAAAATAGCTGTACAATAGTTAAGTAGTTACAAAATGGTTATCAAATAGTTAAATAATTGCAAAATAGTTGTGAAATAGTAATTAGTTATAAAGTAGTTGAAAAAATAGTAATTAGTTTATAAAACAGTTGTAAAATAGTTAAATAGTTTCAAAAATTATTGTAAATAAGTATAAAATAGTTTGGCTTTAAAAAGAAAGATTGTATATAGTAAATGTAACAACCCACATATTTAACGATTATATATTTAAATGTTTTATTTAAATATAGCGTCGTTAGTCGAATTTTAGGTCCAAAACGTTACTTTTTGCAAACGGCCGAATTGGGGCTTAATACCACTTCCATTGAGTCCTAAATGGCGTTTGCGATCTTTTTGAGTATAAACTTCGATATATTTGGAGTAAGTTGAATTTTGCTACTTTTTCTAGTTAGGTTTTGGGTTTGGGTTCAGCCGACTAGCTAAATAAATACCCTAACCCAGTCCCTCTCCTTCCATTCACTCATTTTCCATTCTAAACTCAAGCTAAAACTAAAAATGGGGGAAAGAAAGAGGAATTAAAAAATTCCAAGCCCTAGTTTACTTTGCAAACTTGAATTCTTGCTCCAAAAATCAAAGTGAAGCTATTGGTAAGCCTCCCATTCATCTTCTCCAACTCTTTCTTCTTCAATTTCAGAAAGTTTCCTAAACCTAACTTAGGAAATACTTGTTTGATCTTAGATTGAAGCTAGTAGAGTTGAAGTGGAGAGTGGTTGGTCTTTTCTTTGCAATTGGGCTTCTCATCTTTGTTTGTGAGTTAAAAGGTGAGATTTTTATCTCACATCTTTGTCTATAACTATTTTTGATTGTTGGGTATGAATTCCTAACACTTATTCATGTGCGCTTGCTTTTGGTTTGGATTGAATTGGTGAATATCCCAATTTTTAGTGTTTTGGGTTCAAATCTTTAAAGATCCTAACTTTGATGTTTGAACATGTTTTTGGTGATGCATCGAGTAGCCAATAGGACTGGGTAGCCGATGGGCGTAATCCCCTACCGTCCGTGCTCGTCCGGTTCCGAATTGGGAGAGTTTGCACTTCAATTAATAGGGTAGAAAAATGCAGGTCATCAGGTTCGGCCGACCGACCTCTCTGAGCCGGTCGACCGAAGCTGTAGCCGAAACATTTCTGGGCTATTTCGGTCGACCGAACTCAGAGTCCGGCCAACCGACCTGCTCCTATTTCCTTGTTTTGTCTATATTTGTTGTGATTCCAACTTTTATCGATCTACGTCGATTCCAATTAGTTTTTTATGCATATTTGACCTTAATGAATCCTTTTTGACTTCATCCATGGGTTTTTATAAAATAATCTTTTAAATTGTATTAAAAGCTTGCTTCTCCAATTTATAAATCTTATTTAAAATGCACACACACAATTTCGCACTTCGAGCGGAGTGAAAGGAAGATTAAATGGTAAGGTAAAATACGGACCATGAATCCATGCGTTTTTCTTTCCGATTAATCCCCGCCCTATTCGATTGATCGTTTTGGCCTTTTGGTCTGGTTTACCGATGAGATGAGGTAAACTTTGTACTGCTTTGAGTGTGAAATTAACTAACGATAGTAAACCGTTTAGTGCGAACGAGTGGTTATGGGACTCACGTTACCACTTTCTGGATTCCTTTTCGAGAGTTGTGACACATTCTGCCAGTTAGTGGTGTCCAGTACTGGGCCTCCGGACCTTCACCACTACGGTTTGTTGCCTTTGTGATAGTGTCTTCAGACTGTCTCCTTCAGATTTGATGCCTTCGGGTATGTTTCCTTCGGGTATGTTGCCTTCGGGTTTGTGCCTTCGGGTTTGTTGCCCTATTGTATCGCTTTCGGAGTTGGTCATTCGTCATCGCTCGAGTGATATTGGGTTCGGAGTCTTCGGGCTAATGGATCCTTGTTTATACAGTACTAAGCACGTGCAAATTTTCTGATGTTTCATTGTTATGTATATTCCCTAGGTATCGCCCTTCAGTGTTGGTCTTTTTGAGCCGCACGATATATAGCGGTTACCTTATGGAACTTGTGTTACCTTCATTGGTATTTGTTATTTCCTTTTTGGCTTGTTTTGGGATATTCATATCCTTTGTTTATTTGTGTTGCCGATGATATGAGGCTTGTCCTGTTATGATTCATCTTTTGTTAGATGATTGTGTTATCTCTTTTAGAGATATTTGTTATACTTTGTGACCTTGCAGGTTATTGTTGTTCAGTTTATCTAACTGATTTGTTTAACTAGACTGACCCATGTATTTTATGCTCGGGTCAGACCACGATCTTTCAGGTTAGGTGCTTTTGGACTTAGCCTATTTTGCTTCCGCATGGACTATCCAGCTTGTTCCTTTTTGTTATAGTTCTTGTGTAGTCCGTTTTGTTGTAACTCTGATATGTATTCTTTTAGATTCGCATGTATATTGTGGTTTTCTATACCACTTGACATGTATCAGTTTGTATACTCTGTTATGTATCAGTATATGTGTATATGATGATCTACTGTTCTGTGATGTATATTACATGTGAGTTGTTATATTCTGTTCTGATGGATCCTCCAACCACCTATGGTTTTGTTTTAAGTATTCATTGGATATGTCGACCTGCTTGGTATGACTATTGTCGATGTATTCAATAGATAGTTAGAGCAAGGCTATAGATGGTCGCTCATAACCAGCCTTATTCTCCGTGTTAGTTGACGGCATTACCCTGTAGTGTCCTTGGCTAGCATGGGTATAGAGGTGGGGAGTCACAGCTTGGTATTAGAGCTGAGTTCAGAACAAAATATGATAAACACGTAATAGATGCACATATTCCGGTACATCAAAGTGTATAAGTGATACAAACCCTTGAACCATTGTGCCTCTATATTTCTTTTGTGCCTTGGTGGTAGATAGAATGAGGGAATACGTCTAGGAATGCATTTAAATTCCTTAGCATTCCATATTGAATCATCTACCTTGTGAATAATTTTGTCCTTATCTTAACTTTTAGCGTATGGCTGGAAGAGGCAGGGGACGACGTTCGCATGCGGAGCAATCCAGTGGCTCACATCTGGATGGTGTTTATATGTCTGCCGATCAGTTTTTGGAATTATTTAGGACCACTCAGCCTCCAGTTCCTCCTCGAGTATCTCCACCTCGCAAGTATGCCTTTGCACGTCAGTGCAGTGATTTTGCTCATCTTGGAGGAAATCCGTTTAAGGGCTCCGAGTCTGTTCTTGAAGTTCAAGCTTGGATTCGCACGTGCGAGCGTATCTTCTCTCGCATGGATCTTTCTGATCATGATAGAGTTCTTGTAACTTCTATTTTATTACAAGAGTTTGCCCTTGATTGGTACGAGCTTCTTGTAGCCGAAATTGATGAGTCTACTCTTTCTTGGACTCAGTTTTGGGGACGATTTGAACTCAAGTTCATTCCTGAATCTGAAAAAGTTTTATTGACCCGTCGCTTCCTTGAGTTGAAGCAAGGGAAATCTTCTATTTCTGAGTACATTGCATCATTCGAGGCTATATCTAAGTATGGTCTTGAATTCATTAGCACTTCTTGTAAGAAGAATTTGAAGTTTGTTTCTGGTCTTAAGAAATATCTTAAGAAGTCTTTGTTGCTTCAGCTTAAGCTTTCTTTGGAGGAGTTGGTAGATTCTACACTTCATCTTGAAACCGTCGAGAAGGAGGGTGATAGTGGTGATGATGTTGAGGTTTCCAAGAACCCCAACAAGAAGAAATTTCCATTTCAGAAGTTTAGGTCTTTCCCTTCTAAGAAGAAGAAGACTAGTGGTTCTAGCTCTCAGCCTCAGTCTGTTGTGTTTCAATTGTGGTTCTCCAGATCATATGATTCGAGCTTGTCCTAAGCCTCTCTTCTGTCGCTATTGCAAGAAGGAAGGTCATCATGTTTCCACCTGCCCTATTGTTCCTACTGGTGCCAAGTCTAGCAAGCTTTATGCTGCTAAGGATTCTAAAGGTTCTTCTTAGCCCAAAGGTATATCTCTGTCTATTTTGGAAGGTTCTATTTTATTTCATGACCGTAGTATTCGAGTTCTTTTCGATACGGGTGCTTCACATTCTTTCATATCGAAAAAGCTCGTTGAAGATTTATCTTTGGATGTTTCTTGTTTGGTTACCTCTTTAAGGATTGCGAATCCTATTGGGGGATCCGCGACCCTTAGCATGCTTTGTGATGATGTTGAGATTGTTTTATGTGGCTTTTCCTTTCGTGCGAATCTGCACGTTATTTCTTGTCTGGGATTTGATATGATTTTGGGTATGGACTGGCTGGTGAGATATGATGCCAGGATTATTTGTTCGGAGAGAATTTTGTATCTTCGACATCCGGATTCGCCTACTCAGCTATCACTTGTTCTTGGAATGTGGGTAATTCCGAAATGGCTTTACATTCTCTTGATTCTCGAGATGATGATGACATATCTCGTATTCCTATTGCTTGTGACTTTTCTGATGTTTTCGAGCCTGTTTCGGGTTTGCCACCCAAGCGGGCAAATTGAGTTCCGCATTGATCTCATTCCCGGTGCGCAGCCAGTTAGTCGTCCTCCCACGAGGAAGTCTACAAAGGAAAATGAGGAACTCAAGAAGCAACTTTTAGAGCTTGGGTCCAAGCAGTTGATTCAGTCCAGTTTTTCTCCGTGGGGATCCGCGATCGTCTTCGTGAAGAAGTCCGATGGAACTCTTAGGCTTTGCATTGACTATCGCAAGCTTAACGAGTTAACCATCAGGAATAGGCATCCGTTGCCTAGGATCGATGATATGTCCGATCTATTGAGTGGTGCTAAGGTTTTTTCTCAGCTCGACCTCGCCACGGTTTATATCAGTTACGAGTCGTGGAGGATAGCATACCTCTTACCGCTTTCCGCACTCGTTATGGTTCTTTTGAGTGGCTCGTTGTGCCGTTCGGTTTGACGAACGCTCCTGCTTTCTTTGTCGATCTCATGAATCGAGTATTCCGAGAATATCTCGATAAGTTTGTCCTTGTGTTCATTGATGATATCCTTATTTATTCTAAGTCTGAAGTTGAGCATGCAAATCACTTGAGAATTGTCTTGAGTACTCTCCGTCATCGTCAGCTTAGAGCCAAATTCTTCGAGTGCCATTTTTGGGAGAATAAGGTTAAGTTCTTAGGCCATGTGGTATCTTCCGACGGCATTTCAGTCGGTCCCTCAAAGGTCGAAGCCATCCAGAATTGGAAGAGGCCTGAGAATGTGCATGAGATTCGTAGTTTTCTTGGATTGGCGGGTTATTACCGTCGATTTTTCCTGTGTTGTGCTTCCTCTCACCAGCCTTACTCGGAAAGGCATTCATTATATTTGGTCCGACAAGTGTGAGGCTTCCTTTCAGTCATTAAAGGAACTTCTCACTAATGCTCCTACTTTGGTGGTTCCCGAAGGGAATCATGATCTTGTTGTCTACACCGATGCTTGTGGTTGTGGTCTCGGTGCTATTCTTATGCAGAAGGATCGGGTAGTTGCTTATGCTTCTAGGAAACTGCATCTGAATGAAGTTCGCTATGCCACTCACGATCTTGAGTTAGCCGCCATTGTCTTTGCCTTGAAGATTTGGCGACACTATATATTGTGCGAGCGCTTCATTCCCTATACCGATCATAAATCCTGAAGTATTTGTTCACTCAGAAGGAACTCAATATGTGGCAACAGCGTTGACTCGAGTTTCTTGCTTCCTATGACTTTGATATCCAGTATACCCCTGAAAAGGGTAATCGTGTCGCTGATGCGCTTTGTCGCAAACATTCGGCTGTTGTTTCTATGATGCTTACCGAGTGGGATATTCTTGAGACTCTATGTTTTTGTGAAATTTGTGATAGAGGTCCATCTTCTGATTCTCCTATTCTATTATTTAGTTTGGGAGCTCAACCCATTTTGTTGGATCGTATGGCCGATGCTCAGCGGCGTAATCCTAAATTGTTGCATCTTATTCAGCTTTGTGAGTCTGGATCCTGTGATGAGGCATTGCAGGATTTCAGCATTGATTCTCATGGGTGTCTTCGCAAGAAGAACCGTCTTTTTGTGCCTTCTGATTTTGCGCTTAGTCATGACATTCTTGATGACTGTCACCATTCTAAGTATACCATTCATCCTGGTAGTAGTAAGATGTATGCCGATATGCATCGTATTTATTATTGGGAAGGCATGAAGCGCGATGTGGCAAGTTATATGAGTAATTGCATAACTTGTCAGTGTATTAAGGCTGAACATCAGCGTCCTTGGGGTCTTCTTCAGCCTCCAGAGGTATCATTGTGGAAATGGGAACAGATTTCTATGGATTTCATTGACGGCCTACCTCGTTCGAGATCGGGCCATTCTAGCATCTGGGTTATTGTTGATCGCCTCACTAAGTCTGCTCATTTTGTTCCTATTAAGTCTAATAGGATTGCTTCGCATTTGGCTAAGTTGTATGTCAAGGAAATCGTGAGACTTCACGGTGTTCCTAGTTCTATTGTGAGTGACCGTGATCCTTTATTCACGAGTCATTTTTGGCAGAGTCTTCAGCAAGTTTTGGGAACAAAGCTTAATTTTAGCAAAGCTTATCATCCGTAGTCTGACCGACAGACTGAACGGGTGAATTGTATCTTGGAAGATCTCCTCCGTATTTGTATTTTTGATTTCGGTGGTAGTTGGAAGGATCACCTACCTCTTGTAGAGTTCTCCTACAATAATAGTTTTCAGTCCAATATAGGTATGGCTCCTTTCGAAGCCTTATACGGAAGGTCATGTCGATCACCTTCTTGTTGGTTGGAATTTAGGGAGAAGCTTATTCTTGGCCCAGATTTTGTTCGAGATTCTTCCGAGAAGATTGATCTTATTCGGTTGAGAATGAAAGAGGCACAAAGCCGCCATAAATCCTATGCAGACAACCATAGGAAGCCTCTTGAGTTCTCGAATGGTGATCTTGTTTTTATTCGTGTTTCTCCTTTGAAGGGGGTTAGCGTTTCAGTATGACTGGGAAATTGGCTCCTCGCTTTATAGGACCATTTTCTATTACTGAACGTATTGGTTCTGTGGCTTATAGAGTTTCACTTCCTGCTCATTTATCTGGCACTCACGACGTGTTTCACGTCTCTCAACTTCGGAAGTGTCTTCGGGAGTTGGATTCTGTTATCGATTCTCCTAATTTGCAAGAGCTTGAGGTCTCACCAGACTTATCTATTGTAAAGCAGCCTATTCGCGTACTTGGCACGGAGGTGCGACACCTTCGGAACAAGAATGTGCCGCTCGTTAAAGTTCAATGGTTCGCTAACCCCAATGACAGTACTTGGGAAACCAGAGAGTTTATCGAGCGATCATATCCGGGTTTTCTATCTTTGCTTGGCAATGGTGAGAATATCTTTTCATCTCAAGCTTATTTCCTTTTCTTTTGAATGATGCATGTATGTGGTTGTTACAAATATCATCTCTAGGAATTGCGGGGACACAATTTTGTAAGGAGGGGAGATCTGTAACAACCCACATATTTAACGATTATATATTTAAATGTTTTATTTAAATATAGCGTCGTTAGTCGAATTTTAGGTCCAAAATGTTACTTTTTGCAAATGGTCGAATTGGGGCTTGATACCACTTCCATTGAGTCCAAAATGACGTTTGCGATCTTTTTGAGTATAAACTTTGATATGTTTGGAGTAAGTTGAATTTTGCTACCTTTTCTAGTTGGGTTTTGGGTTTGGGTTCAGCCCACTAGCTAACTAAATACCCTAACTCGGTCACTCTCCTTCCAGTCACTCATTTTCCATTCTAAACTCAAGCTAAAACTGAAAATGGGGGAAAGAAAGAGGAATTAGAAATTCCAAGCCCTAGTTTACTTTGCAAATTTGAATTCCTGCTCCAAAAATCAAAGTGAAGCTATTGGTAAGCCTCCTCTTCATCTTCTCCAACTCTTTCTTTTTCAATATCAGAAAGTTTCCTAAACCTAACTTAGGAAATACTTGTTTGATCTTAAATTGAAGCTAGTAGAGTTGAAGTGGAGAGTGGTTGGTCTTTTCTTTGCAATTGGGCTTCTCATCTTTGTTTGTGAGTTAAAAGGTGAGATTTTTATCTCACATCTTTGTCTATAACTATCTTTGATTGTTGGGTATGAATTCCTAACACTTATTCATGTGCACTTGCTTTTGGTTTGGATTGAATTGGTGAATATCCCTATTTTTAGTGTTTTGGGTTCAAACCTTTAAAGATCCTAACTTTGATGTTTGAACATGTTTTTGGTGATGCATCGAGGAGCCAATAGGACCGGGTGGCCGATAGGCGTAATCCTCTAGCGTCCGTGCTCGTCCGGTTGCGAATTAGGAGAGTTTGCACTTCAATTAATAGGGTAGAAAAATGCAGGACATCAGGTTCGGCCGACCGACCTCTCTGAGCCGGTCGACCGAAGCTGTAGCCGAAACATTTCTGGGCAATTTCGGTCGACCGAACTCAGAGTCCGGTCAACCGACCTGCTCCTGTTTCCCTGTTTTGTCTAGTTTGCCTATTTGTTTGTGATTCCAACTTTTATCGATCTACGTCAATTCCAATTAGTTGTTTATGCATATTTGACCTTGACGATTCCTTTTTGACTTCATCCACGGGTTTTTATAAAATAATCTTTTAAATTGTATTAAAAGCTTGCTTCTCCAATTTGTAAATCTTATTTAAAACGCACACACAATTTCGCACTTCGAGCGGAGTGGAAGGGAGATTGAATGGTTAGGTAAAACACGGACCATGAATCCATGCGTTTGTCTTTCCGATTAATCCCCGCCTTATTCGATTGATCGTTTTGGCCTTTTGGTCTGGTTTGCCGATGAGATAAGGTAAACTTTTTACTTCTTTGAGTGTGAAATTAACTAACGGATAGTAAACCGTTTAGTGCGAACGAGTGGTTATGGGACTCACGTTACCACTTTCCGGATTCCTTTTCGACAGTTGTGACACATTCTTCCAGTTAGTGGTGTCCAGTACTGGGCTTCCGGACCTTCACCACTACGGTTTGTTGCCTTTGGGATAGTGTCTTCAAACTGTCTCCTTCAGGTTTGATGCCTTCGGGTATGTTTCCTTCGGGTTTGTGCCTTCGGGTTTGTGCCTTCGGGTTTGTTGCCCTATTGTATCGCTTTCGGAGTTGGTCATTCGTCATCGCTCGAGTGATATTGGGTTCGGAGTCTTCGGGCTCATGGATCCTTGTTTATACAGTACTGAGCACGTGCAAATTTTCTGATGTTTCATTGATATGTATATTCCCTAGGTATCGCCCTTCGGTGTTGGTCTTTTTGAGCCGCACGATGTATAGCGGTTACCTTGTGGAACTTGTGTTACCTTCATTGGTATTTGTTATTGCCTTTTTGGCTTGTTTGGGATATTCATATCCTTTTTTATTTGTGTTGCCGATGATATGAGGCTTGTTCTGTTATGATTCATCTTTTGTTAGATGATTGTGTTATCTCTTTTAGAGATATTTGTTATACTTTGTGATCTTGCAGGTTATTGTTGTTCAGTTTATCTAACTGATTTGTTTAGCTAGACTAACCCGTGTATTTTATGCTCGGGTCAGACCGAGTTGTTTCAGGTTAGGTGCTTTTGGACTTAGCTTATTTTGCTTCCGCATGGACTATTCAACTTGTTCCTTTTTGTTATAGTTTTTGTCTAGTCCTTTTTGTTGTAACTCTGATATGTATTCTTTTAGATTCGCCTGTATATTGTGGTTTTCTATACCACTTGACATGTATCAGTTCGTATACTCTATTATGTATCAGTATATGTGTATATGATGATCTACTGTTCTGTGATGTATATTACATGTGAGTTGTTATGTTCTGTTCTGATAGATCCTCCAACCACCTATGGTTTTATTTTAAGTATTCAATGGATATGTCGACCTGCTTGGTATGACTATTATCGATGTATTCAATAGATAGTTGGAGCAAGGCTATAGATGGTCGCCCCTAACCAGCCTTATTCTCCGTGTTAGTTGACGGCATTACCCTGTAGTGTCCTTGGCTAGCGTGGGTATAGAGGTGGGGCATCACAGTAAATAGCTTGGAAAAATAGATTTAAGAAAGCTTATATTAAAATAATTTGTTTGAAAATAGTTCAGACCCAAACTGTTCCACTACCCAATCTTTATTCCAATCAATTCAATTTAAATTTCCACTTCGATTTCAATCTCAACTCATTTCAATTCCAGTTTGAATTAATCCAAATTCAAGTTGAATTAACCTCGATTCTTTCCAAATCCAAATCAATTTCCATTTGAATTTTAAACCTATTCAACTTTAATCACAATTCCAAATTATTCAAATCAATTTAGAGTAATTTCAAATCATTTCAAATCAGTCCAATTCAAATTTTCCATTTGAATTTTTAAACTTATACATCTTCAATCATAATTCCAATTAATTCAAATTAAATTCAATTTGAACTAATTCAATTCAAATTTCAAATTTAAACCATCCCGAATTATGTAAATTCGAGTTAATATTTTTTTGAAATGTTGATTTAATCCTTTAAATCAAATCAACCTATATTTTTAAACCATTTAATTCTTAATACAAATTCCATTTTATCTTAATAATGGACATATTACCATACCCCATTTCTTCATTCATTTAAACAAATCCAATTTATGCTTAAAGATTATTAATAACAACAGGATGACATCATTCAAATTATTTTAAAATATCCATCCATTTTCAATTTTTAGATCTCAACTCATTTTGAGAGCACACAAATTTCCAATTCAAATCACCATTTAACTTTCCAAGTTAAATCTCAATTTCATCTTGAAATTTCCAATTCAGGTTGCCTGTTCTAAACTTGTTTAATTTCCCAAATTAAATTCACTTTAATTTAATCCTTTCAATTTTACCCAATCTGAATTCTTATTTCAAATTTTAAACTTCATATTAATATCCAATCCCATTTATAAGTTCAAAAGCTTATCACTTTGGGTTTTCACATCACATTCCAAGGAAAATCCAAAACTCAACCTTAGAGTTTATTTCAAATATACATTTGTATTTCCTTTACACGCTAAGTTACTTTAAATTTTAAACCACCTTGTTTTAATTCAAAACAAATTCCTTTAAATTTTCAAACAACTCTTGTTTGAAATAGAACCCTTTTCATTCAAATTCATTAAATAATATTATTTATTATTTCTTTATCACTTTAAAATAATTCAAATGTTTCTAGACTTAGATTTTAAAACTTCACAATTTGAAACCTACTTCAATTTAGTAGTTATACTCATCTTCAGTTCCAATTTATAAGTCATACTTGCCTAAATGTTTTACTTCCCTAAAACCTTTCATTTTGTTCATTCATTAATACATATTTTTATTATTAAACACGACAATCTTTTATGATAATAACCAAGATTAGCATATCTGGAAACCAATTCAAAACTCTTCCCCAAATTCAAGATTTTAATTTTAGTTTGAATCCATTTCAATCTTATCTTTATTTAATTTCAGTTTGATTGTATTTCTATTACCACTTAATTCAATTTCAATAATTTAACAACCAATTATGTTAATATTTATTAGAAAGGAATATTTCTTTATATATCAAAATATATTCTTATATAAAATCTTTTAAAATCTTTATATAAGAAATAACAAGTATGCTCTCATACACACACACACACTCAACTAATTATAGGGTACCACTGACACTATCCTTACTGAGTAATCCCACCAGAGCTAAGGTTCTCGCTTAACCTTCTGCTCTGATACCAAATGTAACGACCTGGAATTTTCGATCCCAAAAACTCCAGATAGTTAGGAAATGAAGAAAAGAGATAGAAGAAAAGAAGAAACAGAAAGACCAACATCTCACATGCGCAGCGGATAAAATATAATATCCAATAATATTCTTTACACAAAGAAAGCTGAATCAGTAGATTACATTATAATACATCAGAGTTACAATATTCACAATCGCTGGGCAATTAAAATAACTTGTCCTGGAAATACAAACAATATATCACAGCGGAATTCACTCCATACGTTCCTGCCATCCATCTCGCCTCCTGAGCTCCAGAACATCCTTACCTGAATATCTGTAATACTCGATCTGACCCGAGCATACATCAAAGTAACACCCGGGTCAGGCTGGAAACCAGCGTGAGTAAACCCATCCAACGTGGAATACAACATCATAAAACTTACATAAAGCCCGGGGTAACTCGTATCAATTTGTAGAATTCACAGGTTTGGTATAGACAACACTTATTACACACGTCAATTTCTAAGTACCAAGCTTAGATTAAATGGTTCGGTTCACTTAAATTATTCCATTCCACCCTATTGATTTTACATATCATTCTATAAAGAATCGAAGTGGTTTCGGGCATTAACTAATACCCGACTCCAGTCTCTTCGAATCCAATGTCATCTTAACCCAAGTTATTTAAAAGTTTAAACAATTCAGGTCAATTCAATACTTGAATTCACATAGCACTAACACAGATAAATATCACACATTAATCATTGATATAACCAATATCATATCACAGAATGTCGCAACGTATCATCCAATTGATATCATCCAATAGATATTGTTCAATTCAAACATTCAACAAACAATCACTCGTAAGCAAGCATTATCAATTCATATCACATTAATTTAATTACTTAAATTAAATTAATTCCTTAAGAATTAATCACTTAATCCTACTCATACAATCATTAATTAATTACTAACTTATAATTAATTAATCACTCCATGATTTCCTTAATTAATAATTAATTAAATCCCAGATTAATTATCCTTTAATTATCAATTAATAAACCTTACTTATTAATTAATCTCTTCCAATACAAGTAGTCAATCCTTAATTACCTTATAATCAATTAATTAACCTTTAATTAACTGATTAATTATCCATTAACTATTGGTTAATAACCTTAATTATTAATCAATATCACTTAATACAAATTAATTAATCCATAATTACCCTTATAATTAATTAATTAATCATTAATTAACTAATTAATTATCTCTTAATTATTAATTAATAAACCTAATTATTAATTAGCAAAACTTAATTACAAATTAATTAATCCTTAATCACCAGTTAATTAGTTCTTAATTAATAGTTAACCAATCCATAATTAACATTTTATTAATCCCTTACCACCATTGATTAATCAATTAATTATCACTTAATAACTTCTTAATTATCACTTAATAACTTCTTAATTAATACTTAATTATAGATTAATTAATTCTTAATTATAGACTAATTATCCTTTAATTATTAATTAATAAAGCTTAATTACAAATTAAGCACTTTTTAACTTTTAATTAAGTATCCTTTAATTACTTAATTAATTAATCACTAATTACCAGTTAATTAATCTCAAATCATTAATTAATCATTCTTAATTACTTAATTAATTATTTCTTAATTACACTTAATTACTTGATTAATTAAGCTCTAATCATGAATTAATAATCTTCATTATCCAATTAATGATTTTAATTACAAATTAATTAACTTTGAATTATTTAACTTTTAATCCTTAATCATTTATTAATCAAGTAAATTAATTACCCTTAATTAGTTCTTAATTAATCCTTTATAAATTAATTAAATTAATTAATAATGCATAATTACCTTAAATTAATTTAATTAATATCAAGACATTAAAATCTTAATTATCTTAAGATAAAACATTATCTTATAAATGCCTTAATTACCATTGACATAATTACATTATTATCTTTATCATTAACTTTACTTAATTAATCATTAATTAAGTTTAAAATAAAATAATTATTTAACTTGTTAATTTAAAGTTATCAAAACATAACTTTCTTAAAATATCTTAAATATTTATCAAATATAGTTTTAAAATTTGAATTTAAAACTTGTCCTTTTTATATAAACTTTTAAAATTACATTCCTAACTAAATTTTAAATATCACTTTGAATTTATTAATATAATTTAAATTTAACAAACTTCAAACTTCTAAAATGTTTAAGAAAACATTTATTATATAAAAAGTAATTTATAAGAGGGGTTTAAACTAGATTTATTTTTAAATTTCAAAAATCCTTGTTTTTATAACTTTTTAAAATTACTAAATCACACTACTTCGGGTCAACCCAAAGGCTACTTGGGTTTAAAGACAAGTTTCTTCTCTTCTCCCTATTTTCCAACATTTAGATAAAATTCTAAGTGTTAAAAACTTGTAGATTAATCCCCTCATCTACTTCGAGTTTACACTCGAGCTACTTACCCCATAACCCGACCTTGACTTTGAGCAAACCATAAGCTAAAAACACTGACACCCCAAACAACTCTGTGCACACACACCACTGCCTGAGCCACCTCCGACCCTCACCATACCCTCCGGCACTTCACTCTACGTCACATCATCACACCACGACCATAAAACCACACAAACAAGTCTTCGAACAAGATCAAACTACCCAGTTGAATTATGGAACCAGACAACCTCCACTAAAATCCCTTCGTCCGCTCTGTTCCAACCATCAGAGGTCAGACGACTCTGGCCACACCCTGCCGAACCACTACGTTACCAATCCTCTGAGTTTCATGGCACTCGATCAAACAGAGATAAAGCACTGACCAAAAACTCCAGCTTCAACTAGAACTAGGGTTTAAAACCCCTTTGATCTACCGCCGCCGCTACTACACACAAACGCCTCATCCACTATTTTTGTCAAGCACCTTGATCGTCAATCTTGCTTTAGACGACAACTCGACCACTCGAAATGCTCTGACCATCATAAAATGCTCAAGAACCATATTCCAGATATTTCCCAAATTCACATCCATTTCTTCACTAAAAATTATTATTTTTGTTTTAAAAATCCTAGCTTTTAGAGATGATTCAAGATATATACTTGAATCATCTAATTGTTGAGATCAATTTTTGACAACATTTGAGTTTATACTATAAAATACATATCCTTATTGATACTTTTATCAATTCTTGCTTTTATATTTTTACAATTTAAATCTTGTAGTTTTAAACAAATTTTGTTTAAACATCTCAACATAAAACTAACCAGAGAAGGAACTAATTGATTTTCAATTATATTACACCCTATAGTTCAAAAACAGAATGAAAAGTGACATGCACACATTAACATATACATATATGTATGCAGTAATACCACAAACAAGCATCATTTAACTTAGAACTTTCATGAGAAACCATCATTTACTTACTTAAACCTTAAATTAAAATGTTTACTCACGTTAGAAAATGCAGAGAGTTTTTCTGAAACAGGATTGAAAACTGAAGCTTCTAAAAATTTGAATATCATTGCATATTGATGTTGTTTTGTTTTCTGAAACTTGTATTGCTTGAACATAAGAACTGAAAAGGCTTTGAAGTTTGATTGTTTAACTGGAATTCCTAACTAGACTGGAACATGATGATTCAACTTCATTCTAGGCTTGCTATGTTTTGATTACAGGCCTTAAAAATTGTTTCAGAGGAGATAATAGATTTTTCTCAATAATTTTCTGGTTTGAAAAGTTGAACAGGTTTGTTTTTGAGGAAAAGGGTATAGATTTTGATTCTGAATTTGAGCTTTGTAAAATTCTTTCAGGTTGACTTTTTTGAGGAAATGTTTCCAGGTTGAGGCCATGATTTCTTGCTTGAATTTGAAAGAAAAAGGATAAAGAAAGAAAACTGGGAGTTTTAGATGATGTAAATTTATGTTTTAATAAAATTAATGAAAAAGAAAATAAGAGAAAGATACTTGTTAAATCTTCTTACATTTGTCAAAAACCATTGTTTAATTCCTAACACATGAGCTTTAAAAATTAACACTTGTCATTTTCCTATTTTTAAATTATTTTTAAATGATTTAAAAACCTTTATTATAAATTTTCCTAATAAGTAAGTGTTTTATTAACTTATAAGTGCTTTGTCTTATTTTATAAAAATAAAACTTTTAAAAGATAATTAGATGATAACCAATCATAATTTAAATAAAATCATATACAGTATTTTTAATCCATTTTTGAATACTAATTTAAAAGCTTTTGTATTTATTTACTATTAAATAAATGATTTTCCAAATTTATATAAATAAATTTCCTTTAAAGAAAATAATATAAAATAATCTTATTTTAAATAAAAACTCATTCATATAATTAAAAATAAAAAATATTTTTAAGAGATATATCCTTTAAATTCAAATTTTAAATCCAAATTCGAATTCAATTTAAAATCCAATTTAAAATCAATTCAAATAAATACAGATATCAATTTTAAACAAACACATTATTAATTGTAAATAATTATCCTATTTAAAATCAATTTAAATACACATATATATAACATTTAAATAACACTTATTAAATTAGAAAATAATAAATCTCTTAAAAATCTATTTAAAATCTATATTTTAAAAACAATTCAATATTAAATTGTTCGGAAAGAACAATTTTACCAATTCTAAATAATTTATAAAGGGGATTATCACATTTTAAATTGCATGAAATTCTAGGATATCACACATACCCTCATCCTAAAGAACGTTGAAACTTACCTAGAGTTGAAGTTGCTCCATTATCTATTGATTCGCTCCAGATAAAGTTAAGCATAATAAGGATTGCCTTATTTCTGAATATTATAAGGGATATATCATGTATGAACATTGCAATTTTTTGTGTTCGATTGTTATGTTCTTATTAATATAACCTATGATTTTTTGTTTTATGAATTCTATGATTTAAGTTTCAATTTCATTTTATCCTTGATATGCAAGTTTCTAAGCCTCTATCCATTTCTACTCTATTCCCCGTTCTAAAAGATGTTTTAAGTAAATTGGTTAGGCAAAAAAAACTTCTAAGGGAAGCTCTTCTTCGATCAAAAAATTTCACTTGGCAAAATACTGTTTCCTTTGCGACCTTGATGGCATATACATGTGATTCCCTAACCTAGACTTTAGCTTTCTATGAGATCAAAAGAATCGATACATTCATAAGACTGAAACTAATTATGCAAAATTATGGTGCAACATAATTGTAACGACCTGTAAATTTTGATAAATAAATTTGTTAATTAAACAAGATGTTTTAAAAAAATTTAGTAGAAATAAAAAATATTATAAATTAATATTGAAATGAACGCTAAGATAAAATATAGCAATGGTAATCAAAACATATTACTAGGAATTTTGAATAAAATTCTAATAAATGAAGTAGTGAAAGGTTTATGCCTGGATATAAATTGAATATGTGAAATTTGAGGCAAGTATTGAATTGATTAATGTAATAAAACATGGTCAACAGAAATTGGATGTAAATTAAGGAAATACGTTATTACAAGTTAATAATTTATGAACTTGAATGAACATTCCAATTTAATATAATAATTAAAATGTTATGACTTGGTTTTAAATGGAATATAGTATAACGAATGCAATCAGTGTATTAATGTGTGAAATAATATATTGATTTATCTGTAACTGAATGTAAATTAATGCAATTATGTTAATGTAAGTTAATAAATAATTAGTTTTGCGAAATCCTAATTAATTGAAATAACTGTAAGGTCATAATTTGTTGTATCTAGTAAATTTGGAAATTGATTCCAATAAATGCAATAAAGTATTAGAAGTGTATACTGTTTTCATAAGATAGTATAAAGGAATGAAAAATTGTGATCTGTGTATGAATTAATAACCAAAATAAGGGAAATAGTGTTAATGTAAGTAAAGTCGTAACAAGTTGGTCTACTAAATCAAATTTGGATATCAATAATGAAATGTTTATGAGAATTAATGCAAGGACTGAAGGTAGGTAGGTAATAAATAAATAGAAACGTGAAATTTTTCATAAGTAATAGATTGGAAAAAGGGAATGGAAGTAAGGTTTGGTTTTAAAACCTTAATTAATGTGTGTAATTAACAACATTTCACATTTGAAGCATAACCATCAATACAAATAAGGATAATTAGGGGTATACAGTGTAATGGAATATAAAACCAACAGTAACAGAGTGTATAGGTTAATAATAAACTCAACTAAAGGGTTGGAATTGAATCTAATCAGTTAAATTGGAATTTATTAAAATTAATTGGATTCAATTTATAATAAAGAGATTATTTTAAGTAAATGAAAAAAATACTATAATAGGTGAATTTATTTACTTTAATTGGAGATGGGAATTTGTTTTAAAGAATTATAAATTAATAAGTAATACAAGATGATAAAATTTATGAATGATAGAATTTGAATTTAAATAATGATTTAATTTATTTAATTTATAATAATTGGGTTAATTGCAAATGAATGAAATTAAATATTTAATTATTACGTTAATTTAAAAATTAAGTTGAAATTGGAGAATATTTATGTAATAGCTTTGAACCCAATGTTAATTTACTCCATTTGACCATAATGAATTGAATAATAAGAATGTATAGTGAATTCAATGGAATTATTGAAAATATAATTTGCAATTGATGAATATAATGAAATTTGAATTTACGTTGAAATGTATGATTGAATCAACAATTAATTTGACATCTAATTTTTTTTAAAATCATTATAAATGATTAAGAAAATTAAATGATAAGAATTTTCAATTTTAGAATTTAAATTGGAAATTTGATTTAATTTATTTATTTATTTAATTAGTGTAAAAATAGCCATTTTGGCCACTAACTCGGATTTTGACGAAACCAATTTCGTCGGATCCATAAAAGTGAATTATTATAGAATTTCAAGTTTCGTAGCGATCAGACTTGCCGTTTGATCGTACGGACTCGAAACGTCTTGAAATAAATGAAATTGGACTTGAAACTTGTTCCATCGCATTTAAAATATTTAAAAACATATATTTTGATATATGGGTTGACCCAATTTCATTACGGAGGCAGAATGAGCATTTTGGGCCACTTTGTCGTTAGCGCGTTTATTCAACCCGATCCATCTATTCTATTTCAACCCTACCTATAAATAATCAGTTATAAACCCTAGCCTACTCCTATTTCTCATGTGTCTGTACGTATATTTCAAATATATCTCCTCCTTAATGGCAGACAAACAAATCCTAGATCCAAATACAATTCCAAATCAAATCAAAAGCTAAAATTTCAAACTCCTCAAAAAAATTCAAAAAAAAATATATCGAAGCTCTCAATGTACGCATCTCAGATCTGCAGTTCGTTTTTGGTTTCGAATCACCGTTTGCCTGGAAATCGCAGATCAATTCACGGCCATTCATCGCGCGTCGATGAACTTTGTCGGATCGTCGAATCATTTCTGGGTATTGTAGAGAGAGCCGAGGGGATCACATCCATGTGGGTTTTGTGGCGAGTTGGCGGCCAGATCATCGTATTTAATTCAACTAGGATTTTTCTTGGCGGCAGATTCAAAATTTGTGACCGATTGTGGCCATTGGGAAGCACGTGGTGGTCGTGGTCGAGGCGAGATGGGTCGGAGATTCACCTGGGGGTCGCGGCTCGTGATTGGAGGCAGTGCGGCATTGATTTGAAGGCGACGAATTTGCGTGCGTTCGTGAATCGGGCTCCTGTTCGAATGCATTGTACAGTAAGAGGTTGGGTTTCCTGTAGCCGAGTAGGAAGGTGACGTGGCTAGTTTGGTAATGTGTTCTTTTTATTTTTATTTTTATAACTGAAACTAAAATGCATTTATCACTATATCTTTCACATACGAATACCAATTCACACATGGTTTTTTTAGGATCGTATTGAAATTCTGAACATTTTGGCGCGGGTTTGGATGAATGCTGAGATTGTTAAATTTTGGGTTTAAACTGAATTTAATTTTAATTTAAATTGTAAAGGTGGGTGTTTTAACCCACTCACAACTTCTAAAATTTCTTATGTTTGTTAAATTTAACTTTTATTGTGATTATGCATTTATTTATGATTGTTTCGTATATTTTTATCATCATCTCAGTTAATTGCATTTATTTAAATTAAATCATTATTTCATTTATTATTGAATATAACTGCCAGTTAAATACCTATTATATAGTATCAGCTATCTATTGATATTGATATTGATTGTTTTTGGATGATGATTGTGATGGATGTGTGATCTGTTGATAGATGAAAGGATGTTTATTTTATATCACTATAATCTGCAAGTTCTTTGTTTGTTATATTTTGATTCGAGATTGTGGTTTGAAATGATATACAACCACATTTTTATTTTTAAATTGCGGATTGTAATGATAAATATCAGTATCACTTGACCATAGGATAGAAAACTTTATACAGACACCGTGGTCTATATATAATATTTTAAAATGATTTTTGTGGTTTTGTAAAGAAATATACGGTTTATGAGATATTGATTTGGATTTTTATAAATTTTATTTTATATGTATAATTTATTTCTTGATTTTAAGCTATGTATAAAGTTGGTTTAAAGTATAAAAGTAGTTTAATAATAAAAGTTGATTTTATTAAGATATTATACAATTGAGTATGTATTTAAATTTTATTTATAGAGTTTATAATGTCTTAAATAAAATTATGGTTGAGAGATAAGTATGAATTTGATTGAATTAAAGTATCTAAGCATTATCTTGAATAAAACTGATTTGAAATTTATTTATTTTTTGAGATTTTAAAAGGTATGGTTTTGTAAGTTGATTTTTGTAGTGGACTTATAAAGATATCAAGTCGATTTATATGAATAATATCAAGTTAATTAAATTGTAAAAAAAAATATCCTATTATTTAAAGTTTAAAGGTTTTACTTAAATGATATTGGATTTATTAAGTAAACATTTCAAATCTAAATAATAGTAACTGAATTTGATTTATATGGAATTACAAAATTTAGTTTTGAAATATTGAATATTTAAGCTTTGAAATATATTTAATTTGAAATGGCTTATTTGGAGGTTCAAATCGGTATTTGGAATTTATTTGAGAAATTAAAGAAGCTATTTTATTATATGAAGGAATTTAATATTTAAACCATTTAAGTATTAGAAGTTAAGTTTCAAAGCTATGGGTTCAAGGTATATAGATTTGAAAGTATTATGATTTTGGAAAAATGATATATTTGAAATAAAAATAATATCATATCGATTTGGGTTTTTAAAACCAGAAATGATATCGTATGTATATGGTTTTAAAAGGGATATTATATTTTGTTTTGAAGTATAATTATTTTAAAATAACCGCGGTGTTATAATAACGTTTGGTTGTTGAAAAGACCGAGATCGGAAGTTGTCATACTCTCTGCCAACTCCGAAAACCACTTTAACAACCGTGTACGTGGTGGAGATTCCAAAATGAAGTAGGATGGTGGCGGCGTTTCCTTTAAGGTAAATATGTGGACCCAACTCCCGTGAGTTGGCATAAGGTGGCTAAAACAGAGGCGATCGACAGGTTAATGAGGTAGCACCTTTGATCGGACACATCCCTTCGATATTATACTTTGACTTTTGGATTGATTCGGTGGCCACTTTTGATTTTTTTTATTTGGGGGTGTGTCTTGAGGTGGGCGGTAGCTGCGCGCTACGCATTACCACCGACCCGGAAGCGTAATTGGTATATCTACCCTGGCATTGCCTAGTTGTGCAGTGTCACCTACCCTAGCGCGCCTTGTACGAGTTTGGGTTTCTCCCGTAGCCCATGTGGTATCCTCTGGTGGCTTCCCGATCAGGAGGGACTATGATATTGGATAGAATACTGAGACTATTACGTGTTAAGAGGAATATTGGGTCACTCCTTAACGCTATTTAAAAGTATGTTTATTTTACTATAGACATTATTATAATAACGAAATATTACTACATAGTAAATAGTTTAACAGATCCTTAGGGGATGTGAATCCCGAGCATCTCTTAAGTTACTGCACTCATATTTTAATGTTGATTTAACTAACATAAGATCTTTTTGTTCTGACTCGAGTGTTTTGTCTTTTCAATCCGCTCGGGTCAGTCCGAGCATTTCAGGATTTGAAGATTTTATTCTGGAGGATGAAGACGAAGATTTGTATTACTATTATCTATTATATTATTCCACTACACTATTGGATTCCGCTGCATTAATAATATTTTCTGGTATGTGTAACTCTGATGTGTATTATATAAGTAAATCAAATGTTTATAAAACAGTTTCATGAACTGTTTATTTAATTATTATATTTAATCGTTCTGCTGCAAGATTTTATTTAGTTTTTTTTCCTTTTTTCTTTCTTTCCCTGCTTTTTGTTGTTAACCCCATAACAATCCGCCCTTCTGCGTGGTTAAGTCTGATGTATGTGGTTTATCGTCGATTTAAAGCGTGCGAAAAGGCGGGACGTTACATCTGGTATCAGAGCTTTGGTTTAGTGAAAACCTTAGCTTTGTGGGTTCTGACTCTTTGCTAATAGGGTAGTAATACCCTTGTCGCTGATTGTATATATATGAGAGAGCGTATTTGTTAGTGGTATAAAAAGGTTTAAATATTGTGTTAATTTGTTCTATTTTGTATTTATAAATTCTGATTGGTGCATAGGACGCTATGGCATCAATAGGGATTTCTAAACACTTAATAGGACAAATCGACACAATATTTGATTTTGAATATAGGTAAATGAAATAATTTTGCCTATTATATTTTCTATATATATAAAATAAGTTTTCATAAATTATATATATTTGGTTGCAACATATTGGTTGTTAGGTAATGAAATTTATAAATAATAGTTGATATAAGATTTAAAATAAATAATAAAATTGGAAATTTTAGAACTTAAGTTCAGGGGTATTGAAATTTTCTTTCGAATAATTTTGGAATATAATAATAATATTTTAAAAGTATTTTATGATATAATTATTTCAATATAATTTGAAATAAATGTTTTAAAAAAAGAAATTAAAAAAATGTCTGTACTTCCCCCTCTATCGCTGGAAAATAATTTCGGTGATGGCGGCCGCATCATCGACATTCATTTTCGAGTTTCGAAGCGGGAAGGCCATTATAGTAGTTTTACTACGGATTTATTTTGATAAACAAATGTAAGTTATAAATTGTTTTAAATATAATTGGATAAATAAATTGCAATAATATGTTTATCTATTATTTTAAAATGATTTTGAATAGAACCTGGTATTTAGTTCTTAAGTTTCCGTTAATTGATAGTTCTATTAATGTAGAAAATGGAATGTAACTAATTAATAATGGAAACCTCTAAAGGAAATAAGATATTTAATGTTAAGTTATAAACTAAATAAAAAGAAAATTTAAATTTGTAACATATAAAAAAAGGATAAATTTATTGAACATTTAATTAATTAAAAGAATTGAGAAAAACTTGTATAACTTTCAATTACATTCTTAAAGCATATATGTGTGTGTGTGTGTGTGTGTGTGTGTGTGTGTGTGTGTGTGTGTGTGTGTGTGTAACTTACCAAATATTAAAAGTTAAAATGTTAAAGATTTGTAATGAAAAATTGTACAAGTAAACTTATGTAATGGAATTTTTCAATAAATTGCTTTTATAATTATTGAACCATTAATTAATGAAAGGAAATAAGATAAACTTGTATGATTTTAATTACATTCTTAAAGGCATATATAACTTACCAAAAGATATGAAAAGTTGAAATGTTAATAAGAAATTGTAATGGAATATTATACAAGTAAAAATTTAAAATAATGAAGGTATTCGATGAAATCTTTTAATAAATAAGAATTTGAAGTTGTAGTTGTTATAAACTTAAGTACAATTGAAATGCTACTAATTAAATATAATGGAAAGTAGGTATTCTAAGTAAGTAATTATAAACTTAAGTGAATAGGTTGAAGTTAATTCTGGATAAAATAAGAATAAAAGATGAATACTGGAAAAGAAAAAAATTGACTACAAACTTAATTTAATAAATTTACCTACTAAGAAATTTGACTGAATATGAATAATATAAATAAATAAATGTAATGCAATAAATAGAATTTGGCATTATATAGATAGATGAAATTGAATTGGAAAGTAATGAATAGAAATAGGTAAAAATAATGAATGAATGAAAAGAGAAATCAAACAACAGATGTATGAAAGGAATTAATAAGGATAAACAAAATCTGTTGTTCAAATTGTTGTTTTTTGTTTTGGTTTATAGTTGTTTGGGTAAGGATACTTTAAATTTGTTTAAATGAATGAATAATCTATTTAGCTTCACCTAAGACTGTTGAGTAAAAGGGTACACTTAGTAGTTTATTTTTCATTCTGTACAATTTAAAGTTTTGAACCCGAACAACTATTTGTTTTGGTTGATTGGATGGTTGATTTGTACATGATGTGTATGTTGTGGTTGCAAGTGATTGTTGTTTGTATTGATTTGTTTGTATTGATTGAAACAATGGTAAATATTTCACTTTATATAATTGTTAACCTTTTTGGATTATATAAGTGAAATACAGGTTATGGAAGCAATTGCTACTGCTTTTAGTTTCATAATTAAGCGTTAATTGCCTGACAAATAGGTACATTTTCGGATTACGGTTTATAGTGTTATTATATTATTTTTTCCATGTTGGGATACATATTTTTTTGGTAATTATATGTGATATTTTGTTATACTTGATATTATATTTTTCTCCCGAGCCTCTCCATACAAAGGAGTCTCTGCCGAAATTTTCCGTAAAATCTTGGACTTAGAAATTTTTTGAAATTTTTTTCCAAACTTTATTAATTTGGGTATAAAAAGGTTTAATAGTTATAAATTTGTATATTTTATATAAAGTAATTAATTTTGTAAATTTAGTTGTTTATAAAGTTCATATTTTGAATAAGATATGTTTCTTCATTCTTCTTTTCCCTTCTTTTCCTTTTCGGGGACAAAAAGTTTTGAGTGGGGGAGAGTGTAACGACCCGTAAATTTTGATAAATAAATTTGTTAATTAAACAAGATGTTTGTAAATAAATTTAGCAGAAATAAAAATGTTATAAATTAATATTGAAATGAACGCTAAGATAAAATATAGCAATGGTAATTAAAACATATTTATTAGTAATTTTGAATAAAATTCAAATAAATGAAGTAGTGAAAGGTTTATACCTGGATATAAATTGAATATGTGAAATATGAGGCAAGTATTGAATTGATTAATGTAATAAAACATGGTCAACAGAAATTGGATGTAAATTAAGGAAATATGTTATTACAAGTTAATAATTTATGAACTAGAATGAACATTCCAATTTAGTATAATAATTAAAATGTTATGACTTAGTTTTGAATGGAATATTGTATAAACAAATGCAATCAGTGTATTAATGTGTGAAATAATATATTGATTTATTTGTAACTGAATGTAAATTAATGCAATTATGTTAATGTAAGTTAATAAATAATTAATTTTGCGAAATCCCAATTAATTGAAATAACTGTAAGGTCATAATTTGTTGTATCTAGTAAATTTGGAAATTGATTCCAATAAATGCAATAAAGTATTAGAAGTGTATATTGTTTTCATAAGATAGTATAAAGGAATGAAAACTTGTGATATGTGTATGAATTAATAACCAAAATAAGGGAAATAGTGTTAATGTAAGTAAAGTCGTAACAAATTGGTCTACTAAATCAAATTTGGATATCAATAATGAAATGTTTATGAGAATTAATGCAAGGACTAAAGGTAGGAAGGTAATAAATAAATAGAAACGTGGAAATTTTCATAAGTAATAGATTAGAAAAAGGGAATGGAACTAAGGTTTGGTTTTAAAACCTTAATTAATGTGTGTAATTAACAAGATTTCACATTTGAAGCATAGCCATTAATACAAATAAGGAATTAGGGGTCTATAGTGTAATAGAATATAAAACCAACAGTAAAAGAGTGTATATGTTAATAATAAACTCAACTAAAGGGTTGGAATTGAATCTAATCAGTTAAATTGGAATTTATTAAAATTAATTAGATTCAATTTATAATAAAGGGATTATTTTAAGTAAATGAAAAAAATATAATTGGTGAATTTATTTACTTTAATTTAAGATGGGAATTGGTTTTAAAGAATTATAAATTAATAAGTAATACAAGATGATAACATTTATGAATGATAGAATTTGAATTTAAATAGTGATTTAATTTATTTAATTTATAATAATTGGATTAATTGCAAATGAATGAAATTAAATATTTAATTATTACGTTAATTTAAAAATTAAGTTGAAACTGGAGAATATTTATGTAATAGCTTTGAACCTAATGTTAGTTTTCTCCATTTGACCATAATGAATTGAATAATAAGAATGTATAGTGAATTCAATGGAATTATTGAAAATATAATTTATAATTGATGAATATAATGAAATTTGAATTTACGCTGAAATGTATGATTGAATCAATATTTAATTTGACTTCTAGATTTGTTTAAAATCATTGTAAATGATAAGAATTGTCAATTTTAGAATTTAAATTGGAAATTTGATTTAATTAATTAATTTATTAATTTATTCAATTAGTGTAAAAATAGCCATTTTGGCCACTGACTCGGATTTCGACGAATCCAGTTTCATCGGATCCGTAATGGTGAATTATTATAGAATTTCAAGTTTCATAGCGATCGGACTTGCCGTTTGATCGTACAGACTCGAAACGCCTTGAAATAAATGAAATTGAAATCAATTTGAAAAATATTTATTTTAGCATTACTTCTTCATACGATTGAATTTGGACTTGAAACTTGTCCCATCGCATTTAAAATATTTAAAAACATCTATTTTGATATATGGATTGACCCAATTTCGTTCCGGAGGCAGAACGGGCCTTTTGGGCCACTTTGTCGTTAGCGCGTATTATTCAACCCGATCTATCTATTCTATTTCAACCCTACCTATAAATAACCGGCTATAAACCCCAGCCTACTCCTATTTTTCATGTGTCTGTACGTATATTTCAACTATATCTCCTCCTCAATGGCAGACAAACAAATCCTAGATCCAAATACAATTCCAAACCAAATCAAAAGGAAAATTTTCAAACTCCTCAAAAAAATTCAGAAAAAAATATATATCGAAACTCTCGATGTACGCATCTCAGATCTGCAGTTCGTTTTTGGTTTCGAATGACCATTTGCCCGAAAATCACAGATCAATTCACGGACTTTCATCGCGCGTTAATGAACTTTGTCGGATCGTCGAATCATTTCTGGGTATTATAGAGAGAGACGAGGGGTTCGCATCCATGTGGGTTTTGTGGTGAGTTGACAGCTAGATCGCTGTATCTAATTCAACTAGGGTTTTTCTTCGCGGCGGCTTCCTTCAAAATTTATGACCGATTGTGGCCATTGGGAAGCGCGTGGAGGTCGTGGTCGAGGCGAGATGGATCGGAGATTCACCTGGGGGTCACGGCTCATGATTGGAGACAGTGCGGCATTGATTTGAAGGCGACGATTTTGCGGGCGTTCGTGAATCGGGCTCCTGTTCGAATGTGTTGTACAGTAAGAGGTTGGGTTTCCTATAGCCGAGTAGGAAGGTGACGTGGCTAGTTTGGTAATGTGTTCTTTTTATTTTTATTTTTATAATTGAAATTAAAACGCATTTATTTCTATATCTTTCGTATACGAACACCAATTCACGCACGGTTTTTTTGTTAGGATCGTATTGAAATTCCGAACATTTTGGCGCTGGTTTATATGAATTCTGAGACTGTCAAATTTTGGATTTAAATTGAATTTAAATTCAATTTAAATTCAAAAGGTGAGTGTTTTAACCCACTCACAACTTCTAAAATTTCTTATGTTTGTTAAATTTAATTTTTGTTGTTATTATGCATTTATTTATGATTGTTTCGTATATTTTTATCATCATCTCAGTTAATTGCGCTTATTTAAATTGAATCGTTATTTCATTTATTATTGAATATAACTTCCAGTTAATACCTGTTATATATTATCAGTTATCTATTGATATTGATATTGATTGTTTTTGGATGATGATTGTGATGGATGTGTGATCTGTTGATGAATGAATGGATGTTTATTTTATATCACTATAATCTGCAAGTTTTTTATTTGTTATATTTTGATTCGGGATTGCGGTTTGAAATGATATACAACCGCATTTTTATTTTTAAATTGCGGATTGAAATGATAAATATCTGTATCACTTGACCATAGGATAGAAAATTTTATGTAGACACCGTGGTTTTTATATATAATATTTTAAAATGATTTTTATGGTTTTGTAAAGAAATATACGGTTTATATGTTATTTTATATGTATAATTTATTTCTTGATTTTAAGCTATGTATAAAGTTGGTTTAAAGTGTAAAAGAAGTTTAATAATAAAAATTGATTTTATTAAGATATTATACGGTTGAGTATTTATTTAATTTTTATTTATAGAGTTTATAATGTCTTAAATAAAATTATGGTTGAGAGATAAATATGAATTTGATTGAAATAAAGTATTTAAGCATTATCCTCGAATAAAATTGATTTGAATTTTTTTTTTTGAGATTTTAAAAGGTATGATTTTATAAGTTGATTTTTGTAGAGGACTTATGAAGATATCAAGTCGATTTATATAAGTTAATTAAATTGTAAAAAAATAATAATATGTTATTTGAAGTTTAAAGGTTTTACTTAAATGATATTGGATTTATTAAGTAAACATTTCAAATCTAAATAATAGTATTGAATTTGATTTATATGGAATTACAAAATTTAGTTTTGAAATATTTAATATTTAAGCTTTGAAATATATTGAATTTGAAATGGCTTATTTCGAGGTTCAAATCGGTATTTGGAATTTATTTGAGAAATTAAAGAAGTTATTTTATTATATGAAGGAATTTAATATTTAAACCATTTAAGTATTAGAAGTTAAGTTTCAAAGCTATGGGTTCGAGGTATATAGATTTGAAAGTATTATGATTTTTGAAAAAGGATATATTTGAAATAAAAATAATATCATATCGATTTGGCTTTCTAAAACCGGAAATGATATCGTATTTATATGGTTTTGAAAGGGATATTATATTCTGTTTTGAAGTATAATTATTTTTAAATGACCGCGGTGTTATAATAACGTTTGGTTGTTGAAGAGACCGGGATCGGAAGTTATCATACTTTCTGCCAACTCCGAAAACCACTTTAACAGCCGTGTACGTGGTGGAGAATCCAGAATGAAGTAGGATGGTGGCGGTGTTTCCTTTGAGGTAAATACGTGGACCCAACTCCCATGAGTTGGCATAAGGTGGCTAAAATAGGAGCGATCGACGGGTTAATGAGGTAGCATCTTTGATCGGACACATCCCTTCGATATTATACTTTGACTTTTGGATTGATTCGGTGACCACTTTTGATTTTTTTATTTGGGGGTGTGGCTTGAGGTGGGCGGTAGCTGCGCGCTACGCGTTACCACCGACCCGGAAGCGTAATTGGTATATCTACCCTAGCATTGCCTAGTTGTGTCGTGTCACCTACCCTAGCGTGCCTTGTACGAGTTTGGTTTTCTCCCGTAGCCCGTGTGGTATCCTATGGTGGCTTCCCGATCAGGAGGGACTATGATATTGGATGGACTACTGGGACTATTATGTGTTAAGGGGAATATTGGATCACTCCTTAACGCTATTTAAAAGTATGTTTATTTTACTATAGACATTATTATAATAGTGAAATATTACTACATAGTAAATAGCTTAACGGATCCTTATGGGATGTGAATCCCGAGCATCTCTTAAGTTAGTGTACTCATATTTTATTATTGATTTAACTTACATAAAATCTTTTAGTTCTGACTCGAGTGTTTTGTCTTTTCAATTTGATCGGGTCAGTCCGAGCATTTCAGGATTTGAAGATTTCTTTCTGGAGGACGAAGACGAAGATTTGTATTACTATTATCTATTATATTATTCCACTACACTATTGGATTCCGCTGCATTAATAATATTTTCTGGTATGTGTAACTCTGATGTATATTATATAAGTAAATCAAATGTTTATAAAACAGTTTCATGGACTGTATATTTAATAACTATATTTTATCGTTCCACTGCAAGATTCTATTTTATTTTTTTGTTCTTTCTTTCTTTCCCTGCTTTTTCTTATTTACCCCATAACAGTCCGCCCTTCTGCATGGTTAAGTCTGACGTATGTGGTCTATCGTCGATTTAAAGCATGCGGAAAGGCGGGACGTTACAATAATAAGCCCTCCTTTCAAAGAATGGGATTTCCTAGGTTTCCCATCCATTAATACTCCTCCTAGAATTGAAATTCCCTTTATAGCTGCCTTCCTTATTTCCCTTTTTCCTTATAAGAAAATTGAAGATGTTCTGTAATGACCTATATTTACATACTAAAGGATCATAAAATATTATTTTAAATTCATATAAGTTCGTAAGACACTAGCGTTGAGTAGTGACATTTTTGATCCCTAGAAATTTTATCGGACAATTTTTCCCTTCTAAACTTGTAATGGTTACAACTCTTGATAGAAGCTAAATTAGGTCGTCATACCACATTCATTGGAACGATACGATGGTTTTTCTTTTTCTACATTGGTCATAATAGCGATTTGGATGTACTATTTGGAAGATATGGCTGTTTGAAGCTAGAAAAAATTTAGGATAGCTTAACGGGTAGCTAGGGTGGTTTGGGGGCAAACCTAATAACACAATTCAGATTAAGGGGTTATTATGGCTAAAATAGTCATCATCAAATAATTCTCCTTCATCCCAAAATAGATCTAAACTTGCATTAACATTCTCGTATCTAAAATCTTATCTAATCTCTTCCAAATCAAGCTAAATCCTTAGACCTATAGTAGATTAACAAGGAAATTAGCTAAGGACTTTCAAATCTACATTTCTAGAGAGCTAAATTGGGGGCTTTGCAATCCATTCTCAGATCTACCTTATTTTTACAAGAAAACCACCCATTTTTGGATGTTTGGTAGGTGATTTATCTTCTTACATCATATTATACATGAATATATAGATTTTAACATCTTTTAAATCCATTTTTAAAGTTAAGTTTACATTTTTATGCTATTTTTAAATCCCAACCTGAAGTAAAAATGATATCTAAATGATTTAAAGTGTTTTAATCATGTTATTTTGACATATTATTGCCTCTATAAGTGTTATGCCATGTTATAAATAGATTATATGATGACTTACCATGATTTAATGTGTGTTCGTATGTTTGGGTGTTGTTTGAAAATTGCTAATGCATATATGATGCTTGTTTGTATGCTTGAATGGTCGTAGATGCCTATCATAGAGAAATAGTGATGATGGATGATTCTATGGTCGAGGGTCTCCTGTAGAAGTTCCAGCAACGTGCCCTTCGAATTTATGCACAAAAATGGGAGATCTGTAAGCATAGGAAATGCACACCTGTCGCTATGATGGGCATTTACAACTATTCAAGCATACAAAGAAGCGCCATACATGCATGAACAATATTCAAAACGAACTTCGAAGGATGGGCTTCAAGATATTTTGGGGTCATAATGATGCACATGAAATACACATGGATCAAAGTATGGAGTGTGGAGACGGAATTAATATGAAATTAAAGTTCAGAGATAATACAAGATTTTGATTTGACGGTCTTGGTCAAGAGAAATTTTCTCGAGGTTGGTGTCGGGTTAGGAGGAAGTTTTCTTGGGGTAGGCTTTGGATTTGGTGATAGGAAGATAGAATAGCAAATACTATTTAATGTTTTTATTGTTCGACATCGTAGAAGACTGGACATCAAATGCTGCTAGATGGTATTATAATTTAGGGTCGGATAGGATACTAGGTCCGGGGTGCTTGGGGATGGCTTCAGTCTAATCGTAAGGCTAAATCGGATAGAAATTTGGTAGTTTTAGGAAAATTTAGTTTTGGAGAGGTGATGCCTCGGGGTTCTTCATGGCTTATGTCGAGGCTCTTATGACTGAGTTGAGTAAGGTAGATGACTTCAAAATGACTTAGGATGACTCTGGATTTTGAATGGCAATAAATGAAGCAATGATGTGATGCTACTAAATGATGACTTTGGAACTTTAGTGCTATAACTCTATAACTTACGATGGGTGTCTAGAGGTGTTTCGATGGTAATGATTCAATGATAGGAGTTATGATGGTGATCCATAAGAATAAGTTCAACGATCGAAACGTGTGAGTAGAATTATGACCGCATTCTACTATGGAGAAGAATAATATGGAATAATGATTGAGTTTAATTATGGAGACCAAGTGCAAAGGGATCACTAATAACTTCAATGTTTTTAGCATGGTTGTAGAAATAGGGTATGTAGGGATGCACACTAGGATTAAGACCTCATCTAGATCTTATGACTGTAGATTACTCTAGACTTTTATGATTATGAGTCTTTCTAGCCTTACGAAGTGGCATGGATTCAATCATTAAGAAACCAAGATTTGATTGGGTCTTTAGCTTATAATCGTGCTATATGAATTATCTGTTATACACTAAGAATTCCTAAAGGATAGTCAATATAGGTTAACAAAATAGGATGCTCTTATGGAATGTGGATTAGAGTTATCGTGGGATGTGCACCAGAGCTACCATGAGACATCAACAAAAATAAAGGTTATCATGGGGCGTGAGAAAAAGCTATCAAGGAGCAACCCTATCATCGTGAATGGAAATGTAGCTATGAAAAAGGGAGTGATGTAGAGACATTGTATAGAAAATTTATGTCATCGTGACATGACTTTAAATTCCATGGTGAGATGATTGACAAAGCTACTGACTTATCGTGTGGTAAGCTTAAACATGAATTATGGAAGCCATCGCGATATAAAGCATTAAGAGCAATTGTGAAGTAATACGTTAAAGCCTATATGGATTATTTCTTGGAGTCGTTATGAAAAGAGATATGGGATTCATTGTGAAATGAGGCATTGAAGCCATCATGGGCCATTCATTAAAGTCATCATGGGTCATTCATCAAAGCCATCATGGGACATTTATTAGAGCCATTGTGGGACATCAGAACCATCATGAAATAAAGTAATAGAGCCATTGTGGAGTATTTGGGATATTTAATGAGACAAATCATTAGAAAGGCTATCAAGAAGAATCCCTCAAAGCTATTGTGAAAAGACCTTTACAACCATCATGATTAGTTCCATGAGGTCGTTCCAAAGTGTATATTAAAACTAGCAAAGCTATAGTGAAAGATCTCTCAAACCATAGTGATATATTCTTTAAAACCAAATGAATTAGATTCCAAGGCTATCATGAAATGTCCTCAAGGCCATCATGAGTTAAAAAGCAGGGTGACCAGGTCTTTATGAAGTAAGATAACATAAGGCTCCATGAATAAAACCATCTCCATTGCTTACCACACCAGGTGACATATGGAACAAATATGAAAGCTAAAGTTCCCTATAAATATATGTGTACCCCTTAGAAAGGGGCAGTTTTTTGGAAGATATCTTCTTCCTCATTTTTGTTTTTCTTTAAATTAAATAAAAAGCTTGAACAATGGTTGTCAACGACCAATTGGGCTAATTTAATTTCATGATTTAATAAACAGGGATCTAAACAAATGAAAATTTACATAATAACTTTCTTTGTCCTTCTTCTAGCTCCATTTAACTATGAACTCTATGTTACTCAAGTAACCTCATTGTCTTATAGAAAGGCACATTGGTTTGACTTAAGTTTAGTACTAACACTAAGTGGTGCTTTCACTGAGAGCTGAACTTAGGGCTCATTTGTAAACTCATCTATAATCACACTTACAGGATGGGGAAATCATTTAAGAAGGTGAACGTTCAAGTTCATGAGGAAGCAATACATAATGTCAATCTTGAAGACAATCTATTTCCCTAATTATATATAAAGAATGCGAAAGCGGGAGAAATGTCCACTTAAAAAAACATCGGGGGAAGTATGAAATCCAAATTCTGAAAAGGAAGTTAGAAACTATGCATGAACTTATCAAATAATTGGTTTCCCAAAAATCTTCAAAAACATCGAAGATGACAAAAGAAGCTTGAGAGAAAGAAGTTGGATCTCCATGAAGGAAAGTAGAAGAATTGAACTTGAAACGAAAAAAACATTAGAAAAAGTGCTTTGGGTCATAGAGAAAAGAGGAAAATACTTGACCCAAAGACCAAACAGGAATTCAAGGTCACCATATGAACGGTCTACAAGCTCCGCTTCATAGAAACAATACAAGCCAAAACAAGAAAATTATGAAGATGTTGAGGCATAATTGAAAGATCTAGCTAACAAGATGACAAAACATATGTTTGATTTAAAAGAAAAGAAAATGATGGATCCTAAGGTCAATAACTTTAGGGGAGCACTGTTTATAGAAAAAAATATGGTTGTAGCATTACCATCCTATGTTAAAATCCCGTCTATTGGGTATAATAGCAGTACTAATCCGGATGATCATCTAATGGCATTTGAAAGCCAAATGGACTTGTATGATACCCCATAGGCAGTGTAACATAGATTTTTCCCAGTTACATTTTTTAGAGCCACAGCAAAAGGGTAGTGGTGCTTAGGGAAAAATAAATCTATTCTTTGAAGCAATTTGCATATGAATTTTTGGCATAAATTTGTACTTCAAAGAACCAATAATTGATGTGAGCATACTAGCTAACATCAAACAAAAACTTAGGGAGCTATTAAGGGATTACTTAAAGTAGTTTAAGGCAGAAGCTAATAAGGCTAGAAGAGTAACTGATAGGGAAAATTTAATGGCGGTGTAATCTAGACTGATAGAAAACGCATCTTTATACAAAGAATTGTATATCCATGGATGCAAAGACTTGCAAGATTTTGACTTTCAAAATGAAAAGTTTATGTGAATGAATGTGATATTTCATAACAAGGGAAATCTAGGAGAAAAAGGAAACTTCATAATTCCAAAGAAGAAAGGAAAGTGGGATGAATTACCAAGGCAAACTACGTAGAATTAAGCCATCATATTTCTTATATATATGTTATAACCAAGTATGAAATCGACTGTCCAATGTCCTTCAAGCTAAGAACAAACCTAAAACCAAATAGAGGAGGGGACTACTGAAAGTCATATGGATCGAGCAATATGAATAACACTACTGATTTAAAACTTGTATAAAAATATCAACAAAAATAAAGAATAAAGTAAAGTCCACTAGAGATTTTTATAATGGTTCGAACTCTCATTCTACATCCAATCTGAGACTCCTTTTGGATTTAAATAGCACATTCATTTAACCCAGAGGAATAGGTATTATGGACCACTTAAACTGTCGAACATAACTTCATGCCTGAAGATCTCTAACAGGATTTCGACTATTATAAATTGTTAAGTTTGTGACTTTGTTTTCTCTTTGAATAGCACGAACGAGCCAATATATACAACCTTCCTATAATCTTTTTCTTTACGGTATAATTTTTGTTCGTGAAGAAATGAAAGTATTTTGATCATAAGAAAAGTATTCCTGAAAGTGCAAGTGATCAAAAAGTAAAAGCAATGTAATGCTTTGAGAATTCAAATCCAAGATGTAGAAGAGAAGGAATGAAATTATTATTGAATTCATAAAATGGATTGCTTTATATGGTCTATTGGATGTAACTTTTGGTGAACAGAGATGATCAAAAGAAAAGTTGCAACCATTAGCGAAGAGAAGTGACTCTTCATGGGAAGGAATATCTATTCAGAAATTTGAATTTAATAATAGCCATTACGACATTCAGTTGACTGAATGAAATCGACCAACCGATTGAATTTGAACAAAAATTGACGTTTTAAACCAGAAAATAATTATTGTAAAAAATAGTAGTTCTAATCAACTGAAATTCTTTATTCATTAGACTGAACACAAGGCTAGTCGAATGACCTAAAGTTTTCAGTCGACTGACCTTTGTCAGTGTATATCTATGTAAGGTGCACAAATTTAGTTGATTGCCTGGCCATCTCATTCAACTGCCTGATGATGATTTTGGTTTCTATGCTTTGGAAACAATTTATGATCAAATGTCTACGTGTATATATCACTAGAAGAGATTTTAACAATTTATATAACTTTAGACCAAGACTCTACGACTGATATTACATTATTGCATTATCATGATCTTCGTCTTGTCACATAAAGCTCTTTGTTGATTGATATATTTTCCTACAATGGTGATTCGTATACATAATATATTCTTGTTTAGGTGTCACTATCAAAACATTAAAGTTTGGGGTTCTAACATTCTCCTCCATTTTGATGATGACACTTAAACAAGTTAATCTTGAAATTAACCGATTAATAGATAGTTCTACCCTAAGACTATACTCCCTCTATCGACATGGTCATTTGTGCCTGGTTTTTCTCCCTTTTGTCATCGAAAAAAGGGAATAGATAGAACTCTCTAGTATAAATTCGTAGATATACAAAACATTAAAAAATTGTATTAAGCTTTCTAAGAATATACCGCTTGCCATAGTCACAGTTTTAACCACAACATCACATTGAACATCACATAGAACAAACAACATTGTCACAAACTACTTTGTCAAAAAAAATTCAAAAACAACATTAACAGAATTGGTCACATCAAACATCATGATAAACATAAAAAGTGCACTAGCACAACAATTGTTAGAAAGAAACATAAACATGATTACCTCATAATACAAAGACTCATAAAAAATGAAAATAAGGAATGCATAGAGAAGTTATGGGTCATCTTACTAAACCTCAAATATCATGGCTTCCATTTGTCTCGCCAACCTTTCCCAACTCTTCTTCATCATTATTCGCTTCCTCTTCAGATGTTGACCATGTTAAATGTTCTAGATTTGGAGGACCTCTTTTGATGGCAAAGGGCAAAGTAGATGCATAAGATGAAGATGAGGTGTAAGATAACTTATCCCGTATTTTGTTCATGAATCCCTTGATTTTATCAAGTTTTTTATCTATCTTAGTGGCTATGTGTTCAAGTCATGAAAGGCGTCGATTAAGCTTACTCTGATTGGAGGAGAGGGTGACATAGGATTGACGTGCTTGAGTTTTCAAGGTTATTTATTCTATGTCATCATCACTTTATTGAGCTTGCTGTGTTTGAGAAAGGAGGCAAGAATTTGTTCGATGAGTTGATGGTTCCCACTATCCCTTTTTAATTTCCATTGTTCGAAGGATATAATGTTGTACTGTGCAACCCATTATTGTAGTTTCATAAGACTAATTGTTCTAGAGTCTAGAGAATTGATGGTGGTAAACTTAGAATTAGGAAAAGGCACTTCAAAATTCTGTAAGACTCGCATGATATATACTCCATATTGAATCATTTTGACTTTTCTTTGATGAAATTTTCAAACTTTTTTATAATCACTTTTGACCAATTTACTTGCATTTGTCCCTATAATGCATAAAATGCTTAGAAGTTGTGTTTGTAGATCATCTCATAGCTTCTAGTCTTTGGTTGAATGGAGTGTGTAAGGATCATGCGCATAATTCGTGCTTTAGGATGAAGGAACTTTGCTTTCATGATCCTTAGGTTGTCCGCTAAGATATAAAGCTAATTTTGACCCTCGTCATTCATCTTTACTTCAATGTCATTTAGGTCTACTCCAATAGAAGCATAATGCAAAATATAACATAATCTTTCTAAAGGTAAATAGATCTTAACTTCACAAACAAGGGTCCAAAAACAATCTTCTCTATTATGTTGTTTTAAGAAATCTAAATTCAAATTTTCATAGAACAACTTTACCAAGAGATGATTGATTTTGACGTTGTTTGCATCAAAGTTGATGAGAGAGTCAATGTAGTTTGCTTCAACGAGCTCTCAAATGGCATAGCTACCAAAATCTCTGATTTTGATGAGTGAGCCTTCAAAGATCAGCTGTTTTGCATATTATTGAATCCTTGAATAGCGGTGCCACTGTAAAGCCAATTTCTGATTCGGATGTCCGAAGGGTCGGTGGTGGTAGAGGAGGAGGCTCTAGCTCTTTTTTTTGGTGCCATTAAAGATGAGAGAAGTTATGAGATTTTGGGTTTTTTCTTTAGTTTTGGAAGAAGATGATGAATGAATAGGATTTGGTAGCCAATAGCAATTGCATGTGAATAGATGTGAATCGGTAGATTTACCAAAAGGTGTGCACGTTTGAGTGGTCAAGCCTTCTTGAAAACAGGAATTCGTGCACTCAGTCAATTGAAACTTTGAATTCAGTCAGCTAAATTTTGCATTGATGCTAACGTCTCCTTTCCCAATAATGTGCCCTTAAGAGTTATTTCCAAAAGTAATGTATCCTTAATCTAGTAGATAATATTTATTAGCATATCTTTATTGTCCATCATATGCCTGGAGAAACCATTGTTAAGTGTCCATTTTCCTCTTTTTTTATTTGGTACTTGCAAAAAATATTAAATTGTATTGGCACCCACTTCCTCCGTTAGGGTCCTAAGAGTTAGGTCTTAGGTAAGTGGGTTTAGTGTTCCCTTTGAAAATACAATTAGAATTTTTGTGAATAGTAGACATAAATTTATCTACATACTTATATCTTATCAAATAATTATTAGTCTTTGGAACAAATGTTAGTAAATTTTATCACTTTCTTTTGACAATTATCCTTCTTGTTTAAATTTGTAAATAGTGAACTATATCGTTTAGGACAAGTTTCTACTTCTTTATTTGTTTTATGATAATCTAGACCTTTTTTATTAAAAGATGATTGAGAGTTGTCAATAATTTTAGAAAGGTTTTCTTTATCTTCACTAAATTTGAAATATTTTTAGCAATGTTTCTAACTTGGTTTTAAGTCCTACTTCTAATTATAATATTTTAACACTAGAATTTAAATTATAATTCTCTTTTGTTAATATAACATTCGTGTTAACAAGAAAGCTTGTCAACATCCCCGAAGCTATGTGACAAGCAAATAAGTTCATATAAAATTAGGCTATCAAATAGATTGCTCATTTCGAAACCCATTTTTCGACTTGATTGACTTAGAACGAGATAGTTTCAGAAGTTAACTTAGAAATGTAGGCAAAGAAAAGTGCATCTTATTGGAAACCCCTCCTTTATATAAGTTGAAGTTAGCTATTTATCTTGAATTTCCATCTCTTCCGATCATGTCGAAAGGTTTGTCCTAGCCCTTTCGACTACTTTGGAAGGTCTACTTGGCCTCTTAAAGTGGAATAGCTGCTTTCGCCCTTGTTGGCTACGATTCCTCTTTAGAGGAACCCCTTCTAAAGGAATACTGACGCTACTGGGCATAGGTTCCTTTCGAATTGACTCCGCCTCTTATAAATGCTTGCCAATAGCAGTCCAGATTTCCTTAGGGACACCCCTTTCGACCAGGTCAATATGGTTCATATTCTTTTGAAACAGATCTGGTTTGTAGCTGCCTAAGCTTCATTTAATGTACTTAATATAAGATCATCTTGGATATTCTTAAGTCCTGTGAACTTATCAGTGTGGAAACATCATCATCATCCTTGTTTGTCATTGTAAAATGTTAGTCATGATGATGATACGTTTCGACATGTATGTTTTCCAAGCTAATCCCATTGATTTGCATAGACAAAAAGAAGTTAAGAGAATAAGATAGAATCATGTGCAATGGATCATTAGTCCAACTAACGATCGTAATGATCTCCCTCATAATCAAAATCCTTAATGAATCTACGAATCTCTCCATTATCATTAATTCAAAATGAGTCACAATTTCAAGAGCTTTTTCCCAAATTGATTTAGGGTTTACAAGGATTTTGTTGTAGCAAAGAAGTGGAAATGAAAGAAAAGAGTTTAGGATTATCAAAATCCGGTCCCCAAAATGGAACCCCTTGGGTCTTATTTATAGATGCAATTTGACCCCCTTCCGCGCTAGTGCTTCCGACCTAGTCGAAAGGTCCTTTTATCTTCCACCTCTTTGCTTTCGATGCGGTCGAAAGGCCTCACCTTCCTCTAATATAATTGAAAGGCTTCTCTTTCAAGTCCTCTAGCTCATCTTTATGCTCCTCTTCTTCTTGTTTCACGCCTTTCAACCTTGTCGAAAGGGTCTTCTATCTTCCTTTTGCCTTTGTATGTTTTCAATGTTCTTGTTCCCTGCTTTCTCTTGAATTGCATACAATGCCATGAAAAGGACCACAAATGCACTTTTCTCTTCATGTTGCTTTATTTTATCAAAAGTAAAGATAGGGGCTTTTGACTCCGTCGATAGGTTATGTACTCATGCTTTGAAGGTGTTGAAACATCAATGGTTCCAATGCTATCGGTAGCCTCCGAATGCATGTTTGAGGATTGACGTGGAACCTTCTCCTTATGTTACTGATTTCAACCAGTTTGAAAGGCCTAACCATGCTTTTGAAAGGGTTGTTTGGAGCAATTTCAATGAAGGTGAAATCTTTGGTTTCGAAAGGTTTAGTGCACATATGAAAGGTTAATGTTCATAGCCTTCGAAAGGGGGTTCTGAGCCCATCCATCATGTATACAAGTATCTATCTGCATCGAAAGTTTGAAACTTGTGGAAGGGTATCTGCGATTTTCTTTTCATCTATTTCGAAAGTTTTTTCACTGTTTTTCACTTGTGAGAGAGCTTGGTGCCTACAACTCCTTTGGAATCCTTCTTAATGCCTTCGAAACATTCTTTTATAGTCTTTGTCAAAACTTATGCTTGTAATTCTAGTAGAGCCTAACATTTCCATTAACCTTCCTTCATACTTCTTTTCTTAAGTGAATTTTGTAGCTAACAATTCTTATTTTTCTGAGTTTCTATTTCACTACTTAGCGTAGTAAGAGAGATGTTATATGATTCGAACAAATTCTGTATCGATTAGAAAACCACCGTATTATATTGTAGTAAAAACCGTAAGTGCATGGTGTACAATCATAGTACATGTATGAGTACCGGTCGATCCCATGAGGAAAGTACAAATTTCAAAATTACTCAATCAAATTATCCAAGAGTTTGAAAACATGTTAACTAAAAAGCATAAAAAATCTAGATAAAAATTAGAATAAAAACTGTAACGCCCCGATATTTTCAACCATTCGCATCCGCACATGTCGGACTTGAATTGCTCAAAATACCGCGTTTCAAATAAAATTTGGCAAATCTCATAATATACAGTAAACACATAGTCACAGATCACAGACACAGAGTAAATAATAATGCAGCGGAAATAAAAGAGATAGTGGTTCATGAAGCTACTATATAAAAATAAGATACATCAGAGTTAAACAATATACAGTAGAAGAGTAACAAGATACATCAAGTACAAATCAAAATACATCACTGGAAACACTGGATACTGAAAACAAATAGATGGCTGGATCTTCAAGCAAAGCTCCAACTCCAAAGGTGAGTCTTGAATGCAGAATCACTCAATCTGACTCGAGCGTAAAGCAAAACACAAAACACTCGAGTCAGGACATAAATACTTATGAACTGTAAATCAACTCAAGTGAACAGTAACAAAAAATGCATCAGTAACTTAAAGAATGCTTGGGATCGCCCATCCTTTAAGGATCCGTTAAACTATTTACTATGTAGTAATATTGCGCTATTATAATAATGTCTACAGTAAAATAAACATACTTTTAAATAGCGTTCCGGGCTACCCATATCACCCTTCACACATAATAGTCCCAGTAGTCCATCCAATATCATGCCATCTCCACTCCGGGTGACTGTCAGAGGATACCACATGGGCTACGGGAGAAAAACAAAATCGTAGTAAAGGCTCGGTATGGTAGGTGACATGGCACACAAGGCAATGCCAGGGTAGATATACCAATTACGCACACGGGCTGGTGGTAACGCAGCAGCCACATACGCCCACCTCGGAACAGACTCCCGTATCAAAATCGGAGGATGGCCATCTAATCAATCACCAGTAAGAGTATAGTATCGAAGGAATGTGTCCGACCAGAGGTGCTACCTCCTTGGGCCCGAGATCGCTCCAGTTTTAGCCACCTTATGCCAACTCACGGGAGTTGGGTCCACGTAATATACCTTGAGAACGTCGCCACCATCCTACTTCATTCTGGAATCTCCACCGCGTACACGTTGTTAAAGTGGTTTTCGGAGTTGGCAGAGAGTATGACAACTTCCGATCCCGGTCTCTTTAACAACCAAACGTTATTATAACGCCGTGGTCATTTCAAAATAGTTTATACTTCAAAAAGATCAAATTATTTCATTTCAAACTATATTTCTTTCAAAATAGTTTATACTTCGAAACCAAAACCATTCTTATTTCAAAACTATTTATTCAATCAAAATAGTTTGTACTTCGAAACCAAAAACATTTCAAACATATATTCATTTCAAAATCATAATATTTTCAAAGTATAACTCTTTCGAAACCAAAAATACATGAAACAATTACACTTTGAAAATCATAACATTTCGAAATCATACATTTGAAATCATGGGATATTCATTCAATTCTTTACATTTTACAATTCATTCAATTAATCCCAAATTTTCAATTTCCAACTTAATTCAATTCAAACCATCAGTTTCAATTAAATTTACCAATAACCATTTCAAATCATATCAATTTCAAATGTAGATTTGATACACAAATTAAACTATTCAATTTTTAATATATTTCAAAGCTTTAATATCCCGCATTTCAAAAACTAAATTTTATAATTTCATATATCTCAAATCTAGTTTCATTATTACTTAGTTTTGAAATATTCATTTCATAAATCCAATATTATTTAAATAAACTCAATTTACAATTAAATTAAATATCATTTCATACCAATATAAACTTCAAATATTCATTTATCAAAAGTACATATCATTCCAATTCATATTCTTTATCAAAATAAAGATCAAATCGTTTCCAAATCTTATTATCAAATCATTATTTGAATTCAAATTTAAATACTCGAATTTAAATATCATTTTTAAATTAAATAAGTCATTCATTTGTTATTTCAAGTATTATTACAAAATACATTAAAAATTCCATTCAAAAATTCATTTATCTCATTACATTTTATATCACTAAACACTTGTCATCAATTCACTATTTCATAAGTATAAATGTCAGATTGAGAAAGACTCACCTTTTACGAAGCTAGAGACAAACAACACACACAAGAGCGATTCCAAAGGCACGACAAGCATGATTTGATTTGAATTGATGGAGACCCTTGTAAACAACACAAAATATAACATACATAAGCACAAACAAGATATCGACATACAAATATAATCAACAACTTTAGTTTGCAGAACAGTTGCAAAACAAGAGAGATGACCAAACCTTAGAAGCAAAAGACTTGCACACGACAACATAAGCTTGTCACATGATCAAATGGGATTGCTCTCATCATACTAGGCTCAGCCTAGATGCCAACATGGCTCAGGTTTGGGTCAATATGGGTTCATATGGCTCGGCCTAACTTGGATATGAAGGAGTGGAAGTTGTGACATGAGAAATACAAAAGTCAAGGCAATTAAGTGGATTTTTGGTGCAACTATAGGTTTGGCCTACCATGGCTTGGGCTTGGTCATGCAAGGGGATGGTCAGATGGTGGATGGAGTGGCGGCCAGAGGTGGTGGAGGGACTGGTGGTGGCGGCCATGGAGGTGGTTTAGGTTAAAAATGAAGGCTATGGCCTTAAGGGTTTGGCTAGGCTAGTTTGGTGGAACTTTTGTGCAAATTTTGTGGTGCAACATCAACGGATGGTCATGGCTACTGTCTTGGTCAGAGGAGAGGCTTATGAGCTGCTGGAGATGATGGTGGAGAGGATGGTAGTGGTGGTGGTAGAGGCTAGGCCTAGCAAAACACAAGAAGGATCAATTCAAAAATCAATAGGAAAATCATAAAAACAAGAAGAAAGATGATAGAATTTACCAAATTTTTGTAAAACAAATGGCCATGAGTTTTTCTCTCAAGAAAGATGATAAAATTTTCGTGAGAAAGAGTGAGGAATGTGGCTGAAAGATGGAGTAGGGTACGGCCAAAGCATTGATGAATGGAGTTTGGAAAGTGAAAGGTCGGAATGCAAAAGGACTAAGCATACAAAAGATCTCAAACTCTTCATATATTCATTATTTATTTTTAAATTTTTATATAACTGAAAAACATATATAAATTCAGTTAAAATACGAAAATATAGTAAATAAACAAAAATAAATTAATTAATTATTAATTATATATAGTTTAATTAAATAAAACAGCAAAATTTGCAACTAGTCTTGAAAATATGATAAGTGCAATGAACTTGGGAAAATTTTTATGTACTTAAAAATATTTATAAATAAAGATAAGAACACAAAATAAAAAGGAAATCACAAAAATAAATAAATAAATTTTAATTTAAATATAGTTTAGATGAAGAAAATAGCAGAAAAAGGAAAACAGCCTTTTAAAAATAGGAAATCATCATAGTGAATTTTAGAAAAATTCTATTATCATTTCAAAAATATTTAAAAGTCAAAATATACATAATATAACATATTAAAACATATTAAAATAAAATATGACAAAGAAAAATAAATTTATACAATTTAAAATAACAAAATTGCAAAATAAACAATTTATACTCAAAATTGAAATGTACATATCTTTTGCAGTTTAACTCCGTTTTCCACGAAACAAAAAGCAATGTTCAAGTTATTAAATCTATTTTCATAATAAAAGATAAAATTTAAAATTTCAAACTTTTAAAATTTTAAGTTAAAAGTCAAAGTTTGACTATTTTGACCAAAATCAACATTTTCTGGAAATATTCAATTTATGCATGTTTGAAATTCTAATCCACATCAAAATCAACATTTATATTTCAATTAACAAAATATATTAATTTTAATAAATAAAATAAAGTTTTTAAATTAGGAATTTAAATTAAAAAAATTAAAATATACAATTACAATAGTCAGAAAATACAGGGTTGTTACACTCTCCCCCACTCAAAACTTTTCGTCCCCGAAAAGAAATGAGGTACGGGAAAGCACAGAAAAAAGATAGAATGAAATTGTATTGAGACAAGATGACAAGAAGATTAAAATCATACCTGATAACTGTTGCTATAGGTAAGTTTAACAATGTGGAGATGATCTTTCCAAGATCCTCCAGAAATAAAAATACAAGCACAAAAAGATCCTCTAAAATCTGATTCACCCTTCTCGTTTAACTGATAGTCTGTGGATGGTAAGCAGTGTTCAGATCCAGATGAGTACCAAAGATTATTAAAGATTATAGAAAGATTTCTAAACAGACTGGTATATGCAATAGCCTCCCATTCTGTAGCAAGATAAGGGAAATTAGGACAACCAAAAGATAGTTTGAAAAACAAAATAAAATAATAAATTTAAAACCATAAAATTTCAACTTAAACTGAAAATTAATTTTACATAAGTCAAATAAATCTTAAGCATCTCTAATTCATTATCTTATCATCCAATTATCTTAAATTAACAAATCCCTAAAATCATGTATTTGAAAAATCTTTTATTATACTCAAAATGTGCAAAATAAAATTTAATTCTTCTTCACTACTAATTAAAATTAAATTGATTCCTCTCAATATATTTTATCACCTATGTTGAATATATTTACACTCATTGTAACTGCCTTAAATTTATTCTTAGTTCCTTTATCATCATTTTATATTGTAAATTATTCCATTACACTTTTTCTGTATTTACCTCTGTTAATCCTTTTATAACTTAAATTTAAGTATATAACATTTATAATAACCACTCAAATTTTATTTATAAATTTTTTTTTTATATTGTATATTATCCAATTACATATTCAACTTCTGAAAATTAAGGTAAGTTATATTATAATGAAATTGTGTATTATACAAATAAAACTGTCTAATTCAATTATTTCAAGCTTGAATATTAATCCGAATCTTGAAATTATACTTAGAAATTATCTTTGAAGAAAAAATTTAGGAATTAAATTTTCGATAAATTCCAAACTATTTAGAGATAAATAAATGCTCATATACTATATATATATATATCCATTCAAATTTAAATCATATATCAGCATATGTTATAAATCCATTCTTATTTTAGAAATTAAAATCAATTAAATTTTCCCAAAACAAAACTGTAGCAAGACTACAGAATGGTCTTTTCACTTCGAAACTCGAAAATGAACGTCGATGATGCTGTAGTCATCACCGAAATTATTTTCCAGCGACAAAGAGAAGAGCACTAAATTTAAATTTAAAATTCTTTGGAAACAAATTTCTATTCGAAAATACTTTAAATAATATATCCTTTAAAACTTTAAACACAAAGTTTGAAATCCATCGGAAATTAAATTCTCAAATTATTGTTTTACATTCATTTTAAATTTCCAAATAAATTTATATCAATTAAATATATGAAACAATAGAAAATGATATATAAAATCAAATATTATTTCTTAACAACCAATTCAAATAAAATCCAGATAAATATTTATAATATAGTTACAAAATTTATTTCACAAAATTTATTTCATTACTAAATTTTAAAAACATATTATGTCAGTTTGCTCTGTTCAAGTGTTTGGGAAATCTTATCGATAGCGTTGATCAGACGAATCGATTAGAAACCCAAACCAACATCAACAAATCAAACAACACAATATATAAAACATTTAAATATTAGTTTACAAACACTTCAAGAATAATTTGAAGATAAGTTGGGAACAAAGATGAGATAATTAAATAACAGAATAGAAAGATAGATAAGCTTATATAAATCGCGGGCAACCTTAACCGGGTCAACCGTGACTTAAAGAATAAGACCGATGTGGATTTCTTGGGTAAATCGACATTCGATCTCAAGATGTAGAGTTCGAAATTATAAGAGATACTAGCATCTAAACCGAGGATATAAAATCTCTGGTGAATCGATGTTGTTGTAAAGGAGTTTTCCCCCTTTACAAATAAATTTGAGGTTGGCGAGACCGCCGACTCATTATGAAGATCTTTTGAAGTGGAGTTATGGGATACTCCATAAACAAAAGAAGATAAATAGTGAGGGACACGAATGCATTTTGGAACCACAGAAAATGTTCCAAAATTCAAAGGAATCGAGTCAAAAAGGAAGAGATTTAAACTCGAATGAAAGTGATTCTGTAAATACATTTACCCTATATACTGAGTTTTGCCTAGAGCTACCAAAGCTCTGATACCAACTGTAACGCCCCGATATTTTCAACCATTCGCATCCGCACATGTCGGACTTGAATTTCTCAAAATACCGCGTTGTAAATAAAATTTGGCAAATCTCAGAATATACAGTAAACACATAGTCACAGATCACAGACACAGAGTAAATAATAATGCAGCGGAAATAAAAGAGATAGTAGTTCATGAAGCTACTATATAAAAATAAGATACATCAGAGTTAAACAATATACAGTAGAAGAGTAACAAGATACATCAAGTACAAATCAAAATACATCACTGGAAACACTGGATACTGAAAACAAATAGATGGCTGGATCTTCAAGCAAAGCTCCAACTCCAAAGGTGAGTCTTGAATGCAGAATCACTCAATCTGACTCGAGCGTAAAGCAAAACACAAAACACTCGAGTCAGGACATAAATACTTATGAACTGTAAATCGACTCAAGTGAACAGTAACAAAAAATGCATCAGTAACTTAAAGAATGCTTGGGATCGCCCATCCTTTAAGGATCCGTTAAACTATTTACTATGTAGTAATATTGCACTATTATAATAATGTCTACAGTAAAATAAACATACTTTTAAATAGCGTTCCGGGCTACCCATATCACCCTTCACACATAATAGTCCCAGTAGTCCATCCAATATCATGCCATCTCCACTCCGGGTGACTGTCAGAGGATACCACACGGGCTACGGGAGAAAAACAAACTCGTAGTAAAGGCTCGGTATGGTAGGTGACACGGCACACAAGGCAATGCCAGGGTAGATATACCAATTACGCACACGGGCTGGTGGTAACGCAGCAGCCACATACGCCCACCTCGGAACAGACTCCCGTATCAAAATCGGAGGATGGCCATCTAATCAATCACCAGTAAGAGTATAGTATCGAAGGAATGTGTTCGACCAAAGGTGCTACCTCCTTTGGCCCGAGATCGCTCCTGTTTTAGCCACCTTATGCCAACTCACGGGAGTTGGGTCCACGTAATATACCTTGAGAACGTCGCCACCATCCTACTTCATTCTGAAATCTCCACCGCGTACACGGTTGTTAAAGTGGTTTTCGAAGTTGGCAGAGAGTATGACAACTTCTGATCCCGGTCTCTTTAACAACCAAACGTTATTATAACGCCGTGGTCATTTCAAAATAGTTTATACTTCAAAAAGATCAAATCATTTCATTTCAAACTATATTTCTTTAAAAATAGTTTATACTTCGAAACCGAAACCATTTTTATTTCAAAACTATTTATTCAATCAAAATAGTTTATACTTCGAAACCAAAAACATTTCAAACATATATTCATTTCAAAATCATAATATTTTCAAAGTATAACTCTTTCGAAACCAAAAATACATGAAACAATTACACTTTGAAAATCATAACATTTCGAAATCATACATTTGAAATCATGGGATATTCATTCAATTCTTTACATTTTACAATTCATTCAATTAATCCCAAATTTTCAATTTCCAACTTAATTCAATTCAAACCATCAGTTTCAATTAAATTTACCAATAACCATTTCAAATCATATCAATTTCAAATGTAGATTTGATACACAAATTAAACTATTCAATTTTTAATATATTTCAAAGCTTTAATATCCCGCATTTCAAAAACTAAATTTTATAATTTCATATATCTCAAATCTAGTTTCATTATTACTTAGTTTTGAAATATTCATTTCATAAATCCAATATTATTTAAATAAACTCAATTTACAATTAAATTAAATATCATTTCATACCAATATAAACTTCAAATATTCATTGATCAAAAGTACATATCATTCCGATTCATATTGTTTATCAAAATAAAGATCAAATCGTTTCCAAATCTTATTATCAAATCATTATTTGAATTCAAATTTAAATACTCAAATTTAAATATCATTTTTAAATTAAATAAGTCATTCATTTGTTACTTCAAGTATCATTACAAAATACATTAAAAATTCCATTCAAAAATTCATTTATCTCATTACATTTTATATCACTAAACACTTGTCATCAATTCACTATTTCATAAGTATAAATGTCAGAGTGAGAAAGACTCACCTTTTACGAAGCTAGAGACAAACAACACACACAAGAGCGATTCCAAAGGCACGACAAGCACGATTTGATTTGAATTGATGGAGACCCTTGTAAACAACACAAAATATAACATACATAAGCACAAACATAGATATCAACATACAAATATAATCAACAACTTTAGTTTGCAGAACAGTTGCAAAACAAGAGAGATGACCAAACCTTAGAAGCAAAAGACTTGCACACGACAACATAAGCTTGTCACATGATCAAATGGGCTTGCTCTCATCATACTAGGCTCAGCCTAGATGCCAACATGGCTCAGGTTTGGGTCAATATGGGTTCATATGGCTCGGCCTAACTTGGATATGAAGGAGTGGAAGTTGTGACATGAGAAATACAAAAGTCAAGGCAATTAAGTGGATTTTTGGTGCAACTATAGGTTCGGCCTACCATGGCTTGGGCTTGGTCATGCAAGGGGATGGTCAGGTGGTGGATGGAGTGGCGGCCAGAGGTGGTGGAGGGACTGGTGGTGGCGGCCATGGAGGTGGTTTAGGTTAAAAATGAAGGCTATGGCCTTAAGGGTTTGGCTAGGCTAGTTTGGTGGAACTTTTGTGCAAATTTTGTGGTGCAACATCAACGGATGGTCATGGCTACTGTCTTGGTCAGAGGAGAGGCTTATGAGCTGCTGGAGATGATGGTGGAGAGGATGGTAGTGGTGGTGGTAGAGGCTAGGCCTAGCAAAACACAAGAAGGATCAATTCAAAAATCAATAGGAAAATCATAAAAACAAGAAGAAAGATGATAGAATTTACCAAATTTTTGTAAAACAAATGGACATGAGTTTTTTTCTCAAGAAATATGATAAAATTTTCGTGAGAAAGAGTGAGGAATGTGGCTGAAAGATGGAGTAGGGTACGGATGAATGGAGTTTGGAAAGTGAAAGGTCGGAATGCAAAAGGACTAAGCATACAAAAGATCTCAAACTCTTCATATATTCATTATTTCTTTTTAAATTTTTATATAACCGAAAAACATATATAAATTCAGTTAAAATACGAAAATATAGTAAATAAACAAAAATAAATTAATTAATTATTAATTATATATAGTTTAATTAAATAAAACAGCAAAATTTGCAACTAGTCTTGAAAATATGAAAAATAAGTGCAATGAACTTGGGAAAATTTTTATGTACTTAAAAATATTTATAAATAAAGATAAGAACACAAAATAAAAAGGAAATCACAAAAATAAATAAATAAATTTTAATTTAAATATAGTTTAGATGAAGAAAATAGCAGAAAAAGGAAAACAGCCTTTTAAAAATAGGAAATCATCATAGTGAATTTTAGAAAAATTCTATTATCATTTCAAAAATATTTAAAAGTCAAAATATACATAATATAACATATTAAAACATATTAAAATAAAATATGACAAAGAAAAATAAATTTATACAATTTAAAATAACAAAATTGCAAAATAAACAATTTATACTCAAAATTGAAATGTACATATCTTTTGCAGTTTAACTCCGTTTTCCGCGAAACAAAAAGCAATGTTCAAGTTATTAAATCTATTTTCATAATAAAAGATAAAATTTAAAATTTCAAACTTTTAAATTTTTAAGTTAAAAGTCAAAGTTTGACTATTTTGACCAAAATCAACATTTTCTGGAAATATTCAATTTATGCATGTTTGAAATTCTAATCCACATCAAAATCAACATTTATATTTCAATTAACAAAATGTATTAATTTTAATAAATAAAATAAAGTTTTTAAATTAGGAATTTAAATTAAAATAATTAAAATATACAATTACAATAATCAGAAAATACAGGGTTGTTACAAAAACTATGACATTAAAAGTCAATTTAGAGGTAAGTCACTTTCACTTTCCTATAAATTAGTACAAAATAAACTTATATTCTCTCTTCACATGTAGAATTAGTTAATGTGTTTATTATAAATATGGTCTATTTGTGATATTAATTCACACAATTAAACTGTCAAACTTTAATATGTCATCCAAACCCACTTGTCAAATCTAATTAAAAGGATTATGAAACTAAAATTAAAATCTAATTTAAGCATGATCTATTTACATTTTTTGATCAAATAACATAGAACATCAAATTTTGATTCTATTTTCACTTTCATTATCAAAATCAATTAGTTTGACGAAAACGTAACTTGTGTTATATTTGATTAAATATAGCCTATTTGTAATTAACAACATAGGCTATCAAATTCACTAATAAACGTTAAACTTCCATTAACATTAAAATTTACAGTAAGCACCAAAGAAGAGATCATAAATGAAAATATCATGTTGATTTTACATGATTCATGAGAGCTTCATTACCCCTGAATTGAAGGGTTTGGCTTCTCATGCTTAAACTCATTTCAACATAAATTGATTTCAATATTAAAAAAAGGAAAAACTAATAAAATGGAAAAAGGGAGAATTAAAAAGAAGTAGAGAGCTAATTAATTGTATAAAAATAATTCTACACGAATTGCATAAGATAAATCTAATCTGCTAAAATGAAATAAAAAGGGACATGAAATAAAATAGCATAGAAAAAGAGAATGACATAAGAGTACATAAATTAAAAGAGAAGGCTAAGAAGCCATTAAAGATAAGAGAACTTTTATTTCTATTTGGTGGCCACAACTATGCATAAAAGATGGGATCCATTACATGAAACATAAATGAGTATTTATATGAGTCTATAACCCTAATCTCTATTAAAAGAGCTACCAAAAGTGCCCTTGACTTTATGTGGTCTCCAAGTCATCATTAATGTTTAACTAATCTCCCTTTAACATGTGCTTTATTTTCAAATGTGGTCCATTATGGTCCATTAGCAAGTGGATAAATGGGCTCCACAATGTTGATTTAATTCCGTCTTTTCTTCATTATTTTGGCTTCCACTACTTGTGCATGCATATATCTATAAATCATCTTCTAATTTGCACTTAATTTCCTATGAAATAAAATTAAATTGTGCAAATAAATTTTCTCAAAATAATTTCACACACAAAATGACCGTTTTGTCCAATTGTAGATGAGTGAATGTTGATTCAAAAACACTTGTGCAGTTTGGTTAAAACATGTAAAAACATCCAAATATGTCCTTTATTTCAATAAAAGAAGATTTAACATAAAACTATATGTTTTTACATGCACATAAAATACCCCCACACTTATCTTGTTATTCATCCTTGAATAAACTAAAACTAAGTTAAATCCACTTTCATAGGAAGCACGATTTCATTGAGCATATGCAACGAGTCGTTAAACTTTTAGATGTCCCTGGTAGGACGAATGTTGTCTTCTAAGGGTTTTCAATGGGCACTACCCATAAAATCCAAATAGATATGAAAAGTTCCCGATGCAAGTTTATTTATAGAGATACGAATGCAAGTTTTTATTCACCAAGTGAAGAAATTACGTTTTAAATTGACGTGAAATAGTAATGTAAAGTCTCGGTCATCATCAAGAAATTTCATTCTTTTACTAATCAAACTTCCAGCAAAATTAAGTTATCATCACAATTGGACTCGAGCTTGGCTAGTTGTTTCGATTGATAACGTGGTGCAACTATGAAATAAATTCTTTAATTGATTGTCAAAGCTTGTAAAGTGGTATCTTCATTTTCTTTTATAAAAGAAGTCAAATCGATAAACTCAGGATAATGCTTGGGTTTCAATTTCTTACTCTATCTTTATTTGAAAAAATATATCAACATTATTATTATTTACATACACCTAACTTGAAAAACCGAGGCCAGCTATACCGTCCATGCACTGCCTTGTGGGCTTACGTTAGATGAGTACAAAGCGTGGCAAGTGTACACACTTATGTGTGAACACCTAACTCTAGGTGTTTATTATTATTATTATTATTTATATACATACGCCTAACGTAGAAAACTGAGGTCGGATATACCATTTATGCACTGCGTTCATGCTTACATGAGAAGAGTACTGAGCATGGAGGTGTACACACTTATGCTTGTACAATGACTCTAGGTTTTTCATTTTGTTATTTACTTTGAAATTTTTTTGTAAAGAGAAGAGAGAGTTATGCATGATCATCTTAGCACCACTTAACTTTAAAGATTATAAATCTTAATGCATGTACTTTAAATCAACCGCTTTTAAAATGAAGACTACAATTTATAATAACTTCATAATCATCATCTGTGAATCTCCCTATATACTAGTTACACCATAATTGCTTGTAATTTAAACTCTTCTTTTTATTATTCATTTGAGTTAATTATTTTCCAAAAATTTCGATATCATGACCAAAACTGTATGCTTGCTCTATCTTGTCTATTCAAAATTAAATTATGATGTAATTTTTATTGGAATTTTTTTAGAAAAATTAAAATGCAATTTTTTTTGAGTTTTTTTGAAAAAGGGTCAGGAAAATGCAAAATCAAAGCATGTAAAATCAAAATAAATAAAGGACTCTCTCCACACATGATTTTGACTGTATCCCCACCGTCAAAGCATGATATAATGAGTGTAAAGAAGAAAAATATATACATATTTACATGACAGTGTTAAAATTCCTAACCAGACATAGTGTGGCTCATGAAGAATCATGAGCTCCTCCTCTAGCCACTTGCCAATTCCAAGTAAGGCTTTAACTGGTGACCATTGACCTTAAAAATAAATCCATCCCTAGGGTTTCTATTTCTATGGAATCATGTGGAAAAACAGTACATACCACGTATAGTCCTATCCATCTCGATTTTAATTTCTCAAGGAATAAATGAAGTCACATGTCATACAAAAGAACTTTCGGATTTGGTGAAAATGTTTTTCTTAAGATTGACATGTCATGAAAAACTTTTGTTTTTTCTTTGTAATTTTCGCATTTTCATGCGCATTGTTCCTTATCTCTTCTAATTCATTAAGCTGCAATTTTCTGTTTTCACCAGTAAGATCAAAGTTTATGTTATTTATTGCCCATAAAGCTTTATGTTCAAGATCGACCAGTATGTGACATGCTTTACCATATACTTATTGGAAATGGGACATCCTAATATTAGTTTTAAGAGCAGCTCTATAAGTCCAAAGCACATCTATCAATTTTTTAGACCAATTTTTTCGAATTTTATTAACAGGTTTCTCCAAATTTGTTTGATTTTTCAATTTGAAATTTTTACTTGAACACAAATTTGAGGATGATAAGGAGTGGATAACTTATGGGTATTATGTATTTCTTCAACAAAAATTAGAAAGACTGATTACAAAAATGGGTTCTGTTGTCACTTATTATCGTGCGAGGTGTGCCAAACCTTTCAAAAATGTTTTCTTTTAGTAATTTTATAACTAATTTATAATCATTTATTTTACACGGAATAGCTTCAACCTATTTAGAAACATAATCGATGGAAACGAGAATGTAAAGATATCTGGAAAACACTCTCATAGAGTCAGTTCCCCAAATGACAGAGATTTCGATCATAAGGATGTAGGTTAAAGGCATTATGTTTCATTTTGTGATTTTTCCCAACATTTGATAACGATCACATGTTTTACAAAAATCAAATGCATCTTTGAAGAGTGTAGGTTAATAAAAGCCAGATCGAAGCACCTTTTCCACAGCTTTCTTAGCACCGAAATGTCCACCACGTGCTTGGTCATGACAGAATGAAAGAACACTCATGGTTACGCTATCTAGGACACATTATCGAATGTTTGATTAGAAACTTAAAAAAGTATGGATCATCCCAGTAAATGAATTTCACGTAGGAAAGAAATTGTATTTATCTTGTTTGGACCAACATGAAGGGGTTTCTTTGGTGACTATATAGTCCACAATATTAGCAAACCATTGATCGATGGAAAATGAAAAGTGTTTTTCATGTGGAATGTTCTTATTAATGGGTAAAGAAGATGATGCGTTATGAAAATGATCGGTTATGACATTGTCAGATTCTTTTTTATCTTTAATTGTGAGATCAAATTTTTGAAGTATTAAGATCCAACGAATCAAACAAGACTTAGCAACCTTCTTAGCGAAAAGGTACCTAAGAGCGAAATGGTCAGTATAGATTGTGATATGTGAGCCTACCAAATAAGGTAGAAACTTTTCTAGTGCAAAACTACGGCTATAAGTTCTTTTTTGGAGGTTGTGTAGTTGAGTTGAGCATCATTAAAAGTCATACAAGCATATTAGATGACATGAAGGATTTTGTTAATGCATTGTCCTAGGACAGCACCAACCATAAAGTTAGAAGCATCATACATTATTTCAAAAGGAAGACCCAATTGGATAAGAAAATGATTGGAGTAGAAATGATTTCATTTTTAAGATGTTTAAAAGAAGAGACGCAATCAAAATTGAAACCGAAAAGAACATCCAAAACATTAGTCAAAGGTCGAGCAATTAAAATCTTTTACAAATCATCGATAAAAGCTAGCATGTCCTAGAAATGATCGAATGTAATTAACGGATTTAGAAATGGGTGATTTGAAATGACACCAATTTTTGCTTTATCTACCTCAATGCCCTTTTTTGAAATGTCATTTCTGAGGATTATGCCTTTTGACCATAAAGTTACATTTCTCCCAATTCATAGCCAAATATTTCTCTTTAAATCGATTTAGAACCAGCTTGAGATGATGTAAGCATTCGAAAAAAGAATCTCCAAAGATAGAGAAATCGTCCATGAAAACTTCCAAAAAGCGTTCGATTATGTCAGAAAAGATGCCAACCATGTATCGTCGGAAAGTCTCAAGGGCATTATAAAGTCCGAATGGCATATGTCGAACTGTAAAGGCTTCGAAAGGACATGTGAAAGTATTTTTTCTTGATCTTTAGGAGCGATTAGAATTTGATTATAACCAGAGTAACCCCAAGAAAACAATAGAATTGGTGACTAGCTAATCGTTTAAGCATTTAGCCGATAAAAGGAAAAAGAAAACGATCTTTACATGTTGTGGAATTTTATTTTTGATAATCAATGCAAACGCTCTAACCATTTGAGTATGGGTAGGAATAAGTTTGTAGCATCATTTGTAATAACCATGAGTTTAGACTTTTTTAGGCATGACGCGAACTAGTATAACCCATGAACTATCGAAGATGGGATATATGATACTATTATCAAGGAGTTCAAGAATTTCTTCTTGTAACACCCCGATATATTACGGAAAATATAATTAAAAAGAAATTAAAAGCTCATTTGGTACAGTGGTAAAGGTGCATGTTGACTTTCTTAGTGACCAGGGAACAAGTCCCATTGTCGCCTAAAATATGGAGCGATGTTTTTTTAGTTGGTTCATTTCGAATGATTTTCCTATGTATTTCAACGTTGTTTCTGACATGTGACAGCTTCCCATTCGCTCCAGTGATGTAATAGGATGAGATGGCTAAATTTTTTGATAGAGTAATGTGTATGGGCTATAATGGATAACCATTAAGTGTATGAAAGAACCAAATTTAATCTAAACTAATCCAATGGATTATAGTCACTCAAATAATCTATAGACAAACCATCTAACCTAAACCGAATTTCTTATTCACCCGTCACCATAATTCAACAGTAAAATTAGTGTTATTATTCTTCATTCTTTTCTCTATTGAATAAACAAATCTCTACCAAATTAAATTATCTATATATATTCAAGCAATTTAGGGAATTTATAAGAATCAAAAGGAGAAAGATTAAAGCAAAGCTTTTTTTTGAAATTTATGCAAGCTCAAGTGCTAGGTGAGTGGGAATTAACATGAAATAGAAAAATAAAATAGTTCAGTTTCAGTTCTTTTCTGGCATGTTAATATGAATTAATTTCTGTTATTAATTGAGAATAGATGTAAATTATTGCAACTTATTATTCTTCTTTCACTTCTCAAATCTAATTCATGTTTGGTTTAAAATATAGGACATATAAATTTTTATTCACGTTTTATGGCATAAATAAGAATGAAATTTATGTAAATTGTTGTATCTTCTTCTTCTTCTTCCATTTTTCAATTCTAATTCATGTTTGGGTTGAAATTTGGAACAAACAAATTGTTGTTCACGTTTCATAGCATAAATAAGATTGGTTTAAATAAATTAATTACATTTGTTATTCAATTTCTAATGGTAGGACATGTTTGTTGACTAAATTCAGAATATGTTACTTAAATAAAATTATGGTTTTGATTGATATAATTACATAATTTTGAATATGGTTTTGGAACAAAATGGGGAAGTCTAATTTGCATAATTAGCCTAAAAATGTAAAAGTGAAATTTTGTGTAATTAAATTGTTTGAGGCTATTAGATAAAAAATTTGTACAGATTAAATCTCTAAAAGGAGAATGTAAATTAGGGTGGAAAAAAACGTAAACTAAATGGACCCTACAGACAGAAATGTCTGAATCATAAGATATCCCGGATGTTCCAAGCCTTAATATGCCTGCTTGGTTCAGATGTTATTTGCATGCTATTGCACGAGTAGAGCCACCAGCTAGGGATGCTTCTCCGGCGGAAGGGGCTCCAGCCTGTCCGCCTGGCATTCCCGATTTTTCCAAGTTATGCAAGCACTACACCAGCTTATGAGGCTAGCCATTTTTTGGCACCGAGTCATATACTGAGGCGAGAGCTTGAATCCGTAGTTGTGAGAGGATATTTAGACTTATGGGATTGGAGGAGTTGGCTCGAAGGCAGTTGGCTTCATGGCAGTTGCAGGGAGAGACTCTTTGTTGGTGGGAGATTGTGGAGACCGAGGCTGATAATTTGACTTGGGCGGATTTTCGTACTACGTTCGAGAGGAAATTCTTATTGCAGGCTGAAGAGGGAGTGTAGCTACAGAAATTTATATAGCTCAAGCAAGGGGATATGAAAGTTTAAGGAATATGTTAATCAATTCAGTGAGTTTGCCAAATTTGGATAAGACTTGATTAATATTTCTCATAAGAAGGCGCCGAAGTTCACTAAGGGTTTGAGTCAACCATTGTAGAGTTTGGTGGTGAGCCATATTCCAATAGGAGCCACCTTTGAGGGATTAGTAGAGATGGCTTTATTTGCGGATATTGAGAAGAAAGGAGATATAGCGCAGAAGAGTGATGGTAAGAAGTAATGGAAAGGAAAGAGAAGAGGAGGAGGAGGGTCAGGTGGAAAAAGGAAAGTTCCAAGGAAGGACTGGAAGTGCAATACTTGTGGGAAACTAGGTCATTTTGCTAAGGATTATAGAGGGGCAGGAGAGCTACCGAGACTGAGGTGCTATCTTTGCAATCAAGTGGGGCAAATGAAAAAGGACTATCCATCGAAGCCCAAGGACAGTTCACAGACACCTTTACATTTTGCTCAGGCTTATGCTTTAAAGGTAGCTCCTTCCTCTAGTACTCATCCGATTGAGGACAAGGGAAAGAAGGTGATCATCGAAGATGTGCTATTCATCTCTGATATTCCTGTTCGTACCCTTTTTTATTCTAGAGCTTCACACTATTTTATATCTGGTACTCTGGTAGAGAGTCTTAGTCTTGATGCTTGCTTAGTGACCGACCCAGTAGTAGTATCAAATCCCTTAGGAGGATCGGCCTATTTGCCCATGTTATGTGAGGATTTGAAATTGTTTATTTTAGGGGTTGAGTTTGACTGTGGTGCCTTTGTATTGGGCTTTTTCAGGTTCGGGTGATTCTTGGTATAGATTGGCTATCCATATGTGGTGCTGTTCTTGATTGCGATAAGAGGGGAGTGAGGTTAGGCACTTGTAGTGGGCGTACCTTGGAGGTAGCTTGTGATCCTAGAGGATTAGTCCTATTGAGCTACCTTTATTCTCTTGACTTATCGCCTGATATTTTGAGTTCGGTACCCGTTATTAAAGACCTTCCAGATATGTTCTAGGAGGTTTCTAGCCTTCCACCTCGAAGAGTTATCGAGCTCAAGATTTATCTTGTCGATAATGCCAAACCGGTTGCTTTACCGGTTAGGCATACGGCTCCTAAGGAATGTCGTGAGTTGAGCAAGCATATTGGAGATATTTTGGAGATGGGCTTCATTTGTAGGAGCATTTCTGAGTGGGGCGCACCTATCATCTTTTCCACAAAGTGGATGCTCTCTCGGGCTTTGCATGGATTATAGGGAGATTAATAAGATGACGAAAAAGAATGGTCAACCTCTTCCCCGTATAGACAATCTCTTCGACCAGCTAGTTGGAGCCAAGGTATTTTCGCAACTCAATGTGGCCACATGATTTCATCAGTTGCGTGTGGTGGAGGATAACATCGAGATGACTGCGATTAGGGTTCCGGATGGGTTATTTGAGTGTTTAGTTCTGCCATTTGGGCTAACCAATGCTCCGATATATTTTATGGACCTGATGAGTCGAGTATTTCATGGATCGTTGAAAAAGTTTATGGTGGTGTTCGTCGACGACATTTTAGTTTATTCAAGAAGCAAGGAGGAGCATATTGTTCACTTGGAAGAAGTGCTTAGGACCCTGCAAGCACATAAGTTGAAGGCGAAGTTCTCCAAGTGCCACTTTTGGAGCAATGAGATTCACTTATGGGACACATCGTTTCGGAGGATGGACTTGCAGTAGATCCGGCGAAAGTGACAGTAGTACAGGATTGGCAGACCCCTAAGAATGCCACAAACATTAGAAGTTTCCTTGGTCTTGCTGGCAACTATAGAAAGTTCATTAAGGACTTCGCAAGTATATCACCTCCACTTACCCGCCTTACCAAGAAGAACTTAGCTTTTGTTTAGGATGCTTAGTGTGAGGATGCCTTTGGTCGATTGAAGGAAGCTTTGACTACCACGTCCATATTGGTATTACCAGATGGAACCAAACCTTTCTCAGTTTATACATATTCTTGTGGTATGGGGCTAGGGGCGGTACTGTTGTAAGAGGGTAGGGTAGTGTGTTATGCGAGCAGACAGTTGAAAACGCATGAGAAGAACTACCCAACGCATGATCTTGAGTTGGCAGCTATAGTTTTTGCTCTCAAGTCTTAGAGGCACTATCTCTGAGAAGAAAGATTTGATATTTTCATGGATCATAAGTCTTTGAAGTATCTATTCTCTCAGAAAGACTTGAATTTGACATGGAAAAGATGGATGGAGTTTTTAGCCTCTTATGACTTTGAGATTTCCTATACCCCTGGCAAGGGTAATGTAGTGGAAGCTGTGTTGAGTAGACAAAAAGTGGTTTTAAGTCCTCTATTTTTGGAATGGAAGAATTTGGAGTACATTGCTACCTTTGATTTTAGACCTTCATCGGATCTAGCTCCAGGATTGTTAGCAGCCCTCGACGTCCAACCTAATTTGATGGAGTAGATTGGAGCAAGGCAAGGTGAGGGCAAAGAGTTAAAGGACATTTTAGATAAGCTTGGTAGAGGATAGTCATCACCACATCTTAGGCACTATACCATGGACACTAGGGGATAGCTTAGAAGGGATGGTAAACTTTGTGTTCCCCGTAGTGCGGATTTAGCAAATGCGGCTTTGGCTGAGTCACATCATTCGAGGATAACAGTGCACCCGGTGGTGATAGGATGTACCGAGATATGAAGAGGGTATTTCTATTGTCTCGGAATGAAGAAGAGGGTGGCGGAATATGTATCGAAGTGCATTACTTGCCAAAGGTTAAAGGTGGAACAGAAGAAGCCCGAAGGACTATTGCAGCCATTGGATATTCCATTATGGAAATGGGAGAGCGCCTCTATGGACTTCGTGGATGGATTACCAAGGTCATGGAGAGGGAACACAAACATTTGGGTCATTGTGGATAGACTGATGAAGAGCGCTCATTTCATACCCATTAAGAATAATAGGAGACAGCTTCTTTGGCGACTCTTTATGCAAGGGAGATAGTTAGACTTCATGGAGTTCCCACTCGCATTGTGAGTGACACAGATCCATTATTCACCAGCGAGTTTTGGAGGAGTCTTCAGCAAGCCTTGGGAATGGAATTGAATTTGAGCATGGCATATCAGCCTCAAACAGATGGACAAACTGAGAGGGTAAATAGGGTTTTGGAAAATTTGCTCAAACTGTGCATCATTGACTTCGGAGGCTCTTGGGAAGACCACTGACCTTTGGTAGAGTTCACGTTTTATAATATTTATCAAGTAAGCATTGGGATAGCACCGTTCGAGGCCCTCTATGGTAGACCATATAGATCACCAGCCAGTTGGTGGGATACCGGTGATAGGATCTTTCTTGGACCAGACTTGGTGAGGGAAACTTCCGAGAAGGTGGATTTGATTTGCCAGAGGTTTAAGCCTGCACAATACAGACAAAAGTCATATGCCGACAGAATATGTTCAGATTTGAAGTTTAAGGTTGGAGATATGGTTTTTGTCAAGGTTTCTTCTCTGAAACGTTATGACATTTGGCTCGGTGGGTAAGTTTGCACCGAGATTTGTAGGACCCTTCCCTATTACCTTACGGATTGAAAAAGTACGATACAGAGTTGATCTTCCAGACAAGTGGGCAGGAGTTCACGATGTTTTTCATGTTTCACATCCGAGGAAGTGTCTGCATGATTCCATAGTAGTAGTAGAACCCGATCAACTGAGGGAAGTGGAGGTAGAGTGTGAATCACTTGTGCATCGTACACTCACTCGTATATTGGAACACAGCGCCAAGAGATTAAGCAACAAGGAAGTTCGTCTAGTGAAGGTTCAGTAGGGAGATGAACCCAAGAAGTGCACGTGGGAATATGAGGAGAGAATTCGAACTTCTTATCCTTTTCTATTTGAAGATACACTTCAAATATCCTATCTTTGATGTTTCCTTAGTTAGGGTCATTTCAATAATCCTTAGGTGAAACCTATGGATGGTAGCTTGGTTGTAAACATGTCATTAGAGCATGTTATGTTTGATTGATGAAAATGATTGCAAGTGTATGTCAATGTTTGCAAATGGATGCATTGCATGCACTTGATAGATATTTATTAGGATAATCGGCCAACTAGGTACACACATCTGCTTACACATGCCTGTTATCTATTGCATTTTCACATGGTTGTATGTGTGTGTGTGTAAATGGATGTTGCATATGGATGGTGCATTTGGGTGAACGAGTGAAACATACATATAGAGTTATCAATTATACTAGGTAATTGCATACATTTGGTTGCACGGCATAAGCATACTTGCATTATAGGAGGTCAACTGAATTAGTAGACCAACTACCTTTTCGCATTAGGTAAGTTTACATTCATTTCACTTTGCATAAATCATAAATTGCATTAGTTAAAAATAAGGATAATGGTAGAAATGGATGATGGTTGAGTAGATGGATGTAGTTCTTAGATGCTAGTTTTAATTACGTTCTTCCATCTTTAAAGATTTTGGGGACGAAATCCTTTAAGGGGGGAGATAGGATATAACACCTCATACGAGAAATATAATTAAAAAAACATAAAAGCGCATTTGGTACAGTGGTAAAGGAGCATGTTGACTTTCTTAGCGACCAAGGATCAAGTCCCGTTGTCGTCCAAAATCTGGAGCGATTTTTTAGCTAGTTCATTTCCAGCGATTTTCCAACGTATTTCAACGTTGTTTCTGACAAGTGGCGGCTTCTCATTCACTCCAGTGATGTAATAGGATGAGATGGCTAAATTCTATTGGTTGAATGATGTACATGGACTAGAATGGATAACCATTAACTGTATGAAAGAATCATATTTAATCTAAAGTAATCTAATGGATTATATTCACTCAAACAATCTATAAATAAACCATGTAACCTAAACCTAATTTCGTATTCACCCATCGGCATAATTCTACTGTAAAATTACTGTGTATTACTCTTCCTCCTTTTCTGTACTGAATAAACAAATCTCTACCACATAAAATTACCTGTATATATTCAAGCAATTAGGGAATTTAGAAGAATCAAAGGGAGAAAGATTAAAGCAAATCTTTTTACAAATTTAGGCAAGCTCAAGTGCCAGGTGAGTGGGAATTAGTATGAAATAGAAAAATAAAGTAGTTCAATTTCAGTTGTTTTCTGGCATGTTAATATGAATTAATTTTTTTTATTAATTGAGAATATATGTAAATTATTGCAACTTATTCTTCTTCTTTCACTTCTCAAGTCTAATTCATGTTTGGTTTAAAATATAGGACATATAAATTGTCTATTCACGTTTTATAGCATAGATAAGAATGAAATGCATGTAAATTATTGTATCTTCTTCTTCCACTTCTCAATTCTAATTCATGTTTGGATCAAAATTTGGAACAAACAAAATGTTATTCACGTTTCGTGGCGTAAACAAGATTGGTTTAATTAAATTGAATTAGAATTGTTATTCAAATTTTAGTTGTAGAACAGGTTAGTTGAATAAATTCAAAATATATTATTGAATAAAATTATAGTTTTGATTGATATAATTATATAATTTTGAATATGGTTTTGGAACAAAATGTGGAAGTCTAATTAGCATAATTGTTTGTTTCATATGTGACCTAAAAATGTAAAAGTGGAATTTTGTTTAATTAAATGGTTTGTGGCTATTGGATAAAAGTTTTATAAAAATTAAATCTCTAAAAGGAGAATATAAATTAGGGTGGAAAAAATGTAAATTAAACGGACCCTAATGGCTAGTGTAAATCCGTAACAAAATGGCTTAAAAATTAAAGATGAACCATACGTATCGAACGGACATGAAATTGAAATACCATTTAAACCATTACAAAATTTCTTAAACATTTTATCAACTTTAAAACAATCTTTTCATAGCAGCAAACTCCATCCCTCTTGTACTTCTTTCGTCCTCTCCCGTTTTTCTTGCTTCCATCTCCTTACCTCACATGTCCTCTCCATCGTGTCATCATCATCCTGCTCCTGACCCCCTTCCTCCGTCGTTGCCTTCGGTGCCATCTCTCTGCGTCTCGTCTTCATCTTCTGTTCCATTGTCTCCCTCTGCTCCTCTGACGCCTCATTTATCTATGGCTTCTCAACCGACATGGACTACCCTTTTCAAGCGTAAACCGAGTAACGTAGGGAAGTACATCCCAGTTGAGATGTCCCTCAAGTTCAAGAATGAGATTGTGATTCCTCCTCCCAACGTTATTGATGCCGGAGCTCAAGAATGGAGTAACTACCTGGTCGGTTTCTTCCTTGATAAATCTTGTCCTACTTTACAGCTATTAATTTCCTGAAAAAATATTGGAAACTGAAGGGATCGATCAAAGTTCGATCTAATGGTTTTCTTTTCTTATTCCTGCTGTCCTGTGATGATGACAGGAATAGAATTCTGCAAGGTGACCCCATTGTTATGCAGAACAAGCTCTTTATTGTTAAGCAATGGGATCCTTACGTGGGAAATACTTGTGAGAGTATTTCCTCTATGCCAGTGTGGGTGGAATTCTCAAATATTCCAATGTTTTCATAGACCCATATTGGAATTAACTGGTTGGAAAGCAAAATGGGTAAACTTGTTTGTATGGATGAATCAACGGAGAGGTTGGAGAGGCTATCTTATGCTAAGTGTTTGGTGGAAAGAAAACCTAATCGGGGTCTGATTGATTCCTTTCCAGTTCAACTTCTTGATGGAGGAACCCAATTTATTCATATTGAATACCATTGGAAGCCTGATATATGCTTAAGTTGTTGTGTATTTGGTCATTCTGAGTCTAATTGTGAAAAGATACGAATTAATTCTAGTCCGGTTTTAGAGAAGAACGAAAAGAAAAATAATTCGTACGAAGCCAATGTTATTGATTTCAAGGAAAATGCGAAAGAAGCTGGTAAAATTTTGAGACAGAGGAAACAAAAGTGGCAGGTAGTGAATAAAGCTAGAAGACAAAGAATTGAATCTTCTTTTGCGAAAGTCAATCTAGAGGTTGTTCATGAAGTTAACATTTCTGATAAAAAAAAGGTGACACGAAGTGATGAGCTTGAGGAAGGGGAAATAGAAAATGTTCTGCCTGTTAAGCCAGTGGATGAAAGAGAAATGAATAGTGTTATTGATAATTCAATTATGCTGAAAGAAAATGGTTTTCATATACTTGCTAAATTGGATGAGATAGATACTGAAGAAGATGCTCGTACTATTAATGGTGTTGGGAATGATACGAGTGTTGTTTTCATTAGTGGTAATCAAGGACCAAATAATGTCAAGGAAAAGTATGCCACTGAAAAACAAGTTATTGAATGTAAACTTAATAATGAAACCCTTCCAGTTGCATGCATAAACAATGAAAACAATGATATTTCAATTCCTCCTTGCAAAAGCAAATTTGCTGTTGTCCCTTCCCCTTCTAATTCACCATCTCTCCTTCTTCCTTCTATCAGTGAGCAGGTTTTCTCATTACCTTCGTCTCCAACAAACATAAGCAAGGAAATCTCTTTCGCTGCTAAATCAAACCCATCAACTTCTCAAGTTAAGTCTGTGCATGTTTCCTCTGTGCACGTGCACAACCAAAAAGGTAGCATATGTAGTTCTGATTCTATAATATCTCCAACAACAAATGATTCTGCCATCTCCCTGGAATCTCAACATCCATATAATCGCATTCATGATCCCCATGCTTGGAAATCCCCTCCTCCTTCTCTATCCCTCTGCACTGCTAGCCCATCCTCCAGCAATGCAAATCAGTTTGTAGTGCAACAAGCTCGTCATACTCCGGCTCGTAACTACAAGGCATCCAAATCATCAAAACAGCAATCTGACTTGGACCTCAACCCTTGTGCTGGAAAAACATCATCTTCTTCTATTCCAGAAATTAATGTCCAAACCACTCCTATGACTAGGAGTAACAAAAAGAAATTCCTCTATAACCAATTCGTTGGTCAATGTTGAACAACATTTGTGCGTGGAATATTAGAGGTGCCCACTCGAAGATTAAATTAATCAATGTAAAAACATTATTGCCACACATTCTCTGAGTCTTCTTGTTATATTAGAAACCAAGCTTAAGGCATCTCTTTCTTCCAGAGCTTCTAATTTCATTAACCCGTCCTGGAAGATGATTAATAATCTATCTGAAGCTCCTTATGGCAGAATTCTTGTTTTATTTAACCCCCTTGTCTATTTATTAACTCCTATCATTTCAACTTCTCAGCTTATCCACTTGCACTGTATCCATATATCTTCCTCCACTTCCTTTTACCTTACAGTTATTTATGGTCTTAATTCTGTTTCAGCCAGACAATCCTTTCTGAATCTCCTCCCATCGTTTAGATAAGAATCTCATCCCTGGATAGTAATAGGAGACTTCAACTGCTCCTTTCTTTTATCACATAGACATGGTGGCAATCCCCTGTCTCTTCGAGAAATCAGGCCCCTTAGCTATTCCATCTCTCAATCTAACCTTATTGAGATTACTACTGTGGGTGCCCCCTTCTCTTGGAAAAACTCTAGAAGAACCTATCCTCGTACTTTCTCCAAAATTGATTTCTCCTTTTTTTAATCATTATGCTCTCCCTAAATGGCCTAATATGTTTAATCTCCTACCTATGCCTGGCCTATCTGATCACTCACCCCAAATTTTATCCTTTGGTGCTGCTATGAGGAGAAGAAAATCAAATTTTAAATTTTTTTAATGCTTGGGTTCTTCACCCTGAATTTTTTCCAATTGTTAACAAAGCTTGGTCCACTCATTTTTTGGTAATCCTATGTTTGTCTTGCAGTGTAAGCTTAAAGCAGTCAAATCTGAATTAAAAGTGTGGTCGTTGAGTAAATTTGGCAACGACAACTTGGCATCTTCCTACCTCTCACACAAACTTCAACATGTTCAGGAGTCAATGCTAACTGACACCTTTAACAGTGAGTTGGCATCCCAAGAAGCTACCTTGTCTTCCCAATTTTTTGAGGCTTTAAAGCATGAAGGCCTCATGGTTAAACAAAAAACCAGAATGGAATGGTTCAAGGATGGAGACCGGAATACTACTTTCTACCATTCCTCTCTAAAAGCCAAACAGTCAAGAGAATTAATTAGTACTCTTAAAGATGATAATGGTGAGTTTATCTCTGACCCTCCCCTTATTGCTAATATGTTTCTTGACTATTTCAGCAAGTTGCTTGGTAACAGTACTGAATTCACTCCTTCGCTTGAGCTTCTTGATTCGATTAACATTCCCAGAATTTCTTCTGAAGATAATGACTTGCTCTCTTCTGCTATTTCTGACTCTGAAATAAAAATTGCCCTTTTCTCTCTCAATGCTAACTCCACTGGAGGACCTGATGGCTTCAATGCCTGTTTTTTTACTTCATGCTGGGAAACGATTGGTCCTATCTTCATGAAGGTGTTCATAATTTCTTTAACAAATGCAAAATGATTGGATCTATTAATGCTACTAACATAGCCCTCATTCCTAAAGTGAAGAATGCCTGTCTTGTCTTTGATTTTAGGCCTATCTCATGCTGTAACACCATATACAAGTGCATTTCTAAGATTATAGCTAATAGGCTCAAGATGGTTATGCCTAACATCATTTCTTCCAATCAAGCTGCTTTCCTTAGTGGCAGAAGTATCCTCGATAATGTTCTGAAGTCTCACGAATTACTGAAGGGTTACAACACCTCTCATGTATCTCCCAGAGCCATGTTCAAGCTTGACATTTCTAAAGATTTTGACTCACTGCAATGGGACTCTGTTGTTAAAATTATGGGTCTGATGAATTTCCCCAAACATTTTGTGGCTTGGATTGAAGCTTGCATCTCGACTGCTAGGTTCTCCATTATGGTTAATAACTGTAATGTGGGATATTTTAAAAGTAAACACGGTATAGGCAGGGTGACCCTATGTCTGCCTATTTATTCATTCTAGTGATGGACGTTCTAACTCAAATTCTTAACCAACATGTTTTGATGGTAGTTTCTCGGTTCACCCAAAATGCAAAAATCCCCTCATTACTTCTTTAATGTTTGCCGATGACATGGTGATTTTCTTCAAGCCAACGATGATGACAGTTAGCTTTATTATGGATAGTCTTGATAAATTTTTCAAAATTTCTAGCCTATCTATTAACTTATCCAAGTCTGATTTGATGATAGCTGGTGTGGGTAATGACAAGATCAACCAAATCACTAACTTTACTTCCATCACGCAAAGAGCTGATACTTCCATGCACTTAGGAATTCCCTTGGCTACTTCAAGAATTTCGTATTCCCAATGTATTCCATTGTACGAGAGGATCACTGTTAGGCTTGCTGTGTGGACTAATAGGATGCTTAGTCAGGCAGGTAGGCTTACACTCATTAAATCCAGTATCTTCTCAATGACAGTGTACTGGTCTAGATCGTTCATCCTACCTATCAAGCTGATCAAGATGATTAGGAGTGCCATGTCAAATTTTTTCTGGCATGGATCTGTTAACTCTAATATGCTATCTCCTTGTGCTTTCTCCAAACTTGGACTGCCGAAGTCCAGAGGGCGCCTAGGTATCAAAAATATTCTTCTATGGAATCGTGATGCCATGGTGTATCACATTGACAACTTCCTGGATCATAAAGACAACATTTGGGTGAAGTGGTCTTACAAGTATTTCATTGGAAATAAAAATTTCTGGACTATGGATATTCCTCAATCTTGCAGTTGGACATGGCACTGTATTCTGAAACTTAGGTCTGGTATTCTTCCATGTGCTAAAAGTATGATTGGTTTTAATGGTAGAATGTCCTTCTGGCATGACCCGTAGGTGAAGGAAGGCACCATACCGAGTCACCTTCTTTCTTTCAACCAGCAAGTGCAATCTGGTATTAGTAAGAATGCTTTGGCTTATAATTATATTGATGATGGTCGTGTTGTCCTCCCTTACTCTAGTAATCAGTTCGTCAGACAACACTAGAATCTTTTGCGTGGTTGTCATGTTCCCTTATCTTCGAATGATGGTATATCTTGGTCCTTCTGTCGGGACAAGTTTAGGATTAGTGGCATGTACAAGCACCTTGTTTGCCAGAGTAATTGGGTGACTCTAAGCTGGCATAAGTGTATTTGGCTAAATCATAACTCCAAGAGGCAAAACATGTTGCTTTGGAAGATATTCAGTAATGCTTTGAAAACGAAAATTATGTTGAGACAGAGAGGAGTCAATATTGATACCATTTGCAGTTTTTTTAAGCTGCTAGGGAGGATACTATTCACTTGTTTTTTAACTGTCCTTATGTCTACATGTTATGGTGCTCCACGAATATACTCACCACTGATAGGAGCGTTGCTTTAGTTAGTGAAGTAGAATGGGATCTAATTTTCAAGGCCACGAGATGGAAATGTGAATCTTCTTATGTTCTACGGTACACCCTTAAAGTTTTCATCTCGATTATCTGGGATGAAAGAAATGCAATTATCTTTAGTGCAAAAAGGAAAACTTACATGCAAATGAAAGAAAGTATAGTGGAGGGATTGAGGTATGGAATTGTTGCTTCAAGGAACGTTTTTGATCATGAATTTATGACTACACTCTCCTAATTCTTGCTTGTCAGGGATCATTTGTGTTCCTTTGTTGTTGTTTCTTCTAATTTGCTTTGATATGCTTGTTTTTTTCTTAGTTTTCTTGTTGCTTTGTTTCTTGCTTGCCTATGTATTTAGGTGGCATTGTTTATTCCATCTTTGTACATCTTTCTTGGTATATCAATAAAATGGTAAGGGTCCATTTTTCAACCCCGCTGGCCTTGCCGAAAAAAAGAAATACCACATATGTAAGAAAAGGGGATGTTGTGAAATAACCAAATGATGTAAAAATGGCCTAAAGCAGGTTAATGGAAATAAATAATATGTAAACTGCAATGGTAAAATTAATTAATCTAGAAGCGATTTGGTAGGTAGACCTTCTAAAGGTCCGGATAGGTGTTTCATGTAGTTAAGACCAAAATATAGTTTTGGTTGTACGTACTAGGAGTGGGAAAGTAGGTTCGCAAAGATGTTTGTTACCTTTCATAGGTTACTAGTACGTAGGATAGATAACATCTGCAATCATAGGCTTCTTCAGGCAGATCGACGCGGATAAAACAGGACAAGTATGCTTCGACGTATGCTTCTTTAGGCAGATCATTGGAGGATTTTACGCAGTCGACTCAGCCGTGGGCGCTCTTTTGGAGGACCGATACTTTGGATAGGGGCAAGAACATGTTGGTGACTGAGGAGACATGAGGATAGGAGTCCAGTTTGTCGGAGCCTGAGCGTAACTTCAGAGTCCTACGAGGTTGTTTGAGTCGGCGTCGGTTAGACGTAAAAGGCATTTAGTCATAGTGCACGGGTGAAGAGCATGACTTTCACGCTATAGCATGTGGATAGGTAAGGACAGTAGGTCTGACATGCCGATTGACTTTTAGTATTACTGCATGGTTGACTTCCCTTGAGTGATCATGGACTTTGGCATCTTATGGACTATATCTAAGAAGGATTCACTGCATTATATTATTCACCCTCTACGATATCCAAGGAAAACTTGGAATTAAACTGTTTGTTCTTTCTGCTTCATTTTATTTCTCATTCACCAGAATTTATGTCTAACCCGTTCCTATTTTTTCTATTTTCCCCAAATCAAAGAAGGGCATGTCTAGGTTGCAGTTCATTGCAGCTTGGAGGGTCATTGGAGCAGTTGTTATCTTCAACTTTTGTTTCTTTTGTTTCATGTACTTCATTTCCACTTTCCATGCTTTACTCTATATATGGGGACCTATATTGTGAACTTCATTATGTTTATGTTTTGTTGGAGACTACTTGGTACTTTTGGTTTCAAAAATAAATTTGGGATAATGTTGTTTTTAATGAAGCTGTTTTGCTATTAATTTAGAATTAATGAAAGTTTTCTTCCACTGTAATATTTAATCATTTTATGTTGTTGCGTTAGTCTCTATGCTATGTTATGGATTTTTATTTTCACCTGACCTCCCGTGCTTCTAGTCATGTCCGATTTTTGGGGTTCCTAGAGGTGCGGGGTGTCACACTTCTCAAATTGTATCTTTCATTTTAGGGTTAATACTTCTTTGCGCATCACGAGCAGGTTTGGATTCTCAATTAAGTGGATGTGACGTTGAACAATTACAGGGCTACATTAGTATCACGATGGACCACCCAATCACATCTTCATTTTTTGAAAGAATTGAAAGAAGATATGCTTCTTGGTTAAGAGAAAGATCACACGAAATTATAACAGGAAATGTTTCAATTTTTTCACTTAAGTTTGTGTATTTAAGGTGAGAAGGAAGAGGTTTGAGCTGTAACCTAGGAGGTTGCTCAACTGAAGAAATCGATTGATTTTTAGGCTCAACCGTGAGAGGTTCAAAAGAAAGCGTTTCTTAGATCTTGTTTAGCATGTCATGAAACAATTGTTCGTACTCGGCCTCGCATTCATCATTAAGGTCAATTGTTTCATTTTCGAAGTTTTCTTGAATAGCGCTAACTTACAAAGTGTGGTCGAATGATTCGTTTGATTGATTTTCCAAATTGAAGATGTTAAGATCCATAGTTATATTACCAAAGGAAATTTTCATTGAACCATTTTTACAATTAATCAAGGCATTCGAGGCGGCCAAGAAATGTCATCATAAATTCAAAGGAATTTGGCTCATAGGATTGTTTATGGTTTGTGTTTCAAGGACAATGAAACCGGCTAGAAATATGAATTACTCGACTTTAATGAGTATGTCCCCGATTTATTCTACAGGGATTTATATAGAACGACCGGCAAATTAAAGGGTAACTTTTGTCAATTTAAGTTCACCTAAGCTAGTTGTTGATAAATGGAGTATGGAATAAAGTTTACACTCGCATCTAAGTCTAACATGCATTTATCAATTGTATTCTCTCTTATAAGAGATTGTCGGGGCAATTAGGATCTTTATATTTCATAGGAATGGACAGAGACAAGACTTTACTTAGGTCGGCCGCCAATAAGACTTTTTTAGGTATTCGAGTGTGTCATTTTTGAGTGCACAAGCCCTTCATAAATTTTACATAAGTTGGGACTTGTTGAATTATGTCTAATAGAGAAATGTTGATATCGACTTGCTTAAAAATTTCTAATACCTTTTCCATTTGTTTCGAATATTTGTTAGCACTAATTCTATTGGGAAATGGAGATCACAACTCAGTAGGTCAATCCACTTGAGTTGGTGAAGGATGAGATTCATAATTTGATTCAATATTCGGGTTGGACTCTGTCGAGGGTAATGGATATTTCAAAAAATTATTCAAGTAAGTCATTAGGATGGACGATTTGGTTATCAATTTGCTTATGGGATCACAAAGCTGTGATATCATTCCTTTGATTCAAATTACTATCTTGAACAACTTGACTTTGGTTTATGTTTATGTTTTGATTCCTAGAGTTTGGAATAGGTTGATTTAGGAACGTAGCTCTTTCTCGTTCATTCACAGAAGTGCCTAATTGTCTCATTTTCATTTCGAGTTTAGTGATCAATTGACTCGTATTTTGCATGTTCAAAGTTTACAAATTTACAAATTGGGTTCAATTGAAGATTTTGAGTGGTCGCTCAAGCCAAAGTTTACAGACTTTTTTCGAGTGATGTCAATCATTTGTCCTCTTGAGAAAAATGATTATGGTGCTTGGTTTGAGAAGGTGACGCAATGTTTTGTCAAAATTGATTAGGTTGAAAAGGAGAATTTGAAGCATTGTCCCGAAATGCTTGAAAAGATGGTCTGACCTAATTCGCGTTTAAATTGTTTTGGTTCCAAGCAAAATTAAGATGATTTCTCTAACTGGGATTGCACGTTGGAGAGAACAGATCGTTTCTAACTTTGTTAAAAGCATTGATTTGTTCTAACGAGTGAAGACATTGGTCGGCAATATGATTTGGATTATTACATTCATAACATGAGTTTTGAGAATCTTGGTTCATTTCATTAGATGAAAAAATGTCATCAAATTTGTTTATCGTCGCATCGGTTTTCGCTTAAAAGGCTAATGATGGTCCTATTGAATGTGTGCATGATCTTGAATAGATTGATTTCTCGTTAGATTGTTCTTATTGAAATGAATTTTCGACTAGGTTTTTAGGAAATTTCCAAGCGGCATCGTGATGTTGTAATAAAAAATTTCCTTAGCACGTTGATTCAAGCATCGTTTTAGAGCTATTTTTAAGTCCATCATACAAAATTTGGCAAAGAGTCTATCTTTCAAAATTGTGATGTTGACATTTTATTTAAAGTTATTTAAATCTTTCATGGTATTTCCAAAAGATTCACCCTTAAATTGATGAAAATTTACAATTTCATTTTGAATTTGGTTGTTTTTCCAAGGGATCTAGTTTCTTTAAGAAAGCTTTTACAAATTCATCTCACGTTTTAATAGAATTTGAAAGCAAGCTATACAACCATTTCTTGGCATAATTGGTAAGTGCAAATGCGATTAACATAAGTTTTATACCATTGTCGCATAATTATTGAAGTTTTATGGTTTCATAAACTTGTTTAAATTTTATTAAAAAGATATAAGGATCACCATTTTCAAAATTGCGAAACTATGGAAGCATGTTGATACATGTGGATTTTAATATGATTGTTTGTTAGTGCAGGTAAAGTAATGAAAGAAGGGTCATAAACTCAATTAGGGAAAATTCAATCCGTGAGAGTACGAGGGGGATTTTTGTTAGCTATTCTATAAAGATTATTTGTTCGAGTTAAATGGTTTATTGACGTGTCAGGAGTCCAAACATTCATGCATAAGGGAAAAGATTAAAGAGAAAAAGAGGTTAAAAACAAGGATAAGAGAGTAAGAATGAAGTGAAAAAAATTCTTTGTTCTTTTTAACTAAAAAAATCTTTTTTGGTTTTTCTTTTTTTTAAACAAGGAAAAATGTTTTCTATTCAAAAATGTTAAAAAGAAAATGTTTTTTTATTTTTGATTTTTTTTGTTTTTTATATGTGCATGAAACTAATGCAACTTAATGAATGCAAGGAGTTAATTGAAATTTTTTGTTCATAATAGCTCCTAACCCAAAGTTGTATTGTGGCACTTTGACTTAATTCAACGAAATAATTATTAGCAAGGTAACGGACATGATCTATCAGTGCACTGAAAATCACTATAGCAATGCAGCTGAAGGTTTAAGTACCTTCAATGAAATAATCAGTATTACATCTTACGAATCATCATAATAATTATAAATGATTGTTGATCTGCCGTTTCCTTAGACACCAAAAAATTGTTTGTTAAAAGAAATCAACTTATCAAAATACAAGTTTTCCCTATATGAGCCCATGACACTCTTAATTTCAATGTCTAATCTTTAATATTTATTCAATTTTACATAGTGATGCAATTTGTGGACCAAAGAAGGGGTAATGAAATCTCCACCTTATGTGCAGTTGGGCGTTGCCCTTAAAAGATAAAAACATGATGAAATGATGCAGAACTGAAATTAAACGGGTATTAGCAATGCAACTACAAATGATAATTTTATTTTGTTTTTGTTTTTTTAATAAATGCAGGCAAACAACAATGCAAGAAAATAAAAACATGAGATAAGAACACTAGCAGAGCATGCAAAATTATTAGAAAATTTATTTAAAAGCAGCGATTTTTTTAGCGCAAGTAAAGTAGAGTAGTTTTTAGCAAGCAATTCTTCTCATTTTTTGCTTTTGCAACCTGGCAATTATCGAAGATGAAATGTAATAGAAGTTACTTATAAATGAAATGCAGTTTTGTGTTGAGGCAGTTTTGAGTTGTACATAAAAAAGAAATGTAACAGAAAATAAATGCAAAGCAAAAAAGAAAAATAGTCAAAACTAACGCACAGAAAACAAAATTGTAAAATGCCATGCAACAAATTGGAAAATTCAGTGTGGATTTTTTTTGAAAAATAACACAAAACAAACAAAAATATAAATTAAAATTAAATTGCTATTTCATGCAACGGGTCAATAATTAATTCGAACGGATCCTCTATCGATTAGAAAAATGCCTAATTATATTGTAATAAGAACCGTAAGCGCATGACATATGATCATAGTATGTGTGTGACATGTAACGCCCAGATTTTTGGACCAGTTAAAATCATCTAAAAATCCGTCCGTTCTAAACAAAAAAATGAAAACTACTAACTTAATCCATAATATTATTTGATAAATATTCAACATTACTAGAAGTATACGGTACAACTTTTGATTATACAAGTTATAGGAGTAATCATTTATTCCACAAAAGTGCTTAAATACAAAGAAGACTCAAAATTACGGATCATTATATTCTTTCCCCCATAAAATAATTTCGTTTCCGAAATTACAAGGATGGAAAATATAACGAAAAATAAATAATCAACAAAAGTTAAGCACACCAAAAATAATATCACCTATAACATCGGTCGACGATATGGTGCCTTATCCTATCCATTTTTAGTTATCAAATAAAGATAGCTTCATTTTAAAAATTCCTATGTTGACTTACTAAGCTAGTCAAATTTTACTTAGGCACCAAATCTAAGCTCTAATAACCCGTGTAACGACTGGATTCTCGAACCAATCAAAATCAATATAGGTCACTCCCATGAGGAAAGCACTAATTTCAAAATTACTCAATCAAATTATCCCAAGAGTTTGAAAATGTGCTAACTAAAAAATGTAAGAAACTAGAGAAAAAGTGGAATAAGAACCTGAGATTAAAAGTTGATCATAAATGAAATCGTCATGTTGATTTAAAATGATTTATGAGAGCTTCATTACCTTAAAATTGAAGGAATTTAGCTTCTCGTTCCTAAATTCATTTCAACGTAAATTGATTTCAACATTAAAAAGAAAATGAAAGGAAAAACTAATAAAAAAGAAAGAGAGCAAAGTAAAATGAAGTAGAGAGCTAACTAATTGCATAAAAATAAATCTACACTAAATGCATAAGATAAATCTAATCTACTAATATGAAATAAAAAGTGACATGAAATAGAATAGCATAGAAAAAGTGCAAGAAATAAGAGTGCATAAACTAAAAGAGAAGGCTAAGAAGTCATTAAAGATAAGAGAACTTTTATTTCTCTTCAATGGCTACAACTATGCATAAAAAATAGATCCATTACATGAAACATGAAAGGATATTTATAAAATAATATAACCGTACTCTCTTTTTAGGGAGCTAACAAAAACGCCCATGACTTTGTATGGCCTTCAAGTCATCATTGATGTTTAATTAATCTCCCACTGACATGTGCTTTTTCTTTTAAATGTGTTCCACTAGCAAGTTGGTAAATGGGCTCTTCCATGTTGATTTAATTCCTTCTTTTCTTCATTCTTTTGGCTTCCACTACTTGTGCATACATATGCCCATGAATTCTCTTCTAATTTGCACTCAATTTCCTACAAAATAAAATAAAATTACAAAACAAATTTTCTCAAATAAATACACATATGTATTAATTGCCTTTGCATTACTGTTAGCATCAATTTTCTGAGTGTTTGACTATTGTGCATTGTTAGTGGTAGGTACAATATATTCTTGTAGAGTGATGTTCTAAGTGTCATAACGATTAGCTTGCATATATATCCCCATCCTAGTTAATCAATAATTATAATTTAGTTCATTAAATACTGATGATCGTGCAGTAGATTGACCTGCAACAAAACTTGATGTAGTACTATCCATATTACTTGAAATATCAAAAATGTTGTTATGGTTATTTGATGGTCTTGCTCCGATTCTAAATGAAAGTCGCTAAGAATCAAGTAATATGAATTATTCTACTAATGTAAAACTTGTATAATAGCAACAGATACAAAGAATAAAGTAAAGTGCACTAGAGATTTTTATACTAGTTCAAACTCTCTTTCCACGTCCAGTCCAAATCTCCTTCTTGACTTAAACAACACCCTCATTAACCCGGAGGAATAGATATTATAAACCACCGGAGCTGCGAACATGAGTTTGTTCCCGAAGATCTCTAATATGACTTAGACTACTACAAATATTTGAGTTTGTAGCTTTTGTGCTTTTTGAATAGCACGAATAAGCCAATACATACAACCTTCCTATAATCTTCTTCTTAATGATACAATATGTGTTCATGAAGAAATGGAAGTATTTCGATCATAAGAAAAGTATTCTTGAAAGTGCCAATGAACAAAAAGTTAAAGCAATGTAAATTATTGAATGCTTTGAGAATTCAAATTAAATATGTAGAAAAGAAAGAATGGTATTGTTATTGAATTCATAAAGCAGATTGCTTTATAAAAATGATTGGATTAAGCTTTTAGTGAAGAGAGATGACCAAAAGAAAACTGAAGCGAAGTGACTCTTCATGAAGAAGAGTATCTCTTTACAAACTTGAATTTAAAAATAGTTTTACGACGTTCAGTCGATAAAATGAAATCAACCGGCCGACTGAATTTGAGCAAAAATTGACATTTCAAACCAGAAATATTATTGCAAAAAATAGCAGTTTCAGTCGACTAAAATTCTTCATTCGGTCTACTGAACACATGGTTATTCAACTGTCTCGAATTTTCAATCGATGAATCTATACCAATGTATATTTGTGCAAGGTGCACAAATTCAATCAACTGCCAAGGCCAGTTCAGTCAATTTCCTTATGATGATTTCTGTTTTTGAGCTTTGAAAATGATTGTGACCAAATGTGTACATGTATATACCACTAGAAGAGATTTTAACAACTTATATAACTCTAGGCTAAGACTCTATGACTAATATTACATAATTGCATCATCACGGTCTTCTTCTCGTCACATAGAACTCTTCGGTTATTAGTATCTTTTTTTGTAATAGTGGTTAGTATACATAATATATTCTTGTTTAGTTGTCAATACCAAAACATCAAAGTGTGAGGTTCTAACAACTATTATGCTTTCTATAAAGTGAATGCGTATAAAACCAATGAATGCTGAGTTTAACCGGGATTATTCAGAATATAATCAGGAAAGGAGCTATGAAAGAGTTCATCAAGACTGACGTAAAATCTCCATGCAATGAGGAATCACTAACTTACAACTCCAACATGTTGGAAAATTATCTCACCAAGATCTGTTGTAACCAATGTATCACCTTGATGTTATTCATGGAGGGCCATATATTGCGGACTTAAGTAAACAGTCATGGAGTAGGTATGTGATAGAAGCTAGAATAGGCATATACTCGATAAGTGAAGAGCCTCTCTTGAAGTCTTTTAAGGGTTCCATCCTAATGCCGAACTTGGTAATAACCCCAGAAAAGCTAAGAGAAGTCAAGCACCCTCATAATAATCCCTTCAGTTAACATCTCAAATTGGGCTTTCACTCATATCCAAGATACTGATAAACACTGGTAGTGTGGTAATGGGGATTCCAAAAGAAAAGCTCGAGCCAAGCCTAGAGCCGATCTTTGGGGTTCAACAATAAAGGTTCTACTACGGTCAACCAAATCAAGTTATTGATTCAAATTGGCACTCCACCATGCTCAAGGATGTTTGAAGCCTTGTTCATAATCATGGACCAACCTTGTCACGACCTGAAATCCAATGTTCGAAAATTGACATCAAATACCTCACTTGTATTCGACTGTCGAAGATTCAAACATCGAACTCCAGTCATATGGAGTTTATAACAACATTAGATGAATATAAAACAGCGGAAACAAAATAAATATCATGAATTACATCACGGATACACATCATCATAATATCCATTACAACATCATCATCAACATCAGAGTATTTATTCATATAATACAACTTCAAAATAGAACTTCACAATAGAACAACAGGTGATCATATGCCGAAAAGTCTTCAAGGAAATAAAGTGATAGCGAACTTCCAAAACTAAGCACCTTGAGATCCAAAAGCTTTCAAAATATCTCCAAGACAAAAGCCTCAAAAAATCGAAAGCCACCAACTCTAGAAGACTTCAAAATCCAACTTGCACCAAAACACGGAAAACCTGCTACTATGTTGCCCGTGTGGAAATTATGGGCATCCAGAGTTTAGAAAGAAACAATAAACTCCAGGCCAGTCATGCGACTGGTATGAGTAAACAAAAACAGTTTCTTTTAAATAAAACAAGATTTATAAAAGAAAATCCGGTATGCTTTTTGGAAAATGAAACTACCATAAGACCTCCTGCCACACACATAATGCAATCGCTGAATTGGAGGAGATTTCTTCTTATGATAGTCAAATATGCTTGATACGAGAAAAATTCTTTGATATTATTACTAGTGCATAGTGTAGGAAAACCATTTCGTAAGTATAATAATAATCTTAGCCAGCATACAACCATTATTGAATGCCTAATATAGCTATCATGTTTTGTAGCAGGTTACCGCCACGTTGCATGGCAGGTTATACAACTAAAACCGTACAGGGCTCATAATATTTCATTGGATTTTACAACAAATGGTTAGGCTAAGGAACTTCCTACTGCCACATGGGTACGTCTCTGGTGGGATGTCCCGAGAACTTAACCAGTTCTCTGCCAACACAAGGCCGGGCTACCTCAGTAACTAGGTAACTACTACACGACTATGCCATTCCCCGGTCGTTTGTGACCTTTATCCGAGGGCCCTCTACTACAAATCCACAAGCACGCAGTAAATAAGATTGCAGCAACCACATAGGTAAAGTATCTGGGCTCCATACCATGATACCACCTTTTTCCAGAAGGAAATGGCATACCCTAAAGGGTGCGACCCTCATAACATTGCCGCATCTTTCCTGTTTTGACCATTTCTGAGGTATGAGGTCTGATGAGGTCTCGTCCATATAGTTACGCTTTACACGAAAGTCATGCTTTGATCATAAACGATCAACAAATGATCATCAACAAACAGCATCACTTAGCATGCCACACTACCAAATTGGGAGTATATCATTGATAACCTTGAACTACATAACCTCTTAGCTCGTACATCTCAGAGAAGGGTGTTAAGATAAGAGAATAAATTCTCCACCACCAACCGATATGTATTTGAAAGAAATCTTCTTTATATCTCAAAGTGTAGTGTCAGACATACAACCATACAAGTCTGTTCCGGGTTCAAACAGAACCGAAGGCACTTCGTCCAATAAAGGAAGAAGCCCTTGCAAATTCGGGTATCCACAATCCCGATCGGACTCCCCATCAAATGTGGAGATCTCTATACCGAAGCAACTAAGTGTAGAGACATTCGATAGGTTATCCTATCATTTTCGAAGACACCCGGTCTTCATCACCATCTACAAATGCTATTCATTTCGTCGTATCACTAATTGGAATGGGTTATATGACACAAAGGTCCTCTCCCGGCTAAATTGAATAGTGAGCGCTCAATTTTTAAAATACATAGAGGTATCAATCATAAAGTTTCACATTCAGGGTTCGATGTGGGTTTCAGATAACCAACTGGAATCTGACTCCCTGTCGCATCGAAGTTTAAATGCCGTTTTATGGGCAAAAGGATTTTCACATACATACATAAACATATCACGAATCACAGTTCAGCACAAAGCAATTCACATCACACGGTATCACAATCACAACAAAAATATCAATCCAGTACACAAGATTTGATAATAGTCAATCATCTTCAGTTAAGGTGAATGTGATTTAAGTGAATTAACCACATAATTATTTTTATTAATTATTTTAAGTCAATGATTAATTATTCTTAATTATGAATTAATTAAATCTTAATTAACTTTATTAATTAATTATCCCAAGTTATTAATTCTTAATTGTTAATTAATCAAATCTTAATTACTTTTATTAATTAATTATTCTTTAATTAATTAATTATCAATTACAAAGTAATTACAAATCATTAATTGTTTAATCATTATAAATAAATTTGTTTTTAAGTTACACTTTGAATATTTGATTTACTTCTTAATTATTTTATTAACTTAAATTTTAAACAACTTTACTTCAAAAATATAAGTTTAAAGCATCTTTGAACTTCATCAATTTTAAATAATTATTTCAATACCATTTACTTCACATTCCATTAACAAATTATCATGAGTTATAAAGAATAAATTCAGGAAATCATTTAAACTTATGTTTTCAAAAAAATTAAAACTGGAATTTGCTATTTTCGGTGACCACCCGAGGCTGTCTCGAGTCATCCCCGAGCGAAAATACTCCCTGCTTCGAGTTTTTACCAAGATCAACCCGTATAAAAAAAATTTCCACTAAAATTTGTTTAAGTTTGAAAACGACCCGGTGCAACACCTAAATGACACGACCCTATCTTCGAGTCATCTCCCCTAAACCCCGGAGTAGCGCTTCGAGTCAAGCAACATCCCACCCAAAAATGAGCTACTGATACAAACAAGAACCGGTTCCGGTCGTCGCTGGTCGAAGCTACAACCGTCGTCAGGTCGACGACTAACTCCTTGACCTATCGAGCCACCCCAAAGCGCGAACTAACGTCTCCTTCGAAATTGAGCCTCACGATCCATAGTTCATCAAAACCCATCACCAGGAAACGGCCTCGTCCCTCCACCTCTGGCCATCAGAGGCCACAAAAACTCGACCAAAGCTTCGCCAACGTTCGACGCCACGATTGGCATCGGTGTCAGAAAGTCCAATCACCCAACGGCGATGCAGCACGACCATTTTCGACTACGAGTATATTTGGGTTTTCAACCCTAATTCGATATCGAACCAACACAATAATGAATTATAAATTCAACTTACATTTTTCTGAGGATTACAAACCCTCAAGCTAGCTGCGACAATGATCTCGAGGCCCACAAACACGTATATCATCAGAATTTTACAAAATCTCAACTTTCTGATCAACTACAATTCCTCAGTCAAAACTTTATGAAAAATTTAGATTTAACTTTCTAAAATCATCAATGATGATTCAGATAGCATTACTGAAATTAAAATTTATGATATTCGAATTCCTACGTAATTTAGATTGTGACTGTGTTTTCATATTTTCCAGAAAAAAACTATATTGCTTTGCTTTGATTTATTACTAAAATATAATGCATGTTTAAAACAACACTTTAATTTGTTTAGATTTCAATTCTAGAAGAGAACAGAGAGAGAGAGAGAGAGAGAGAGAGAGATTTGAATTTGGCATGGGTTTACTCTGTAAACCTGAGACTTAAGAAGAACCGGGGTGAAAACCCTGAATATAAACATTCCCAGGCAAAGATACACATGCACAACCATTTGTTCACATGCAAAAGTTTTCAACATCATTCAGGCATGCATACAACAACAAGCAATTGGATAAATCAGAGGTTTACTCACATGTTGCCTGAGAACAGAAGCTTCTGACTATTTTTAAAATTTGAGATGAAAGCCTAGATATTTTTCTACTTTGATCTTGAAATCTTATCTGTAACTTGTTAATACAATCTTTGATTAATCTCTATTGTATTTGTTTATTTAATTCATCAATAACAAACAATATTCCATTTACTTACAGTTGGATTTCTTATACAATAGAGAAAGACTTTGTCTGCTACTTGAAATCCAGAAACTAACTTAGTCTTTGAACTTGATTTTTTTTCCTGCAACTGATTAACACAATTGCTTAAATCTTTCTTTATTACTGATTAACAAATTCAAATTCAAATTTTTAAAAAGAGTTCACTTGCCTCAGTATACTCCAAAGAATCCAGCTCTGTTTCTGGCCAAAACTGGAGCATTGATTATACTAATCTGTAGTTTGAAATTTTTGTGTTAAAACTTGATTTTGAAAATACAAATTCACTTAACTATGAAGTTTAAAGTTTACCTGAGAGATGGAATTTAAAACTACTACTTGATGTTTGAGAAGATCCTCGGATTTTAAATTTGGAATCCAAGAAAATGTTGCAGCTTATTTTCTTATTTTTTCTTTGGGTGTTGAAGTTTGAAATGCTCAAGACCTTTTACTTTTCTTTCAGAAATTTGAGAGGCTAAATAATTGAAAAAGAGAAGATGAATTTTTTTTATGAATTTAAGTTTATTTTTCAATCAACTAAATTGAATGCCACTTGTTAAAATCAATCATGAGATCTCTACACTTGTTTATTTTTTACACCATCTCCCTCATGCATGTTTAACACTTGTATTTTTACAAAGATAAAGAAATTTGAGTAAATTTTGTATCAAATTCACTTTATTAATAAATACATACCTCATTCATTTGTATACATACAATGTTAAAAGAAGAAATGTTTCTAACAAATCTTTACATTATATAAATTACACCTTTATGATTTGAAATGCCAATTATTTTACTAAAACATTTATTTTAAATTTAAATTCAAATTCCAATTCAACTTGAATTATAATCCATCCATGTCTATTTATATACTCATACATATACTTGTATAATTTAAATTCAAATTCAATATATACATTCAAGTCTACTCATATATGCCTTATACATATATATATATATATATATATATATATATATATAATTTAAATTCAAAAAAAAATTAAAACATTTATTATTTCAAAATTTTAAACACAAAAGAAATTGAAATTTTATTCATACAAATTATCACTTATTTTATTTGTTTGAGACTTTCCAATATATTTTCAAATTAAATTCCAAAAGTTTAAATATATTACCAATTTAAACTGATAAATTTTGGGATGTTACAGATATCCTCCCTTAAGAAAATTTCTTCCTCGAAATTTGAAAGAGAGAGAAAAACAAACAGAGAATATACGAATTCAGAAAATGATAGAGAAATGGCTTACCAGTTTAAGCCGAGATATCCACTCTGCAATTGGGATATGATCTCTGCATATTATCTTCAGTTTCCTAAGTGTAGTCCTTTGGATCGTCACTCTACTGTACTTTAACCAGTTTCACAATTTTGTTTCTCAATTGCTTTTCATCATGATCCACAATCTTTATCGGTTCTCTTTTAACTGTTAAATTGGGAGTGATTTCGAGATCCTGTTTACCAGCTTCTTCAATAATACTATCCGGATTGTGCACATACTTCCGAAGGTTAGAAATGTGGAACACATCATGCACGCCAGATAACCAGCTAGGCAACTGCACTCGATAGGCTAAAGGACCGATCCTCTCTAGAATAGGGAAATGACCAATATACCGTGGTGCCAGCTCACCGGTCTTCCTAAACCTTAATACACCTCGCATTGGAGATACTTTAAGGAAGACAGAGTCTCTAATCTGGAATTCCAAATCCCTTCTTCTACGATCATAATAACTCTTTTGACGACTTTGAGTCGTCCTCAATTTCTTTCGTATAAAATCAACTTTCTCTGTGGCTTCTTTAATCATATCCGGTCCAAGAACGAGCCTATCACCAGCCTCGATCCAACATGCAGGTGATCGACACGGACGACCATATAAAGCTACAAAAGGAGCCATCTCGATACTGGCTTGATAGCTATTGTTATATGAGAACTCGACCAGATGAAAATGGTCCTCCCAAGAACCACCAAAATCAAGTATACAAGCATGCAATAGGTCTTCTAAGATTCGGTTAATCATCTCAGTCTATTCATCAGACTGTGGGTGATAAGCAGTGCTGAAATTCAGTTTTGTTCCCAATGCATCTTAAAATGCCTCCCAAAATCTACTAGTGAAGATCAGATCACGATCACTCACTATGCTGCTAGGAATACCGTGAAGACGGACAATTTCTTTCACATATGACTCGGCTAAACTTGCTGCCGTGCGGGTAGACTTCACTGGCAAGAAGTGGGCTGTCTTAGTCAAACGGTCCACAATGACCCAAATTGCATCATTGCCTTTCCGAGTATGAGGCAACCCGTCGATGAAATCCATCGATACTTTGTCCCATTTCCACTTGGCTACCTCTAAAGGTTGAAGTAAACCCGCCATTTTCTTTTGATTGCTTTTAATTTGTTGGCAAGTAGCACAGCGACTCACATATATAGATATGTCCATTTTCATTGTGTTCCACCAGAAAGTTCTTTTGATATCTCTATACATCTTGTTAACTCCTGGATGGATGCTGAATTTAGATTTGTGACATTCATCTAAAACTTCACGTTTCAGTTCGAGAATGTCCGGGACACAAATCCTATCTTTCATCCTCATAACTCCATTATCATCAATTGCAAAACCGGAACCTTCATCTCGACATATTCTTCTACGAATTTCCCAAAGAAACTTGTCTTCAGCCTGCTTGCTGGCGATCTTTTCAAGGAGAGTAGGAGTGACAACAAGATATGCAAGAACAGCATGCCTCCTACTTAAAGCGTCGGCAACTACATTGGCTTTTCTGGGCGTATATTGGATATCTAGGTCATAAGATGCCAGAAATTCCAACCAACGTTGTTGTCGAAGATTTAAATCTTTCTGGGTAAAAAGATATTTCAAAGATTTATGGTCGGTGAATAATTCGAATTTTTCACCTGAAACAAAAAGAGAGTTCGATAAGTATATTTGTTTAAGTTAAGTTAAATTCGTAAATTTTTAAGAAAGCTGAAAAAGAGTCTTACCCAGAAGATAATGTCACCATATTTTCAAAGCGAAGATAGCAGCTAGAAGCTCCAAATCATGGGTTGGGTAGTTTCACTCATGTGGACATAATTGTCTACTCGCGTAGGCAATTACCTTCTCATTCTGCATTAATACCGCACTCAAAACATCACCACAAGCATCGGTATAAATCAATAAACCTTGGTTCCTACTAATAATAGCGAGAACAGAGCTTAGTCAACGGACTAGCTATCTTAGAAAAGTCCCGAACAAACTTCCGTTAATAACCTGTTAAACCCAAAAAGCTTCGAACTTCTTTTGGTGTAGTGGGTTTTCTCCAATCAAGAACAGCGGAAATTTTGCTAGGATCAACAGAAATCCCTTCTTCATTAATAATATGGCCGAGAAACTTAACTTCTTTGATCCAAAAATGGCATTTGGAAAATTTTGCGAATAGAATATTTCTCCTTAATATCTCCAAAACGATTCTATGATGCTCGGCATGCTACTCTTCGGTCTTGGAATAGACCAAAATATCGTCAATAAACATGAGCACAAATTTATTCAATACTTCCCGAAGCACACGGGTCATAAGATCTAAGAAGTATGCTAGAGCATTACTTAGCCCGAAAGGCATGATTAACCATTCATAGAACATATTAGGACCCCTAAAGCAGTCAAATGAACACAATCTTCAGCGATTCGTAGTTGATGGAACTCCGAGGCTAGATCCATCTTCGAAAAGAAACGAGCACCGTGCAATTGATCAAACGGATCATCAATTCTAGGTAGGGGAAATTTATTCTTAAGAGTCAGCTTATTGAGATCGCGGTAATCCACACACAATCTTAATGATCTGTTCGATTTAGCAACAAACACAACGGCTGAACCCAAAATTCAGAAACACTAGGACGAATTAACCCTTTATCGAGCAAATCATTGGTTTGCTTGACTAATTCAACCCTTTCCCTGGGTGCCATCCTACGACTTGAGTGAACGACGGGATGAGCATTGGGTACTAGGTCAATTCTGATTCTATTTCTCGGTGTGGAGGTAAGGATTTCACTTCTTAGAACACATCTAAAAAATCTCTAATAATGGGTACGGAATCTAGACTGGGTTCGGGATAACCCAAATTATACATCAACCCTTCTCTTTTAGGACTAGGGCCCTCACAAGAAATCTCAATGAAATCTCCAAATTCGATTTTGATTGAAATCAATCAATTATTGCAATCCAATTTGGCTTCGTATTTTGCTAGCCAATCCATTCCAAGTAAGACTTCAAACTCATTAAAATCAAGGACAAAGAGACCGATAGGGAATTGGTAACAAAAATATGAGATAGGAACGTCTCTACATCGAATACAAAGGTTCGTGGTACCTCCAACTGGATTCTTTACGCATATAGGCTCATCAACAACATCATGTTCAAGATTTAATTCATTTATAGCTTGTTGAGAGATAAAACTATGTGTAGCACCCGTGTCAAACGGAACTCTAACAATGCTATCACAAATAGTGAGGTTACCCTCCAGAACTCCTTTCCCCTTTTCTGCTTTGGAAGATGCAGATTTATCTTTGACTGTGTACACCTTGGCTGTCTGAGCTTGCTTCATGGTTGGGCAGTCTTTAACTTCGTGTCCCAATTTCTGACAATAATAACATTTCCTGGGCTTCGCTTGAACGGATTGATTACTTATCTCTTAGGCTTCGTACATCTGCTCGAATAATGGCCCTTTTCTAAGCAATTAAAGCAAGTAACATTCTCTGCCGTGCTTTTCTAATTGTTCTTCTTTTTCTCCTTACCCTGCCATGGTTTTTTGCCTCTAAATTTCCTCTTCTTCCAATTTTGATTGCTCGAATTTCCTTTCTCCACCGAGGATTTTTGCATATCAAGTTTAGCATATCTGTACCCCCTATCAATCAAATCTGAAAAGGATTCTTTGACGTGGTCAGTCATCCTTTCGTGGAACTTCTTATTCATCCCACGAATGAACCTTACATTTTTCTTTAAAGGTGTGTTCACCAATTCTGGACCGAAACAAGACAGTTCATTGAATTTGTTTAGACACTCCTCGAATGACAAACTCCCTTGCTTTAAGTCCATGAATTCTTGGTACATTCGAGAAATTCCAGCTGATGGCATATAGCGCTTCTCAAATACTTCTTTAAATCTCTTCTAAGTAAACTCGTCTTCTGGCTCATCCACAGTGACTGTCTCCCACCATGCTAAGGCTTCTTCTTGAAGTTGCTAAGAAGCTATGAGTCTCATCTGATCGTCTTGCAGCTTTAGCCCTTTAAAGATTCTTTCACATGATCTGATCCATGATTGGGCCTCAACAATCGACTCCTTGACGGTGAATGGCTTACCACCAAACCTTGAGAAACTCTTATATAAATCAGCCAGATTCGGCTGATGCTGAGTAGATAAAGTTGCTTCTGCTATTGGGGGAACTTGACTAGGTATTGTGGCATTTCCTCGCCCCCCAAGCTCTTCCTCTTTGTTCGCTCATTCTTACTATCTGTAATTAGTAAGAAAATTGATTTAGATATTCGGATGAGATACCTCAAGGAATATCAGCAGTTAAAAGAAGTAGACTAAGAAAATTTGGGGTTTCGGTCTCGGGATATACTCATTCTAGGGTATACTTCACCCTATCTCTAATGAGCCATCTAATGTGTTATACTCCATAGCTAAAGTTCTTACTCAACCTTTAGCTCTGATACCATATGTCACGACCCGAAATCCAATGTTTGAATCTTCGGCAGTCGAATACAAGTGAGGTATTTGATGTCAATTTTTGAACATTGGATTTCGGGTCGTGACAAACCTTCATACTACAATGCATTCTTTAGAAGATTATCACTGGATGAAATTGATACCTTCATTTCACCAAAACATCCACTATTTAAATTCCTTTGTAAGTCTGGATAGGGAACTGTTCATGGCGAGGAATTTAGCTCATGCAAAATGTATTTCGCAATTCTTGAGTATTATGATAAAATAGAGGAATCTTTTACGACCTAAGCTTAATAACTATAACCGAAGTAAAAAGCCCTATCATGTCAGTCCTCGGGAAATGATATCCAAGGAAAATAAGTCATTACTTCAATCAAAGAAAAATTGAATGACTAATAAGGTGATCAAATTCAGAATGAGGAAGAGAACACGTGAAGCATTAAACCAAGTTATTCAAGACAAGAGTAAGATCTCAAAAGAAATAGCATCAGACCTGGATTCTAGGGACAAACAAGACAATGCACAATCCATGGATGACCTAGAGGAAATAAAGCCAGATTCCCGAAATTCCACCAAGATTATGAAAATAGGCAAGAGAATGAACAAAGAAACAAAAGGAAGATTGATTTTGTTTTTACAGTTGAACATGGACATATTCGCAAGGACTCATGCCAACATGGAGGTAATTGACCCAACTATAATGTGTTTATGCATTGATCCTAAATTTGTTCCAGTGAGAAAGAAGTAGAGGTCGTTTGACAAAACTCGAACTAAGACATTGAAGAAGGAGGTAAAGACGTTACCAGAGAATGGATTCATTAGGGAAGTCTTTTACCTAAAGTGAATAGCAAATCCAATGTTAGTTAAAAAGTCAAATGGAAAATGGAGAATGTGTGTTGATTACACGGACCTAAATAAGGCATGTTCAAAGAATTTTTATCCGCTTTCTAGAATCGATCAATTAGTCGATGCATCTAGTGGTTATAAATTGCTATCTTTAATGGATGCCTACTCGGGATACGACCAAATACCAATATTTAAGCCTGACGAAGATCATACTAGTTTCATTACAAGCTGAGGTATGTATTGCTATAAAGTGATGACATATGGCTTATAGAACGTATGAGCAACATATCAGTGTCTTGTGAATAGAATGTTCAGATACCAGATTGTGAGAAACTTGGAAGTTTATTTGAATAACATATTGGTAAAATCAAAAAAGGAAAGTGAAATGTGGAAGAACTATGGGAATAGTTTGACATATTAAGGAATCACAAGATGAAATTAAACCCATAAAAATGCCCTTTGGAATTCAGTCTGGTAAGTTTGTGGGATACATTGTATGCACAAGAGGGAGCGAAGATAATCCCAACTATATAAAGGCCACTTAGGATATGACACCACCAAAGATGTGCATGATTAATGGGACTAAATGAATGGACCCACCGTCTACTGATTTATATCCAAGGCGAAGGAAAAATGTATTCCTTTCTTTGACTTAATCATGAAAAAGAAAATCTTCGAGTGGACAAAAGAACACCAAAAAGCTTTTCAAGAATTAAAAGATCATCAAGATAAGCCATTGATACTTTCAAGTCCTATGGAAGGAGAACACTTATTCTATTATATGGTCATTTAGAACATGTGATCAACTCAGCCTTGATGAGAGAAGAAAACAAAATTCAGTTCCCGATTTACTACAGAGGTAAAAGGTTAACAGGTGCCGAAACCAGGCATCAAATTGAGGAGAAGCTAGTATATTGTCTATTGTTGATAGCACATAAGCTAAGGTCATATTTTCAAGCACTTCCGATAAATGTTTTGAACAATTTCCCATTAAGATAGGTCCTTAATAAACTAGAAGTATCTGGAAGATTGGAAAATTAGGGTGTGTATATAAGTAAATATGACATTGAATATTTACCCAGGACATCGATTAATGGACAAGCTTTAGCAGACTTTGTTATGGAGTGCATAAGATTTATCGAAGAACAATTAAAAAATGAGAAAAAACTTGAACCAAAATGCCAATTATTTATGGATTGGGCATCAAAAGAACAAGATGCTGGGGCAAGCTACTTTGTGATTACCCCTGACGGACATAGCTTACACTATGCCATAAAACTAGGATTCTCAACAACCAACAACGTAGCCGTGTTTGAGTCCATGATTGCGGGATTAACTCTAGCACAACAGCCCAAAGTCCAAAGGACCAAAGTATTTAACGATTCATATCTAATGGTAAATATGCTAAATAAGACGTTCCAAATTAAAGATGCTCGCTTGGCTCGATATTTCAAGAGAGTCCATGAGATGCTAGACAATTTGAAGATTTTTCCATACATCAACTATTAAGAGAAAGAAATGCACAAGCGGACTCTTTTGAAAAATTGGCAAGTACGAGAGGTGCACCTGAAGTCAAAATCATTCATGTCAGATTCCAGCAAAATCCAAGCATTGAGAAGGAATATATGAATTAAGCAATGGAGTTTTGGTTCTAACTAGATCTCGGACTTAAGAATGTTTTCAAAGAAATAACAATGACAATGACACCCTGGAAAGACTGACTACCCATGGAAACTGATAACTGGATGACACCCACGGTGGAATACCTTGAGAAGATGTTATTACCAAAAGAGAAAAAGGAGGCAAGGAAGTTAAGGTACCAAGCTCCTTCTTATACCATAGTTGATGGAATCTTATGCAGAAAGGGTTACTCTATGCCTTATTTGTGATGCATTACACCAGAAATAGGAGTGGAATTGATAAAAGACGCCCATGAGGGGTTTATGGAGATCACTCTAATGGGATAAAGCTAGCAATGAAAGTCATATGGCAAGGCTACTATTGGTAATGAATGATGGAAGATTCCATGAATTATGTGAAAAGGGGTGACAAATGCCAAGGATTTTCGAGAATACCGCGGCTTCCTCTTAGTACTTTAACTATTATGCTAACCCTTGGCCCTTCGATGTATATGGAATTGATTTAATTAGACCTCTCCCGATCTCAAAAGAGGGAGGAAAATTTGCAGTGGTAGCAATGGATTACTTTACTAAGTGGGTAGAGGCTGAGTCATTGCTAAGTATAACTGCAGAGAAGGTTTTGAAGTTCGTTATAAAAAAAACCAAGTCACAAGATTTGGGCTTCAAAAAAGATCATCTTCGACAACATAACTCTATTCAAAAGTGAAGAATTTACTTATTTATGTGAAAAGAACTGAAAAGTAAAGAGTTTTTATCAGAAGCACAATCGAAAGCAAATTGAGCAATGGAAGCGACATGTAAGATCATTAAAACCATCTTGAAAAAATGATTAGGCAAAGCGAAAGGAAACCAGCTAGACAAACCCTCCCTTATCCTATGGCCCCACCGAACTTCCACAAAAAAACAATTGGGCATACCCCATACTCCTTGACATATGGATTTGAGGCAATGTTATCGGTCTAAATTGAGATCCCATCATGTTGAAGATTGGCTTATGCTTATGAAAGAAATCAAGAAATGAAGAAAGAAATACTCGGCCTACTTAACAAACTAAGAGATCGAGCAACAATACGAACAGCCGAATATCAATGAAAAATTTCCAAGTACCATAATTCTGAAATGAAAGAAAGAGCATTCAAAACGGGGGATTTAGTATTTAGAAGAGTGCTGGCAAATACAATAGACCCCATAAACGGACCACTGGGACCAAATTAGGTAGGAACACTAGTCATTCATGAAGTTTTTCCTCCAAGGACTTATTAACTAAGTAGACTTGATGGAAATGTAATATCAAGGACATGGAATGCCGAGCATTTAAGACCATACTTTACCACATTAGATGAATAAAGTGGATTACCAAATAAACTATGCCCAAATGATTACCCTCTAATTGAGATGCATTATGTTTACCTTGACGTCCAACCTAACGAGGTCGGTACGATTTATCGAATAGAAGAACTCCTTAAACCCAAAAGGGACAAAAGAGTTTGGTACAACCATAAGGCCTGGCCAAAGAAACCATCCAAAGAGATATGGTCAATTAACCCTTTGATCCGTCCTTTGGCCTGGTCAAAGCACCCATCCAAGTAGATGGATGAAAATGCCTTTGGACCCGGCCTAAAGCCTGGCCAAATCAACCATCCAAAGAGTGAGGGTTAAATCCTTGATCCTGTCTTAGGGCTTGGTCAGAGCATCCATAAAAGAGAGATGGAAGAAAATGCTTTTGGTCCCACCGCAGGGCCCAATGCAACTATCCAAAGAATGATGGTCAATTTAGCCTTTATTCTCGCCGCCAAGCCTGGTGTCCCACCGCAATGCCTGGACAAAGCAACCGTCCTAAGAGCGATGGTCAATTAAGCCTTTGATTCTACCGTCAGACCTAATCAAAGAACCATCCAAGGGAGATGGATGAAAAAGCTATGGTTGAAAGCCTGACCAAAGCCACCATCCAAAGAGCGATGGTGAATTAAGCCTTTGATCTAAGTGTCGGGGCTGATCAAAGCACCCATCCAAGGGAGATGAATGAAAAAGCATTTAGTTCTGCCGCAAGGCCTGACTACAATAACCATCTAAAGAGTGATGGTCAATTCATTCTTTGACCCCCACCGTTAGGCCTTATTAAAAAAACCCGTCCAAGGGAGGTAAATAAAAAAAAGAGAAGGAAAATGTCACCAAAAATCAACCATAAGATGTGTAGCAAACAAAGCAACTGAAGATTCTTTCAATAAAAGGGACTATTCAGAAATCAAGAAGGTTGGAAAAAAATTTGGAAAAAATTGCTACTCGTGAATTACATTCAACGAAGTAGAAGAGGATATTTAAGCTAAAGCATAAGTGAACTTTTTCATAAAAAGGAAGGGGGCACATGTTATACCCCAAGAATTCCTAAACGATAGTCATCGTAGGTTAACAAAATTAGAAGCTCTCATGATGTGCATAAGAGCTACCATGGGATGTACATTGGTGTTACCGTGAGATATCAGCAAAAATGAAGGTTATTGTAGGACATGAGCAAAAGATATCGACAAGCAACCCTATTAGTCATTGTGAATGGAAATGTAGCTCTGAAAGGGGGAGTGATTCAGAGCCATTGTATAGAAAACTTATATCATCGTAGCATGACTTTCAAAGGCCATCGTGAGATGATTGATAAAGCTGTTGAGTTGTTGTGTGGAAAACTTGAAAATGAACTATGGAAGCCATCATGATATAAAGCATTAAGAGCCATCGTGAAGTAATACATCAAAGCTTCCATGGAGCGTTTCTTGGAGTCGTCATGAAAAGAGATATGCGAGCCATCCTGAAATGAGGCATTAAAGTCATCATTGGTCATTCATTAAAGTCAATTTGGGTCATTCATTAGAGCCATTATGAGACGTTCATTAGACTCATCGCCAAACATCAGGACATCGTGAAATAAAGCACTAGACCCATCGTGGAGTACTTGGGAAACATCACGAGACAAGTCATTAGAACGGCTATCGAGAAGAATCCCTTTAAAGACATCGTGAAAATTCCCTCGTAGCCATTGTGATTAATTCCTCAAGGCCAGTGCAAAGTGTATATTAAAACCAGGAAAGCTATCATGAAAGATATTTCAAAACATTACGATGTATTCTTTAATGCCATATAAAATAGATTTCAAGGCTATTTTGTGAAATGTCCTCAAGGTCATTGTGAGTTAAAAAGCAGGGTGACAAAGCCTTCGTAAAGCAAGATAACACAAGTCTCCGTGAAGGAAACCATATCTCCACTGCTTATCCATTCTAATCGATACATAGCATAAATCTGAAGGCCGGGGTTCTATATAAATAGACATGTACCCTTTAGAAGGGGCCATTTTTTGGAAGGTATCTTTTTCCTTATTTTCCTTTTTTTGAGATGATAAAAAAGCTTAAACAAAGGTTTTTAATGGCGAATTAGACCAAATTAATTTCATGACTTAATAAACAAGGACTCAAAAAATGACAATTTACACGATAACTTTCGTTACCATCCTTCCAGCACCACTTGGCTATGAACTTTATCTTACTTAAGTGTCCACATTTCTTGGAGATTCGGACATTCATTTGACATAAGTTTAATACTAACATTATGGAATAACTAATGCACCAAGTGATGTGAGGATTGTTAGAAGGATACCATGTTTTACTATAGTTGTTTTATCACTTTAAAGTATCACATAATGTAATTATTATCGACTTGCATACCTAGACACCAGATACTATATTTTGATAATAATACATTCATATGATGACGATATTATCTTAGCATATATCGACTATTACGTGCTAGCTCTTTGGATGTAAGGACATGTTAGGTATGGTTCTACATACCATATGCCTTTATTGCTATATATGATTTTTATAGCATTTTGATATGATATATCGCTTACGTCAGACTGTTGTCAGAGCCGAGGTTTTTTGTTTTTCTTCCTATTATATCAGGTACTCTTAAATGAGCAAATTAGGGATAACAAGTCCAGATAGCGCATGGAGACGTAAGGAGTACAAGTAAGAGGCTACGCTTTCGTATGTCTGTACTTTGGAACTTACTATCTTTCATATTATGTTGTGTGGTACTGTGGAGCTATATTAGTACTTGTGTTGTCAGAGATAGATATAGAGTTTATTGTGGAGATTTAAGATCTATAAATTCTATTATTTTAGTTTGTATAATTCATGAACCTTTGCACTCTAATGTTCTTGTTTATGGTTCATTTGATTTCATTATTATTTGTTATTTGATTATTAAATTCTGTCCATGCGATGCGAGTTGTTTTACATATTTTGTCATTTGAATTTTTATTTACTTTACACTTTAACCATTGCCTTACATCGACTGGATACAATTTATAATGCACCACAACTCATATTTAGTATCAGAGGGATATGACGGTCATCTTATTTGGTTTAGAGCTTAGGTTGCACTAAGTTGATGCTAAGATCCATCAAAAATAAGGAGGAGTTATCACCTAAGAATGGGTTAAGAGGTATATGAAAAAGCATACTTGTTACATTTTGGTTTTTGAAACTAAGTAGTAGTATATATAGTATATAGGTCACATTGCATTCATGAACACAACTTGTGCCTTTTTCAGAGAACGATCATTCTAATTACAGCTTGTAAGAATGAGCCAACAATTGAGGAATTCTACTAGGACTTCTATTTCTGGCATAAACTAGATAGCAGGGACGGGGTAGCTATAAGCCCTAGTATATACACTATGTTTAATAATATGATGCAAAACATATTGTGGGATGCATAAGGAGTTACTCCAACCGTGGCTATAATTGGTGGTGCTCCGATGCAAGTACTAAGGGCTGACTTTGCCAAATTCAACAAGGATTACTAAAGTCTGGGTGGCAATCCATTTCTTGGAAAAGAATTAGACATCGGACTACAGGATTGGTTGGACAACTGTAAAAGCATTCCTTTGGGGACATGGAGATAGATGATGTGATGAAGAGGAATCTAGCCTCTAAATAGCTCCAAGGGAGAGCTATGAAGCAGTGGAATGCCATCAAGATTACTATTTCGGAGGACTAGATTACCTATGAGTGGTTTAAGATGAGGTTTTGAGAAGAAATATATACCGATTGTACAGAAGTTGGTGCTCTTTCAAAATTTTTGTTGATTTGAAACAAGGAGATATGCCTATGTCGGAGTACGTAGACGAGTTTGGTATGTTGTTAAAGTACGATCTACCTTTTATTGATACTCAGCTCAAGAGGTTTTATTATGGGCTTAGATGTTTGCATCGAAGGGAAGCCAGGGGATGTATCTATGCATACTTTGAATAGTGGTGGATCGTGTAAGGCCGTTGGTGATGAAAGAGATGGAAGATGGGTGTAGATTAGAGTTAGGCTGCCTACCCAACGATGAGGTGATGGTTATCATTTTGTATTTACTTGAGGTCCCGCATGACGAGTTGCCATCTACGTTTAGAGCTCGGGAGTATCCGAATATATTTGAAAATGTGACTGATTACCACCAAAGAGGGAGATCAAAATTTATATATATTCGTGAAGGATGCTAGGACGATTGCTATGCCATTAAGGCTTATGGCGCTCAAGGAGTAGAGGGAACTACAGGTGAAAGTGAATGACCTGTTATGGTGAGGTTTTATTCGATGGAAATATTTGAGAGGGGACACATGTAATATCGCCATTAAGACATATGACTCTCTGAAATTATATGTTGATTATTGCGAGATGATTAAGGTGACGAATAAGAAAATGTGTCCTTTCTCGCTTATTGGTAGATAGTTCAATCGGCATATTGATGTTAGGGTGTTATCTATTTTTAACCTTGCAACGGGCATTCATCAACTTTGGGTGGTGAAAGAGAGTGTGTTGATGTTTCGTACGCCATTTGGATTGTTTGAGTGGTTGATTATGCCATTCTAGCTACCCAACGAAGTGACATACTTTATTGGTATTATAAACTGTATCTTCAGGGATCAGCTAAATAAGTTTGTGCTTGTGTTCAAGGATGATACCCTTGTTTATTCGAGGATGGACGAAGAACAGAAGGAGCACTTGAAGATTGTGCTCGAGGTGTTGAGGAACCACTGATGAAAGGCAAAATTTTCTAAGTGTGACTTCTGGAGGAGAGAAGTTCGATTCTTAGGCCATGTTGTTTCTGAATAGGGCATTGTTGTCGATACTGCAAAAGTTGCATTAGTACAAGTTGGGATCGATATAATACTGCTAAAGATATGAGAAGTCTCCTTGATTGGTGGGATATTAAAAACATTTTATCAAGGACTTCTCTATGGTTGCAGCACCATTAACTGACTTGATGAAGAAGAGACAAACTTATGTTTGGAATGCGAGGTGCGAACATGCGTTAGTGAGTCTGAACAAGAGGTTAATGAGTGCACCGGTGTTAGTCATTCTAAGTGGGAAGGAAGAGTTGATAGTATGCACAAGCACCTATGATACTAGACTTGGTGCGATGTTGGTGTTGTAATGACCCGAAAATTTTAATGGTTTTAAATAAGAAAATTTATTGAAAATTTGTGAAATTTTAAACAACAAAATTTGAAAATAAAAATTTATTATTTGAAATACGTCTATTTAAACATAGCAACTGGAAAATTTTCATCTAGTAATATTGAAGTTTATTTTATTGTGAAGTTTCATTTAAATTTAAATCAGTTAATAGTAGTTGAATTTAAAAAAAGTTCGAAACCTAAATATGTCAACATGAGAAAAATTATTTAGAATACTCTGAATCAGACTGCGATATTCGTTTTGCGAAATTCATTTCGCGAAATTCGGACATTTCTAGCTCCGTTTGGATTTTTCCATACGGAATAACAACGTATATCGGTACCGATTATCGACTTTTGATAGGATGATCGTACCACTGACATCTGTATACCATTTTGATCATCTCGTCGTGTTGATCTCTGTGGTATATTTGTTTCTGTATTTTGAGGTTCGGTAAACGACGGAAAAAATAAGCTATTCGTTGTAACGGTACCTTAAACTTTGACTTTACTATTTCTTTCGGTTTCAAAATATGAAACGTGCTGTCCAACAGCTAAATCAGTGGGTGAAAATTACTACTTTTCTATTAGCTGTTTTGTTTCTCTGACCGTTGGAATTTCTTTTATTTTATATAAATATACTTTCAGTCTTTTCGCTTGCTTCAGTGTCATATATATATATATATATATATATATATATATATATATATATATATATATATATATATTTGTTGAAAAACTGTTCACACTCTAACCCACGCTCTCTCTATTCATTCTTGTGGCTGCCCATCCCTCTTTTGTTTTCCTCCAAGCTTTCTTAAAAAAGAGAAACGAAATATAACAGCTTCCATCTTCCCTCCCCTCTCTCTCCAACGTAATCATCTTTCCCTTCCTCCATTTTGCTCGGCCTCAACCCACCTCGTAGCCATGCCGACTTTATTCCAGAATCCATCACCACATGGACCCCATCTTTCTCCACCCATGCAAACCCAATAACCACCTGGCAGCAAACCAACCCCATGCCATCAACCACCAACGTCCATCACCGCTCCACTTCGTGCCGAATCCATCACCAAGACATGCTAGCCTCGTCCCCCCAAGCCATCAACCTACAACCGACCTCACCCTTCCTCCTCTCCTTCGAACAGCAGCTTCGCCCCTCTCCTTCCATTTCCAAGCAGCATCTCTCCAAAGCGATCACGCCTCACATCCTCCATCCCCCTCCCTTCCATACAATTCATTCCTCCTAACTTCTCTTTTAGAACAAGGTATTATATATATATATATATATATATATATATTATGATAGTGAGGATATACATACATTTATAAAAAAATTAGCAAATATATTTGCTGACCTTGAACCTTGTTGTTTGATTTCATTTATATAGATTATGTTAAGCTTTATAAAGTATTTGTTATAAAATATGTTGTCGATGAGTATTGCTTGCTAGTATACATTCATATAAAGTTATAGTAAATTTATATAGTTATGTCGGCATTATCTTGTACATAAGTTAGTTTACATATATGTATGGTTACGAAAGTTTTATATATAGTCTGTTATATAGGTTGACAGATTTCCAAATTATATGAAGTACGCTTGTTTATCTTATATATATGTTGTGTCAAAACTTAATGTGTTCGTAAAATTTTTTTTGATCTGAGAGATTATATATATTTATTTTATTATCTATAAGTAAGATTATGTTATATTGGACTAATATATATACTATTATTTATATAGTAAGTTTGTTATAGTACTTTATATTATGTTAGTAATGTATCAGTGAATATATATATATATATATATATATATATATATGAGTCTGGTTTTTACTAGTATTTTATATATTATTAGCTTTGGTCAGTTACACCAATAAGCATACATATAAAGTATGTTGTGTTGGAACAGTTTATTTATAATATATATTATGATTCGTATATGGGTTATATATATACAGTAAGTTGTATTTTTATAGTTATAAAGTTATAAAAAGTTATAAAGGTTAGTTACAGTATATATATACACTTTTGTCTCTTAGGAGTTGTGTGTATATATATATATATATATATATATGTATGTATATGTATATATATATTTGTATAGTCATATATATAACCTATTGTTTGCATATTTTGTTGTTTTACGGTCTACATTGATATATATGTATATATAGTTTAAAGTTTATTATGTTACAAAAGTTTATACAGTTATAATTTATAAGGTATATTTTTTTTTTTGAGGAGGAATCTAGACCAAGATATCAAGTACATAAAACAGAAGCTGTCAACAAGCCTGACAGGTAACCCATAGAAAAATAAGACCAAAAGCCGGCGAATAAAGCAGAGGAAGATAAATACCAAATAAAGCAGAAAATACAAAAAAATATGCCAACAGAAGGTCCATAAAAGTAAATACGGCGAAGCAGCCGTTTATAAAAGCCCAAAATCAGAAAAAGCGGAGATAGCTGCTGAAGGTTCCTCCTAGAAGGGAAACAAAACAGAACGGTGAGATTCAGCAGAGGAAGCCGAAAAAGAGAACGGCGAAATAAGAACCAGAATAGCGACAGCCCAAATCCAAGCATAGTAGAAGAAATAACCGACCCCAAACCAAACCTATAAAACCAGAGCCTGCAACCAGAAGCCACTAAATCAGGGGAAAAATAAGGGGGTGGGGGAGGGAAGACGGAGACGGTTAAGCCAGAACTACCTGGCTTAAGGAATTTATAAGGTATATTGGTTCTAAGATATTGTATATAAATATATGTAGAGTCATATATTTGTCTATATATTTAAATGAGTTGGTTTGTTTCAAATGTTATTATGTATTCTGATTTCATGTTATATAAATCTATTTCGACTGGTTTTGATCTATGAGTTTATAAAGTTGATGACCTGTTTGTTGTATATAAATTTTATAAGTTGTATTCTGTAATAGTTATTAAGAGTACATGTAAATGCGTTGATTTAAAGAACAGGACATGTATATGTGTTTTGATCTTGTATGTGAGTTGATGTGTAGAGTACCTTGATTTTTTTAATATATACTGAAGCATACCTATATGTCCCGCTGTATCCGTTTGCTTCTCATATTTCAGATATACCAGTATATGTATCTAATGTTTGCTATAAAAGAAAATGCATGTCTAACAGTATTGGTGTTTTGTTATATAAATTATATATAGGAACTTTGATTTAAAATTTGCCTATAATTTTTTTTTAATTATAACCTATATAGATGTATTTTTATTTTATGCATATAAATTTTTGATTTGGATATGTGTAACAACCCAATATTTTTGAAATTAATTTTTATTTCAATTTATTTCACTTTGAAAATGTTTTAGAAATTATTTTACTTAGAATTTTGTTTTAAAATATTTTTTAAAGTGAAGTAGATATTTTTCTAAAAATAATGATGATTTATTTATAATTTTTGAACCTTGTTTGGAATTTTTAAGCAATTTCTTTAATATTTTTTCTATTCCCTTTAAATTTAATTATTCATTTTTATTTTATTTTACTTTGTTTTAGTTTTTAAATTCATTTGCTGATTTTATTTGGTTTTATTTGAATTAAAGAAAAAGGAAATATGAAGAGTTTAAAAAGCTTTAATAACTTAAGACTTTTCATTTGCCAACCTTTTCAATTTCCATAACTCTTTATTTATTTTGTTTGGCCATGCATTTTTGCTTCTTAGCCGTGTATTCACTTAACATTTCATGCACAAAAATTATCATCTCCATCTCCATTCACGGCTTGATAAAAATTCTTGGTAATGTCCTCTTCTTTTTCTTCTTTTTCTTCTCTTTTTTTCTATGTTTTTGCCTTGTTTTCTTGGATAGTTTTGCTCGGCCTCCTCTTGATAGTCATGGCCACCACCTCCATGATATCTTCCTTGCCACCACTGCTATCTATCCCTCAGATCTTGACCATGGCCGCACCATCTATGAAGAGAAACTCCACAAAACAATTGCTTATTGCCTTAAAACCATGCTAGGCCAAGCCATGTTGCTTCATCACCCCATTGTTCACCACCACCACCATAGGCCACCACCACCACATTTTCCAGACCTCCTTTCATTACTTCAGCCACTGACCGAAGCCACATCCCACTGGCCGAGCCCAAACCCTACATGGCCGAGCCCTTATGTTGACATAAAACTCCTCTTTGTTGCATAAACTCTTCACATTCTCAAGTATGTAACCTCCTTCATCATGTCTAGCCTTGTACCGAGCCATGCTAGGACCTAACCCGAGCCAAATGCACCCCTAGGCCGCAAGCTTATGTAGAAAACAAGGCAAAAGTTTGTGTGTTCAATTTGCTTTTTGTTTCAAAGTTATTTAAATTCAATGTTGTATTGAATTTTAATTTTATTTGGTTTTGTTTTGGGTTGTGACACAAGATCTATAGCTTGGATCTCGCTCTCCACTCGAGTCTGTAGTCTTGTCATTGTGTTCTGGAATGCATTATGTTATTTGAATTGATATCTCCAGCGTAAAGAGGTGAGTAAATCTCACATGACATTATAATAATGCAAATGTGAAGCGATAACAATTGAATGTGTAGAATTATATATGATGTTATAACTGCCTGTGATTATTAATTATATGATGTTAAACCTATTATTTTACCTGTCATCTCATCTGTTATTGATATATGTTGTTAAACTTTTTATTTTATCTGTTTCTCACACTGCAAGTTCCCTGTAGAATAGAATCACTATGAGTTGAAATGATACATACCCAAACGGACTTTAGAATAGGGAAAAATCGTTATGGGCTAAAATGATAGGCCTAAACAGTTTTTATTTATTTTCTTTTTACTTGGGACTGCGTGTTTGAAATGAAAGAACCAGGATTTTTCTTTGTAAATCACGGATTGAAATGATATATATCCGTATCACTTGACCATGGTTAGAAAACTATATACAGAACCATGGTTAATTCTATAAAGTATTTTGAATATTTTAAATATTTTTAAAAAGTGTAAAATTATAAAAATTTGATTTAAATTGGATTTTAAATGTTTTAATAAAGAAATTTTGATTTTTCTGCAAGTTAAAATGCAATTTAAATGAATGGTAAAAGTGAATTTTTGTAAATATAACTTAAGTTGGAAATTTTGGAATTTTGGTTTAAAATGAAAATTAAGTTATGTAAACAAAATGGAAATTTAATTATATTGAAAAATGGAAGAAAAATATAAGTGTTAAGTTTATTTGTTAAAAAGCTAAGAAAGGAAATGTTGCACTTGAATTTGTTAAGTGAAATTATTGAAAAATTTGATTTAATTATAAGAAATTTATTTATAGAAATCATAAGTTAAAAGTAAGCTAAATGAACATTTTAATGTTAAAATATGATTTTTATCATGTTTAAAGGGTTTAAACTGGATTTATTTATTTGCTGGAAATACTTAAAATCTGCAAAATACTTTTTGTAGCATTCAAAAATGCTATGGTTTCTGTAAATAAACTAAAACTGAATAAAAGGGGCTATTACAGCAGTTCTAAAATGTTGTAGTTGCTGTAGTAAATTTAAAAGGCTAAAACTTAATAAAGGCCTATTACAGCAGTTCTGTAAATGCTGTAGTGCTCTGCTGTCTTTTCTGAAATTAATAAAAACTTAAACCGGAAATATGAGCTATTACAGCATTTCTGGAAATGCTGTCTTTGCTGTTTTAAACTAAATTTCAACTAAAACTGAGTTTTAACAGCATTTTTTAAATGCTGTCTTTACTGAATTAAAATATTTTCAAGTATAACTTATCACAACTTTTTCTAAATGCTGTGAAAGGCTGAAATTTTAAATGTTTATGGCTTTTGACTTAGTAAACGAGCTCAGAATGGTTTGAAACTTTGGAAATTGAATACTTGACTTGAAAGAATAATAACTTCACTTTTAAGTGATTTAAATGAATAAATTTAATTGGAAAATAAATCATTTTAAAAGGTGATTTGAAGAAATAAATGAATGTTATCTTTGAATTTAAAAGTGTATTTAAATTGGATATTTGGATTTGAATTCAAATAATGATTTGAAAAAGAAGTTTTGAAAGATATGATATTTTGATATATTGAAATGATTTGGAAATGATTTAATCTTTATTTGATAAAGATTTGGATTTGAAAGGATATTATATTTTGAAGTATAAATTATTAGTTTTAAAAGTTATAACCACGGGTTATAATAACGATTGGTTGGCAAAGAGGCCGGGATCGGATATGGACATACTCTCTGTCGATACCGAAAACCACTTTGGCAACCGTGTACGTGGTGGCGGTTCCAGAATGAAGTAGGATGGTGTTGACTTTCTTGTGGTATGTTACGCGGACCCAACTCCCGTGAGTTGGCATAAGGTGGCTAAAACAGGAGCGCTCTCGAGCCAAGTGAGGTCATACCTTCGATCCGACGCATTTCTTCGATACCATACTATTACTTTGTGATTGTTTGGTGGCCACCCTTCGATTTGGGAATGTGTTCCGAGATGGGCATAGTGGCTTCTACGTTACTACCGGCCCGTGTGCGTAATTAGCATATCTACCCTAGTATTGCCTCGTTGTGTCGTGTCACCTACCATATCGAGTCTTTACTACGAGTTTGGTTTTCTCCCGTAGCATATGCATATCTTCTCGTAGTCTCCCTCAAGAGATATGCAGATATTGGATGGACTACCGGGACTATTACATGTCTAGGTCTATATGGGTAACCCCGTGATGCTATTTTAAAGTAAGTTTATTTTACTAATAGACGTTATTATAATAGCGCATACTACTACATAGTAAATAGTTTAACGGATCCTTGGAGGATGGGCGGTCCCAAGCATCTTCTAAGTTACTTGTACCTTTACTACAGTTCACTTGAGTTGGTTTACATTGGATAAGTATGTATGTCCTAACTCGAGTGTTTGTGTTTTATTTACGCTCGGGTCAGCCTGAGTATTCACAGATTTGGATTTCCGTTCTCTGGAGGCCTGGAATCGTTGGAGATTATCAGCTTATCTAGTTATCTATATTCAGCTCTATTGTTCTATTTCAGTTCTATTATTCTGTTGTCAGCTTTGTATTAGTAAACTTCTTTGTATTTGGGATTTTACGTTGTACCTGTTTTCAGACTGATATTATGTATTTGGTTTTGAGACTTTGTGATAGTAGCTTAAACTACTATGGTATTTTATTTTCCGCTACAAGATATTCTGATGTTTTGTGCCTATGATTCTGTGATTTGATTTTATTTGCTCCAAATTTTACTACAATCTGTTATTTTGTACTATACAAGTCTGACATGAGTGGGTTATTGTCGATTTGAATGGTGGAAAATAATGGGTCATTACAGTTGGTATCAGAGCTTTGGTTTTCTGGCAAACTTTAGCCTGGGGAGCAAAATCTCATTAGAGATAGGGTAGAAATACCCTAGACTGAGTGAAATCAACTTCAGAATCATTTCTTTGTGAGAGAACGTATTTTCAAATATAAAGTGATTTTAAAATGATTTTCAAAGGATTTTTCAAAGATTATTTTGATATAAAAAATTTCTTGTTTTGAAAGCAAATGTTTCTAAACTTCTTTCCTTTCGTATCTACCTTGCTAGAAGTTTCTGTAATTAGGATGTTCATCCAAGTGAATTTATCTTGTCTTGTCTTTATCTTATCTTTATCTTTGTCCTAATTTTCATTCTTGAATTTTCAGGATGAATCATAGGAGTGCTAGAGGTTAGGAACGTGGCGCTGCCCCAGTTCCAGCTCCAACTCCTGTTCATTTCACCATTCTTTGCAAAGAATTTATTCAACTTGGTGTTACCAAGTTCACTGGTTCTGAGTCTATCATTGAGGCTCAGCAATGGCTGAGGAGTGTCGAGAGGATATTTACTGGTCTTGAGATTACTATGCTCAAAAGAGTCAGTTAGCCGCATGGTAGTTGTAGGAGGCTGCCTAAGATTGGTGGGAGTATGCTACGGCTAACACCGTTGAGGCTAAACTTACTTGGGAACAGTTCAGGTATCTCCTTGTGTTTCTTTGAATTCTGTTTTTCTATCTCTTCGTGCCTTTTCTAAGCTTATCTATCATTCTTCTCAAGGAGGCTTTCGTTGCTATGTGGATGTCCGAAGCCGGGAAATCCCAGCTTTATAGGAAGTTCATGGACCTCAAGCAGGGAAGCATGTCTTTTTCAGAGTACGGGAGGAAGTTTAACGAACTTTCTAAGTTCGGACCTAGTCTGATAGACACTCCTTTGAAGAATAATGAGAATTTTATTGCTGGTGCTCGTCCTGAGTACTATGATAGTCTTATTGCCCATGTTCACAGCCCTTTCACTGGACTTATGGATATGGCTATTCGTTATGAGAACCCTACTTCCAAGGGCCCTGCTTCTGTTGGTGCTTCTTTATCTCAGACTTCCTCTGTAAATTCTAAGAAGAGAAAGCCTAGTTCCCTTCAGTAGAAGAAGAATTGGCTCAAGAATCCATATTTAGGATCTTCATCATCTACTCTTCTCAGAGGCAGCCCGTTGACCTTTCTTCCATCACCTTCTTTAAGTGTGACTAGAAGGGACACTATGCGAATAGTTGTCCTACTATTTTTGGTGCTACTGTTCCTCCCCCCGCTCAGTCTGTTAGGCATGATCTCTACCACATCTGTCTCCAGCCTGGCCATTTCAGGAAGGATTGCCCTACCTAGTAGAAGGGTAAGCCTTCTGGTATATTTGTTGTTACCTCCGCATCTTCTCCAGCTCCTCCAGCTCCTAGTGATGACCAAGATACTCTTCATGGCTCTTTTTCTTTATTTCAGCATCTTGTTCATGTTTTATTTGATAATGGAGCTTCCTACAGTTTTATATCTATTTATTTATGTGATAAGTTTGAGCATCTCCTTTCTCCTGAGTATGTTTTTGAATCCTTATGTGTTTCAAATCCAATTGGGGGTCCAGCCAACCTTAAGAGGATTTGTAAACAAGTGAAGCTTTTCTATTCTCATCATCGCTTCAGTGGTGATTTCTATGTTTTGGGCTTTGATGCTTTTGATTTGTTGCTTGGAAGTGATTGGCTTAGTAGGAATGATGCCCATATCCCTTGTCAAGCCCAGTATGTTCACCTTGTTAATGATCTGGGTAATTCCTTTATTATTCAGTGCCGCATGCCTCGGGATTTTGCAGGCAGTTTTATTTATTTTCTGGATTCTGCTCCTGGTGATCTCCATTTGACCCATGTGGTCCAATTCTTTCCAAATGTATTTGGTGAAGTCATTTCTTTACCTCCTAAATAGGAAATTGGTTTTCGAATTGATCTAATTCCTGGTGTTCGACCTGTAGTTCTTCCTTCTAGAAGAATGGCACCTCGTGAGAAGGTTGAGTTGAGGAAGCAGATTGAGGACTTGTCTTCCAAAGGTCTGATCAGACCTAGTCATTCCGAATGGGGAGCAGCAGTGGTCTTTGTCACTAAGTCGGATGGTTCGTTGAGGATGCGTGTTGATTATAGGGAGCTGAACAAGCTCACTATGAAAAACAGATATCAAATGCCTCGCATCAATGATGTGTTTGATCAGCTTTATAGTGCCACTTGTTTCTCTCAGGCTGATCTTGCCACAGGTTTCCACCTGCTCAGAGTTGCTGAGGAAAGCATTCCCAAGACTGCTTTCTGGACTGCGAATGGGTTTTATGAATGGTTAGTCATGCCTTTTGGTCTGACTAATGCTCCTGCTTTCTTTGTGGATATTATGAATCATGTTTTTCATGCTGTGCTTAATAAATTTGTTTTAGACTTTGTTGATGATGTCTTGGTCTTCTCTAAGTCTGAGAATGAGCATGAGTCACATTTGCAGTATGTTCTAGAGACTCTCAGAAATCATCAGTTGAAGGCTAAATTTTCTAAATGCCATTTATGGAAGGATGAAGTCTGATTCCTCGGGCACATTATTTCTGGCAATGGAGTTTCTGTTGATCCGGTCAAGATCGCTGCAATCATTGTAAGTCTTTCCTTCTTTCTCATTTTCTTCATCATTTAGTTATTCTATCTCTTCTGTGGTTCTTGTTTTCCCTATTTCTGTTACGGGATTGGGAAACTCTTAGGACTCCTTCTGAGATTCGTAGCTTTCTGGGCCTTACCAGTTACTACCGGATATTCATTGAAAATTTTGCTCGGATTGCTGCATCTCTCACTGCTTTGACTCGTAAGAATGTTAAGTTTATCTGGGATAAGAAGTGTGAAGCTGCATTCAACGAGTTAAAGAGCAAGATAACTTCCGCACCAGTTCTGACCGTTCCGAACGGAAGTGAGGGATTGACGGTATATATTGATGTTAGTCATGAGGGATTGGGTGTTGTTCTCATGCAAGATAGTAGGGTCATTACCTATGCTATCCGTCAGTTGAAAACCCATGAAGCTAATTATGTTGCCCATGACTTAGAGTTGCTTGTTGTTGTCTTTGTTTTGAAGCTTTGGAGGCATCATCTGCTAGGAACCAAGTTTGACCTTTTCACCGATCATCAGTCTCTGAGATATATCTTAACCTAGAAAGGATTTGAATCAGTGGCAGGTTCGTTGGCTTGAGTTTTTGGCTTCTTATGACCTTGATATTAGCTATACACCAGGTAAAGCTAATGTTATGGCCGATGCTTTGAGTCGGAAGAAGGCAGTATTGTGTCATATGGTTGTTTCTTCTTATCCTCTTTAGAGCGCATCATAGCTAAGCAAGATGAGGATGAGATGCTTGGGTTGATGAAGGAGAGTGTTCGAAGCAGTGTTGGTGGCAGTAGTTGCGGTAGTAGTGGAGCTCAGATCGATGATAGAGGGATTTTGAGGATTAGTGGCAGGATTTTTGTCCCGAATGTTGATGGTTTGAGGCAGGAATTACTTCGAGAGAATCATCGATCTGGACTTTCTGTCCATCCTGGTGTGTCAAAGATGTATCAGGATATGAAGAGGCTTTATTGGTAGAAGGGAATGAAGAGGGATGTCTCTATCTTTGTCAGTAGGTGTGCGACTTGTCAGCAAGTCAAGGCCGATCATCAGAAGACCCCTGGTTTGTTGCAGCCCCTTGAGATTACCAACTGGAAGTAGGAATAGGTTTCTATGGATTTCATTGATGGATTTCCGAGGACTAGAAAAGGCAACGAGAGTATCTAGGTTGTTGTGGATATGCTGACCAAGTCTACTCATTTCATTACGATCAAATCTACCCGTTCTGCTTCTAGCTTGTTTGAGATCTACATGAGGGAGATTGTTCTTCTCCATCGTGTTTCTCTCAGTATTGTTTGTGATCGTGATCCTATCTTTACCAGCCAGTTCTGGAAAGCTTTTTAGGAATCTTTGGGTACTCATCTGAATCTGAGCACTGCTTGCCATCCACAGACCGATGGTCAAACGGAAAGAGTGAATCAGATACTCGAAGATCTTCTCCATGCTTGTGTGCTTGATTATGGTGGATCTTAGAAAGATCATCTTCATCTTGTCGAGTTCACCTACAATAATAGTTATCAGGTATAATCTTATCTTCTGTTTTAAGCCTATCTTAATCTTTTATCTATCTCTTTCTATCTTTGAATTCAGGTCAGTATCCAGACGTCTCCATTTGCTGCTCTATACGGACGACCTTGTCGATCTTCATCTTGCTGGATTGAATATGGTAATCGTGTGGTTCTTGGTCCTGATATGATTTTGGAAGCTTCGGAGAGAGTTGGGTAGATTAAGAGAAGGTTGAGGGTTGCTCAAGATAGGCAGAAGAAGTATTCTGATAGGCGTAGGCGGAGTTTGAAGTTTGCTGTTGGTGATCTGGTTTTCCTTAAGGTCTCTCCCATAAGGAATGTTCTTCGCTTTGGTCGTAGAGGGAAGCTTTCTCCAAAGTTCATTAGCCCTTTCCGCATTGTGGAAAGAGTTGGTTCCTTGGCTTACCGTCTGGAGTTACCCGAGAAGCTTTCTAGGGTGCATGATATATTGCACGTCTCACATCTTCACCGGTATCTCCATGACCCGTATCTGTTTGTTCAGCCTTCTGCTCTTGACAGCTTGGATATTGAGCCTAATCTGACTGTCGAGAGGAAGCCACTTCGTATTGTCGACAAAGGTACGAAGCAGCTAAGAAGGAAATCTGTTAATCTGGTTAAAGTACAGTGGAGTACTGATGATCGTGATTGTACTAAGGAGACGGAGGAGAGCATTCGTGCTTCAAATCCGAAATTGCTTATTCCAGGTGCTATTTTGTTTTTCCTTATTTTCTTGTTTTCGTACTTTTCGAGGACGAAAAGGTTTGAGTGGGGGAGAGTGTAACAACCCAATATTTTTTAAATTAATTTTTATTTGAATTTATTTCACTTTGAAAATGTTTTAGAAATTATTTTGCTTAAAAATTTTGGTTTAAACTATTTTTTAAAGTGAAGTATATATTTTTCTAAAGATAGTAATGGTTTATTTGTAAACTTTGAACCCTTTTTGGAATTTTTAAGCAATTTCTTTAATTTTTTTTCTATTTCCTTTAAATTTAATTATTTATTTTTATTTTATTTTACTTTGTTTCAGTTTTTAAATTCATTTACTGATTTTATTTTGTTTTATTTGAATTAAAGAAAAAGGAAATATGAAGAGTTTAAAAAGCTTTGATAACTTAAGACTTTTCATTTGCCAACCTTTTCAATTTCCATAACTCTTCATTTATTTTGTTTGGCTGTGCATTTTGGCTTCTTAGCCATGAATTCACTTAACATTTCATGCAAAAAAATTATCATCTCCATCTCGATTCACGGCTTGATAAAAATTCTTGGTAATGGTCTCTTCTTTTTCTTCTTTTTCTTCTATTTTTTCTATGTTTTTACCTTGTTTTCTTGGATAGTTTTGCTCGGCCTCCTCCTTATAGTCATGACCACCACCACCACCATCTCTTCCTTGCCACCACCGCCACCTATCCCTCAAATCTTGACCATTGCCGCATCATCTATGAAGAGAAACTCCACAAAACAATTGCTTATTGCCTTAAAACTATGCTAGGCCGAGCCATGTTGCTTCATCACCCCATTGTTCACCACCACCACCACATTTTCTAGACCTCCTTTCATCACTCTAGCCACTGACTAGAGCCACACTCCACTGACCTAGCCCAAACCCTACATGGCCGAGCCCTTATGCTGACATAAAACTCCTCTTTGTTGCATTAACTCTTCACATTCTCAAGTGTGTAACCTCCTCCATCATGTCTAGCCTTGTACCCAAGCCCTGCTAGGACCCAACCCGAGCCAAACCATGATCAAACCCAAGCCAAATGCACCTCTAGGCCGTGCAAGCATATGTAGAAAACAAGGCAAAAGTTTGTGTGTTCAATTTTCTTTTTATTTCAAAGTTATTTAAATTCAATGTTATATTGAATTTTAATTTTATTTGGCTTTGTTTTGGGTTGTAACACAAGATCTATGGCTTGGATCTCGCTCTCCACTCGAGTCTGTAGTCTTGTCATTGTGTTTTGGAATCCATTGTGTCATTTGAATTGATATCTTCAGCGCAAAGAGGTGAGTAAATCTCACATAACATTATATACTTATGCAAATGTGAAGCGATAAAAATTGAATGTGTAGAATTATATATGATGTTATAACTGCATGTGATTATTAATTATATGATGTTAAACCTGTTATTTTACCTGTCATCTCATCTGTTATTTATATATGTTGTTAAAATGTTTATTTTATCTGTTTCTCACACTGCAAGTTCCCTGTAGAATAGAATCACTATGGGTTGAAATGATACATACCCGAACAAACTTTAGAATAGGGAAAGATCGCTATGGGCTGAAATGATAGGCCTGAACTATTTTTATTTATTTTATTTTTACTTGGGACTGCGGATTTGAAATGATATAACCTGGATTTTTCTTTGTAAACGGCGGATTGAAATGATATATATCCATATCACCTGACCAAGGTTAGATAACTATATACAGGCCCGTAGTTAATTTTATAAAGTATTTTGAATATTTCAAATATTTTTAAAAAGTGTAAAGTTATGAAATTTTGATTTAAATTGGGTTTTAAATGTTTTAAGAAATTTTGATTTTTCTGCAAGTTAAAATGTAATTTAAATGAATGGTAAAAGTGAATTTTTGTAAATATAACTTAAGTTGGAAAATTTGGAATTTTGGTTTAAAATGAAAATTAAGTTATATAAATAAAATGGAAATTTAATTATATTGGAAAATGGAAGAAAAATATAAGTGTTAAGTTTATTTGTTAATAAGCTAAGAAAGGAAATGTTACACTTGAATTTGTTAAGTGAAATTATTGAAAAATTTGATTTAATTATAAGAAATTTATTTATAAAAATCATAAGTTAAAAGTAAGTTAAATGAACATTTTAATGTTAAAATATGATTTTTATAATGTTTAAAGGGTTTAAATTGAAGTTATTTATTTGTTGGAAATACACTAAAATCTGGAAAAAAATTTTATAGCATTCGGAAATGCCATGGTTTCTGTAAATGAACTAAAGCCGAATAAAAGAGGCTATTACAGCAGTTCTGAAATGCTGTAGCTGCTGTAGTAAATTTAAAAAGCTAAAACTTAATAAAGGCCTATAACAGCAGTTCTGTAAATGCTGTAGTGGTCTGCTGTCTTTGCTGAAATTAATAAAACTTAAACTTGAAACCTGAGCTATTACAGCATTTCTGGAAATGTTTTCTTTGCTGTTTTAAACTAAGTTTCAACTAAAACTGAGTTTTAACAACAGTTTTTAAATGCTGTCTTTGCTGAATTAAAATGTTTTCAAGTATAACTTTTATCGGCTTTTTCAAAATGCTGTGAAAGGCTGAAATTTTAAATGTTTATGGGTTTTGACTTAGTAAACGAGCTCAGAATGGTTTGAAACTTTGGAAATTGAATACTTGACTTGAAAGAATAATAACTTCACTTTTTAATGAATAAATTTAATTGGAAAATAAATCATTTTAAAAGGTGATTTGAATTGAAATAGATGAATGTTATCTTTGAATTTAGAAGGGTATTTAAATTGGATATTTGGATTTGAATTCAAATAATGATTTGAAAAGGAAGTTTTGAAAGATGTGATATTTTGATATATTGAAATGATTTGGAAATGATTTAATCTTTATTTAATAAAGATTTGGATTTGAAAGGATATTATATTTTGAAGTATAAATTATTAGTTTTAAAAGTTGTATCCACGGGTTATAATAACGATTGGTTGGCAAAGAGACCGGGATCTGATATGGGCATACTCTCTGACGATACCAAAAACCACTTTGACAACCGTGTACGTGGTGGAGATTTCAGAATGAAGTTGGATGGTGGAGACGTTCCTGTGGTATGTTACGTGGACCCAACTCTCGTGAGTTGGCATAAGGTGGCTAAAACAGGAGCGATCTCGGGCCAAATGAGGTCATATCTTCGATAGGACGCATTTCTTCGATACCATATTATTACTTTTTGATTGTTTGGTGGCCACCCTTCGATTTAGGAATGTGTTCCGAGGTGGGCGTAGTGGCTGCTATGTTACCACCAGCCCGTGTGCGTAATTGGTATATCTACCCTGGCATTGTCTCGTTGTGTCGTATCATCTACCATATCGAGCCTTTACTACGAGTTTGGTTTTCTCCCGTAGCCCATGCGTATCTTCTCGTAGTATCCCGATCAGGCGATATGCATATATTGGATGGACCACTGGGACTATTACGTGTCTGGGGCTTTATGGGTAACTCCATAATGCTATTTTAAAGTCTGTTTATTTTACTGATAAACATTATTATAATATCATATACTACTACATAGTAAATAGTTTAACGGATACTTAGAGGATGGACGGTCCCAAGCATCTCCTAAGTTGCTTGTACCTTTACTACAGTTCACTTGAGTTGGTTTACATTGGATAAGTATGTATGTCCTGACTCGAGTGTTTGTGTTTTATTTACGCTCGTGTCAGCCTGAGTATTCATAGATTTGGATTTCCATTCTCTAGAGGCTTGGAATCGCTGGAGATTATCAGCTTATCTAGTTTATCTATATTCAGTTCTATTTTTCTATTTCAGTTATGTTGTTCTATTGTTAGCTTTGTATTAGTGGACTTCTTTGTATTTGGGATTTTATGTTGTATCTGTTTTCAGACTGATATTATGTATTTGGTTTTGAGACTTTGTGATAGTAGCTTCATGAACTACTATGGTATTTTATTTTTTGCTGCGAGATATTCTAATGTTCTATATCTGCGATTCTGTGATTTGATTTCATTTGCTCCGAATTTTATTACAATATGTTATTTTGTACTGTTCAAGTCCGACATGTGTGGATTATTGTCGATTTGAATGGTGGAAAATAATGGGTCGTTACAATATGTGTATATATGTTTAAACTTAATATTAATTTCTATATATATATATATATTATATGTGTTTGAATTAAGAAAATAATTTTATATATATAATTTATATGTTATATCCATATCAGTTCACTTATACCATTTACCTTCATCAATCCAGTCATCGTGCCTTACTCGTCCCGCTAATATCCAAGTTGGTCGCAGCACCATTTGATTTGTTCGTGTCCGGGTCAATGTGCATATCTGTGTCAACTTCTGTATTCTCTAGCCTCGAAAGGTGAGCAATCACTTACAATTAACTTTCTTATATTTATTAAATTTGATTTCAATTGAAATGACAATTGAAATATGTTGCTGCTAGTTATTTTAAATTGTGGTTTATATGCTATTATTATGTAACTGTTCCCCTGTGGGATGTGACACCATATTATGTTGTTTATATTATATTGTTATTTATGATATATGTCTGTTATTATTATTATCGTATATGTCATCACCCTGCAAGTTCCCTGTTAGTATAGAATTCCCTATGGGTTGAAAAGATACATAACCGAACGATCTATAGAGTAGGAGAAAATCGTTATGGGTTGAAATGATAAACCCAAGCGATTTTCATTGAATTGAATTTGGGATTGTGGGTTGAAATGATATATGCCCGTATATATTTAAACTACGGATTGAAATGATAAATATGCATATCACTTAACAATAGGGTAGAAAATTTTATACAGACACCGTTGGTCCATATATAAATATTTTGAAAAAAATTCAATGGTTTTGTAAAGAAATATATGGTTTTAATAAGTATTGGTTCTTAAATATTATATATATATGTTATTTTGTATATATTCAATCTAATTAAGATAGATTTAATTAATGTATAATATGTGTATGCATTTATTGAAATTTATATTTCAAAAATAGATTTTTGTAATAATTTGAATAAGTTAAGGTTTGGAAGATAAATTTGAATTTATTGAAATAGTAATTAATTAAGAATTTCATTTAAATAAATCGATTTGAAACTCATTGAATTTGAAATTTAAATGTATGATGTTATAACCTGATTTTATTTAAGTAATTTAATGAATATTTCACGTTTAAATAAACTGAAGGAATATTTAGAAAAATGAAATTTAAGGTTATTTAAATAATATTGAATTATTAAGTGAATATTTCAAGACTAAATAATAATGAAGTTAAATAAGGACCTATATGAAATCGTTAAATTTAGTTTTGAAAATGTTGAATATTTAAAGCTTTGAAATATATTGAAATTTAATAGTTTATTTTATGGTCCAAATCTGTATCTGAAATCGATATAATAGATATATTTGAAATAGAAATGATATTTTGGTTTTGAAGTATAAATTATTTTGAAATGACCACGGTGTTATAATGACGTTTGGTTGTTATTAGTGTATATTTCTACATAGTAGATAGTTCCACGGATCCTTAGAGAGTGGTTATCCCGAAAATCCTCTAAGTTACTTGTATTTCGGTTGATATTTCACTTGAGTTGGATTTATTGATATAAGAATGTAAATCCGGACTTGAGTGTTTTGTGTTTTGCTTTACGCTCGGGTCAGACTGAGTGACACATCATTTAAGACTCACCTTTGGAGTTTGAAGCTTCATTTAGGGATCCAACTATCGATTCAGCTTTCAGCTTTTCCAGCCAATTTGTCTAGAGAGGTCATCTGTTCGTACTGAAGACTTCACTGTATTTGAGATATTATGTTGTATTTTATTTCTAACTCTGATGTTTATATAATAGCTTCATGAACTACTATTTATTTATTCCGCTGCATTATTGTTATATTACTCTGTGTCCGTTATTACGTGATTGATTTATTTACTGTATATGTTGAGTTTTGCCAAATTTATATTAACAACCTGATATTTTGAGCAACTCAAGTCCGGCATGTGCGGATGCGAATGGTTGATAATACCGGGTCATTACAGTTGGTATCAGAGCTAGGTTTTAGGCAAAACTTAGCATATGTAGTAGATTTTAATGACAAAATTACTTTCGTTCGTGCTTGAGTCTCTTCCTCTTTGATTTGAATTTCCTTTGAATTTTGGAACGTTCCCCTCGGTTCCAAAATCCATTCTTGTCTCTATCTATTCGTGTTTTTTGATTCTAGAGCATCCCATATTTCCATTGAATGATTTGTAAAGGGGTGAAACTCCTTTACAACAAGCATTGATTCACCGAAGGTTTCTATACCCTCGGTTTAGATGCTGCTATCCCTTGATATGCCGAATTCTACCTTTGGTGATCGAATGTCGATTTGCCTTAGAATTCTGCATCGATCATATTCCTAAAGTCACGGTTGACCCGTTTAAGGTTGACCGCGATTTGTATAAGTATATCCATCTTCTATTTTGGTAATTTAATTATGTCATCTTCGTTCAGCCTATCTTCGAATCAGGATCCTATTTGATTAGAGTCCCTCTAATTTGAATCTCTATCTTTTCTTTGGAATCCATGCTTGAATCATCCTTTAAAAAATCGGGTTTGTTTGTATTTTAGAAATTGTTTTATATACCGAAATAATTATTTTGATAAGAATGATTATATTCTATATAAAGGTGAGAATGTTTTTGATAAGGATTATGTACCTTTTAAAAACAAAAATTTGAAGTTTCGAAAGGATTTCAAATTTGAAAATTTTATAAGAAATTTGATCTATCTAAAAATGATTTATAGCTGAAGGATTTTAAATTGGAAATTCGAGGAGTTGAATTCCGGTATTTTGAAAATGGGTTTTAGGATTTTGAAATATATAATAATACGATTTGAAAGTATTTTCCGAATAAGAAACGTTTCAAATAACTTCAAATGAGTTCCTATGATTACGGGAAAAAATTTCAAAGGAGTTTTCAAGAAAATAGAAGTCCAGAACACACTTATGTTGCTGGAGAATAGTTTCGGTGATCAGTGCACGCATCATCGACATTGATTTTCGAGTCTCAAAGTGGGGAGAGGCCACTTTAGTAGCTTTGCTATGCGGGTGATTTTGTGAAACCAATCTTGATTTCAAATTCTGAAGTATGATTTGATTTTCAAAAGATATATGTATATATATTTGAAATGATTTGAAGTGAGCCAGTGTTCAATCCTCGAGTTTCGGATTTGATATAACCCAAATCTATTGACATTGATTTACTGATTTGTTGCTGATTTCCAACTCCTAGATTTGAAATTTGATTTCTCCAACTATTTTGAATGTTCGAACACTTCCAAATCAAGGTTTAATTTTCAAAGCTAAGTAATTTCGAAAAGTATAAATTATTTGATAAAGCGTATGAGTTTAGTTTTGTATGTTCAAGTATGAAGTAATATGATTTAAATAAGTTTGAAACAGTCTTGTTAAGTAAATGAATAAGACTATTTTGAATTATACAAATATGAAATTTAGTTTTGAAATGTTATAAATAAAATTTAGTGTTAAATGTTTTAACTTGGTAACATCTTTTATAAAACCATATATATATACACATAGAATAATAATTTTCAAAAGGTAAATTGGATCTTTCAAATAGAAATAAATAGTTTAAAGGTTTTAAAGGGATGGTTATAAACTTGGCAGTCATTTTGAGTATAATTGATTTTAAGAAAAATATTTGGTTTCGAAAATAGGTTGGAACTTAAAACCCAGTATTTATATGATGATTTTGGAAATGAATTTGTTTGACCTAAATTATGTTGATTTGGAAACTAGGATTATTTTCCAAACCTATTATTTTGGAAACTTTAAAACTGAAGATAGTTAATTTGGAAGAAATAGTTTAGTGAAACCGTATATGATTTTGAAATAGAACTGATATTGAAATGAATTGAAATTAAGAACCTTATTTTACTAAATACTCAATTTGTGAGTTATAGAACTTAGATAAAATTGATTTGTATAAATATGAAGTTGATTCAAAAACTATAGATTTGGGTAGGTACTCAATTTGAAAAGTGAAATCTTATATAATCGAAGTCTATATAAGTATGATTTTATATACTATTCATTTTGGAAAGTATTCGATTTGAAAATGAAATCTTATATATAATGGACTTTATATAGGTATGATATTTGAAATTGATTTGAAAAGGTACTATATATTACATATTTTCAAAGTAAAGACGTGGAAAGTTCCTTCTGCTTGATGTCCGCTTTGTGGCCACATTGTGAATTCATCTATCGATATTATTCTCTTTGATTTTGGTTTTCCGGATGTGATATTCGAGTGTCCTTTAAATTCCATGGCATTACCCATGGTCGTTTTGGTAGCGTAGTCCGCAAGGCAGAGAGTGCTTAAAGGGTACGAATGTTTCCAAGGGGATCCAGGCATAACCATTATGTCTTCGCAGTCTACCGGTTTTGTTGTGGTAGCGTAATCCGCAAGGCAGAGATTGCTTAAAGGGTACGAATGTTTCTTGGGGGATCCAGGCGTAACCATTGTGTATCCACGGTCTACCAGTTTGTTGGCGTGGCGTGGTGTAATCCGCAAGGCAGAGATTTCTTAAAGGGTACGAATGTTTCTTGCGGGATCCAGGCGTAACCATTATGTATCCGCGGTCCACAGTTTTTGGTTATCATGGAGAAATTCACAAGTCATTGCTTAAAGGTACGGATGTTTCTTGGGGGATCCAGGCATAACCATTGTGTATTGCGATCCATGATATGGTTGATTTGTTTGGATTGTACTTTCCATATCAGTTTTGAATGTTTTTCAAGTATTTTCACTGGGTGTTGAAATAGGTCTACTAAGCACTTGAAGAATTCTAGCTTTGCTCTTGATCAATGCATGGCCAGAGTCCGCAAGAACGAGGATAAACTTGTTGAAACATCGAGTTATAAAAGTATTTTCGAAAGGAAATTTTGTTTCAATACAAAAGTATTTTATTATAAAAGTATTTTATTATAGAGGTATTTTATTATAAAAGTATTTCCAATAAAGAAATTCTGTATTAATATTTGAAATTGAAATTCTTATGGTTTGAATTAACTATTCATGCACGATACTATTCTTTTGAATCTACCTTATCTGCTCAGCTTTATTTATTCAGTTATATTCTGTTTTCCGAATCTACCTCCTTTCTTTTTTTATATAATTTTTATATATTGCTTATTTATATACTACATGGTTTAATAGAAAATTTTAGTGATATAAATATTTTAGAAGCTATTAATTAAATTTAACATATTTAAAGTAAATGATTATTGATTTATTAATAATATTTTAAAAGTATCTTGATATAAATTAATAAAATTTTCAATAGCTTCTTTGTAAATATAAGTAATGATGTAAATAATTTTTTTCAAATAGTTTTCATATATTTATAAAGGTGTTATTTAAACATATAAATGGTATTTATAAAGGAAGCAAGAAATATTACAAATGAGTTTTGAAAAGCACTAAAGTATTGAAGATAATGGATTTGCAAATGAAGTTTTCAAATGAATATTTCAAGTAAAATTTATATAGTTTCAAATTAATTGTTTAATCTCGACTTTCAATCTACTTTTATTTTTGGTTGTTCTATTCTCCTACCTCCTTCCTTTTCGGGGATGAAAAGTTTTGAGTAGGGGAGAGTGTAACAACCCAAAAAATTTAGTGGTTTTAAATAAGAAAATTTATTGAAATTTTGTGAAATTTTAAACAATAAAAATTGAAAATAAAAATTTATTATTTGAAATACGTCTATTTAAACATAGCAACTAGAAAATTTTCATCTGGTAATATTGAAGTTTAATTTATTGTGAAGTTTCATTTAAATTTAAATAAGTTGATAACAGTTGAATTAAAAAAATTTCTGAAACCTAAATATGTCAACATGAGAAAATTTATTTAGAACACTATGAATCAGACTGCGAAATTCGTTTCGTGAAATTCGAACATTTCTAGCTCCATTTTGGATTTTTTCGTACGGAATAGCAACGTATATCGGTATCGATTATCGACTCTTGATTGGATGATCATACCACTGATATTTGTATACCATTTTGATCGTCTCTTTGTGCCGATCTCTGTGGTATATTTATTTCTGAATTTTAAGGTCCGGTACGCGATGGAAACAATAAGCTGTTCGTTGTAACGGTACCTTAAACTTTGACTTTACTATTTCCTTCGGTTTCAAAATTTGAAACGTGTTGTCTGACAGCTAAATAAGTGGGTGACAATTGCTACTTTTCTATTAGTTGTTTCGTTTCTCTGACCGTTGGAATTTCTTTTATTTTACATAAATATACTTTCAGTCTTTTTTCTTGCTTCAGTGTCACATACACACACATATATGTGTGTGTGTATTTGTGGAAAAACTGTTCGCACTCTAACCCACGCTCTCTCTATTCATTCTTGTGACTGCCCATCTCTCTTTTCTTTTCTTCCAAGCTTTCTAAAAAAAGGGAAATGAAATATAATAGCTTCCATCTTCTCTTTCATCTTCTCTCCCCTCTCTCTCCAACGCAAGCATCTTTCCCTTCCTCCATTTTGCTCGGCCTCAACCCACCTCGCAGCCATGCCGACTTTATTCCAGAACCCATCACCACATGGGCCCCATCTTCCTCCACCCATGCAAACCCAATAACCACCTAGCAGCAAACCAACCCCATGCTGCCAGCTACCAACGTCCATCACCGCTCCACTTCACCGCTTCACTTTGTGCCGAATCCATCACCAAGGCACGCAAGCCTCATCCTCCAAAGCCATCAACCCACAATCGACCTCACCTTTCCCCCTCTCCTCCAAACAGCAGCTCTTCCCCTCTCCCTCTAATTTCGAGCAGCATCTCTCCAAAGCGGTCAGGCCTCACGTCCTCCAGCCCCCTTTCTTCTACGCAACTCATTCCTCCCAGCTTCTCTTTTAGAACAAGTTATTATATATATATATATATATATATATATATATATTTTATGATAGTGAGGATATAGATACATTTATAAAAATTTATTTTTAGCAAATATATTTGCTGACCTTGAACCTAGTTGTTTGATTTCATTTATATAGATTGTGTTAAGCTTCATAAAATATTTGTTATAAAATATGTTGTCGATGAGTATTGCTTGCTAGTATACATTCATATAAAGTTACAGTAAATATATATAGTTATGTTGGCATTATCTTGTATATAAGTTAGTTTACATATACATATGGTTACGAAAGTTTTATATATAGTCTGTTATATAGGTTGACAGATTTTCAAATTATATGAAGTACGCTTGATTATCTTATATATATGTTGTGTCAGAACTAAATATGTTAGTATAAAATTTTTGGATCTGAGAGATTGTATATGTTTATTTTATTATCTATAAGTAACATTATGTTATATAAGACTAATATATATACTAGTATTTATATAGTAAGTTTGTTATAGTACTTTATATTATGTTAGTAATGTATCAGTGAATACACACACACACACACACACACACACATATATATATATATATGAATGAGTCTAGGTTATAATAGTATTTTATATATTATTAGCTTTGGTAAGTTACATCAATAAGCATACATATAAAGTATGCTGTGTTGGAACAGTTTATTTATAATATATATTATGAGTCGTATATAGGTTATATATGTACAGTAAGTTGTATTTTTATAGTTATAAAGTTATAAAAAGTTATAAAGGTTAGTTATAATATAAATATATGTTTGTCTCTTGGGAGTTGTATATATATTTGTATAGTCATATATATAACCTATTGTTTGCATATTTTGTTGTTTTACGGTCTGCATTGATATGTATGTATATATAGTGTAAAGTTTATTAAGTTACAAAAGTTTATACATTTATAATTTATAAGGTATATTGATTTTAAGATATTGTATACAAATATACGTAGAGTCGTATATTTTTCTATATATTTATATGAGCCGGTTTGTTTCGAATGTTATTATGTATTATGATTTCATGTTATATAAAGCTGTTTCGACTGGTTTTGAACCTATGAGTTTATAAAGTTGATGACTTGTTTGTTGTATATAAATTTTATAAGTTGTATTTTGTAATAGTTATTAAGAGTATATATAAATGCATTGATTTAAATAACAGGACATGTATATGTGTTTTGATCTTGTATGTGAGTTGGTGTGTAGAGCATCTTAGATTTTTTTAATATATAGAAGCATACCTATATGTCCCGTTGTATCCGTTTGCTTCTTATATTTCAGATATACCAGTATATGTATCTAATGTTTACTATAAAATAAAATGTATGTCTATCGGTATTAGTGTTTCGTTATGTATATTATATATAGGAACTTTGATTTCAAATTTGCCTATAATTTTTTTTATTATAACCTATATAGATGTATTTTTATTTTATGCATATAGATTTTTGATTTCGATACGTGTATATATGTTTAAAGTTAATATCAATTTCTATATATATATATATATATATATTAAGATTTTATATGTGTTTGAATTAAGAATATAATTTTGTATATATATAATTTATATGTTATATCCATATCAGTTCACTTATACCATTTGCCTTCATCAATCCAGTCATCACGCCTTACTCTTCTCGCTAATATCCAAGTTGGTTGCAACACCTTTTGATTTGTTCGTGTCCGGGTTAGTGTGCGTACCCGTGTCAACTTCTGTATTCTCTAGCCTCGAAAGGTGAGACATCACTCACGATTAACATTCTTATATTTATTAAATTTGATTTCAATTGAAACAATAATTGAAATATGCTGCTGTTAGTTATTTTAAATTGTGGTATATATGCTATTATTATGTAACTATTCACCTATGGGATATGACACCATATCCTATTATTTATATTATATTGTTATTTATGATATATGTCTGTTATTATTATTATCATATCTGTCATCACTCTTCAAGTTCCCTGTTAGTATTGAATTCCCTATGGGTTGAAATGATACGTACCCAAACGATCTGTAGAATAGAAGAAAATCGTTATGGGTTGAAATGATAAACCCAAGCGATTTTCATTGAATTGAATTTGAGATTGCGGGCTGAAATGATATATACCCGTATATATTTAAACTACGGATTGAAAAGATAAATATCTGTATCACTTAACCATAGGATAGAAAATTTTATACAGACACCATTGGTTTATATATAAATACTTTGAAAAATTTTCTATGGTTTTGTAAAGAAATATATGGTTTTAATACGTATTGATTCTTAAAGTATTATATATAAATGTTATTTTATATATATATATTCAATCTATTTAAGATTGATTTAATTAACATATAATATATTTAAATATTTATTAATATTGGAAATTAGCCACAAGGGCCTCTTTAGTAGGTGCAACTAGTTTCCAGGATACACAACTGAAATAATTACTTTTAAGGACAAAATGCAAAATAATTAGTTTCTAAGACCTAAAAACCTATGAAATTATGTCCTTTCAAGTATTTAGACTGATGACATTATCCTTAAAAGTAATTATCCTGCTGACTTCGGCCTTGAAATTAATTTCTGTGAATGTGTGTCATAGAAACTAACTGGACTGCAAAGTTTGTCCTAGTGAAATGGCCCCATATTTATATTTCAAAAATAGATTTTTGTAATAATTTGAATAAGTTATGGTTGGGAAGGTAAATTTGAATTTATTAAAATAGTAATTAATTAAGAATTTAATTTAAATAAATCGATTTGAAACTCACTGAATTTGAAATTTAAATATATGATGTTATAACCTGATTTTGATTTAAGTAATTTTATGTACATTTCGCATTTAAATAAATTGAAGGAATATTTAGAAAAATGAAATTTAAGGTTATTTGAATAATACTGAATTTATTAAGTGAATATTTCAAGACTAGATAATAATGAAGTTAAACCAAGACCTATATGAAATCGTTAAATTTAGTTTTGAAAATGTTGAATATTTAAAGCTTTGAAATATATTGAAATTTAATGGTTTATTTTGTGGTCCAAATCTATATTTGAAATCGATATAATAGATATATTTGAAATATAAATGATATTTTGGTTTTGAAGTATAAATTATTTTGAAATGACCACGGTGTTATAATGACGTTTGGTTGTTAGCCGCGTATATTTCTATATAGTAGATAGTTCCATGGATCCTTAGAGGGTGGTTATCCCAAAAATCCTTTAAATTACTTGTATTTCAGTTGATATTTCACTTGAGTTGGATTTATTGATATAAGAATGTAAATCCAGACTCGAGTTTTTTGTGTTTTGCTTTAGGCTCGAGTCAGACTGAGTAACACAGTATTTGAGACTCACCTTTGGAGTTTGGAGCTTCGTTTGGGGATCCAACTATCGATTTAGCTTTCAGCTTTTTCAGTTGATTTGTTCAGAGAGGTCATCTGTTTGTACTGGAGACTTTACTGTATTTGAGATATTCTGTTGTATTTTATTTCTAACTCTGATGTTTATATAGTAGCTTCATGAACTACTATTTATCTATTCTGCTACATTATTGTTATATTACTCTGTATCTGTGATTCTATGATTGATTTATTTGCTATATATGTTGAGTTTGGCCACATTTATATTAATAATCTGATATTTTGAGCAATTCAAGTCAGGCATGTGCGGATACGAATGGTTGATAATACCTAGTCGTTACTGGTGCAGAGAGGAAAAGTTGTTGCGTATGTTAGTCGATAGCTAAACGGCATGAGAGGAAGTATCCAACCTATTATTTGCAGTTGACAGTGTTAGTTTTTTCTTCAAAAATATTAAGATATTAATTTCTTGGAAGAAGTTTGAATTATTCACAGACCACAAATCATTGAAGTACCTCCTCTCACAGAAGGATTTTAACCTTTTCCAACAGCGATGGTTAGAGTTCATGGCTTCCACGACTTTGACATTTCCTATACGCCTGGTAAGGGAACTGCAGTTACTGATTCTTTGAGCAAAAGACATGCCATCTTTGGAGCATTGTTTCTAAAGTGGAAGCAACTTGAATTTATTGTTGGTTATGATTTTCGATCTCGATGTGAGGTAGAGTCAGATATGTTGGCTTGTTTGACAATCAAACCTACCATGATTGAGCAGATCGGTACTATTTAGAGTTGACATGCTAGATAAGAAGAGATCATAGCTAAGATAGAAGGAGGAGAGGAGTCTGAGGAGATGAAGAGGTACAGGCTCGGCCGTGATGGATGACTTTGTAAGGATGGGAGATTGTTTATGCCTAATGTCGATGGTTTGAGGGATGAGGTGCTACAAGAGTGATTTGAGATCGACTATACACAAGGCAATAAAATGTACCGTGATATGAGGAAAACATTTCTATTGGGTAGGGATAAAGAAGGACGTCGGGATATTTATCTCAAAATGCAAGACTTGTCGGTGAGTTAACGCTGAGTAGAAGAAGCCGGGTGATTTGCTGCAACCACTCAAGATTCTTGAGTAGAAGTAGGAGCATGTACTATTAGATTGTCAAGGACAAGAGAAGTGTGTGATAGCATTCGGGTCATAGTCGATCGATTGATAAAGAGTTCTAGGTTTATACCCGTAAAGTCTAGTAGGACAACATCTAGGTTAGCCGAGTTGTATGTGAAGTCAATTGTCTGATTCATGGTGTACCGAAGGGCATTGCAGGTGACCGAGACCATTTATTCATTAGTGGGTTTTGGAAGAGCTTATAAGAGGCATTGGGGATGGAGTTGCATCTCAATATATCTTATCACCCACAAACCAATGGGTAGACCGAGAGTGTGAACCATACCTTAGAGGATCTCATATAAGCTTGCATTCTCGACTTTATACGCTCACGAGACGAACATTTGCATTTGGTAGAGTTTGCATATTGTAGAATATAACAGTTTATCATTTTATTTTAATGATAATAAACATATACATTTATTAAATGTGTTCGTTATAGTACTACTGTAATATCACATAGTGAAATATAAAAAAACAGATTTCACTTAAACAAATATTTTATTCAGAATTTCATTTAAATGAATATTTTATTTCAACAAACAATTTATTACAATTTCAATAGTACACATTTACAACACAACTTCCACTATATTTTACATTTTCAAATGCAACACTATTTCACTCTCACATACAATATTATTTCACTCACTCATTCGGATTTGATTTGCTAACTTCTTGCTTTAGTTGTTTTCTTTCTAGTCATCTGCTTAGTGTGACGACCCGACTTTCCACTCAAGGAAAAATCGCATCATCTTTAAGAAAGAAAGGGATAGAAAAGAGAAAAGAAAGAAGAGAGAAGAAAAAACACAAGAATCTCAATAGCGGAACGAATAAATTGTATTAATAACATAAGATTACATAGTATACATCAAATATCAGAGTTACACAGACATATACAACACATGCTAGACAGTTATAAACACCTGTCTAGTTATTACAACTCAATACAAAAAACAGAAACACTCAGAGATACAAACACAGCGGAAAACTATATAACTATACGCAGAAGCCTCCTGCTCCATTTGCTCCTCCACAATTCGTCAAAGCTATCCTGAATCCTAACCTGAATTCCCTTGGCTACTCGTAAAAATTTGAGTACCCAAGAGTTAAAGAAAAACAGAAATAACTCCGGGTCAGACATGGGTCTGGTGTAAGTAACAGGTTAAAGTTGCTTAACTTTGAAAAACCTTTGAAAAGAAAAGGTATCACGTAAGACTTCCCACACATAAACATGGAAAAGTTTTTACCTTACGCTAACCAAAACATTTGATAGGAAATCCGATGATATTATAATAGTGTCTAGGGTTTTCAAGTAAATAAGAAATAGCCGAAATTGTTACATCTATTAAATTCCAGCTACTAGCCACAAAAGTGGGTAATACAATCAAAACCGTTGGCACTTATTGGATTTTGGATTCCATCAATGGCTGGGCTACTGGGGTACCGCCCGTCATAGTACGTGGCCTAGATCACCGTAATTGAGGATTACTCCCAATCCCCTGCAACACAAAGCCGGACCCGTTCCTTACTGAACAGTTCCAAACAAGACAACCCTGCAGTTGTGATCAGCAACCGCATCACTAAGCCGAAAATAAAGGGACCTCTAGACAGGGATAAATCTTGCTCTCAAGTGGGTGCTACCCACGAAGCTTTGCTGCACCTCCCCTGTTTTAGCCATTCCCGATTGATGAGGCTTGAAGCTACGATTACCTTTATAGGACATATCACTTAGAATGCTCATCGTCCACCTGACAATGTTCTAAAAGCATTCAATCCATACAAGTTCGTTCCGGGTTCGAACGAAACCGAAGGCATTCTCTCGTTACACTCGTTTTGGAATCACCCTCAGAGTTAACGACAATAACCCTTGCACTCTGAATCACCATCTCGAATCTATAAGTACTATTCCGTCAAACTCATTACGGAATCACCCACAGAGTTATACTGACGTATAGCCCTTACACCTCGAGTCTTCACTCGCTCCACTTGGATTAACGATCTAACGTTTAATTTGGATCGATGTGGTTTTCGGATTCCAAATATGGAAACCCGATCCCGGTCTCACCGAAATCCAAAGCGTGTCTTTTAAGGTCCAAGTTGTTTTAAAGTTTAAAACAATTCAATTTAATTATCTAAATATACACAGATAGATAATTCACCACACAATAGATAATCAACCTTATCATTACCAACAGATAATTCATATCATAATCAGATAATCCATATTATCATTCAAAAGCAACCAATGCATCCATATCACATACACAACTCATCTCATAACTGAGATTACAACCCATACATGGCAATCAATACCAATCATCAAACATAAGCAACTATCTAATGATCACACCATTTATAATTAATTTAAAATGAATTAAATTAATTACCTAAACTCTAATTAATTTAAAATAAATTAAATTAATTACTTCACCATTAAAATCCTGCTTAACTTGACCATCAATTGATTACAAATCAATTTATAAATCATCATCTCAATATTCATTTCAATTAATCATTATTGATTAACTATCTCTAATTACAATAAGTAATTAGCATTTAATATTAATTGTACCTTAATTAATCAATTCCAAATTACATCATTAATTAATTAATTAATGATTACATTTAATCAATCTCCCAATATATATTAATTACATAAGTAATTAATCTTCAATTTAAACAACATATATATTAATCACCCTTGACTAATAACCATTCAGTAATTAACTATTTTAATTACTCATCCCATAATTAATTATTCTCAATTAATTGTCTCAATTAATCCTTGATTAATTCTAAAGTAATTTAAATCAAATTACTTCTATAATAAATATCTTAATTACATTCAGTAATTATTATTTAGTTACTTCCTTAAGTAATTACAAATTCATTAATTACATAAGTAATTATCGATAATCCACAAATGTTTAAATTAATTATACTTAATTAATCTAAACTAATCACCTTAATCAAATTAACTACACTAAGTAATTAATTCATTAATTACTTTCATTAAGTAATTAAACTTAAACAATTGATTATTATTAATTAATTAATCTAATTAATTATTAAAAATTAATCACATTAATTAGTTGTTAAAATAATCTTAAGTTAATGACTTTCATTAACATTACTTAATTACATAATTAAGAAATTAACTCATAATTAATCATTATTAATTATCAATTAATAAATCTTTAATTACAATTTAACTAATCTCTGATTAATTAGGTGTTAATTAAAATCTTAATTGTCATTAATCATTTGATTAAATAAATCTTAATCATAAATTAAAATTTAATTAACCATCCCTAATTATAGATTAATTAACCTTAATTAATTAATCTCAAATCTTAATTATCTTACTTAAAAAAAATTAATTACTTAATTAAACATCCACATTATTTATTAATTAAATAATTAATATTCCATTTAAATTAACTTAATAATTTAAATGAAAACAATTTAAGTACTAAATTATGATACATTCTTCTTTATACAATGTATTTTAAACAAACTGTTTCAAACAGATTCAATTTTAAAATTTCTTTTTAAATTCAAACTGAAACACAATTCAAATTTTCATTTCAGATTCAAACTTAAAAATTTAAAACTTTACTTACTCTTTCATCTTAATTTTTAAATTCAAGTTATTAACCTTTCCAAAAATAGTTAAAACAAATTTAAATTTAAAAACTTATTAAATTTTAAAAACTGACATAAAAATCAAATTCCAGGTTAAAACTGAATTTAACCTCATTTTAAACCTTATTCCATAAATTTAAAACTTATAGTTTTAAATTTAAAACCAAAGTTCCTGTAAACTTTAAAAAGTTTAAAAAAAACTAATTTTAAATTCTAGATTTAAATTTAATTCAAACTTGAGCTTTCTAAATCTGTTCCCATATTTTAAACTTGTTTTTTTTGAAGTTTCCAGATGCACTTTTAAAATTTGCTTTTAACTTTAAAACAGAAAAACAGTTTACTGTTTTAGTTTAACATCTTAAGTTTGAATTCAAAAATGATAGATCCAAGATTTAAATTATTGATTTCATATTTAAGTTTCAGGTTTAAACATTTTTAGACTTAACTTCATCTTCAAGTTTTAAACCCTACTTTTAAATTTTCAAAACAGAAAGACAGTTTTCTGTTTTAAGTTCAAAACCAAACTTGGATTTAAAACATTTCAAATTTAATTCAAAGATCTAAAATTTAACAAATTGAATTTAAATTCAATTTCAGGTTTAATTTAGTTTCAGATTTTGGTTTTGCAATCAACTTTTACTTCAAATTTAATGAACCTGGAAAACAGGTTTTTCTGCTTTTAGCTTCAGAAACCCAAACTAAGATTTTTAAAACTGAATAATTTATAAATGCCCAGATTTAAATTATTTGAACTTATAATCCAAATTCAGGTTCCAAACAAATTTTCAAATTTCAAGTTTTCATTCCTATCATCACTTCAGTTCTATATTTAAGAACCTGAAAACAAGTTCTGTTTCAAAACTAAAAACCAGAAATACTTACCCTTTTTTAAAAACTCAAATTATTACAAAAATCCCAGAATTCAAACTTTGAATTCATATTTAAATTCAATTTCAACTTATACTTAGTTCAGGTTTGGGTTTATATTTAAATTCTTACCTTTTTAAAAAAAAACTTGAAAAAAAAGCTCTGTTAAAAAAACAAAACCTGAAACAATATATTACACTCGAGCTACCCTATAATTTACTTCGAGTCACATGACTCCCTGCTTCGAGTCACTCACTAATTTCCCCAAGGTCATCACGAGGCATAAAACCCTACACCCGAAAACAGAACACCACCATCATCCCTAACATGCACAACACCCCTGTGCATCCACTTCCCAACTCCGGCATCACTGGCCCTCATCTCTGGCCACCCTTCATCGACCAAAAATCCCTACATCAGCCTTCAACCCTCAAAAATCCCAGAATTCAACTTGAATTTGAATCCAAGTTTTAAACAAAAACCTGGAACATTTGTCAGCAAATCACCAAACCTATCAACATCAACTTCTTCCATCTCCGACCACCATCACCTTCCATACTCCGGCGAATCCTTTACCAAACCACCATCTATCATCATGCAAAACGTGGTTGAACTCGATCAACCGAGGAGTCCCCATTCACACAAAATCAGAGACCCAATACAACTAGGGTTCTAAAACTAAAATTCCAAATTCAACATCAATTTTGAATTGTAATCCAATTTAGAATTTTCCTATAATATTTGATAGCTACTCTATCTCCAGAAGCCAATTCAATCAAATCAAATTCAAGAATCAAGTGTACTTAACAAAAATGTAAAATACAGTAATTCCAAAACTGCATTTTATTTACAACACTATAAATTGAAATTTTTGATTTAAAATTCTTGAATTCTCTTATTGTTTCTATTTGTAAACCTGGAACAATAAATTATAACATTTGGATTTTCACTCTATGCTAACAGTTGTTCTGTGTAACTTGATTTTTCAGGTTACAGGCAATTTGTTTAATTTATACAAAATTTTAAACATACTCAATTCTAAAATAAACAAGCTTTCTTCAAAGGTTTGAGCCATAACAGCAAGTAAGTAAAGCAAAGAATTTCAGAGATCAAACATGAGATTGAAAATTTGCAGACACACACATGCACAGGCCAAATATTTATAGGTATAACATTTCAACAATTTCATATAAGTTCAATTTGTAATTGATAAAGCATACACAACTTAACCTATTAAACAAATTTAAAAGATGAGTTACTCACCTGTACTTGAAAAACGCAGAGCATAAACTCAATTTGCAGGTTCCAGATTCTAAGAAATAGATGAATGCAGACATAAAGAAGTTGCATGCAGGCCTTCAGTTTTAATGCTGATGCAAATTTGAATTTGTTCCCAGGTTATTTTGAAAAAAAAATGTAGGCTTCATGCTTGCAAATGAAATGCAGGCCCCTTTGTGTTTCCAGACTTATTTGCATTTATCTCCAGATTCATATGCATGTTCCAGATGAAATGCAGGCTATTTTTTTTTTAAATTGAAATGCAGATGCAACTTGAAATTGTTGCATGCAGATTTAGTTTTGGAGGGTGCAGATTTGTATTTGAGGAGTTTGTATGTGCTTGGATATGAGGATGAAGAATATTACAGAATTTTGGTTTACAGGAATTTTGAAATGCATTTGATTCTCAGATTTTTGGTATGAAGAGTTTTCAGCTGAGAATGTTTTTCTTTAGTTAAGAGATGAAAAATGAGGAAAGAACAAAGGAAGAAAGAATGCAAGTTTTTACAACAATGTTTTGATTTAATTTAGAAATCAAAGAAAATAAAATTGAAACATGACACTTGTTTCAAGCTATTACATTTGTCACTTTAAAATGATGATAAGTTTACACATGTATTTTAAATGTTTTGTTATTTTAATTAAGGTTAAAGAAAATTAAACTTAATGAATGCATGTTCATATTTAAAATTGTATTTTAAATCTCAAATTAAATTAACAAATCTCATTTTATAAATTAATATTTTAAAAAGAATAACACAAATATTTTGTAACTTATTTTAATATTCAACCTTTAAGTCAAAAATGAATTTTAAACCAATTAAAACGTTTTTCTTATATTTAAAAATCATATAGTATTTTATTAAATATTTTTGAAAAGCTTAAATCAGAAATAAATCACAATTCCTATTTTCAAATTATTAAAATTATGCTATACTGATTAATTAAAAACAACTTATCTATTTATAATACATACAAATACATATACATTACTAAATAGAAAACAATTTTATTAGTTTATTAAAAATAAATTCACAAATTAAGTATTTAAATAAAGAAGATTATTAAATCAAACCAAATTTATTAACAAAAATCATCTATTCAATTTAAATTTAAACTCAGATTATTAAATTTAAATTGTCCAAAATTCCGTGATATTACAATCCTTCCCCCTTAAAAGAATTTTATCCCCGAAATTTAAAACAAAGGTAATTTAATAATCTATTAACAGATTTTATTTTAAAACAAAGCATATGTTAATCATATGCCAACAATCAAAGCAACCAATTCACACAATCATAACAAATCTAACTATCCAAAAGAATTTTGGATAAAACTTTACGAGTTTCCCCGGTATATATATATCGGGATACTCGCTCTATAGAATACAATCAATCAATACTACTAAGCAATAGAGCTCCTAACAACATTTCTATACAGAATATCAGACTACAGACGAGTCTGACTCAACAACCAATCCTAAACTGCTGGTTCTACAACCAGAAATATCAAACACGTACTCCCTCAGAGATACGCGAAACACCTTGAATCCCAGTTATCCAAACTGGCAATTCAACTCTAGAAAACCAAACACTCATCTTACCCAAAGCACAGAAGAAATCCAAAACACTACGAAGCTAGCTTCCCAAACTTATAGCTCCTTAGATCAGAGAAAAATTAACCCAAATCCCAATCTCCGATTCCAGAATCCAAATTTCTCCGTTTCTTATCCATAAAAACTCTTCGGACAATCCTGGGCTACCAACATCCATCCTGATCAGCTCAACTCTTGCTGATTCCACTAAAAACAGAATGAATCAAAACAATCCAATGATCTCCTCAAGATCACTCAAAAACCAAGAACACAAACCCTACTTCTCAACAACAGAAGACAGAACAAACTTCTTCTTATCCGGAAAAGAAAACAGAAACACCCCCCAAACTGCTTCCGCTGCACAACTCTGATCCGAAACAGAAGAAAATGCTGAAGAATGGCACAAGCACAGACTAGACAACCTAGCACAGAAATATGGTTCCACAAATCCATAAGAAAACTCAGATGTTTCTCCCAAACCTGAGTTCCTTCACCAACTTCTATCTTAAGGAACCATCCATCTACTAACTGAACCACCTGTTCCACTCCTGGAGGGAAAACTCGATCTCCAGATGCAGACAAACCTCTGACTTCCTGGAAGAAAATCCAAACAATCTCCAATAATCCAAAAGAACATACTATAGCAAGTCACTTTTGCGATCAACTCAGCCTAAATCCAAAGAAAACTACTCTCTCTCTACCAAATAGAACAGCTTATGCTGGCTTAGCCAACTTACCAGAGAAAAGATCCACTCTGCTTGTAACGACCCGTATTTTCGCTACTTCGAAAATGAGAGATTTCGATCGATTTAAATTTAAAAAGGAGTTTAAATCTTACATAATATGATATATATAATAAATAATAGTGAATAAGTTATATATTCTTATAGTTAATAAATTAAAAAAAAGTATGAATTTGGATTTTAGAACAAATCGACAAAAGTTAAGTTTTGTTAATAATAATTAAAGGCTTAAATAAATGGATTTAAATATCTATTTAAAAAAGGTAAATCTTATTTAAAACATCTAATAAAGATAATAAAAGTATGTTAAAAGATTTAAAAAATTTGTTAATAATCGTTTTATAAAAATAACCAAAATTTGTCGCATTTTGTCAGTTTTGCATACACGGTAAAATTAGAGATTTTGATATTAATTAAATATGATTTTAGAATATAAAGAGACTTGTTTTAATTTATTTAAAGAAGTAAAAAGTTCATTTTTAAATTTGGTTTACTTCAATACATAGTTTAACTAAAACGTCAAAATGTGACCGTAAAACATTTCGTCGAAAAACGACGTTTTGTCAATTAAAAGTGGTCGCAACGTCGTCGCACCTTTATTTTCTCATATAGGAACATATATTCAAATAGTATAAGTATTAATTAATTCACTAATCAAGTTTACTTTTACTAAACATACTTAGAAAATTCTAGAATATAATTAAGAAAAGTAAGTAAGAAAAGTCAAAAGTAAACATCAAATCAACATCAAATCAAACCAAACATAATTATTACTTTACTTTACTTACTTCTTAAGTGAAAGTGACATAAAGCATGATTTGAAATGTGATGTTAAGTTAAAAAGTAAGTAAAGGGCATTTTGGTCATTTTACATAATAATATTTTATTTCAAACTTTTTCCTATAAATAGCCATGCATACCTCTTTCATTTTCACACAAATCTTTCTTTTCTTCTTCTTCCTTTAAGCTATTTTAATGGCTTCTCTCTTAAGAGAGGTAGGAGGGTTAAAAATAGTGGAGTGCTTAAGCACTAATCCACTTGTTACTCTCTAACCTCTTCTTAATTCACTTCTTCTTCTTCTCTTCTTAAAAAAGGCCTTAGGCCATGAGTTTGGAAGTTGATAAAGGAAGGACGTGAGCAAAGCAAGTAAAGATGGAGATGGTCGAGCACTTGGAAGCATGGTTATGATAAGGTTTAGTGAAGCGTTGAATTAAATGAATGTTGGTAGGAAGTTAAACGTTTGGTTAAAGGTGAGAAATTCTCATCGCTTTTGAATTTATATTTTGATTATGTTATAACAATCATATTTACACCCTTATGACATATGAATGTTTATACCAAATTGATTGTTAATATGGATGATTTGGAAATTAGTAAATTAAGTGAATTGTGATAATATATCCCGTTATGATATTAATAGTGAATGTTAGATTTGAAATCATATGCATGTGATTTGTTGAATGGATGTTATGTTAGTAATAAATATGAATATTGGATATGTTCATTTTGATTAAGTAATCACTTTGATTAGTAAGACCATATTTTAGTAATATGAGAAATTGTGGAAAAATAAGTCTCTTTTCATTTAGAAGTGAAATTAAAGTTAAAATGAAAGAGAATTTGAAATTTGAAGTGAAACGGATTTGAAAAGAATAGCTAATTAGAAATTGAAATTTAGATGAATAGTGAAATTGAAATTAAAATCAATTTTGAAAAAGTGAAGTTTAGTTTGAGATTAAATTGAAATTTAAATTGGAATTAGATTTGAAATCTAAGTTTTAAATGTGTTTAATTTGAGATTAGAATTGAAATTGAGTTGAAATTGGGATTTAAAGTTTAATATTAAAATAATGGGAATATAATAATATTTTAATGTGGTAAGAGTGAAAATATATATTAAATACTTTAAAAAGTGAAAATATTGATTTAAAATGGTTTCTAATCATTTTATAAGTATTGAAATCCAATTTGAATAAATTATTTCAAATGTTGAAAAATAAGTTAAAACTAGACGCGTCGCGCAACGGTAGTTCGCGATTTCGCGCCGAAAAGTTCAAATGAATGTATAGAGTGGAATATTGCTCGGAATTCTTCGAGATAAGAAAATTCCGGACTATTATATCCATATCTTCTAAACGAAGAAAGAAAATCAAAGTTTCGATAAGTAGATCTTGAATTATGTCCAAATCAATTTTCTAGAAAAATCGCGCTAGTGCAGTTTAGTGACCATAACAGAAAATCTGTTCGAATGGATGTTTTTAATTATGGAAAAATATGGAATAAATTTGATAAATCTATTTAAATGATTTAAAAAAGATTTGGATTGGAAAATATGAATTAGCGAATGTTTAAAAGTTGTTTTAATCAAATAAGCTTATATAGCACTTTCCGCAGCACTTTTATGCTGTGAATTCTATAATTTTTGGAATATGAGTTTAAAAATAATGATGTTTCCCAGAATCAATCGTGAATGTTTTAAAAAGGATAATTAAGCGTTTTAAAAAGATAATTTGGAATATTTATAAGCAATTCCAAAATGAAGTTGAAAATCTGAGTATGCGGAAACGACTAGTACATTTGTCCCGCCTGTGAGATCTGGGAAGATAAAACAAGGTGTTTAACTAAGGTTAGGGATGGAGCAACCAGTGCCCTGAACTTACCTGGCCTATGTTTTCTTTTCTTAGGCGAGGGGTGGAACAGATCGAAAGGAAAGCCCGGATGCTTCAAAATAAAAAGATTCTGTTAAGTTTTCCAAAATAAAAGAAGATTGGTATTATCCAAAAGTTAAGCAATCTCCAAAATGAATGATTTCTACGAACCTGTGAAGTTTAGAAAAGAATTTATAATGAATTTTAGGAATGAATTGGTAAATAAGAGTATTGGATTTTGACTTACAAGTGAGATATAAAAATGGAATTTATAAACATCGTTTTGTAAATCTGAAATCAATTTAAATTGATAAGTTAAATGTTAAAGGAATTATATTCGCGATTTTGGACAGTGAATAATCCTTTAAATTAAATGGATGTTTTGGAAGGTGATATTATAAAGGGAATGTTTTCCTTAAGTTAAAAGTTAAGAAATTTGGATCAAAAATTAAGTAGAGAAATCTGAGATATTTTCCAAAACAAAAGAATGAATTACTTAGAATTATCCTAAGTTGAAAGAAAGAGAATTTCGAAATCATCCGAAAAGAATTTAAGTGAAAAGAGACTTAATAAATCCTATATTCTCATATTCACTTTTTATCGATGATTGGATTTCGAAGGAACCGGAGTCGGATTTGGTTAATTCCTATCCGAAAACCACTTCGAACCAATGTGTACGTTCGAACGTGAAGACATGTTGAAGATGGTGATTGAAGACCGTGGATCTTCCTAGCGTGAGGACTGCTTGTTGATTTGCTCGGGTCGCACCCAATTATAGAGTTATATATAGCAGTGGTCTCCTCGTGATAGAGATTTTGCGGATTGCAAGGGCTTCTCGCCTAGTAATGGCCGAGGAAAGTACCTTCGGTTTGTCCTGTTCCTGGACAACTTGTATGGACGTTTGTCTGACGTTGCATTTCTAAAGATTACGTACATTGGTTTTTACAAACGTACATTAGTGGTGGCGGAGAAGGCAACTTCTCTTAGCTTAACACCCTCCTTGAGACATACGAGCTCAAGGGTTGCATTTTTGTGGAAGGCAATTAGTAGTTAACGGAAATGGCAATGTGGCATTCAAAGATGTGATATGTGCTTTGTGAAAAGGTAATCGTAGCCTTAAGCCTCATCAAACCGGAAATCACCGAAACAGGATTAGATGCAGCAGGGCTATGTGGGTCATTCCCATTAGGGTATGATCATCCCCTTCTAGATATATTTCTTCCCGCTATGACGTCGGGATGTTAATTAATGTGGTGTATGCTAGAGGGCCCTCGATAAAGGTCGGTAACGACCGGGGGATGACATATTCGGTACCATCTAGTTACAGAGGTGGGCCGGTCTTGTGTTGGTAGAGGGCAGATGTTCTGTGCCTCGGGACATCCATCTAGAGGTGTACCCATTTCGGAAGGTAGATCCTGCGCCTGGTCATTTGTATGGAAATCCATTCTCCAATAAGAACCTACGGTTTTGTTTGTATTGGCGTAATGAATAGCCTCGAAATGCTATATGGGTAACCATTTCGGATAAGATTAATAAGTTTATTTGCAAATGTTTTCAAAGAGATGTCATTAGAAATAATATCGAAAGTTTTGATATAAAAGTGTTTTAGTTATCATAAGGTAAAAACCCGTCCGTGTTTATGTGTGGGCGTGGTCTTATGAGATACTATTTATTTCAAAAGATTTTATCCAAAGGCTGATATATGACACTGTCATTTATTATTGAGTTTTTCTCACGCTGGTTTATCAAGCCTGATCCGGGTATTTTCAATACTTGGGTCAGATCCGAGTAGTTTCAGGATAGTCGAAGGAAGTTGAAGTTCCAGGGGAGAGCTGGAGATATTCATGGACGCATGGAGATATTCTTTCATCGCCTTTGCTTAGTGCATTTTGTTTGATGTTTGTCAGCAATTGTAAGGGCAGGTTTTATAACTGTCCAAGCTGAATCTAGGTTAGACTCTGATATTGTATTTTAAAATTTTCCGCTGTAAATATTTTTATTGAAATAATATATGTTATTCCATTCGTGTGAGATTCTGTTCTGTCTATTTTTTCTTTATCACCCTTGATGATCCGTTTTTTCGTGCAATTTGAGTTGGACATGGGTGGTTTATTGTCGATTCAAAGGGTACGGGAAAACGGGTCGTCACACTTGGTATCAGAGCTGAAGGTTAAGCGAGAACCTTGGCTCTATTATGGGTAAATTCTCATCAGAGATAGGATTAGTAATATCCTAGGATGAGTAACTCATTAGAGATAGGGTTAGTAATGCCCTAGAATGAGTTATGAGAGTATTATATATATATGAGCGCGTATTTGTTAATTTTACAAAATGATTTTGTTTTAAAGAAATTGGTAAATGAAATAATTTTACCTTGGGTTTATATTTCAATTATATTAAAAGAGATATTATTATCTTTTGGGTTAAGGATTGATTGTAATTTAGCTTAGTGAAACTAAAATATGAATATCTTGTGATTAGAATTGCACAATTTGACTATAAGATATTTCATATAGGATCAGTTAGTTGAAAGCTAGAATTTAAAACTGTAATCATATACCCTTAGATACTTGGTATTAAGAAATAATAATTAAGTGATTATCATAATGGATGGATTTAAAGCTAAGTACAAATATATTGTGAAGTAAAATTCACAAATTTGATTATAAGATATTTGATGATAATATTGAAGCTAGAAGTGTAATTAGAGGAAGTAAAGTGAAAATTTACACTTAGAAAAAATTCTTGTCAATAAGATAGAAAAGATAAGCCAAAATTGAAATTTTGGGTAAATATATTATGAAAGGATAAGTTCTATAACTTATAAATGAGTTAAGGTAATTTGAAATTTAGACACTTTGATTAGAAACAAGAGGTATAAGAAATATCATCCTAATATAAAATTTGAAATAATGATACATTTAGGGTAATATTTTTAATTCAAAATGAAGTAAGATTAGAAGGAGGTAGTTTTGAATAATATGGTTAGTAGTTGAATGTTGGATGAAAATGTTTAAATAACAAATACCATGTGAATTAAGTTTCACAATTTGACTATAAGGTATTTGACGGATTTAAGGTTAAGAAATTTTGATTTGGCAAATGGATAGGTAAATAAGTTAACTTTGTAAGAAAAAGGACGTACATTTAGTAAAGTTGTCTTATTAAAATATGGATTAGATAAATAATATTAGCTAAATGGAGACCTTAGGTAAAGAAAACTAGGGATTAAGTTTTATAACTTATTTATTTGGAATAATAGAATTCCACATTTGTTGAAGACGCTAATTAAAGTAAATGACGATTTGAAGATTTGGGATATGTATATATACTCTTAGGAAGTAAAGGTATATTATACAAGTTAAGTCATTTGTAAGCTTAAGTAATAATGGATTTAGAAGAAAGTAAATGGTTGTGAAATAAACTTGGATTAATAGAAGTTTGGAAGAAATGTATTAGGTAAAGATGAATGTGAATAAGTACATAAGTTAAACGTAGATCATTTTGGCACATAAATTTTGATCTAAGATTTGAGTACAAAACTTTGAGGTGTTTACACCAATCCGAAAAAGGATTTATCACTCAATTTTTGATGGCGAATATTGATGAGAGTTTGTGATTATGTACACGAGTTTTCTATCATAGTTGAGAGCTATGCAAGGAAAGCAAGGGTTTGTGATCAAGAAGTCTGATCAAAGTCCGCAGTAGAAAATCGGGAGATCGATACTAGTTCGAAAGAAAAGTTGTGGATTTGAATAATAGATCGAATCAAATATCACATATAGTATGATGTGTTGGGTCTATCAACTCAGTAGTTCGATAGTTATCTTGAATAGAAGACATAAGAGATAATGGTTAAAATTATGTTTTGGTATGTATATATATAGACCTCAGGTGTAGTACATGCTTAGGTCAAAGGATGAGTTATGTGGTTGTATTCATTTATCTTGATATAGTATTAGTTTGGTTGTTTTTGGATGTATGGTCTTGTTTGATAGTTGGATACATTATCTTAAGTGTGCAGTACGCACTAGGATGGGAAGGATAGAAGTTTGACTTGATGTATGTATATATAATCTTAAGAAAGTGATAAGTACTCAGCTTAGTGTGGGGAATCTTTATATATGTTTGGCATCATTTGTTTTAGTGTTGTTATGATATCGGCCTTCTTCTTTTCTATCATCAATAGAAATAAGTCAAAATTTTTTGAGGATATGAGTATGAGATAGATTCCTTTATCTAACTTTCATTTCGAGGACGAAATGCTTTTAAGTAGGGGAGAATGTAACGACCCGTATTTTCGCTACTTCGAAAATGAGAGATTTCGATCGATTTAAATTTAAAAAGGAGTTTAAATCTTACATAATATGATATATATAATAAATAATAGTGAATAAGTTATATATTCTTATAGTTAATAAATTAAAAAAAAGTATGAATTTGGATTTTAGAACAAATCGACAAAAGTTAAGTTTTGTTAATAATAATTAAAGGCTTAAATAAATGGATTTAAATATCTATTTAAAAAAGGTAAATCTTATTTAAAACATCTAATAAAGATAATAAAAGTATGTTAAAAGATTTAAAAAATTTGTTAATGATCGTTTTATAAAAATAACCAAAATTTGTCGCATTTTGTCAGTTTTGCATACACGGTAAAATTAGAGATTTTGATATTAATTAAATATGATTTTAGAATATAAAGAGACTTGTTTTAATTTATTTAAAGAAGTAAAAAGTTCATTTTTAAATTTGGTTTACTTCAATACATAGTTTAACTAAAACGTCAAAATGTGACCGTAAAACATTTCGTCGAAAAACGACGTTTTGTCAATTAAAAGTGGTCGCAACGTCGTCGCACCTTTATTTTCTCATATAGGAACATATATTCAAATAGTATAAGTATTAATTAATTCACTAATCAAGTTTACTTTTACTAAACATACTTAGAAAATTCTAGAATATAATTAAGAAAAGTAAGTAAGAAAAGTCAAAAGTAAACATCAAATCAACATCAAATCAAACCAAACATAATTATTACTTTACTTTACTTACTTCTTAAGTGAAAGTGACATAAAGCATGATTTGAAATGTGATGTTAAGTTAAAAAGTAAGTAAAGGGCATTTTGGTCATTTTACATAATAATATTTTATTTCAAACTTTTTCCTATAAATAGCCATGCATACCTCTTTCATTTTCACACAAATCTTTCTTTTCTTCTTCTTCCTTTAAGCTATTTTAATGGCTTCTCTCTTAAGAGAGGTAGGAGGGTTAAAAATAGTGGAGTGCTTAAGCACTAATCCACTTGTTACTCTCTAACCTCTTCTTAATTCACTTCTTCTTCTTCTCTTCTTAAAAAAGGCCTTAGGCCATGAGTTTGGAAGTTGATAAAGGAAGGACGTGAGCAAAGCAAGTAAAGATGGAGATGGTCGAGCACTTGGAAGCATGGTTATGATAAGGTTTAGTGAAGCGTTGAATTAAATGAATGTTGGTAGGAAGTTAAACGTTTGGTTAAAGGTGAGAAATTCTCATCGCTTTTGAATTTATATTTTGATTATGTTATAACAATCATATTTACACCCTTATGACATATGAATGTTTATACCAAATTGATTGTTAATATGGATGATTTGGAAATTAGTAAATTAAGTGAATTGTGATAATATATCCCGTTATGATATTAATAGTGAATGTTAGATTTGAAATCATATGCATGTGATTTGTTGAATGGATGTTATGTTAGTAATAAATATGAATATTGGATATGTTCATTTTGATTAAGTAATCACTTTGATTAGTAAGACCATATTTTAGTAATATGAGAAATTGTGGAAAAATAAGTCTCTTTTCATTTAGAAGTGAAATTAAAGTTAAAATGAAAGAGAATTTGAAATTTGAAGTGAAACGGATTTGAAAAGAATAGCTAATTAGAAATTGAAATTTAGATGAATAGTGAAATTGAAATTAAAATCAATTTTGAAAAAGTGAAGTTTAGTTTGAGATTAAATTGAAATTTAAATTGGAATTAGATTTGAAATCTAAGTTTTAAATGTGTTTAATTTGAGATTAGAATTGAAATTGAGTTGAAATTGGGATTTAAAGTTTAATATTAAAATAATGGGAATATAATAATATTTTAATGCGGTAAGAGTGAAAATATATATTAAATACTTTAAAAAGTGAAAATATTGATTTAAAATGGTTTCTAATCATTTTATAAGTATTGAAATCCAATTTGAATAAATTATTTCAAATGTTGAAAAATAAGTTAAAACTAGACGCGTCGCGCAACGGTAGTTCGCGATTTCGCGCCGAAAAGTTCAAATGAATGTATAGAGTGGAATATTGCTCGGAATTCTTCGAGATAAGAAAATTCCGGACTATTATATCCATATCTTCTAAACGAAGAAAGAAAATCAAAGTTTCGATAAGTAGATCTTGAATTATATCCAAATCAATTTTCTAGAAAAATCGCGCTAGTGCAGTTTAGTGACCATAACAGAAAATCTGTTCGAATGGATGTTTTTAATTATGGAAAAATATGGAATAAATTTGATAAATCTATTTAAATGATTTAAAAAAGATTTGGATTGGAAAATATGAATTAGCGAATGTTTAAAAGTTGTTTTAATCAAATAAGCTTATATAGCACTTTCCGCAGCACTTTTATGCTGTGAATTCTATAATTTTTGGAATATGAGTTTAAAAATAATGATGTTTCCCAGAATCAATTGTGAATGTTTTAAAAAGGATAATTAAGCGTTTTAAAAAGATAATTTGGAATATTTATAAGCAATTCCAAAATGAAGTTGAAAATCTGAGTATGCGGAAACGACTAGTACATTTGTCCCGCCTGTGAGATCTGGGAAGATAAAACAAGGTGTTTAACTAAGGTTAGGGATGGAGCAACCAGTGCCCTGAACTTACCTGGCCTATGTTTTCTTTTCTTAGGCGAGGGGTGGAACAGATCGAAAGGAAAGCCCGGATGCTTCAAAATAAAAAGATTCTGTTAAGTTTTCCAAAATAAAAGAAGATTGGTATTATCCAAAAGTTAAGCAATCTCCAAAATGAATGATTTCTACGAACCTGTGAAGTTTAGAAAAGAATTTATAATGAATTTTAGGAATGAATTGGTAAATAAGAGTATTGGATTTTGACTTACAAGTGAGATATAAAAATGGAATTTATAAACATCGTTTTGTAAATCTGAAATCAATTTAAATTGATAAGTTAAATGTTAAAGGAATTATATTCGCGATTTTGGACAGTGAATAATCCTTTAAATTAAATGGATGTTTTGGAAGGTGATATTATAAAGGGAATGTTTTCCTTAAGTTAAAAGTTAAGAAATTTGGATCAAAAATTAAGTAGAGAAATCTGAGATATTTTCCAAAACAAAAGAATGAATTACTTAGAATTATCCTAAGTTGAAAGAAAGAGAATTTCGAAATCATCCGAAAAGAATTTAAGTGAAAAGAGACTTAATAAATCCTATATTCTCATATTCACTTTTTATCGATGATTGGATTTCGAAGGAACCGGAGTCGGATTTGGTTAATTCCTATCCGAAAACCACTTCGAACCAATGTGTACGTTCGAACGTGAAGACATGTTGAAGATGGTGATTGAAGACCGTGGATCTTCCTAGCGTGAGGACTGCTTGTTGATTTGCTCGGGTCGCACCCAATTATAGAGTTATATATAGCAGTGGTCTCCTCGTGATAGAGATTTTGCGGATTGCAAGGGCTTCTCGCCTAGTAATGGCCGAGGAAAGTACCTTCGGTTTGTCCTGTTCCTGGACAACTTGTATGGACGTTTGTCTGACGTTGCATTTCTAAAGATTACGTACATTGGTTTTTACAAACGTACATTAGTGGTGGCGGAGAAGGCAACTTCTCTTAGCTTAACACCCTCCTTGAGACATACGAGCTCAAGGGTTGCATTTTTGTGGAAGGCAATTAGTAGTTAACGGAAATGGCAATGTGGCATTCAAAGATGTGATATGTGCTTTGTGAAAAGGTAATCGTAGCCTTAAGCCTCATCAAACCGGAAATGACCGAAACAGGATTAGATGCAGCAGGGCTATGTGGGTCATTCCCATTAGGGTATGATCATCCCCTTCTAGATATATTTCTTCCCGCTATGACGTCGGGATGTTAATTAATGTGGTGTATGCTAGAGGGCCCTCGATAAAGGTCGGTAACGACCGGGGGATGACATATTCGGTACCATCTAGTTACAGAGGTGGGCCGGTCTTGTGTTGGTAGAGGGCAGATGTTCTGTGCCTCGGGACATCCATCTAGAGGTGTACCCATTTCGGAAGGTAGATCCTGCGCCTGGTCATTTGTATGGAAATCCATTCTCCAATAAGAACCTACGGTTTTGTTTGTATTGGCGTAATGAATAGCCTCGAAATGCTATATGGGTAACCATTTCGGATAAGATTAATAAGTTTATTTGCAAATGTTTTCAAAGAGATGTCATTAGAAATAATATCGAAAGTTTTGATATAAAAGTGTTTTAGTTATCATAAGGTAAAAACCCGTCCGTGTTTATGTGTGGGCGTGGTCTTATGAGATACTATTTATTTCAAAAGATTTTATCCAAAGGCTGATATATGACACTGTCATTTATTATTGAGTTTTTCTCACGCTGGTTTATCAAGCCTGATCCGGGTATTTTCAATACTTGGGTCAGATCCGAGTAGTTTCAGGATAGTCGAAGGAAGTTGAAGTTCCAGGGGAGAGCTGGAGATATTCATGGACGCATGGAGATATTCTTTCATCGCCTTTGCTTAGTGCATTTTGTTTGATGTTTGTCAGCAATTGTAAGGGCAGGTTTTATAACTGTCCAAGCTGAATCTAGGTTAGACTCTGATATTGTATTTTAAAATTTTCCGCTGTAAATATTTTTATTGAAATAATATATGTTATTCCATTCGTGTGAGATTCTGTTCTGTCTATTTTTTCTTTATCACCCTTGATGATCCGTTTTTTCGTGCAATTTGAGTTGGACATGGGTGGTTTATTGTCGATTCAAAGGGTACGGGAAAACGGGCCTTCACACTGCTGCTTCTGAATTCTACTTCAGAAAAACTACCCAACCAGAAGACTCCTTACCAACTCAGAACAATCTGCTAAACTCAGTCACATCACCGAGCAGACTCACTTCCTACTCTTGTTCCAAAGAAACATCTTCGGAAATATCCATATTCACTGCATCTCATCCCGCAGCTACTATTTCCTGAGATATCAAAGTATCATCACTCACTTACTTCTGCCCGAACGACAGATCCAAACTCAACTCAGCACTTCAAAGATGAACTCCGAACCTTAACAAGTTACCTTCAGAGATCGATGAAGTCCTTCATCACTACAGAACTCACTCGAGACGGTATTAGGTCTACGGTCTTGACAAATACACTTCCTACCTTATCCATCAAACTCCAACCAATGGTAGTCGTGTTACACACACTTCTACCTCATCTACCTTTATAACTTATATTGGAAAATCCCAAATAGGTTAACCAACAAATAGGTAGAAACAATTATATATATATATATATATATTAAAAATACAAATACGCTCTCTCAAGATAGACACCACTACAGAGACTAGGTATTCACTCAATCTAATGCTCTAATACTAAGTGTGACGACCCGACTTTCCACTCAAGGAAAAATCGCATCATCTTTAAGAAAGAAAGGGATAGAAAAGAGAAAAGAAAGAAGAGAGAAGAAAAAACACAAGAATCTCAATAGCGGAACGAATAAATTGTATTAATAACATAAGATTACATAGTATACATCAAATATCAGAGTTACACAGACATATACAACACATGCTAGACAGTTATAAACACCTGTCTAGTTATTACAACTCAATACAAAAAACAGAAACACTCAGAGATACAAACACAGCGGAAAACTATATAACTATACGCAGAAGCCTCCTGCTCCATTTGCTCCTCCACAATTCGTCAAAGCTATCCTGAATCCTAACCTGAATTCCCTTGGCTCTCGTAAAAATTTGAGTACCCAAGAGTTAAAGAAAAACAGAAATAACTCCGGGTCAGACATGGGTCTGGTGTAAGTAACAGGTTAAAGTTGCTTAACTTTGAAAAACCTTTGAAAAGAAAAGGTATCACGTAAGACTTCCCACACATAAACATGGAAAAGTTTTTACCTTACGCTAACCAAAACATTTGATAGGAAATCCGATGATATTATAATAGTGTCTAGGGTTTTCAAGTAAATAAGAAATAGCCGAAATTGTTACATCTATTAAATTCCAGCTACTAGCCACAAAAGTGGGTAATACAATCAAAACCATTGGCACTTATTGGATTTTGGATTCCATCAATGGCTGGGCTACTGGGGTACCACCCTTCACAGTACGTGGCCTAGATCACCGTACCGAGGATTACTCTCAATCCCCTGCAACACAAAGCCGGACCCGTTCCTTACTGAACAGTTCCAAACAAGACAACCCCGCAGTTGTGATCAGCAACCGCACCACTAAGCCGAAAATAAAGGGACCTCTAGACAGGGATAAATCTTGCTCTCAAGTGGGTGCTACCCACAAAGCTTTGCTGCACCTTCCCTGTTTTAGCCATTCCCGATTGATGAGACTTGAGGCTACGATTACCTTTATAGGACATATCACTTAGAATGCCCATCGTCCACCTGACGATGTTCTGAAAGCATTCAATCCATACAAGTTCGTTCCGGGTTCGAACGAAACCGAAGGCATTATCTCGTTACACTCGTTTTGGAATCACCCTCAGAGTTAACGACAATAACCCTTGCACTCTGAATCACCATCTCGAATCTATAAGTACTATTCCGTCAAACTCATTACGGAATCACCCACAGAGTTATACTGACGTATAGCCCTTACACCTCGAGTCTTCACTCGCTCCACTTGGATTAACGACCTAACGTTTAATTTGGATCGATGTGGTTTTCGGATTCCAAATATGGAAACCCGATCCTGGTCTCATCGAAATCCAAAGCGTGTCTTTTAAGGTCCAAGTTGTTTTAAAGTTTAAAACAGTTCAATTTAATTATCTAAATATACACAGATAGATAATTCACCACACAATAGATAATCAACCTTATCATTACCAACAGATAATTCATATCATAATCAGATAATCCATATTATCATTCAAAAGCAACCAACGCATCCATATCACATACACAACTCATCTCATAACTGAGATTACAACCCATACATGGCAATCAATACCAATCATCAAACATAAGCAACTATCTAATGATCACACCATTTATAATTAATTTAAAATGAATTAAATTAATTACCTAAACTCTAATTAATTTAAAATAAATTAAATTAATTACTTCACCATTAAAATCATGCTTAACTTAACCATCAGTTGATTACAAATCAATTTATAAATCATCATCTCAATATTCATTTCAATTAATCGTTATTGATTAACTATCTCTAATTACAATAAGTAATTAGCATTTAATATTAATTGTACCTTAATTAATCAATTCCAAATCACATCATTAATTAATTAATTAGTGATTACATTTAATCAATCTCCCAATATAAATTAATTACATAAGTAATTAATCTTCAATTTAAACAACGTATATATTAATCACCCTTGACTAATAACCATTCAGTAATTAACTACTTTGATTACTCATCCCATAATTAATTATTCTCAATTAATTGTCTCAATTAATCCTTGATTAATTCTAAAGTAATTTAAATCAAATTACTTCTATAATAAATATCTTAATTACATTCAGTAATTATTATTTAATTGCTTCCTTAAGTAATTACAAATTCATTAATTACATAAGTAATTATCGATAATCCACAAATGTTCAAATTAATTAAACTTAATTAATCTAAACTAATCACCTTAATCAAATTAATTACACTAAGTAATTAATTCATTAATTACTTTCATTAAGTAATTAAACTTAAACAATTGATTATTATTAATTAATTAATCTAATTAATTATTAAAAATTAATCACATTAATTAATTGTTAAAATAATCTTAAGTTAATGACTTTCATTAACATTACTTAATTACATAATTAAGAAATTAACTCATAATTAATCATTATTAATAATCAATTAATAAATCTTTAATTACAATTTAACTAATCTTTGATTAATTAGGTGTTAATTAAAATCTTAATTGTCATTAATCATTTGATTAAATAAATATTAATCATAAATTAAAATTTAATTAACCATCCATAATTATAGATTAATTAACCTTAATTAATTAATCTCAAATCTTAATTATCTTAATTAAAAAAAAATATTAATTACTTAATTAAACATCCACATTATTCATTAATTAAATAATTAATATTTCATTTAAATTAACTTAATAATTTAAATGAAAACAATTTAAGTACTAAATTAAGATACATTCTTCTTTATACAATGTATTTTAAACAAATTGTTTCAAACAGATTCAATTTTAAAATTTCTTTTTAAATTCAAACTAGAACACAATTCAAATTTTCATTTCAGATTCAAACTTAAAAATTTAAAACTTTACTTACTCTTTCATCTTAATTTTTAAATTTAAGTTATTAACCTTTCCAAAAATAGTTAAAACAAATTTAAATTTAAAAACTTATTAAATTTTAAAAACTGACATAAAAATCAAATTCCAGGTTAAAACTGAATTTAACCTCATTTTAAACCTTATTCCATAAATTTAAAACTTATAGTTTTAAAATTAAAACCAAAGTTCCTGTAAACTTTAAAAAGTTTAAAAAAAACTAATTTTTAAATTCTAGATTTAAATTTAATTCAAACTTGAGCTTCCTAAATTTGTTCCCAGATTTTAAACTTGTTTTTTTAAGTTTCCAGATGCATTTTTAAAATTTGCTTTTAACTTTAAAACAGAAAAATAGTTTACTGTTTTAGTTTAACATCTTAAGTTTGAATTCAAAAATGATTAAGATCCAAGATTTAAATTATTGATTTCATATTTAAGTTTCAGGTTTAAACATTTTTAGATTTAACTTCATCTTTAAGTTTTAAACCCTACTTTTAAAATTTCAAAACAGAAAGACAGTTTTCTGTTTTAAGTTCAAAACCAAACTTGGATTTAAAACATTTCAAATTTAATTCAAAGATCTAAAATTTAACAAATTAAATTTAAATTCAATTTCAGGTTTAATTTAGTTTCAGATTTTGGTTTTGCAATCAACTTTTACTTCAAATTTAATGAACCTGGAAAACAGGTTTTTCTGCTTTTAGCTTCAGAAACCCAAACTAAGATTTTTAAAACTGAATAATTTATAAATGCCCAGATTTAAATTATTTGAACTTATAATCCAAATTCAGGTTCCAAACAAATTTTCAAATTTCAAGTTTGCATTCCTATCATCACTTCAGTTCTATATTTAAGAACCTGAAAACAAGTTCTGTTTCAAAACTAAAAACCTGAAATACTTACCCTTTTTTAAAAACTCAAATTATTACAAAAATCCCAGAATTCAAACTTTGAATTCATATTTAAATTCAATTTCAACTTATACTTAGTTCAGGTTTGGGTTTATATTTAAATTCTTACCTTTTTTAAAAAAAAATTAAAACCTGAAGAAAAAAAACAGGCTTTGTTAAAAAAACAAAACCTGAAACAATATATTACACTCGAGCTACCCTATAATTTACTTCGAGTCACATGACTCCCTGTGCATCCACTTCCCAACTCCGGCATCACTGACCCTCATCTCTGGCCACCCTTCATCGACCAAAAATCCCTACATCAGCCTCCTACCCTCAAAAATCCCAGTATTCAACTTGAATTTGAATTCAAGTTTTAAACAAAAACCTGGAACATTTGTCAGCAAACCACCAAACCTATCAACATCAACTTCTTCCATCTCCGACCACCATCACCTTCCATACTCCGACGAATCCTTTACCAAACCACCATCTATCATCATGCAAAACGTGGTTGAACTCGATCAACCGAGGAGTCCCCATTCACACAAAATCAGAGACCCAATACAACTAGGGTTCTAAAACTAAAATTCAAAATTCAACATCAATTTTGAATTGTAATCCAATTTAGAATTTTCCTATAATATTTGATAGCTACTCTATCTCCAGAAGCCAATTCAATCAAATCAAATTCAAGAATCAAGTGTACTTAACAAAAATGTAAAATACAGTAATTCCAAAACTGCATTTTATTTACAACACTATAAATTGAAATTTTTGATTTAAAATTCTTGAATTCTCTTAATGTTTCTATTTGTAAACCTGGAACAATAAATTATAACATTTGGATTTTCACTCTATGCTAACAGTTGTTCTGTGTAACTTGATTTTTCAGCTTACAGGCAATTTGTTTAATTTGTACAAAATTTTAAACATACTCAATTCTAAAATAAACAAGCTTTGTTCAAAGGTTTGAGCCATAGCATCAATTAAGTCAAGCAAAGAATTTCAGAGATCAAACATGAGATTGAAAATTTGCAGACACACACATGCACAGGGCAAATATTTATAGGTATATCATTTCAACAATTTCATATAAGTTCAATTTGTAATTGATAAAGCATACACAACTTAACCTATAAACAAATTTAAAAGATGAGTTACTCACCTGTACTTGAAAAATGCAGAGCATAAACTCAATTTGCAGGTTCCAGATTCTAAGAAATAGATGAATGCAGACATAAAGAAGTTGCATGCAGGCCTTCAGTTTTAATGCTGATGCAAATTTGAATTTGTTCCCAGGTTATTTTGAAAAAAAAATGTAGGCTTCATGCTTGCAAATGAAATGCAGGCCCCTTTGTGTTTCCAGACTCATTTGCATTTATCTCCAGATTCATATGCATGTTCCAGATGAAATGCAGGCTATTTTTTTTTTAAATTGAAATGCAGATGCAACTTGAAATTGTTGCATGCAGATTTAGTTTTGGAGGGTGTAGATTTGTATTTGAGGAGTTTGTATGTGCTTGGATATGAGGATGAAGAATATTACAGAATTTTGGTTTACAGGAATTTTGAAATGCATTTGATTCTCAGATTTTTTGTATGAAGAGTTTTCAGCTGAGAATGTTTTTCTTTAGTTAAGAGATGAAAAATGAGGAAAGAACATAGGAAGAAAGAATGCAAGTTTTTATAACAATGTTTTGATTTAATTTAGAAATCAAAGAAAATAAAATTGAAACATGACACTTGTCTCAAGCTATTACATTTGTCACTTTAAAATGATGATAAGTTTACACATGTATTTTAAATGTTTTGTTATTTTAATTAAGGTTAAAGAAAATTAAACTTAATGAATGCATGTTCATATTTAAAATTGTATTTTAAATCTCAAATTAAATTAACAAATCTTATTTTATAAATTAATATTTTAAAAAGAATAACACAAATATTTTGTAACTTATTTTAATATTCAACCTTTAAGTCAAAAATGAATTTTAAACCAATTAAAACATTTTTCTTATATTTAAAAATCATATAGTATTTTATTAAATATTTTTGAAAAGCTAAAATCAGAAATAAATCACAATTCCTATTTTCAAATTATTAAAATTATGCTATATTGATTATTTAAAAACAACTTATCTATTTATAATATATACAAATACATATACATTATTAAATAGAAAACAATTTTATTAGTTTATTAAAAATAAATTCACAAATTAAGTATTTAAATAAAGAAGATTATTAAATCAAACCAAATTTATTAACAAAAATCATCAATTCAATTTAAATTTAAACTCAGATTATTAAATTTAAATTGTCCAAAATTCCGGGATATTACACTTAGCCTGTCATAAAACAATATGGTAAAATGGAAAAAGAAACAAATTCAAACTGCAAAAATAAAAATATAATTGAATGTTGATATTGCCTCAGTTTATGGGTTAGTTTTTTTCATATTCTAGACAGGAATTGAAAATAAATGTACATGAGAAACATATGACATGCATAGTGTATCGCTGTACATGTCACAAGATCATGCACATATACAAAACCTACTTGGATTGACTCAAGTGCAGGGACAAAAGCACAACGTCAGGCCCAATGAATTTCAATATCAATTCAAGGCAATGAGCAAAGCAACAAGTCATATTCCCCAAAACAAAAGCAAGAAATATAAATGTGCACATGAACAAGTATTGCACAAATACAAGTGCAACCGATAAAACAAACTGATCCAGTCATCTCAAAACAGAATGAACACATGCATCAGCTGGTACAAGTGCTTAAGGGAATGAACTCACAATAGTGCAACAATGAAAAGGGAAAACAACTAGGAAGTACAAGTGTAGAAGCAAGAGACATTGTAACAACCCATATTTTGTAAATATTTTAACTAAATTTTTATTTGAAAACTTTAATTTTTAAATCATTTAAGATTGAATTTCTGGAATTTTCCAATGTAAGTTTGGAATTTGTTTGTAATTTATTTTCCAAATACGATAAAATAAACATTTTTGAAAATTTTATATTTTGGTCAACTCTGGTCAAATTTTGAATTTCAGTTTAAATTTTTAAATTTGAATTTTATAATTTTAATCTTTTTATTTGAAGCAGGATATAATTCTGATATTCGTTCTGCTTTTTGTTTCATAAAATTTGGTTTTATACTTTGTAAATTTGATAAAATACAGTGTTTTACACACAATGATTTTCTTTATTTTATTTTCTATTTTTTACTATGTTTATTTCCTATTTTATTTGTATAAACTTTGATTATATTTATTTAATTTTTGATTGATTTATCTATTATAAATGGCTGGAGAAAAACAAGGGGACACACATTACATTGTTTAAATTCAAACTACAACACCAAAGAAAAAAAATAATGATAAAACCTGAAACCAGAAAAACAAGAGAATAAGCAAACAAGTTCAAATGTAAGGTCTGAAGCCTGGAAAAATAAAGCAAATTTGAAGCTTTTAACAAATTCAGCAATCAAAGAAAAGATCAAAGATTCACTATTACAAATCAATGCAAGATCTAGCTTAACAACAAATAGATCCAAATTTAAACAAAAACAAGGAGCTAGTTAAAGATTAAGGTCTGCAACAATGACTTCAACATGAAATAGATTAGAGCAGTGCAAAATTTCTGGAAACAATCTAAGGCAAGTGATATTTCTTTTTAAAATTTGAATTTGAAGTTGTAGTCAGTAATGAAACAAAGATTTAAACAACTTTGTCAATCAATTGCAGGAAAACAAATCAAGTTCAAGGCAAAACAGTTTTCTATTTTCAAATGCAGGAAAGTTCCCCTGTTATATATAACAAGAAATTCAAATTGTAAGTAAAATCAAAATTGTTTGTTATTGTTGAAGTAAATAAGCAAATACAATAGGAAATAAGCAAAGTTCTTTTTACAACTTGCAGATAAAAGATTCAAAAATTAATGGAAAAATATATACAGGCTTTGCTTCCTCTCTGTTCCCTGTTCTTAGCTTTCTTGCTTCAGGCAAAAAGAGGTGAGCAAACTCATCTAAACCCATCTATATATTTTGATATCTGAGTTGATGTTTGAAGTATATTGTGAAAAGTGATTGTTGGTTGAAAATTATGTCAGAATGTTTGCATGAATATGTGTGCAAAGTTGTGTGTGCATGTCTTCATAAGACGATCACCTTTGTTCGTTGTTACAGGTATTAAACCTGTTCAAGTTCAAATTCAATCCCTCTGATTCAATTCAGCCTTTATGGACTAAATGAGATATGTTTGTGCTAACTTGTTTCAAGTTTTAAAATTTAAGTTGAGAAAATTTAGTCAAAGATTTTCTGGGATTATGAAATATACAGGAAAAACTCAATATATGTCGAAAATTTAACCATCATGCTTTCTGTCTTAAATTATATCATCAAAAACGTTTTTGAAATTAACGATTTTTAAAGGTAGAATCATAATTTTTAATCAAGAAATTCTTGAGAAAAATAGGGATGATCAGAGTCGTCTTTTTACCAAATTCCGGTGATCGAGGCAATGATAAATCTTGCGATCAAGGGTGGAGCACGTTCGAAGGTCAGAGATCATCGAAAAATTGCTCAATGATTTTATAATTCGTCGTTGGTGGCGAGCGAGAACGAAATAGGGTTTAACAACCCAGTATGGTCGATAGCATTTAAAAGGGAAGTTCATCATTATCGAGGCGATTCAGGTGATCGGTCAGTGGGGATCGGGAGGGGAAGGATTTGGCGAAGGTGTGGACGCGAGGGTGTAGATGCAGATGGCAGAGTTTGTTGGAGCGAAGGCATTTTGGGACGATAGTTTGGTTCTAGGAAGAAGAAAAATGGTTCGATTTTGATTGTTCGACGAATGGATGGATCTGGGTGTTGGGAATCGCCGGCGGGACCTTCCTCGACATGCTGGTGATCGAAATGGTGACCGGAGGTGGTTAGGCCTCTGGTACACGTGCATGAGCGTTGATCATGTACAGGTGAAATCGGGTTCACTGTGAATTTGGGAAGATGAAGATTTCTCGAAGTCGCACCTGGGAATTTTTGAAATTTGCTTGGGGGTTATTGTTTTTGGGCTCGGGTAGTTTTGACGAAAACAGGTTGTAGATCTTAAACAAAAATTCAGGTTTTAAAAAGAAGAAAGAAAAAGACTCGGGGGTAGCTCGCGATTATGCACTTTTGGCTTGGGAAAATTGGAAGATTGCTCGGGTCTTGCCGATATCCAAATAACATAGTTTGAAATCAAAAACATAATTAAGTTTTTTAAGAATTTTTGAACAAGTTTTTCACAAGAAATATTACTAAGTTTCGAAGTGAATTTTTAAACAAGTTTTTCATACTAGTTTTCAAAGGTAAAATAATGTTAAAGCTAAAGGTTTTTAATTGTTTGGAAAATCGGTTAATTTGATTTGGAAATAAATTATATGATGACGAAAATAAATAAAGTCCTAAATATGTCCAAATGGAACTTGATAATGTTTGAATTTAGCAAGTGTCTGAGATGTATAGTAAAGACTTTAAAAAAAGGGTGTTTTCGAATAGATTTATTTTTAAACCTTTGATTCAAATAGAGTTTAAATGATGACTAAGTAAATAAATGGTTATCTTAAAATAAATTAAGGATAATTTTATTAATGAATAAAAAGGTTAATTAATACCTAAAGGTAATTACTTAATTTAAAGTAATGAATTAATAATTTAAATTGATATGTCAAGTAATTGAAGGATAATTTATTAAATGAAATTTAATTAAGGGTAAATTAATGTGATAAATTAAGAACAATTAAGTAATTAAAGGTTAATTATTTAATGATTATGGGTTGATTTATTTAGTAATTAAAGGTCGATTGATTTATTAATTAAGGATAATTAATGAATTTAAAATTTAATTAATTAATGAAGAATGATAATTAATTGAGGATTAATTAATTGAGGATAATAAATTAAGAATTAATTAATGATTAAAGATTGATTTATTAATAATAGAAGGAGGTTAATTAATTTATTTTTTAAGGGTTAATTAATTAATTAAAGATGATTAATTAAATGGTTAATTTATTAATTAAAGGTTAATTATTTAATAATTAATGGTTGATGAGTTAAAATTAAAGGTTAATTTATTTATTATTAATGGTTAATTAATAAATGATTAAGGAATAATTAATCAAAATGATTTGTAATTTATTAATGTTAATTAACCAAGATTAGTAATTCATAAATAATTAATCTGATTTGAATTAATCAGACAATTATCTGATCTTACTTATGGATGTTTGGATTCTATTGGATGATTGAATTGTTTGATACCTGGATATGTCTATTTTGATTTGAGCTGTGTTTGATGTAATTTACTATCTGTGATATATACCTATGATCTGTGAATGGAAGATAAGTGTTACAATTGGTTTGTACCGCTTATCAAATATAAGCATTATAAATTATACAGCTTATCAAATATATTGCTATATTTGAATCTGTGATGATTGATGATGTTGCACTTCTATATTTAAAACCCTTGGACCACACTTATACACACAATATGGAATGCATGTGGAAATTGGTTAAGTCACAGATTTTTGAAATAGTTTAAAATTTGAATTTTAAATCTAGATGGTTTTGGAAATGGATTTGGTTTAAAGCTTTTGAAAAGGAATTTCAAAAATAAAATTTATTTTTTGAATAACTTGATTGAGTTTTGAAATTTAAATAATTTGATTTAAATTTGAATTCAATATTTGAAATTGAATCCTATGTTTGGGAACTAGGGTTTAAAAAATGTTATTCAACTTATAAATGGGTTCATATGGGTTTTAAACCATTTTAAAAGTGTTGTTTTGGGAATTCAAATTTAACTCAAGATTTTAACTTGTATAAATAAAATTGGATTTTTATGGAACGAAAACTATTTATTTTCAAACAGTAAAAGCTTTCACATAAGAAGTGAACTTCCAATTTGTTTTAAAAGGATTTCCAGTCTAAAATGAAAATAATTTTCTAAGTTATGGGAACGGGTTTGAAAGCTATGAGTCAAATCCTTAATTTAAAGGTTTAATTGAGCTAATCCAAATTGAAATGGAAATTGTTTTGAAATCTATGAATAGATCTTTGTGAAACTAGTTAAACTTTGTGAAACGAATCTTTTTGTTAAAAGATTTGAAATGGTAATTTGTTTAACCATTTGAAAGAAAAGCTTTGGATTTTTAAGTTGTGATAACTAAAATCCCATATCCATATATTTTTAAATATTGCGCTCACTGTTCGGTTTAGTGGGGAGAGGACCTTGTGTCATATAACCCATTCCGAATAAGTGATACAGAGGTAACCCGGCCTTATGTTGGCAAAGATCCGGTTAGGTTCTTGGGTCGCCCCGCAAAGGCGTACCCATGGACAGTAGGAAGTTCCCTAGCCTGACTATTTATTGGAAATCCAATCAAAACAATACGCGCCCTGTACGGTTTTATTTGTATAACCTGCCATGGAATGTGGTGGTAACCTGCTATTGAACATGTAGCTATAGTAGGCATAAGTGCGAAATTCCTATGCTGGCTAGGATTTATATTATACTTTTGAAATGGCTTTTCTACACTATGCATTAGTAATAATATCAAAGAAATTTTCTCCTATCAAGCATATTTGACTATCATAAGGAGAAATCTCCTCCAATTCTGCGTTTGCATTGTGTGTGTGGCAGGAGGCCTTATGGTAGTTTCATTTTTCAAAAAGCATTGCGGATTTATCTTAAATTCTTTTGTTGTCTGTTTTCAAAGACCAAATGTTTTTGTTTTCTCATACCAGTCCCATGACGGACCTGTAGTTTATTGTACCTTTCCTAAACTCTGGGTGCCCACAATTTTCCCACACGGGCAGTCTAGATTTGGGTCTATCAGATAGTCAGGTTTAGTTGATTATCTGGAGCTAGTTCAGTCTTTGGATCTGAACTGCACTCGCTTATCTTTGTGCATCATTATTGGGAGTACGACCTATTTTTGGATTGGTGCCTTGGAGATGGAGACTGCCGACACAGGAGTTCTTATTTGAAGACTACTTTCTTTGGAGATATTGTTCCGCTGCTGGTGTTATCTTTTCTTTCCGCTGCTACTGTCGTGCATCATATCTCTGATGTATATTGATATTCGTTGTATCAGTTATTGTATCAAATGTTGTGTATATATACACACACTCTTTTTCTTCCGATGTGTTGTACTTAATGTGTTATAAGCTCCGACGAACCAGATTCGACGTTTGGATCTACGGCATTTGAATACGAGTGTCGTACTCGGTGCCGATTTTCGAAGGTCGAGTCAGGGTCGCTACATTTGGTATCAGAGCTGAAGGTTAAAACTTTAGCTCAGGAGTATAACACATTAAATAACTCATTAGAGATAGGGTGAAGTCTACCCTAGAATGAGTAATCCCTAAGATATCCGTTCGAATGCCTCGGTAAATTCTCTTACTATCCATTAATAGTAAGTATGAGTGCAAGAAGAGGACGAGATAGGGGACAGGGGAGTACCACTATAAATGGTCAATACCCTGCAATAGCGGAACAACTTTCTCTATCAATCTCCTTTGATTTGTCTTTCTAATTCTTTTGATTGCTTCGTAGCAGCTACAAGGAGAAGTTTTCGGTATGATGGTGGCCCAACATATCGTTGTAGAAGTCCTTACTTCGTATCTTCATCGGTTTCTTATCAGCTTTTCATTTTAAACTCTAATGAATTTGAAAAAATAAATTAAATAAATTGGTTAACAAATATAAGAATAAATTTGAATTGTATAAATAAAATGATATTGATTAAAACCAAATTTGAAATTCTATCGTAATTTCTTGCGTAAACTGAAGTCCGAAGAAGGATAAGCTGGTATACACTTTGGAGTATTCCGACTTGAATTTGAAATCCATACCTAGTATATAAGAATTATGGAAGATTATCCATCTTTCTATTCTCTGGGATCCGATATATTCTACGAACGATTAGTTATCCCTTCAAACTAATCAATGCCCTTGCATATTCGTAGACCGGTGGACCCGAGCATCTTGTGAAGTGTTAAATAGCTTCGTTCTTGTATCTCTTGCTGATATTCTGATTTGGTAAGCCAAATGCAGAATAAATATTTCGATCTGATCTGATCAATCATTTCCTTATCTATCATCTAGTCTTTCTCGTTTTCCTTGCAAATTTCGAGGACGAATTTTTTTTAAGGGGGGAATCTATAACTATCTTGATTTTAATTAAATTTAAATTGATAATTAAAATAAATTTTTGAATAAAATTGTAAATTAATTTGAATTTTTCACATTAAATAGGAAATTTGTTTATGTGGACATTGATTTTAAAAATTTAACCGTGGATTTGAAATTCTATATTTAATATCTTATAAAAAAATAAAAAAAATAACATCCCAAAAATTTATCAATTAAAATTAATAGTATATTTTAAACTTTTAAATTTTAAATTGAGAAATCTCAAACAAATAAAATGAGTAATAAATCATATATAAATAAATTCCAATTTCCTTTGGAGTTAAAATTTAAAAAAAAATGAATGTTTGAAAAGTCATTTGAATTTAAAATTTTATACATGTATGTATATTGCATATATGGGTATATATTGGAATTGAATATAAAATTTCATAAGTATATGTATGAATATAGTAAATGGGCATAAATGTTTATATTTCAAAGTTTAAAATTGAAATTTGAATTTAAATTTAAAATGAATGTTTTTAAAAAATAGGTGGCATTTAAAATTCATTAAGATATAATGTATATAATGCAAATATTGGCTAAGAATAATTCTTTTAACCTTGGATACATATATACAAATGAATAAAAAGGTATTCATTTACAATGTACATATGATATAAAATTTATTTAAAAACATTCTTTTGTCTTTGAAAACTTCAAATGGTAAACATACACAAGGAGGTGGAGTAAAGAAGTAAACATTACATGGGAATATCATGATGATTTCTTACAAATGGCATTCAACATTATTGCTTAAATAAAATAATAAAATTTAAAAAAATTACAAGAAAACTTTTGAGCTCCCCCATATGCAATCATATAACTTTTCAGCAAATTTGAAAAATATACAGTAACAAAGATTGATATCACAAACTACAACACCAAAGAAAAAAATGATGATAAAACCTGAAACCAGAAAAACAAGAGCAAAAGTAAACAAGTTCAAATGTAAGGTCTGCAGCCTGGAAAAATAAAGCAAATTTGAAGCTTTTAACAAATTCAACAATCAAAGAAAAGATCAAAGATTCACTATTACAAATCAATGCAAGATCAAGCTCAACAACAAACAGATCCAAATTTAAACAAAAACCAGAAGCTAGTTAAAGATCAAGGTCTGCAACAATGACTTCAACCTGAAATAGATTAGAGCAGTGCAAAATTTCTGGAAATAATCTAAGGCAAGTGAGATTTCTTTTTAAAATTTGAGTTTGAAGTTGTAGTCAGTAATAAAACAAAGATTTAAACAACTTTGCCAATCAATTGCAGGAAAACAAATCAAGTTCAAGGCAAAACAGTTTTCTGTTTTCAAATGCAGGAAAGTTCCCCTGTTATATATAACAAGAAATTCAAATTGTAAGTAAAATCAAAATTGTTTGTTATTGTTGAAGTAAATAAGCAAATACAATAGGAAATAAGCAAGGTTCTTTTTACAACTTGCAGATAAAAGCTTGAAAAATTAAAGGAAAAAAAATATATACAGGCTTTGCTTCCTCTCTGTTCCCTGTTCTTAGCTTTCTGGCTTTAGGCAAAAAGTGGTGAGCAAACTCATCTAAACCCATCTACATATTTTGATATCTGGGTTGATGTTTGAAGTATGTTGTGAAAAGTGATTGTTAGTTGATAATTATATCAGAATGTTTGCATGAATATGTGTGCAAAGTTGTGTGTGCCTGTCTGCATAAGACGGTCACCTTTGTTCATTGTTACAGGTATTAAACCTGTTCAAGGAAAAAAAATTCAACTTCAATCCCTCTGATTCAATTCAGGATTTATGAACAAAATGAGATATGTTTGTGCAAACTTGTTTCAAGTTTTAAAATTTAAGTTGAGTAAATTTAATCAAAGATTTTCTGGGAATATGTAATATACGGGAAAAACTTAATATATGTCGAAAATTTAACCATCATGCTTTCTGGCTTAAATTATATCATCAAAATCATTTTTGAAATTAATGATTTTTAAGGGTAGAATCATAATTTTTAATCAAGAAATTCTTGAGAAAAATGGGGATGATCAGAATCGTCTTTTTACCGAATTCCGGTGATCGAGGCAATGATAAATCTTGCGATCAAGGGTGGAGCACGTTCGAAGGTCAAAGATCATCGTAAAATTGCTCAATGATTTTATAATTCGTCATTGGTGGCGAGCGAGAACGTAGCAACCTAGTATTGTCGATAGCATTTAAAAGGGAAGTTCGACATTATCGAGGCAATTCAGGTGATCGGTCAGTGGGGATCAGGAGGTGAAAGCTTTGGCGAAGGTGTGGACGTGAGGGTGTGGATGCAGATGGCTGAGTTCGTCTGTGCAAAGGCATTTTGGGACGATATTTTGGTTCCAGGAAGAAGCAAAATGGTTCGATTTTGATTGATCGACGAATGGATGGATCTGGGTGCTGGGAATCGTCGGCGGGACCTTTCTCGACATGCTGGTGATCGAAACGGTGGCCGGAGGTGGTCAGGCCTCTGGTACACGTGCACGAGCGTTGATCGTGTACAAGTGATATTGGTGTGACATCCCGGAATTTTGACCCTATTACTATAATAAGTTTTTAATCAAATTTAAATAAAATACAAGATTTTCATTTATAAATAAATAAGATTTTGGGTATTATTAGTTGTATATGTATTATAAAGGAATTTATAATTTCAAAATGTAAAATAGACTCTTTCAACAATATTCAAAATTAAATCTGTTTTATTCAATTAAATTAAAAGTTATGTGTTAATGACATTTAATACCAGATATATGAATGTAGTTAATAATAATAAGTATAATAATACAATTCTATTCATATAAAATATAAATATAAAATACATTAATGCAAATATAAGTTATAAATCAAATATTGGAAAGATTTAACTTTAAATAAAAACAAGATTTAAGAAGTGTTTCTAACAATAGCTTTTGTAATTAAAATAAAATAAGCTTATAAATATTTAATATAAGTATAACATAAAATATAGTTATAAACATAAGTCTACAAACATAAGTATAAAACTTTGATATGAAAATAAGATATAAATAAAAATGTTAACTTTGTAAACATAAACATATATAATACATGACATATAGAGTTATTCAAGCAATAAAGACAATATGAAAACCTGCAAGAAAATTTTATATGCATAGTAAGATAAATATTCACATCTAAAATAAGACAAAACAAAGTTTGCCAGCAAAACATCTTAGTACAAATGGAAAATCTGCAAATATCTTTATATATATTGAAGTGCCAGCACATACTAGTGTATACAAATACAAAGACATGAACATTTAATTAGCCCACCTTTATATCTGGAAAAATATCTTCCAACCGAAACACTCAAATCATCTCAGGTTTTAGTACATAAAAAAAATATAATAAAGCAAAATATTATGCCAAGTTAAAGCTTGTTCCAGAAGACAGCTTGTTCAAAGTTATATATATGTATGTTTATCATTCTATCTGTTCTTATCTTTTAGTTCATTTGTAACTTCAAAAGCAAAGAAATATAAACAAACTTCACATTTTCAAGCTTAATCAAATTCAACCATAAAAAAAGGGAAGTTTCAGAAATTCAAAACTTCAACTGCAGTCTTCTTTCACCATCAACAAACATCCTCTGTTTCAAGTTTTCAACAGTACTTGGTGAGTAAACTTATTTTAAATCTAACTTTTAATATGTATTTCATGAAGTATTGTTATGTGGATGATTTAAGTTTTGGAATGTTTGGCTTAGTACTGTATGTTCTGCATATTGATATGCTTCCAGGTTTTAATTTATTAGGCAAAGAAAAACTGAAAATATATCATACTTCTTATATAAAATCCTTATCTTCAATTAGTCACTTAACTAAATAAATTAGTTTAAGTTTAAGATTAAGGTTTGAATATTATTTTTTAGTTGCTGTAAACACAAATTTACAGTAAAAATAAAACAAAGACCAAAATTCGAATAACTCGAATTGTAATCTTGAACTTATCCATTGAAACAACATACAAAGTTATGATTTTTAAGGCAAAAATTATAATTTTTAGTTAACTATGCTTAAAGCAATTCGTTAGTAAACAGTAAGTGCTTTTTCACGAATATCTGTTGATTTAATAATTTGTTGTTGTTGAAATTTGACATGGAGTTTTAGTATCGATTCAAGAACAACAGAAAAATGTTAGAAAAATTTTTAATTACAAGATTTTTAAGGATTGATTGAAAATTGGGTTACGGGTTCATTGCTTTTGGGTTCGATGATCGCGTCACCATAGCTCAACCGAGCGCCGTGAGGTTTCAGAGAGTGTTAGAGTGTGTTGTCGCAATGAACGACCGAAGCCACGTCATCACAGAAGGTCGAGACGGTGTGGACGAGGCGTTTTCTTGTTTTTGTTCCTGTTCGAATTTTCACGCGTATTTTGATTTCGTGAGTATTGAATTGAACTGGGTGGTGATTTAGAGAGAGGGGAAGCTGTGTGATTTGTTGGAGGCGTCGAATGGCGTTGGAGCGGTGGTGAACCGCCGTGCACGTGCACGACGGCGGGGAAGGTTCTGGTTAGTATCGACTCGAGGAAATCTCGAGTTTGATTGCCAGCTACTTCGAGTTTTGCTCTGGGTCGTATATGTGTGTGCTTACTGTAGTTTTAAAAAAAAAACTTAAGCTTTAAAAAAAACAGAAGAAGTAAGAAACAGGGGAAAAAGAAGAGAAGACAGGGAAGAACGCGAGAAACGTTCAGGGAAATATCGAGTTCAACCCGAGTTAGTTACGATGTTTACTTCGGGTTTCTAATCCCTGGAATTTTGCTAACTATATTATGAAATTAAAGGTATATAAGCTAAGTATTAATCAAGTTAATAATGTTTACAAATTATTTAAGCCAAGATGAACTGTAAGCTTTACTAATACGAAGATGAGTAATGAATTTAAAACAAAGTTAATTAAGAATATAATAAATTTTATAAGTGTAATTTAATAAGTTGTATAAAATTTAATTAAATTTGTAAGTAAAGATTTTAATAATAATCTTGTGTAAACCCATGTGTAATTAAGAATTTTATTAATCATTGGAAGTTAATAATTTAACAAATCATAGTTAACTGATTAAATAACTAATTAATGATTAAACGATTAAGGTAATTAATAATTAATGATTAATTAAGCAATTAGTAATAATTAATTGTGTAATTGAGTTTTATAAATCAATAATTAAGGTTATTGATTAATAATTAATTAATTAATTAAGTGAATGATTAATAAGTAATTAATGGATTGAAATAAGCTAGTTAATTAATAATTAATTAAGCAAGAATAAAGTATAGCTTACTCTTAAGTATGCAATTAAGTTTAAAATAAATCAAACTAAATGTTGATATGAATCAATGATTCTGTTTGATTGATTCTGATATGTATTTATATCTTGTAATGTTCTGTGATATTCTGGATATATCTGTGATGACTATGTATGATTTATCTGTGTTGAATTGCTATGTGAATTCAATTGTTAAATTCAAATTGTTTAAGTTCATTAGACAACTTGGCCTTTAAAATGGCGTTTGGATTTCGATGAGATCGGGATCGGGTATCAATTTTGATATTCCGAAAACCACATCGATCCAAATTAAACGTTAGGTCGTGTAATCTCAAGTGAAGATCGAGATGGTGTTTTCAGAATACAAGGGTTATCGTCGTTGACTCTGAGGGTGATTCCAAAACGAGTGTAACGAGATAATGCCTTCGGTTTCGTTCGAACCCGGAACGAACTTGTATGGATTGAATGCTTTCAGCACATCGTCAGGCGGACGATGAGCATTCTAAGAGATATGTTCTATAAAGGTAAACGCAGCCTCAAGCCTCATCAACCGGGAATGGCTAAAACAGGGGATGTGCAGCAAGGTTAGGTGGGTCATGCCCAAGCAGGACGAGATATACCCCAGTCTAGATGTCCCTTTTTTCGGCTGTGTAGGCGGTTGGTCTGCAGCCAACTATGGGGTTATCTTGTTCGGGACTGTTCAGTAAGGAATGGTTCCGGCCTTGTGTTGCAGGGGAGTTAGGGTGGCTCCTCGGTACGGTGATCTAGGCCACGTACTGTGACGGGCAGTACCCCAGTAGCCCTGCCATTGTATGGGATCCAATTTCCAATAAGCGCCTTACGTTATGATTGTGCCTAACTATGTTGGAATGTGAGATGTAAGCATTTCAGCTATTTCTGTATTTTACTTGAAAACCCTAGACACCATTGTAATATCACTGAATTTCCTATAAAATGTTTTGGTTAGCGTAAGGTAAAAACTTACCCGTATTTATGTGTGGGATGCCTTACGTGATACCTTTATTTTAAATGATTTTCAAAGTTAAACAACTTTAACCTGTTTATTCATACCAGACCCATGTCTGACCCGGAGTTTATATTTTGTTTTTCATAAACTCTTGGGTACTCAAATTTTTATGAGTAGCCAAGTGATAGGTATTCGGAGTATAGAGTTTACTGGAGGAGTTGGAGCAGAAGACCAGACGTATGTATCTATTTATATAGTTCCGCTGTGTTAGTTAGTATATGATGTATTTGAGATGTATGTTCTGATCGATATGTATATGATAGTCATGTTGTATGATATTGTATAACTCTGATGTATATATAACTATGTAATAGTTATGTTGATGTATTATATTTTATTCCATTCCGCTGTGAGATTCTGATGTTGTTATTCTTTCTTTCTATTCTTTGCTATTTCTATCCCTTTCTTTCTTATTGATGACACGTCTTTCTGGAGTTATAAAGCCGGGTCGTCACAGCTGGTATCAGAGCCAGGTTGAGCAAGTACCTTGGCTCTAGAGTAATATTTATCTTGAAAGTGCGTATTTGTATTTTCATATAAATATATATATATATACCTATCTAAATTTGTTGGCCACCTGAACAGGTAACTTGAAAGGATTGTGTACTTCGATTGATAATGGCCAACATGAGTTTTGGAAGAAGAGGCAGAGTTAGGGCTAGTACTTCAATTGATAATGGTCGAAGTCAAATTGCTAGAGAGGCTGTTAATCCAGTACCGCCCCAATTTAGTTTTGCAGCCTTATGTAAAGATTTCATCGATCTTGGAAGCCAACCATTTAAAGGTTCAGAATCGATAATTGAAGTTCAAGCCTGGTTACGCTCTTGCGAGTGCATTTTTAAGAGGATGTGATTGTCGGATTGTCAGAAAAGGGAATGGCATCGTGGCAATTGCAGGGAGGCGCAGCAGCATGGTGGGATGCAACAATTGCAAATATTCCTGAAGAAGATATTTCATGGGAAAGATTTATGGAGTTATTTGAGGAGAAGTTTATGCCGACAGTAAGGAAAACTCAATTGTACTAGGATTTTCTGAATTTGAAGCAGGAAAGCATGACTGTTTCTGAATATGAGACCAAATTCAACGAACTTTCGTGTTATGGATCAGGACTCATTGATACTGCCCTCAAGAAGAATGAAAAGTTTATGCAAGGATTGAGGTCCGAATTTCACGATAAGATGACGGTGCTCTTGAAAGGATCTTTTGTGGATTTAGTTGATATGGCTTTGAGGTATGAAAATTTGATGAGCAAGAAATTGGAGGTAACAACAACAGTTTCGAGAGGGAATTCCATTAACCCAAATAAAAGGAAGTTTAATCCACTTTGGAAAAGACAAGCTAAGGGAAAGAAATCGAGAGGAAGCAATAATGGACCCCGCAAGTGTTATAATTGTCAGCAAATTCGACATTTGGTAGATCAGTGTTCTCAAGGAGGATCTCAGCAAAAGCAACGACAAAGTGGTCCAGGATTGGCAGTAGTTCAAAGATCGTTGTGTTTTAATTGTCGTCAGCCCGGTCATATGATTAAGAATTGTCCACTTTTGCAGAGGACACTGCAGGATAAAGTTTTTGCTTTGGAAGCAGGTCCATCTTCTTCTTCTCAAGGCAAAGGAGTATTGGAAGGTACCTTACACTTAGATGGAAAATATATTAAAGTTTTATTTGATTCGGGTGCATCTTTGAGTTTCATATCTCTGGAATCGGTAGAAAAGTTTTCTCTTAACCCTAGTACCGTGGATCGTCCCATTATTGTATCTAATCCTATAGGTGGAGCAACAAAATTGGATACGATCTGTAAGGACTTGAAGCTTTCTTATTTGTCTCACAGTTTTTCTTGTGACCCATATGTGTTAAATTTTAAAGGATTTGATCTTATTTTGGGAATGGATTGGCTCGATAAGTATAAAGCAGTCCTGAATTGCGATGAGAGGACAGTTTCATTGGAGACTGATTTGGGTAGGATTGCCAAAGTGTCGTGCGATAATTCTGGATTTCACTTGAGTAGTCTTTTGCTAGGAGTTGAGACTTCTCAAGAGAAAGTTGAAGAAATCGATGTGGTTCAAGATTTTCCTGATGTTTTTGAAGAAGTTAAGTGTCTACCGCCACATCGAGAGATTGAGTTTCGTATTGATTTGATTCCAGGAGTAGTGCCGGTGATTCAACCCAGTAGGAGAATGCCTCCTAGAGAGAGAGAAGAGTTGATTAAGCAGACGCAGGATCTTTTGGAGAAGGGTTTGATTAGACCCAGTTTTTCTTGTTGGGGCTCTGCTACGGTGTTTATCACCAAATCGAATGGATCGCTAAGGTTCTGTGTTGATTATAGAGAATTGAACAAAGTGACCATTCAAAATAAATATCTTTTTCCTCGCATCGATGATCTTTTTGACCAGTTGCATGGAGCTTCTATCTTTTCTCAACTGGATCTAGCTTCAGGTTTCCATCAATTGAGAGTAGCTGAAGATAGTATTCCCTTGACAGCATTTAGGGGACCGGATTGTTTTTATGAGTGGTTGGTTATGCCTTACGGGCTAACCAACGCCCCTGCCTATTTTGTTGACCTCATGAACCGAGTCTTTAGAGATGTGTTGAATAAGTTCGTGCTGGTATTCATTGATCATATCTTGGTCTACTCCAAATCAGAAGAAGAGCACAGGCAGCATTTGAGGATTGTACTGGAAACTCTGAGGAAGCATGTGTTGAAGGCAAAATTTTCAAAGTGCCATTTCTGGAAATCAGAAGTTAAATTTTATGCACATTGTTTCTGGTGAAGGCATTTCTGTAGATCCAGCAAAGGTCGAAACTATTTTGAAATGGAAACAGCCGGTGTCACAGTCTGAAGTTCGCAGTTTTCTGGGTTTGGCTGGCTACTATAGAAAATTCATTAAAGATTATTCCAAGATTTCTTCGCATCTAACCAAGCTGACTAGGAAAGAACCAAATTCAAATGGACACCTCTGTGTGAAGAAGCTTTTCAGGAATTGAAGACAAGGCTAACCAGTGCACCAGTACTTGCTATTCCGGATGGGAAGAGAAAATTTGAAGTTTATACGGATGCATGTTTAGTTGGACTGGGAGCAGTTCTGATGCAGAATGGCAGAGTAATTGCGTATGCTAGTCGACAATTGAAGTCACATGAGAAGAACTATGCTACGCATGATCAAGAACTGTTAGCTATTGTTTTTGCTTTGAAGATCTGGAGACATTATCTTTTGGGAGAAAGATTGAATTATTCACGGATCACAAACCGTTGAAATATATTTTCTCTCAAAAAGATCTTAATTTGAGACAGCAGAAATGGGTCGAATTTTTGGCATCTTATGATTTGGATATTTTGTATACTCCGGGGAAAGCAAATGTCGTGGCTGATGCTCTTAGAAGAAATGTTGTTTTATCTCTTTTGGAAGTCGTTCCATCTCTCCAAGAAAGAATCATTAGTAAGAAAATGGAGGATAAATCTTTTGAGGAGATAATTCTTGGAACTAAGGACGGACGATATTAAGATTTCAAGGTGGACGATCAAGGTGCTTTAAGGATTAATGGTCGTTTGTGTGTGCCTAATATAGATGGACTGAGGCAAGAAGTCATAGCTCAGTGTCATCGTTTCAAATTGAATATTCACCCGGGAATCTCGAAGATGTATAAAGATATGAGGAGGGTTTTCTGGTGGCCGAATATCAAGAAGGATGTAGCTGCTTTTGTAAATAGTTGTTCCATCTGCCAACAAGTGAAGGGTGATCAACAAAAGTCTGCCGGACTATTGCAACCTTTGGAAATTCCAGATTGGAAGTGGGAGATGATCTCGATGGACTTCATCGATGGTTTGCCTAGAACCAGGAAAGAAAATGAAGGAATATGGGTTATTGTGGATCGTTTAACGAAGAGTGCCCATTTTATACCGGTTAAGGTAACTCGTACTGCAGTTTCCTTGGCAGAAATTTTCTTGAAGGAGATAGTCAAATTGCATGGTGTTCCTGTCAGCATAGTAAGTGACCGTGATCCTATTTTCATTAGTAAATTCTGGGAAGCTCTGCAATCAGCAATGGGAACAAGTTTGAGATTAAGTACAGCCTATCATCCTCGGACAAACGGACAAACGAAAAGGCTTAATCGAATTTTGGAAGATATGCTGCGAGTGTATTGGATTTTGGTGGATCGCGGGAAGACCATCTTCATTTAGTGGAATTTTCTTATAATAATAGCTATCAAGCGAGTATTAAGATGGCTCCTTATGAAGCTCTGTATGGAAGACCATGTAGATCCCCATCTTGTTGGATTGAATCGAATGATCGACTTGTACTCGGATCCGATCTAATTCGCGAAGCTTTTGCGAAGGTTGAGCTTATCAAGAAAAGGATGAAAGCTTCTCAAGATCGTCAGAAGAAATATGCAGATAAGAGACGAAGGCCATTAGAATTTGAGATCGGAGATTTAGTTTTTATCAAAGTTTCCCAAATCAAAGGTGCTATAAGATTTGGAAAAACGGGAAAACTTGCTCTGAGATATATTGGTCCATTCCGAGTGTTGGAAAGAATTGGAACTGTAGCCTACAGAATTGAATTGCCAAAACGGATGTCTAGGATTCACAATGTATTTCATGTGTCTCATTTAAGGAAATTTATTCATGACCCATCATTAGTGGTAGAACCAGTTGTTCAGGAAGATTTAGAAGTAGAACCCTACCTGACTGTGGTTAGAGATCCTATTCAGATTGTAGATCAAGACGAGAAGCAACTCAGGAATAAAGTGGTGAAACTCGTCAAGGTGCAATGGAGTGAGGATCCCAGAGATTGTACCTGGGAAACTCTTTATAATTTTAGGAAAGCTTATCCGGATTTATGTCCCGATAGCTAGTAATGTTGTTAGAATTGACTATTTGATTTGTTTGTTATTTTGTGGATGATATGTATGTTTGGAGTGTTAATATTAAGCTTTTGAATTAACTGTTGTTTAAATTTCGGGGACGAAATTCTTTTGAGAGGGGTGGAATGTGACATCCCGGAATTTTGACCCTATTACTATAATAAGTTTTTAATCAAATTTAAATAAAATACAAGATTTTCATTTATAAATAAATAAGATTTTGGGTATTATTAGTTGTATATGTATTATAAAGGAATTTATAATTTCAAAATGTAAAATAGACTCTTTCAACAATATTCAAAATTAAATCTATTTTATTCAATTAAATTAAAAGTTATGTGTTAATGACATTTAATACCAGATATATGAATGTAGTTAATAATAAGTATAATAATAAAATTCTATTCATATAAAATATAAATATAAAATACATTAATGCAAATATAAGTTATAAATCAAATATTGAAAAGATTTAACTTTAAATAAAAACAAGATTTAAGAAGTGTTTCTAACAATAGCTTTTGTAATTAAAATAAAATAAGCTTATAAATATTTATATAAGTATAACATAAAATATAGTTATAAACATAAGTCTACAAACATAAGTATAAAACTTTGATATGAAAATAAGATATAAATAAAAATGTTAACTCTGTAAACATAAACATATAGAATACATGACATATAGAGTTATTCAAGCAATAAAGACAAAATGAAAACCTGCAAGAAAATTTTATATGCATAGTAAGATAAATATTCACATCTAAAATAAGACAAAACAAAGTTTGCCAGCAAAACATCTTAGGACAAATGGAAAATCTGCAAATATCTTTATATATATTGAAGTTCCAGCAAATACTAATTAGTGTATACAAATACAAAGACATGAACATTTAATTAGCCCACCTTTATATCTGGAAAAATATCTTACAGCCGAAACACTCAAATCATCTCAGGTTTTAGTACATAAAAAAAATATAATAAAGCAAAATATTATGCCAAGTTAAAGCTTGTTCCAGAAGACAGCTTGTTCAAAGTTATATATATATATATATATGTATATTTATCATTCTATCTGTTCTTATCTTTTAGTTCATTTGTAACTTCAAAAGCAAAGAAATATAAACAAACTTCACATTTTCAAGCTTAATCAAATTCAACCAAAAAAAAGGGAAGTTTCAAAAATTCAAAACTTCAACTGCGGTCTTCTTTCACCATTAACAAACATCCTCTGTTTCAAGTTTTCAACGGTACTTGGTGAGTAAACTTATTTTAAATCTAACTTTTAATATGTATCTCATGAAGTATTGTTATGTGGATGATTTAAGTTCTGGAATGTTTGGCTTAGTACTGTATGTTCTGCATATTGATATTCTTCCAGGTTTTAATTTCTTAGGCAAAGAAAAACTGAAAATATATCATACTTCTTATATAAAATCCTTATCTTCAATTAGTCACTTAACTAAATAAATTAGTTTAAGTTCAAGATTAAGGTTTGAATTATTATTTTTTAGTAGCTGTAAGCACTGTAAACACAAATTTACAGTAAAAATAAAACAAAGACCAAAATTGGAATAACTCGAATTGTAATCTTGAACTTATCCATTGAAGCAACATACGAAGCTATGATTTTTAAGGCAAAAATTATAATTTTTAGTTAACTATGCTCAGAGCAGTTCGTTAGTAAATAGTAAGTGCTTTTCACGAATATCTGTTGATTTAATAATTTGTTGTTGTTGAAATTTGACATGGAGTTTGAGTATCGATTCAAGAACAACAGAAAAATGTTAAAAAAAAAATTTAATTACAAGATTTTTAGGGATTGATTGAAAATAGGGTTACGGGTTCATTGCTTTTGGGTTCGATTCATTCGATGATCGCGTCAGCATAGCTCAACCGAGCACCGTGAGGTTTCAGAGAGTGTTAGAGTGTGTTGTCGGCAACGAATGGCCGAAGCCACGTCATCACAGAAGGTCGAGACGGTGTGGACGAGGCGTTTTCTTCTTTCTTGTTTTTGTTCCTGTTCGAATTTTCACGCGTATTTTGATTTCGTGAGTATTGAATTGAACTGGGTGGTGATTTAGAGAGAGGGGAAGTTGTGTGGTATACTGGAGGCGTCGAGTGGCGTTGGAGCGGTGGTGAACCGCCGTGCACGTGCACGACGGCGGGGAAGGTTCTGGTTAGTATCGACTCGAGGAAATCTCGAGTTTGATTGCCAGCTACTTCGAGTTTTGCTCTGGGTCGTATATGTGTGTGCTTACTGTAGTTTTTAAAAAAAAGCCTTAAGCTTTAAAAAAAGAAACAGAAGAAATAAGAAACAGGGGAAGAAGAAGAGAAGACAGGGAAGAACGCGAGAAACGATCAGGGAAATATCGAGTTCAACCCGAGTTAGTTACGATGTTTACTTCGGGTTTCTAATCCCTGGAATTTTGCTAACTGTATTATGAAATTAAAGGTATATAAGCTAAGTATTAATCAAGTTAATAATATTTACAAATTGTTTAAGCCAAGATGAACTGTAAGCTTTACTAATACGAAGATGAGTAATGAATTCAAAACGAAGTTAATTAAGAATATAATAAATTTTATAAGTGTAATTTAATAAGTTGTATAAAATTTAATTAAATTTGTAAGTAAAGATTTTAATAATAATCTTGTGTAAACCCATGTGTAGTTAAGAATTTTATTAATCATTGGAAGTTAATAATTTAACAAATCATAGTTAACTGATTAAATAACTAATTAATGATTAAACGATTAAGTTAATTAATAATTAATGATTAATTAAGCAATTAGTAATAATTAATTGTGTAATTGAGTTTTATAAATCAATAATTAAGGTTATTGATTAATAATTAATTAATTAAGTGAATGATTAATAAGTAATTAATGGATTGAAATAAGCTAGTTAATTAATAATTAATTAAGCAAGAATAAAATATAGCTTACTCTTAAGTATGCAATTAAGTTTAAAATAAATCAAACTAAATGTTGATATGAATCGATGATTCTGTTTGATTGATTCTGATATGTATTTATATCTTGTGATGTTCTGTGATATTCTGGATATATCTGTGATGACTATGTATGATTTATCTGTGTTGAATTGCTATGTGAATTCAATTGTTAAATTTAAATTGTTTAAGTTAATTAGACAACTTGTCCTTTAAAATGGCGTTTGGATTTCGATGAGACCGGGATCGGGTATCAATTTCGATATTCCGAAAACCACATCGATCCAAATTAAACGTTAGGTCATGTAATCTCAAGTGAAGATCGAGACGGTGTTTTCAGAATACAAGGGATATCGTCGTTGACTCTGAGGGTGATTCCAAAACGAGTGTAACGAGATAATGCCTTCGGTTTCGTTCAAACCCGGAATGAACTTGTATGGATTGAATGCTTTCAGCACATCGTCAGGCGGACAATGAGCATTCTAAGAGATATGTTCTATAAAGGCAAATGCAACCTCAAGCCTCATCAACCGAAAATGGCTAAAACAGGGGATGTGCAGCAAGGTTAGGTGGGTCATGCCCAAGCAGGACGTGGTATACCCCTGCCTAGATGTCCTTTTTTCGGCTGTGTGGGTGGTTGGTCTGCAGCCAACTGCGGGGTTATCTTGTTCGGGACTGTTCATTAAGGAATGGTTCCGGCCTTGTGTTGCAGGGGAGTTAGGGTGGCTCCTCGGTACGGTGATCTAGGCCACGTACTGTGACGGGCGGTACCCCAGTAGCCCTACCATTGTATGGGATCCAATTTCCAATAAGCGTCATACGTTTTGATTGTGCCCAACTATGTTGGAATGTGTGATGTAAGCATTTCAGCTATTTCTGTATTTTACTTGAAAACCCTAGACACTATTATAATATCACTTAATTTCCTATAAAATGTTTTGGTTAGCGTAAGGTAAAAACTTACCCGTATTTGTGTGTGGGAAGTCTTACGTGATACCTTTATTTTAAATGATTTTCAAAGTTAAACAACTTTAACCTGTTTACTCATACCAGACCCATGTCTAACCCAGAGTTTATATTTTGTTTTTCATAAACTCTTGGCTACTCAAATTTTTATGAGTAGCCAAGTGATAGGTATTCGGAGTATAGAGTTTACTGGAGGAGTTGGAGCAGAAGACCAGACGTATGTATCTATTTATATAGTTCCGCTGTGTTAGTTAGTATATGATGTATTTGAGATGTATGTTCTGACCGATATGTATATGATAGTCATGTTGTATGATATTATATAACTCTGATGTATATATAACTATGTAATAGTTATGTTGATGTATTATATTTTATTCCATTCCTCTATGAGATTCTGATATTGTTATTCTTTCTTGCTATTCTTTTCTATTTCTATCCCTTTCTTTCTTATTGATGACACGTCTTTCTGGAGTTGAAAGTCGGGTCGTCACAATTGGGTTCACTGTGAATATGGGAAGATGAAGATTTCTCGAAGTCGTACCAAGGTATTTTTGAAATTTGCTCGGGGGTTATTGTTTTTGGGCTTGGGTAGTTTTGACGAAAACAGGTTTTAGATCTTAAACAAAAATTCAGGTTTTGAAAAGAAGAAAGAAAGAGACTCGGGGGTTAGCTCGCGATTATGCACTTTTGGCTCGGGAAAATTGGAAGATTGCTCTGGTCTTGCCTATATCCAAATAACATAGTTTGAAATCAAAAACATAATTAAGTTTTTTAAGAATTTTTGAACAAGTTTTTCACAAGAAATATTACTAAGTTCCGAAGTGAATTTTTAAACAAGTTTTTCATACTAGTTTTCAAAGATAAAATATGTTAAAGCTAAAGGTTTTAAATTGTTTTGAAAATTGGTTAATTTTATTTGGAAATAAATTATATGATGACGATAATAAATAAAGTCCTAAATATGTCCAAATGGAACTTGATAATGTTTGAATTTAGCAAGTGTTTGAGATGTATAGTAAAGACTTTAAAAAAAGGGTGTTTTCGAATAGATTTATTTTCAAACCTTTGATTCAAATAATGTTTAAATGATGAGTAAGTAAACAAATGGCTATCTTAAAATAAATTAAGGATAATTTTATTAATGAATAAAAAGGTCAATTAATACCTAAAGGTAATTACTTAATTTAAAGTAATTAATTAATAATTTAAATTGATTTGTCAAGTAATTGAAGTATAATTAATTAAATGAAATTTAATTAAGGGTAAATTAATGTGATAAATTAATAATAATTAAGTAGTTAAAGGTTAATTATTTAATAATTATGGGTTGATTAATTTAGTAATTAAAGATTGATTGATTTATTAATTAAGGATAATTAATTAATTTAAAGTTTAATTAATTAATAAAAATGATAATTAATTGAGGACTAATTAATTGAGGATGATAAATTAAGAATTAATAATGATTGAAGATTGATTTATTAATAATAGAAGGAGGTTAATTAATTTATTTTTTAAGGGTTAATTAATTAATTAAAGATGATTAATTAAATGGTTAATTTAAATAATTAAAGGTTAATTATTTAATAATTAATGGTTGATGAGTTAAAATTAAAGGTTAATTTATTTATTATTAATGGTTAATCAATAGATGATTAAGGAATAATTAATCAAAATGATTTGTAATTTATTAATGCTAAATAACCAAGATTAGTAATTCATAAATAATTAATCTGATTTGAATTAATCAGACAATTATCTGATCTCACTTATGGATGTTTGGATTCTATTGCATGATTGAATTGTTTGATACCCTGATATGTCTGTTTGGATTTGAGCTGTGTTTGATGTAATTTACTATCTGTGATATATACTTGTGATCTGTGAATGGAAGATAAGCGTTACAATTGTTTTGTACCGCTTATCAAATATAAGCGTTATAGTTTATACCGCTTGTCAAATACATTGCCATATTTGAATCTGTGCTGATTGATGATGTTGCACTTCTATTGTGTAAAACCCTTGGACCACACTTATAGACACACAATATGGAATGCACGTGGAAATTGGTTAAGTCACAGATTTTTGAAATAGTTTAAAATTTGAATTTTGAATCCAGATGGTTTTGGAAATGGATTTGGTTTAAAGCTTTTGAAAAGGAATTTCAAAGATAAAAATTATTTTTGAATAACTTGATTGAGTTTTGAAATTTAAATAGTTTGATTTAAATTTGAATTCAATATTTGAAATTGAATTCTATGATTTGGGAACTAGGGTTTAAAGAGGTTATTCAACTTATAAATGGGTTCATATGGGTTTTAAACCATTTTAAAAGTGTTGTTTTGGGAATTTAAATTTAACCCAAGATTTTAACATGTATAAATAAAATCGGATTTTTCTGGAACGAAAACTATTTTTTTCATACAATAAAAGCTTTCACATAAGAAGTGAACTTCCAATTTGTGTTAAAAGGATTTCAAGTCTAAAATAAAAATGATTTTCCAAGTTATGGGAACGGGTTTGAAAGCTATGAGTCAAATCCTTAATTTAAAGGTTTAGTTGAGTTAATCCAAATTGAAATGGAATTTTTTTTGAAATCTATGAATAGATCTTTGTGAAACTAGGTGAACTTTGTGAAACGAATCTTTTTGTTAAAGATTTGAAATAGTAATTTGTTTAACCATTTGTAAGAAAAGCTTTGGATTTTAAGTTGTGACTTAACTGAAATCCCATATCCATATATTTTTAAATATTGCACTCACTATTCAATTTAGCCGGGAGAGGACCTTGTGCCATATAACCCATTCCGAATAAGTGCTACGACGTTATGGATTGCATTTGAAGACCGGTGTTGAAGACCGGGTGTCTTCGAGAACGGTAGGACAATCTGTCAATTGACTCTACATTGAGTTGCTCCGATATAGAGTTCTCCATATGTGATAGGGAGTCTGATCGTAATTGTGGATACCCGGATTGCAAGGGCTTCTTCGGAAGTCCCTTAAATTCTGTTCGAACCCGGAACAGATTTGTATGGTTGTATGTCCGACACTACACTTTGAGATATTAATCTGATCTCTACCAAATACATTTCTACTTGGTGGCGGAGATATTAATCCGAGCTCAGAGGTTATGTAGTGGATATTTATCAGTGATATATTCCCAATTTAGTAGTGTGGCATGCTGAGTGCTGCTGTGTATCATTTGTTGATCAAAGCATGGATTTTGTATAAAGCGTAGCTTTGTTGACGAGACTGCATTGGGACCTCACACCCCGGAAATGGTCGAAACAGGAAAGATGCGGCAAGGTTATGAGGGTCGCTCCCTTTAGGGTGTGTCATTTCCTTCTGGAAAAGGGTGGTATCATGGTATGGAGCCCAGATACTTACTCATGTGGATACTGCAAATCTATTACATTATGATTGCTTTGTGGTTTAGAGGCGCCTCGGATAAAGGTCCCAAAGGACCGGGGGATGGCATGCCCGAGTAGTAGTTACCTAGTTACAGAGGTAACCCGTCCTTGTGTTGGCAGAGATCCGGTTAGGTTCTCGGGACGTCCTGCCAGAAGCATACCCATGGACAATAGGAATTTCCTTAGCATGACCATTTGTTGGAAATCCAATCAAAACAATACGTGCCATGTACGGTTTTAGTTGTATAACCTGCCACGGAAGGTGGTGATAACCTGCTATTGAACATGTAGCTATAGTAGGCATACGTGCGAAATGCCTATGCTGGCTAGGATTTATATTATACTTTCGAAATGGCTTTTCTACACTATACTCTAGTAATAATATCAAAGAAATTTTCTCGTATCAAGCATATTTGGCTGTCATAAGGAGAAATCTCCTCCAATTCTGCGTTTTCATTGTGTGTGTGGCAGGAGGCCTTATGGTAGTTTCATTTTTCAAAAAGCATTGCGGATTTATCTTAAATTCTTTTGTTGTCTGTTTTAAAAGACCAAATGTTTTTGTTTGCTCATACCAGTCCCACGACTGACCTGGAGTTTATTGTACCTTTTCTAAAATCTAGGTGCCCACAATTTTCCCACACGGGTAGTCTAGAGTTGGGTCTTTCAGATAGTCAGGTTTAGTTGATTATCTGGAGCTAGTTCGGTCTTTGGATCTGAACTGCACTCGCTTATCTTTGTGCATCGTTATTGGGAGTTCGAGCTATTTCTGGATTGTTGCCTTGGAGATGGAGACTACCGACACTGGAGTTCTTATTTGAAGACTACTTTCTTCGGAGATATTGTTCCGCTGCTGGTGTTATCTTTTCTTTCCGCTGCTATTGTCGTGTATCATTTCTTTGATGTATATTGATATTCGTTGTATCAGTTATTGTATCAAATGTTGTGTATATATACTCTTTTTCTTCCGCTGTGTTGTACTTAATGTGTTATAAGCTCCGACGAACCAGATTCGACGTTTGGATCTACGACATTTGAATATGAGTGTCGTACTCGGTGTCGATTTTCGAAGGTCGAGTCAGGGTCGCTACATAAAATATATACAAGATTCTTTTCCTCTAATACAAACGGTGACTTTTCCTTTTCTTACCATTCAAGACTCCGCTCCTTATCCGTTTCTTTTTTTTTCCTTCTATAGCCATGAATTACTCTTATCAAATCACGTACAAGATTATTTCCCATTCACTCCTTTCTCATTTTATTTCTAGAAAAAATATACAAGATCTATTCATGGCTTCTCCTTCTTCTTCTTCTTTTTTCCTATTTTCCTTTTTCTTTCGTTCTTCTTCAAGTTAGGATCGGCCTCCGCCTCCTAGCCAACCTCACCACTACTCCACCAAACCATGTCGACCATCACCCCCTCTCCATCACCCCATGCCAAGGCTGTGACTCCAAGATGAAGACAACATCAACCAATCATGTTTTAATCTAGCCAAACTCTTATTTCCTTCACCTTCCCTTTGCCTTTTGCCTTCCATTGATTTGTAACCTTCCTTCTCGTCAAATTCCAAGCCATAGCCATTCATAGTTTGCTTGTTCCCATCAAGGCCGAGCCCACATGATGATGGTCTAGCTATTTGTTGTTATGGTTGAGCCCCTTATTGATTTAAAACAAGGTTATGTTATTTTTAATTCATATATTTTCATTGTTTTTTGAAATATATTCTTATATATGTTGTAATTATTTGCATACAAGATTTGGATCTGACTCTTCATCCACTCAAAAATATAGTCATGCTTTGTCGTGCCATTTCATGCTTCGCGGAGTTTGAATTTGTGTTTTGTCATTGACACTAGCTTTTTAAAAAGGTGAGTTATTCACTCTAGACATTACGTACTTATATGATTGTGAAATGATGACAAGTGAATTGTATAAAATTAATATGTTATATTCATACCTGCCTTTGATATGTTTATATGATGTTAATGCTATTTATATACCTGTTACATTATCTTATATGATATTATATGCTATACTGTTATTTATTTTCTGTATCTCACATTGCAAGTTTCTTATCACTATGGATTGAAATGATAAATACCCGAACGGGCTTTAGAATAAGAAAAAATCGCTATGAGCTGAAATGATAAGCTCGAGTGATTTTTATTGATTTTTATTTTATTTATTTTACTTGGAATTGCGGGTTTGAAATGATAGAATCAGGATGTTTCTTTTAAATTACGGATTGAAATGATATATATATGTATCACTTGACCTAAGTTAGAAAATATTATACAAACCCATTTTTAATATTTTTAACGTAATATTTTCCTAAAAATTTATTAAGTGTTTTGAATATTTAGAAAATATTAAATTTTACCTTGAAATTTGATTTAATGATTTAAAAATATAAAGAGATATTGGCTTTCAGCAAGTTAAAATTTTATAAGTTGATGATTGGTTTAAATTGTAATTTAAAAATCTTTATTTGGTTTTAGTGGTAATTTAAATATCTTTATTTGTGATGAGTAACTTAATAATTAAATTTAATATGGAATTTTAAAGTCTAACCAGGTAGTTGCAATCAATTTTTAGTTTCGAAATGAATAAGGTTGTATAATGAATAATGATTTGGAATTGATAAATTGAAATACAGTTTTAATTGGGCATTTTGTAATAATATTTTTTTGAAATCATAGTTATTTGATATCTAAACAGATAGATTTATAAAGAGAATTGGATTATTATATGAACTATGATAAAATATTTTATTATGGTCATGTTTTGTAAAAATAAATGATTATGACTTAATTGGTAAGCGTAACTTAAAGATGATTTAACTGGTAATTTGGAAATTTAGTTTCAAATGGAAGTTTAGGTTAATTTAGTGATAGAAATATTTTATTTATGAGACGAATATTTTCAATTAAAGTGTTAAGTTAAGTGTAAAAATTAAAAGTTAAGTAAAATAGCGAAATTTTGACTTATAAATGAATTATAGTTTAATTTGGATATTTATTGATAAATATTATTTTATTTAATTATAAGTTAAATGGTATCCAAATGAATATTTTTTGAAGCATGAAATATGATTTTTATAAGTTAAATTGGCTAAAAATTGTAATTTTAATGCAGCTGAAATATACAATGTTTTTGGAAAATTTAAAATTGAATGAATAAACTTAAAAATGTTACAACTTTAAAATGAATATTATTTGGCATTGAATTTAAACGGTTTAGATGATGCTTATTTTAAAGGTGTTATGATTTCTAAGTATTATGAATTTCACAGGAATAACATTTTCAAAGTATTGCGATTTTAAGTAGTATGAATTTCAAATGATAACATTTCTAAATTGTTAGGATTTCAAAGTATTATGGTTTCGAAAGGTTTGATTTCAGAGTTGTTATAACTTGAAAGTAATATGGTTTTGGAAATGAAATTATTGGAAATTGTATTAAATTAAGAATTGTCTTTATATATATTAATTTGAACTTATTGAAATCGAAGAGTTAAGAATATGACTTTATAAAGTGGTTCGGGTTAAGATGATTTTAAGGAATATTTCAAGTTTAATAAATTGAAGGAAATATTCAGTGATTTGGAAATGTGGGTTTTATTTAAATGATATATTGATTTGGTTTTGGAATTTAAATGGTATACTATTACTTTGGTTTTGAAATGGAAATGGTATAGTATTTAGTTTTGAAAATGGATATTATTTTAGAAGTATACGGATTTGGAAATATCACCATTTTGAGAATGAATATTATTTTGGAAAGTAATGGTATTTGATTTTAAATGGTTTTGGAATATAGATGTTTTGAAACAAATATCCATGGGTTATAATAACGGTTGGTTGTTAAAGAGACCGAGATCGGATATGGGTATACTCTCTGTCAATACCAAAAACTACTTTAATAACCGTGTATGCGGTGGAGATTCTAGATTGAAGTAGGATGGTGGCAGCGTTCTCTTGAGGTATATACGTGGACCCGACTCCCATGAGTTGTCTTAAGGTGGCTAAAACAGGAGCGATCGACGGGCTAATGATGGAGCTAGCTCCTCTTATCGGACACACTCCTTCGATACCATTCTATTACTTTATGATTGATTGGGGCCCTTTTGATTTTGGGGGTGTGGCTCGAGGTGGGTGGTAGTAGCTGCTATGCGTTACCACCGGTCCGGAAGCGTAATTGGTATTTCTACCCTGACATTGCCTAGTTGTGCCGTGTCACCTACCCTAGCGCGCCTTGTACGGTTTGGATTTCCCCCTTAGCCCGTGGAGTATTTAGGGTAGTCTCAGAGATGTGCTGATACTAGGTGGACTACTGGGACTATTACGTGTTAAGGTGGAAAATGTAAATATTTAACGCTATTTAAAAGTAAGTTTATTTTACTATAGACATTATTATAATAGCGAAATATTACTACATAGCAAATAGTTTAATGGATCCTTAGAGGATGGGCGGTCCCAAGCATCCTTTAAGTTACTCGTACTTTATATTACAATTCACTTGAGTTGGTTTACATTATATAAGTATGTATATCCTGACTCGAGTGTTTTGTATTTTGCTTTACGCTCGGGTCAGACTGAGTGATACAGTATTTGAGACTCACCTTCGGAGTTGGGGCTTCACTTGGAGATCCAGCTATCTATTCCACTTTCAGTTATCCAGTTGATTCCAGTTATCCGGTTGATTCCAGTGACGTATTCTGATTTGTACTTGATTATCATATTGAGACTTCTATTGTATCTTGTTTAACTCTGATATATTTATATAGTAGCTTCATGAACTACTATCTCTTTTCTTCCGCTGCATTTTATTACTCTATGTCTGTGATCTGTGATTTATTTACTGCATATTCTGAGTTTTGCCAAATTTAAATTAACAATTCGGTATTTTGACCTATTCAAGTCAGGCATGTGTGGTTTTATTGCCGATTTGAATGATCCAAAATAGCGGGTCGTTACAGTTGGTATCAGAGCTTTGGTTTTAGGCAAAACTTAGCATATATGGTAAATTTATTTACAGAATCACTTTCATTCGAGCTTGAATCTCTTTGACTCTGTTTCCTTTGAATTTTGGAACGTCCCCTCGGTTTCGAAATTCATTCCTGTCTCTCACTATTCATATTCTTCTGAATTCTAGAGCATTCCATAGCTCCACCGAACGACTTGTAAAGGGATGAAACTCATTTACAATTGGCATTGATTCACCGGAGATTTCAATATATCCTCGGTTAGATGCTAGTATCTCTTGTTGTCTCGAATTCTATCTCTAGAGATCGAATGTAGATTTGCCTTAGAATTCCAAATCGACCTAATTCTTAAAGTCACGGTTGACCCGGTTAAGGTTGCCCATGATTTATATAAGCTTATCATTTCCCTGCTCTGTTATTTAATCATCTTATCTTTTGTTCCTACTTATCCTCAAATCAAAATTTTCTTTGATTTGAGTTAATCAAATTTGAATCTCTATCCTTGCTTTGAAAATCTATTCCTGTATAGTTTATTTGTAAATCTATATTTAAAAAAATGTTTTATATATTGTGTTGTTTGAGTGTTGATGTTGATTTGGGTTTTTGATCGATTCGCCTTATCAACGATGTCTATAGGATCTTCAAAACACTTGAACAGAGCAAACCGACATAATATAGTTTTCAAATTTAGTAAATGAAATAAATTTTGTATAATTATATTATATACAAGTATAATTTTCTGAATTTTTGATAGTTAATTGAATTGATGTTGAGAAATAATATTTGACTTTGTATAGAGCCGGTAACCATTAGCTTTTGTTTCATATATAAATAACTAAACTATAAAACATGGTTATAAATTAATTTGGAAATTTAAATTAATTTAAAATAAGAAACTAAGAATTTAATTTCCGATGGTTTCAAACTTTATGTTTAAAGTTTTAAAGGGTGTATTATTTAAAGTATTTCAAGTAGAAATTGTTTCAAAGAATTTTAATTTGTAAATCCGTGCTCTTTTCTTTGTCATTGGAAAATAATTTCGGTGATGACTGCAGCATCATCGACATTCATTTTCGAGTTTCGAAGGGAAGAGACCATGATGTAGTTTTGCTACAGTCTTGTTTTGGAGAAGTAAATTCATATGGATTTTCTAAAATATAACTTGATTTATAATATGTGTGATACATGATTTGAAATTTTAATTGATATATATTGTATATATTTATTTATCTCTAAAATAGTTTGAAGTTAATCGAGAATTTATTCTTAAATTTCTCTTGAAGGATAATTTCAATTATAAAACGAAATAAAATTTTTTAATAAATGTTTAAGCTTGAAATAATTTAATTGGGAAATTTTATTTGTATAATACTCAATTAGATTCCAATATAACTTACCTTAATTATTAGAAATTAACAATGTAATTGGATAATATACAATGTAAAAGGACTTCTATAAATAAAATTTGAGTGGTTATAATAAATGTTATACACTTAAATTTTAGCTATAAAAGATTAATAAAGGTAAATAGAATAAGAATTAATTGAATAATTTACAATATACAATATGAAATGATCTTAAAGGAATTGGAGTGGTCATAATAAATGTAATTACACATTAATATATGTGATTAGATATATATTAAGTGGAACAAAATTTAATAATAATTTTGAATAAACAAGAATGAAATTTATTGAATAAATTATGAGTATAATAAATGATTTTCATATCCATAATTTTAGAAATTGTTAATATGATAATAAGATAATAAATAAATGAGATAAATTAAATAATTTTTGCTTTGAAGGAATTAATAAATTAACTACTGAATCAACTTAATGAAATACCTTGAATCAAAAAAATCAATTATTGAATATTAATTGATTTAAATTGAAATTTATATGATTAGAATTAACAATTTGAACTAACAAACTTAAAGTGAATGACTATTCATCGATTTAAAATAAATGGATTTAACCAAATTGTTAAAATTTATAAATTAACTTAAATTGGAGTTTATATGTTTAATTTAATTATTTTCTTTTGTTTTAAATCTATTTCCTTTCTGGTTGTTTCTAGTCTCCTACCTCCTTCCTTTTTGGGGACGAAAAGTTTGAGAGGAGGAGAGTGTAATAACCTATAATTTTGCAAGTATTTTAATTAAATTTTTATTTGAAACTTTAATTTTTAAATCATTTAAGGTTGAATTTATGGAATTTTCCAATGTAAGTTTGGAATTCGTTTGTGATTTATTTTCCAAATATGATAAAATAAACATTTTTGAAAAATTTATATTTTGGTCAATTCTGCTCAAATTTTGAATTTCAATTTAAATTTTTAAATTTTAATCATTTTCTTTGAAGCAGAATATAATTCAGATATCCGTTCTGCTTTTTGTTTCATAAAATTTTGTTTTATACTTTGTAAATTTGATAAAATACAGCGTTTTACACGCAATGATTTTCTTTTTTTTCCTATGTTTATTTTCTAATTTTTATTTTCTATTTTATTTGTATAAACTTTGATTATATTTATTTGATTTTTGATTGATTTATCTATTATAAATGGCTGGACAAAATCAAGGGGACACACGTTACATTGTTTAATTTCTTACCTTTTATTTTCCTAACCTCTTTATAAATTTTCGAGTAGTTTCCTCCTCATTCCAAGCCATGAATTTCTCTACTTATATCCATGCATATCCAATTGAAATTCACGTTCGAAATTTATTTTCCATCTCTTATTTTCATTTGCATTTAAGAATAAAACATATATACGTTTCTCTCTCCTTAACTTGCCTTTTCCGTTTCCTAGCATTCACTCTTTTACTTGCCATCCAAACCATTTTTTAGCTGTGTATTTCCTTTTGCCATTCACATACAAGAATATTTCATTTTCATCTCAATATCCTCATTTTTCATTTGCATTTGAGAATAAAATATATACAAGATTCTTTTCCTTTAATACAAAGGGTGACATTTCCTTTTCTTACCTTTCAAGACTCCACTCCTTAGCCATTTCTTATTTTTCCTTCTATAGCCATGAATTACTCTTATCAATCACGTACAAGATTATTTTCCATTCACTTCTTTCTCATTTTATTTCGAGAAAAATATACAAGATCTATTCATGGCTTCTCCTTCCTCTTCTTCTTTTTTTCTATTTTCCTTTTTCTTTTGTACTTCTTCAAGTTAGGCTCGGCCTCCACCTCCTAGCTGACCTCACCACTACTCCATCACCACCATGTCGACCATCACTACCTCTACATCAACCCATGCCAAGGCTGTGACTCCTAGATGAAGACAACATCACCCAATCATGTTTTAACCTAGCCAAACTCCTATTTCCTTCACCTTCCCCTTGCCTTTTGTCTTCCACTGATTTGTAACCTTCCTTCTCTTCAAATTCCAAGCCATAGCCGTGCATAGCATGCTTGTTCCCATTAAGGCCGAGCCCACATGATGATGGTCTAGCTATTTGTTGTTGTGGCCGAGCCCCTTATTGATTTAGAACAAGGTTATGTTATTTTTAATTCATATATTTTCATTGTTTTAATTTCTATTCTTTTGTATTGAAATATATTCATATATATGTTGTAATTGTTTGCATACAAGATTTGGATATGACTCTTCAACCACTTAAAAATATAGTCGTGCTTTTTCGTGCCTTTTCATGCTTTACGGAGTTTGAATTTGTGTTTTGTCTTGAACTCTAGCTTTTTAAAAAGGTGAATTATTCACTCTAGACATTACATACTTATATGATTGTGAAATGATAACAAGTGAATTGTATAAATTAATATGTTATGTTCATACCTGCCCATGATATGTTTATATGATGTTAATGTTGTTTATATACCTGTTACATCATCTGATATGATATTATATGTTATACTTTAATTTAGTTTATGTATCTCATATTGCAAGTTTCCTATCACTATGGGTTGAAATAATACATACCCGAACAAACTTTAGAATAAGCAAAAATCACTATGGGCTGAAATGATAGGCTCGAGTGATTTTTATTGATTTTTATTTTATTTATTTTACTTGGAATTGCGGGTTTGAAATGATAGAACCCGAATTTTTCTTTTAAATTACGGATTGAAATGAAATATATCCGTATCACTTGACCTAGGTTAGAAAATATTATATATGCCCATGGTCAATATTTTTAAGGTAATATTCAAAAATTTATTAAGTGTTTTGAATATTTAGAAAATATGAAATTTTACCTTGAAATTTGATTTAATGACTTAAAAATATAAAGAGATATTGGCTTTCAACAAGTTAAAATTTTATAAGTTGATGATTGGTTTAAATTGTAATTTAAAAATCTTTATTTGGTTTTAAAGGTAATTTAAAGATCTTTATCTGTGATAAATAACTTAATAATCAAAGTTAATATGGAATTTTAAAGTCTAACCTCGTAGTTACAATCAATTTCTAGTTTTGAAATGAATAAGGTTGTATAATGAATAATGAATTCGGAATTGATAAAATGAAATATAGTTTTAATTGGGCATTTTGTAATATTTTTTTTTTTTTGAAATCACAATTATTTGATGTCTAAACAGATAGATTTATAAAGAGAATTGAATTATGAACTATGATAAAATATTTTATTATGCTCATGTTTTATAAAAATAAATGATTATGACTTAATTGGAAAGCGTAACTTAAAGATGACTTAACTGGTAATTTGGAAATTTAGTTTCAAATGGAAGCTTAAGGTAATTTAGTGATAGAAATATTTTATTTATGAGATGGATATTTTAAATTAAAGTGTAAAGTTATGTGTAAAAATTAAAAGTTAAGTAAATTAGCGAAATTTTGACTTATAAATAAATTATAGTTTAATTTGGATATTTATTGATAAATATTATTTTATTTAATTATAAGTTAAATGATATCCAAATGATTATTTTCTGAAGTGTGAAATATGATTTTTATAAGTTAAATTGGCTAAAAATTGAAATTTTACTGTAGCTGAAATATAGAATGCTTTTGGAAAATTTAAAATTGAATGAATAAACTTAGAAATGTTACAACTTAAAATGAATATTATTTGGCATTTAATTTAAATGGTTTGGATGATGATTATTTTAAAGGTGTTATGGTTTCTAAGTATTATGAATTTCAATGGAATATCATTTCCAAAGTATTGTAATTTTATGTAGTATGAATTTCAAATGATAATATTTCTAAATCGTTAGGATTTCAAAGTATTATGGTTTCAAAGGGTTTGATTTCAGAGTTGTTATAACTTGAAAGTAATATGGTTTTGGAAATGAAATTATTGGAAATTGTATTAAATTAAGAATTGTCTTTATATATATTAACTTGAACTTACTGAAATCGAAGAGTTAAGAATATGACTTTATAAAGTGGTTCGAGTTAAGATGATTAAGGAATATTTCAAGTTTAATAAATTGAAGGAAATATCAGTGATTTGGAAATGTGGTTTTATTTAAATGATATATTGATTTGGTTTTGGAATTTAAATGGTATTCTATTACTTTGGTTTTGAAATGGAAATGGTATAGTATTTTGTTCTAAAAATGGATATTATTTTAGAAGTATACGGATTTGGCAATATCACCATTTTGAAAATGGATATTATTTGGGAAAGTAATGGTATTTTATTTTAAATGGTTTTGGAATAAATGTCTGTGGGTTATAATAACGGTTGATTGTTAAAAAGACTGGGATCGGATATGGGCATACTCTCTATCGATACCCAAAAACACTTTAACAACTGTGTATGCGGTGGAGATTCCAGAATGAAGTAGGATGATGGCGGCGTTCTCTTGACGTATATACGTAGACCCGACTCCCATGAGTTGGCTTACGGTGGCTTAAACAGGAGCGATCGACGGGCTAATAAGGAAGCTAGCTCCTCTTGTCGGACACACTCCTTCGATACCATTCTATTACTTTGTGATTGATTGGGGCCCTTTTGATTTTGGGGGCGTGGCTCGAGGTGGGCGGTAGTAGCTGCTACGTGTTACCACCAGTCCGGAAGCGTAATTGGTATTTCTACCCTGGCACTGCCTAGTTGTGCCGTATCACCTACCCTAGCGCGTCTTGTACGAGTTTGGATTTCTCCCATAGCCCATGGATTATTTAGGGTAGTCTCCCGATCTAGAGATGTGCCGATAATGGATGGACTACTGGGACTATTATGTGTTAAGGTGGAAAATGTAAAGCCTTAATGCTATTTAAAAGTAAGTTTATTTTACTATAGAAATTATTATAATAGCGAAATATTACTACATAGTAAATAGTCTAACGGATCCTTAGAGGATGGGCGGTCCCAAGCATCCTTTAAGTTACTCGTACTTTATATTACAGTTCACTTGAGTTGGTTTACATTATATAAGTATGTATGTCTTGACTCGAGTGTTTTGCTTTACGCTCGGGTCGACTAAGTGATACAGTATTTGAGACTCACTTTTGGAGTTGGGGCTTCACTTAAAGATCCAGCTATCTATTCCACTTTCAGTTATCCAGTTGACTCCAGTTATCCGATTGGTTCCAGTGATGTATTCTGATTTGTACTTGATTATCATATTGAGAATTCTGTTGTATCTTATTTAACTCTGATATATTTATATAGTAGCTTCATGAACTATTACCTCTTTTCTTCCGCTGTATTTTATTACTCTATGTCTGTGATCTGTGATTTATTTACTGCATATTCTGAGTTTTGCCAAATTTAAATTAACAATTTGGTATTTTGAGTTATTCAAGTCAGTCATGTGTGGTTTTATTGCCGATTTGAGTGGTCCAAAATAACGGGTCGTTACAAACATGCACGAAATCAACAAGTGCAAGTGCAAACGCAGGAATTATGTAGTGCAACACACACACAAAAGATTCTGCACAAGATATCTATAAGCAAAGTTAGAAATACAAGTGTAATTTAGGAAAGTCACACAAAGAAACCACATGGTGCAATAAGGGTGTAACAAGTTTAGAAAAAGATATGTACAAGCAACACCTACAATGCACAAGTATAAATATATTCATATATAAGTGGACACGAATAAGAGGCCATAATTCAAAGCCAAGTGCGCAACTAGGTCCAGTATAGATACATGCGCATAGGGCAGCAACCAAAAGAAAAGTGATGCACCAAGACACACAGAGGCCAAGGGTATACATACACATAGATGAAACCTCAAGTCAATTCATATGATTAAATAGACTGAACTAATTTTCAGCATAAGATACATAAATGGCAACAAACAAATCAGAGTCTCCTAACAAATAACTCCATTCGACCAACAATAGTGCCTATGGTCAGTCAACTAAAACAATACCACTAAACTATTCACATAACACTCCATATAGATCATCTCCATACAACTAACCAAGCTATCACCAATAACTAGTACCTCAAAGCAAACCAACTTCCTACACCATCATCAAATCCATGCATTTTAGTCAAACAAGTGCTCCAATTTCATCAATGAACAAATCTAGTAGTCAAAAATTATTTATAAAATATGTTATGACCATAAGAAGGTAAAGATGCACAAAAGGTCATGAAAATAGTAAATAAAAAAATTTGCATGTGGAAAATTTCAAACCGAAAGTCAATTTAAGTCTCTAATATATATCAACATTGAACAAGTCATAAATTCGATCAGAAAATCAAATGGCAGAAGAAAAATTACAAAATTTTAAAGCCAAAAATATATTCAAACTATAGGGATTCAATCCCTATAAATACCACCCAAATCATCACTGGCAAAAATAGCAAGTTCGGATATACAAATCAAAAAGGGTAAACAGTTCGTACCAAAATCTACAATCGGAATTAACTCAACAATGAAGTAATCAAGTGCAATCAAAGTAAGGAGATTGATTGACATGGTAATCAAGCCGAATGAATTACTTCGATCAATTGACTAGTGGAATTAGCAGCTTCGAATCAAAGCAAAATCCTAATTTGAGAACAGCGAAAAAAGCCCGGCTGAAGGAAGTGGCTAAAGAAAGGATACGGGCTTCAATAATCTCTTCTCTTTATTATTTGGTTCGTACGCTATAATTAAAATTTAGGTTATATTTTTTTTAGGGTTTCTTATCAATTTTCTTTTATCGAATTTTGTCTTTTGCTTTTTTTTAAAAAACTCTAACTTTAAACTAGGTACGAACTATAGGGCATAGTTAGAAAACTCGCCACTTGGAATTTGAGTTGTGACAGGTGTTTGAGCATAGTGTCAGAACAATAAGGTTAGTGATGGTCCCGAGTGTTTACAGGATCTATAAGCGGTCGATTATTTAATTCTAGTAGAAACCTTGGGAGCAACAGTAGGCAGGTTCTACCAAAGTTGGGTAAAATTTATGCATCACTTTTGTTTTTATATTTACTCGGTTATTACGTATGATGCAATTTTTATTCATCTGTGAATTTATTATAAACCCTATTCTTCCTACTTTAGGGTTATAATTCGATTCTACAAGTGGTATCAGAGCTAGATAGAAATTTTTTGCTCCTTTAACTATGGATAGTTTTAATAATGCTTTTTCTAAAGTATAATCTATTGTTTTGCTACCCATATTTAATGAAACCTATTTGTATCAATTTGTATTGGAAAACTAGGACGAAATTTTTTTCAAGATACTATAGATGCATGGGATATAGTTGAAACTAGTTAGAATCTACCTATGGTATAATGAATTTCCTATGCCAAAAGGTAAGTGGGATCCTCATGAGCTTAGTTTTTATTGGTCTAATGTATAAGTTATGAATTTTACTATTTGTGTCTTAGATAAAATTGATACAATCGTGTTTCCCACTGTGTGACTGCATAGAAAATTTGGCACACGATTGAAGTGACTCATGAAGGTACATTGTAGGTCAGGGAATCTATCTAGCCATACTTAAAAATAAATACGCGAATGTCATGATAACAATAGACGAGAATATAAAGGAGATGCATGGGCGATTTTCAAATATAGTATTAGCTTACGTAGAATTGGAGATTGTCTCGAAAATTCTTAGAGTCTTCTCGAGTAGTTTTAATGCAAATGTGACAGCAATTCAGGAGTCCGAAGATTTGAAACAACTTAAATTGGAGGAACTAGCAGGAAACCTCATCACTTATGAAATGGAACTAAAGGTTAGAGAAGAACGTGAAAGTGGAGACTCGAAAAGAAATAAATCGCTCTAAAAGGTATAATTGATAGTTATGAGATGATGTAATGCCTAAGCTAGCAATATTAATTAAGCAATTCAAAAAGTGGACTTGAAAAAATGGAAATTCGACAATAAACCAATGAATAAAAACCAAAATTGTCAAAATTCTTGATGATTCTGAAGAGGAAGAAATCATATGCCATAAATGTAAGAAGTCGGGTCATAACAAGCCAAACTATCCATAGAATCAACTTGGCAAAGCACAGAAACGAAAGAGTAGGAGTCTCGCAGCCACTTGGATGAAAGTGAAGAAGAAGACAAGGAAAACAATGATAGAGGGAAAGAAAAAGCCAATATGTGTTTGATGGTAGAATCAAGCGACAACGACGATGAACCAAATGAGATAGCTCACTTATCCAATGATGATTTACTTTTGGTATAACACAAGTTAACTCAAAATTTGATCGGTTTCAATAACAATATAATAAACTAGAACATAAGAAAAATAGTTTACTCGATATAAATAATGAGTTAAAACTGGTGATTGAAAACATTAAAAAGTTTAACTCAAAATGTGAAAAGTGTTAGTCTTTGGAGGAAGGAATTGGTACGCTTAAGAATAAAATTGAAAGTCTTGAAAGTAAATTTCGACCTTGAAAAGTAAAGATTAAACAAAAAAGGAAAATTCCATCAAGATGCACCTCACTTTTGAATGTAAATAATGCTGTAAATTCTAAGTTTCAACAACATGAATTAAAAAAAAGAAAATTTTGAAGGGAGAAAAATCATTGATTGTATGTTGTTAGAAAGCCAGAATATTATTAAACGTAGAAATAGACTTGGATATGATAAAGTTGAACCAATTAAGAAAAGAAATTGCAGTAATGTCAAATTTCACAAAAAAAATTTCAAAATGTTTACTTTTTGGGAGAAGAGCACATAATCAAAATAAATATTGGAATAGAAATAAAAATAAAACTGTTAAACAATTTTGGGTTCCAAAAGGAAAAAATGTAAAGTCTCTTAAATTTAAACAAGTTTGGCTCCCAAGGGTACAATTGTGAATGCTAACAATTTGTTATATAAACGAGTTTAGGTATCAAAGACTACAAATGAGTATAAGAGTGGTCCTATGTTATTTGTTAGAAGACTCGACACCTCAAACATTTAGGTATAGAAATGGGTTAAGGAACAATTACATTAGAGGTGACTTCGAGTTGTTCAATATGGTTGAAAAGTTATAATTCCAATGTTCTTTTACCTAGAAAAATGAGGTAGAGATCTACACATTTTGGATATCACGACAACGAATATAAGTAAAGGTATGATCTTTAAACTCTGTTTTGTTTTCTTATAGTTAATTTTGTTTTTGTTGACACTACTATACTATAACGACTATATCTTGAGCTCCTTAACTTTGATTTGCAAAATTCAAAATATCTTGGAAAATAAATTGAAAACTCTATAAGTTTTATGTTTTTTGTTTCCATTGAAAAACTGCAAATCATTCAGATTATTATTTGAAAACTATTTCAGAATTTCTTAACACGGCTATAGTAATTGATCTTAACTTGAACATCCATAATCTGAATTTCGAAATTTCTGAAGTTCTGGAAATCTAATTGATAGCACTACAACTTTACTATTTTGAGTGTTTGCTACTTCAATTTGTGAAATCTTAAGATAGATAAATCATCACTTTAAAGTTTCTCCGATTTATACAAACAAGTTGTAGTATTTCAGATATAACTTTTGAGAGATATATCATTCTGACTTGAAATGAATTTTTATTGAGTATCAATTTTGAATATCTAAAATTTTCTTGTTTTGTGATAAATCAAATTATAGACTTAAAGCTTCCAAATAGTGGGTTTAAATGGACTGAATTTACAAAATATGGATTTTCAATTGGTTTGGGTAGAACTATTAATTTTCACTATTTTTATGACTAATAATTTAACGGTTGGTAAAATGTATGTGTATTTGCCTTTGTCTTGTATAAATGGCCTTGCTAGATTCTTTTGAAATAATTCAAGTGAGGTTGAAGAGTACACGGTCTACTTAGTTAATAATATCATTTTTAAGTAACTAGAGTACAAGTGGTATTAGACATCGCTTCATTTGAAATAATATGTGCATTTTTATTTGACTTTAAAATTAGCAGACATCGTTTTCACAAAACCCCTTATAGAAAATAGATTTCAATTTTGGATCTATAATTTTTTTGAAATAACTCAAATTGTTTATTTTGATGGGCACACTCTTGTTTATATTGATAAGGGACTTACTCTGGAAAAGATGGTTGTTGACCACTTGAACCTTTTGAAACTTCTCAAAAAATTAATATTGTTTGAGAAAGTGATGAGTAGTGATTAAATTATACTTCATAGCTAGGGGAAATATATGTTAAAAATTTCATAGAAATTAAACAAAATTGATAGTAATTTTTAATTAATACGTATCCATGATCATCTCTATCACAATCACTCTTCTTTCAATCCATACACCAAAATTTAATATGTGTGCAGAAGTTGGTACTTCAAAACAAATTTTTTTTGTATATATGATTCTATCCCAAGGTATTCATTTAAAACTCCTTGGGATCATGCATTGGAAATGTACTTTAATCTCTATATATGTGCTTCCATTCTCATTTAAAAGTCCTCACGATTATGCATGGATGAAAATTATGTACAAGAGAGGAATAAATATTCATGTAGTTTCTAACCTTATTCAAAAGTCCTCACGGTTGTGCGTGGTTAGAAATTACTTCACATTCTTCTTTAAGTAACTGGTAACCTCTATGCATGATTAGAAAGTGCTTTATATATTTTTAATAATATTTAAAAGGGTAATTTCCAAAATTTTCCTTTATTTAAAATACCACACCACTATCACTATAAATTTGTCCTAAACCATAATCACATCATCACTCTAAAATGGAAATGTCTCTAGTAAATAAAATATTGCGACTTTTGTTTGATTAATTGGAATTTACAATATATATATCTCTTTTGATATGCTTTTATGATTTTAGTCAAAATTCATCACTATTTCAATTATTATTATTATTTATGATAGCAAAAGGTGGAGAGAGATTAAGATTTTGGTGGTTGAGTAATAACATTACTGATATTAGAGAGTGTTTTTATTATTCAAGAGTTGTTTTTACAATTGTTTTTGCAATTATTTTGTCAAATAAATAAAATTAAATTGGATGCATATGTGTAGGGGAAGTCCAGTTGTAGGGGGAGTATATATAAAGGGGGAGCTTGATCACAGCACATCCAACACATTTACTATGCACAAAATCTTAATATTTTGTTATCATCAAAAGGGGAAGATTGTAGAATATAACAGTGTATGATTTTTATTTGATGATAACATATATACATATATGTATGTATGTGTATGTATATATATTTTAAATGTGTTTGTTATAGTTCTATTACAATATCACAAATGAAATAAACAAATCAGAATTTCATTTTAATCAAATATTTTATTCAGAATTTCATTTAAACGAATATATTTTTTAACAGACATTTTATTACAACTTCAATAGTACGCATTTAAAACACTGTTCCACTATGATTTACATTTTCAAATACAACACTATTTCACACCCTCACATACAACATTATCTCACTCACTCATTCACTCGGATTTGATTTGCTATCTTCTTGCTTCAGCTATCTTCTCTCAAGTCGTTTGCCTAGCCTATCAAAGAAAAATGTAGTAAAATGGAAAAAAGAAACAAACTGAAACTACAAAAATAGAAGTATAATTAAATATTGATATTGCCTTAGTTTTATGGGATTGTTTATTTTCATATTTTAGACAGGAATCTAAAATAAACGTACACAAGCAACATATGACATGCATAGTGTGTCACTATACATGTCATAGGGTCGTGCATATGTACAAAACCTACTTGCATCGATTCAAGCCCAGGGGAAAACGCACGAGATCAAGCCCAATGAATTTCAAGCTCAACTTAAGGCAATGAGTAAAGCATAAAGTCATGTGCACCAAAACAAAAGCAAGAAATATACAAGTGCACATGAACTAATACTATACATCTACAAGTGCAACAAGCAATACAACATGGTCTAGTCATCTCAAAACAGAATGGACATGTGCATCAACTGATATAAGTGCTCAAGGGAATGAACTCGCATATGTGCAACAATGAAAAGGGAAAACAGCCAGGAAGTACAAGTGTAGAAGCAAGACACATGCACAAAGTCAGCAATTGCAAGTGTAAGTGTAAGTGCAAGTGCAAGAACTATGTAGTGTGCACACACAAGGTTTAGCACAAGCATATGTATTAGCAAAGTCAAAATAAAGTACAATTCAGGCAAGTCACACAAAGAAACTAGATGGTGCAACAAGGATGCAACAGGTTTAGAAAAAGGTATATACAAGCAACACAACATAGTGCACAAATACAAATACATGCATATACAAGTGGACATGAACAGTAGCTAGAATTCAAATCCAAGTGCACAACTAGGTCGAACAAAGATGCATGCACATAGGGAAGTAACCAAAAGAAAAGTAATGCACCAAGACACACATAGGCTAAGGGTACACAAGCACACATAGATGAAACTTCAAGTCAGTTCATACAACAAAATAGACTGAAGGAATTTTTAGCATAGGAGATACACACGCGGCAAACAAATCAAAATTGCCTGACCAATAACTCCATACAACCAACAAAAGTGCATATGATCGACCAATAAAAACCATATCACTAAACTATCCACATACCACTCCACATACATCATCTCCATACAACCAACATAGCTATCACCAATGACCAGAAACTCGGTATAAACCAACTTCCCACACCATCATCAAATCTATGCATCTCAGTCAAACAAATGTTCAAATTTCATCAACGAACAAATCATGTAGTCAAGAATTATTTCAAAAATATTTTATGAATGTCAAAAAGTAAAGACATACAAAAGGTCACCAAAATAGCAAAAATAAAAATTTACGCGTTGAAAGTTTTGAATCAGTGGTCAATTTAAGTCTCGAATATATATCAATGCTGAACAAGTCATAAATTCCATCAGAAAATCAAACGGCAGAACAAAGCATGAAATTTTCAAAGCCAAAAATATGTTTGAAATATGGGGATTCAATTCTTATAAATACCATCCAAATAATCACTGGCAAAAACATTCAAGTTCGAATATACAAATCAAAAGGGGGAATCAAAATCCACAATCAAAATTAACTCGATGGTGAGGTAACCGAGAGCAATTAAAGCAAGGAGATTGATTGATAAGGCAATCAAGGAGAAAAAATTACTTCGATCAATTGACTAATGGAATCTATGGTTTCGAATTAAAGCAAAACCCTAATTTATATAGAACAACGAAAAAGCATCGCCTGAAGGAACTGGCAAAAGAAAGGATACGGGATTCAGTTTTTCACTTTTGTTTATTATCATGGTCGTACCTTATAATTAAACTTTAGGCTATGTTTTTTGGGGTTGGTTATCAATTTTGTTTAATTTTATTTTGTTTTTTCTCTTTTAAAAAAATTTGTTGCAATATATGTAAATCATGAAATAAATATGCTTTTATGTTGTTTTTTTAGTCCCACATTGTGGAATATGTTAAATCCTTAGCTCTGAAGCCTTTATATAAAGGAGGCTATGTAATGCAAATACATGTCTAATTTCAGGAATGAATAATATATCTTCTGCCTTTTTCTCTCTAATGACTTCTACTTTCTTCATTTTATATATCAGCATGATCTCTAAACAATTTTTTTTTAGATTTGAATTGTGACAATCTAGAAGACTGAATCTACTTTGCTTTTCAGATCTAATTATAGATCTCAAGATGGTAAGCAATTTTTTATATTTAATTATATTGATCTTATCTTTTTCAGATCTAATTCTATTAATTTTATCTTCTTAGATCTCATTTAATCATAGGTCTAATTTTTTGATCCCATTCTATTGTAAATCTTATGTTCTAATTTTTTTAGATCTTTTGTAGATCTTGATATCATGCTCAAATGATATATCTTTGAGATCTATATATTTTAGTCATCAGATTTGTTCTTTTTGTTTATTCATCATTTTCTCTTATTTATTTATTGAAATCAAGTATGACTTCTGAGATTACTTATTATTACATATCTTTTAGTTAAAAGCAATTTTATTTATTCTTTCAGAATTTGTACTTGATAAATATTCAGTTTGAATTGATTCAAAATTTCTAACAAGTGGTATTAGATCCACTCATCTTTGATTTCATTATGAATTTTTGATTTTTTTTGAGTAAGTTTTGAATCGACTTTATTTATAAGTCATTGAATTCTTGTAATATCTTACTCAAATTTCATATCTATTTGATCTACGTATGAAAGCTTTTTTTATTGATAATCTTGGATTTGGTTTGAAGCTAAGTTGTTTTTCTAGACCAAACGGTTGCTTCTGATGTAGAAAGCAAGATCTAAATGATCTATATATAGTTTGTGTAATCAAATAAATTTCTAAAATGTTTTTATTTTTGGAAATAATCTTAATTCCCCAAATTTATGAGATAACATTTGAAGATTTACATGTTCGTTTTGCTATATTTGATAAAGAATTATGAAGTAAATTTTCTTATAAGGGAAATAATTTGGATCTGAGATGTATAGTTATTTATGATTATGAATGATATAGATAGATCTGAGATGATGATGTTGTTTATTTTAGAAATTTTAATTATTGAGAATAAACTTTCTTTTTAAGATATCCATTGTAATTTTATTATTGAGTAATCTTGAACCTAGATCTAAGATGAAATTATGTTACTTTAGCTATTGTTTGTTCAATTGATTCATATATATTTATAATGAAATCATTTTGTTGTGATAGTAGTTATATCTTAGATCACATAAAGGTTAAACGCATTTATTTTTATCATAAATGTATTAAATGCATTGGTTATTGTAAATTAAATAATATTTTATATTTTTGTTTGGAATAAGAATTGACGTATGATGTACTATTTGATGTATTTATTTTGACAAGTAATGTCTTGTGTAATGGAAGAATTAGGTTTAACAACAACTTGAAGTTGTGTAAAAAAATTATTTTAATAGAAGTTGTATAACTCAAACTCCAAGACTTAAAGTCTTGAATTGTGAAAAAAAATTCTGATAGTGTTTACAAGCTTGAATTCTTATTAGTATTCTTTTTTAATTTGTCGAAATGTACAAGCTTCTAAAAAGGAATTTTACATAAAATTTGAGAACCTGGAGTTCATAACAAATTAATGAACTTGAAGTTCATGAATTAGAAGCTCGAAGATCTATTAAAATTGTGCAAAATGATAAGGTTGTACTCCTTGAAGAAGTTAAAGGAAATTAATAAATCATCCCAAAAGAGATGTTTTACAGATTTAATTATATTTATATTGCAAAATCCAACATCCCAGAAGAGATGTTGTTGGAATTTTATTTTTGTTACATTGCAATTCCTTAAAAGGAAATGCTATATTCCCTGAAGGAATAATGATATAAACTTTTTGAAGTAATAACAATAATTTATCCAAAAAAATGATATTGTATACCAATGTTACACTCCATAAGTAGTGGTTTTATCTCTTGCATCTTACTTTCAGTTGGTGAATCTAATTTTGTCATAGTATTTAAAGTTTGATATGCCATTTTAAAAGCAGTTGCAACAAAAATCTCCAGCATGAATATTTTATGCTACTGTAAAAGTAGTAATTGTGTAATTTATATAAAATAAATATTGTATATTGATATGGCATTCCAATAGTGCATATATATTTATATATATATATATATATATATATATATATATAGAAGAGAAAGTTCACTCCAAAAGTGGTGATACTAAAATATCTCTAGAAGAGATTTATAAATTTAAAAATGATAATATATCTCTAAAAGAGATTTATTTATATGTTTGGTAATTTTATTAAACCAAATAAGTGTACACAAATGTGATTATGAAGGATCCTAATTAGTTTAGATTAGATCCAAAAGGTTTAAGATTATCTCAAGTATACATTGTTTTATGTTCATATGTCTAATTATACAATAAAGGTCATATTCCTAGTTATTATTTCATAAGAAATATTATATGCATAATCATTTCTTGAAGAAATATCTTTAAATATTCTTCGAAAGAGATGGTCTATATTTCATATCATAATTTTCATGCAAGCTATGCATAATCTTTGATTATAATTCATCCCTTCTCCACCAATCAATCCATATAAAGGCCTTTACATATTTTCAAGGGTAGTTTTGCATTTTCAAGGGAATTAATTAATGCAATTAATGAGATTGGATCTAGAGCTATCAAAAGGATGTAAATAAGAAATTATAGTCGCTTTTATAGATTATATTTGGTTGTCTTTTACTATTTTGCAGCAATTTTTTTGTTCTTTCATTGTAACTACTATCAGATAGTTTATGAAATGCATTAATTATATACCCATGAACAATATTTTGATGCTTATGCATCTTTATTTCCACTGGTAGTTGGTAATATGATAAACATAGTCAAGCTTGACTTTAAAACTTTGGACTTATTAGGAGATAACTTTTTGTCATGGATATTGGATGCTGACATTCAATTACAATCTCAATACTTAGAATATGCCACTAAAATGATAATAATATGTCCGAGTAGGATAAAACAAAGGCTCTTATATGTTTAAGGTGTCATATCCATGGCAATCTTAAAATAAGACATTTAACTGGAAAAAAAATCATCTTTACTTATGGAACTTCCTGAAGGAGCGTTATAACCACTAGAAGATGGTCACACTTCCAAACACTAAACAAGAGTGGTTGATCCTGAAGTTTCAACCAGTTGAAAGTTGGTGCTTGTATGTTGAAATAACATACCGATGAATGTTGTGTTTTAATCAGTAGTCCATTTTATTTTATTTTGGAAAGTATTAGCGTTTATTTAATGCTTACAAATTTTAATAGTTGACGAACTATATTATCTTTAATTCTTAAGATATGAACCATCAATATTTGAGTGGTAATATATGCATACTAGATAATGCAATCACTCATATGATTTTGAAAAACCACAAGTTTTTTTTCCTGAACTATCTGAAAATATTTTAGCTAAAAATTTCAACCATAGCAAATTTGCTATATAATTGAAGGGTCCAGAAAAGCCCATATAGTTTTACCAAATGGTACATATATCTTAATTCAAAATACATTATGCTCAAGCAAATTTAATAGAAATTAGTTGAGTTCTGAGGATACATAAATGAATGGCTACCATATTGGAACTATAATGGAAACTTCAAAGAATATCTTTGCGTTATCTCTACAAACTAAAAGCTGGAAGCTTATTTTAGAAAAATTTGGTACAATTTCAACTGGATTATATTTCACGAAATTTGGCATAATCGAATCCCATATTTAAACATGAGCCAAAGGCTCACAGATATCACTTGAATGCATCTTATCAATTGATAAAAGGATTATCCTCCTATTATTAATATGTATGGTGTATTTTCTAGTAGCAATATGATAATGGATCAAAATGAGAATCCAAAGATGATTATTATTTAATGTGACAATGTTTGTCAAGATTGAGGGGAGAATAAAGGGATACAAGTTCATTTTGATCATCAGTGTCAAATATATGTTAACATGTATAATGATGCAAAATATTAAGTAACTTGAATAAATTATTAATAATATCCCTAGTAGACTTTCTTCAGTATAGATTTGAATCCCTGAAGGATCAAAATGTGTAAACCACATCTGAAATATGGTACAAAAGTCAGTTTGAAATACTTTTGGAGTAAGTAATAAAGATATCAAATAAAAGATGTGAGTGTTCTTGAAGAAACACTTAAGGGTGCTTTTGAAGAGACTAATGACATGATTGTCAAATAACCCTAGAAAGTCGTATAGGTACCTAAAACATGATAATAAAAAAGATCTCAATAAATCATGTCTAGAACTGAAAAGAAATAATTATTGATGATAAATTTATAAATAATAAAGCGCTTATGTTTATAAATAGATTAAGAATCTTGAATTAGGGGAAAACATGACTAGCCATCATGAATCCCTTAATAGTAGGGAAATATGGACATGTTCTTCGCAAAGTAACGAAAGTACTTGAAATTCTTAATATACCCCGAAGGTACAAATGTGGTTTAAATCATATTAAATAATGAAAGTGTACAAATTCCTGAAGAATATAAATAACTTTCATTGTTATAAAGAATGCAAAGAAAAAGGAGAGTAGATTTCAACCTACTTTTAAGTGTTGTTGTAATGAAAATGTTGATATAATTCATGATGAGTAGATTACTTCCTATTTTTAAGTATCATTGTAATGAAACTCTTAATATCCATTAAAGTGTTAGTTGAGATATGCAAATCTTATTAAAATATATAAATTCTTGAAGAATATAAACAACTTCGATGATTATAAAGAATGCAAAGAACATGGAATGTAGATTACGACCTTCTTCTAAGTATTGTTGTAATGAAATTCTGGATGCACTTCAAGATGAGTAGATCACTTCCTTCTTTTAAGTGTTGTTGTAATGGAATTTTTAATATTCATCAAAGATGTAGTTGCAATATGCAAAACTGAACTAAAGCATAAAACTGAAAGAACACGGTGTGTTTTCATAAAGGTAGCAAACAAAATGCATAAAATGCAAATCATATTTGAAAGAAATAATCTTATAAATTTTGATTGTTATTTATGGATCCAGAAGTATCTATAACCAATTTAAGTTACCGAAAGATGAATGCATATTCAGAGGAAACTTTTAAATTAAAGGGAGCATCCATAAGCATTTTATAATGCACCCTTTTTCCTTAACTAAGATTTTTCCCACTGGGTTTTTATTAGTAAGGTTTTAATGAGGCATTATCTTGATCCAGAAGTATCAACACCCTGGTAACATTTGAAAATAATTTACAATGTACTCGTTTCTCTTATTTAATATTTTTCCCACTGGGTTTTTCTTACTAAGGTTTTAATGAGGCATTATCTTGATCTAGAAGAATTAAACGTTTTTTCAAGAAATAATCTCAAATATGTTGGTGAATTGTATTTTTATTCCTGACTAAGGTTTTTCCCATAGGTTTTGCTTTGTAAGGTTTTTAATGAAGTATTGTATTGATCCAGAAGTATCAAACTCTATTTGATTCTATAAATTATTAAAATATGTAATACTATATTGTACTCTTTTTCCTTCACTAAGATTTTTCCCATAGGGTTTTTCTTAGTAAGGTTTTAATGAGGCATTAGTTTGATCCAAAAGTATCAAACTTCATTTGAAGAAATGAGAAAATAAGATATGTCATTGTACTCTTAGTTTTACCTCACTAAGATTTTTCCCATTGGGATTTTCTTAGTAAGGGTTTAATGAGGGATTATTTTGATCCCAAAATATCAAACTCTTAAAAGGAATATCATTTTTAGTATGATATTTATGATTTCACAAGTTACACTCTTTTCCTCTTTCAAGGTTTTTCGCATTGGGTTTTCCTTATGGAGGTTTTTAATGAGGCAGCAGACAATATCTATATCGACTAAATCAATAAATGCAAGCAAGATAATAATAAGGGGAAGCAATCATCATACACGTTTCGAAACGGAAAATTTCAAGTTATCATAGCATTCAAGATTTTGAAGACGCATATTCAAGGGGGGTGTTACAATATATGTAAACCATGAAATGAATATGCTTTTATCTTGTTTTGTTTAGTCCCACGTCGTGGAATATGTTAAATCCTTAGCTCTGAAGCCTTTATATAAAGGAGGCTATGTAATGTAAATACATGTCTAATTTCAGGAATGAATAATATATCTTCTTCCTCTCTCTCTCTCTAGTGACTTCTACTTTCATCGTTTTATAACAAAATTCTACTTTTTAACTAGCTTTGAATTAGGGGGCATAGTTCGAGAATTCGCAACTCAGTACTTGACTTGTAGTGGGGTTTTAGACGTTGGGTTATACCAATTGGGTTAGCAATGGTCACAAGTTTATAGTGTCTGTGAACAGTCGACTATTTGATTCTAGTGGAAATCATGGGGGCAGTGGTAGGTAGGTTTTGCCGAAGCTGGGTTAAATTTGTGTCACTTTTATTTCCGCATTTACTACGTTATTATCTATACTGCAATTTTTATTTATATATGGATTTATTATAAACCCTATTCACTTCCCCTCTAGGGTTAATTCAATCCTACACATATAACAATAGTTATCAGTTCGCATCCATATGATACTATTTTAGGTGTTATATGGTCGACCATGCAACGCCCTTCATATTGGAGGAAAGCGAGGAAGAAACTAGTTCTAGGGCCAGACATGATCAGGAAGACATCAAAGAAGATTTAGATCATTCTAAAATGAATCAAAGTTTCTCAAGATAAATAAAAGAGCTACATTGATAAGAGAAGATGTGATTTAGAGTTCTCTAATGGAAATATGGTGTTTGTCAAGATCTCTCATTGAGGAATGTTGCTCGATTCGGTACTAAGAGGAAGTTGGCATCGAGATTCAAAGGATCTTTTCTAATACTCAAGTGGATTAGGAACCATTCTTATAGAGTCAACTTGCCCAAAAGATGGCGGGCATCCATAATGTATTCCACTTTTCTCACTTACAGAAGTCCATGTATGGCTCAAGCTTGATAGTTGAACTAAATCATCTAGATAATATCAAGCGTGGCATATTTGTACCGTGGGATGTGATATGAAGCAGCTTAGGTGGAATACGGTGGAGTTAATGAAGGTTCGGTGGAAGAGAGTAAAGGAAATTCTACTTAAGAGACAAAGGAGGGAACGAGGAATGCTTATCTACAGCCTTTACTTGGTGAGATTTTCTATTTATGGCATTTACTTTCACAGTCAATATTATGTAGAGTAGCTTATTATCTTGCATGCTAGGTTAAGCGTAGGTTACCTTCGTTACATGTGTGCATATTTGATGTTTGATATGATTGCTCATAATTGTTAAGCATGTGTGGTAACTATGTTTGATTTTGCCTTGGTTGTACTATGAATATCAAGGGCAAAATTCATAAAGGGGAAAGTGTAACATTCTGTATTTTACATATCGAAGGATCGTAAAATATTATTTTTGAATTCATAATGGATCGTATGACACTTTAACAACTGATGAAGTTAAATAGTAACATTTTTTACCCTTAGAAATTTTGTTGAACCATTTTGCCCTCGAAAAATTATAATGGCTAAAACCATTGATAGTATTTGTCAAAATGGTCTCAAGTCACTTTAGTTGGAAAGATATTATGGTTTTACTTTTCATAGAGTGGTTATAATAGCCATTTGGACTTACTTTTTAGGAGATATGGCTATTTGAAGTTAAAAAGATTTTGGAGCAACTTACTAAATAGTTAGTGGAGTTTGGGGGTAAGTCCAAAAACCTATTTCGGGTTAGGGGTTATTATGGCTGAAATAGTCGACCCCAAATCATTCTCCTTCGTCCCAAGATAGATCTTGACCTCCATAACCTTCTCTTAGCCCGAACCTTGTCTAATCTCTTCCAAATCAAATTAAATTCTTTGACCTATAGTAGATCAACATGTGGATTAGTTAGAGACTTTCAAATCTACATTTTCAAAGGGGAAAATTTTAGGGATTTGTTTTCTATTCTTGAATTTTCTTGGTTTTGCATGCAAATCTTTCATTTTTGAGTGTTTGGCGAGTGATCTATAATCTCACATCATATTATATATGTATCTATAGGTTTTAATGTGTTTTGAATCCATTTTTAAAGTCAAATTATATTTTTATGCTATTTTAAAACCAACCTGAAGTAATAACGATATTTAATGATTAAAATGTTTTAACCATGTTATTTTGATGTATGATTTCCTCTATAAGTGTTAGGCTATGTTATAGATGCATTATATGATGATTTACTATTATTTGATCTGCATTTGTACGTTTAGATGGTGTTTGAATATTGTTGATGCATGTATGATGCTTGTTTGTATGCCTGAATAATTGTGACACTCATTGGAGTAAAATAGAGATGTTGTACGATTCTATGGTCGAGGACCTCCATGTAGAAGGAATAATGATGTGCTGTCTAATTTGATGCACAAATGATAGGAGATCCATAAGACTAGAATTAAACTTCGATGAATGGGCTCTAGGATGTTTGGGGTTATATCGATGTATAGCAATGCAGGCGAGTTGAAGTATGCAGTGCGACAATGGAATCGACTTGAAATAGAAGTTCATATATACCATAATATTTTGGTTCAGTGATCTTGGTCGGTGGGAAGTTTTCTCAGGGTTTGCTTCAAGTCAATAGGAGGTTTTCTTGCGATAGGCCTCAAATCTGTTGATGGAAAGACCAGACAGCAAAACTGTCCAGCTGTGCTATTGTTCGACGTTGTAAAAGATCGAATAAAAAATGATGCTCGGTGTTATTAGTTCGGGGGTGGACAGGATATTGGGACAGGGGTGCTTCGGAGTTGACTTTGGGGTTTTGAGGGATTGGCTTTAGTCTGGTTGTAGGGCTAACTCGGATAGAAATTTGGGGATTTGGGGGAAACTTTGGTTTCAGAGAAAAGATGCTTCGGGGTTCTTCATGACTTGCTTCAGGGCTCTTGTGAATGACTTTAAGTGAGGTATATCACTCCAAAACAACTCCGGATGACTTTGGTTCTGTATGGAACAATTGAAGCGATGTGATGCTTCAACACGATGACTTTCGAACTTTAGTATGATGACTCTATGATCTACGATGAGTGTTACGATGATGATGACTCAACAATAGTAGTTGTGATGTTGTTAAAGCCCTGCTAAAGCCTCGCAAAATCTCTGCTATTGCATATAGTGATCTTCGACCACTACGCCTTTTCAATTTAGCATTATTAAACAGTAGATCCGCTTTAAGCTCCTCCATTTTTCGCTACACCCGCTAAAGCAAGGCTCTTCAACACCTTCTTTATCAATATTAATATAGAAATGTTGATTTGACTAGTTCTTTTTTAAACCAAAATATCAAAATTAGGATAAAAACTTAATTTTAAGGCATAAGTGTTGAATATAAGTTAGAAATCTGTTATAGTCACAAAATGTGGACTGCATAAATTATGACATTCTTTGGTTTTGTTGTATAAGATTAAACGACATTTCTTTTTCTTACAAAAATGATGTGAGCATGATAATAAATCAACTTTAAATATATTTGGTTTTATACCTAATGAAGCTTTTTCCACCTTCGTTACTTTTTGTTATATCCCCGCTTCATCCCTACTATAATCTTGTTTTATGTCTACCATTATCGAACCGCTAAGCGTTTTAACTACATAGATAAGAACAAATACAAAGATGGGAACTTATGAGTAGAATTAGGATAATATGCTACTATGAAGATGAACAATAAGGAATGATGATTGATTTTTCATTACGGAGATATGTGTAAAGGGATCCACGGAGATATCTGTAAAGGGATCATTGATGGCTTGGAGGTTTCCAACATGCTCATACATATGGGTTATGTGGGGATGCACACTTGGATTACAACTTCATCCAGATCTTACAACTGTGGATTCTTTTGGACTTTTATGATTGTGAAAATAGTTCTTAGCTTTACGAAGTAACAAGGGATTCAAGCACTAAGAAACCAAGATTTGATTGGGTTTCTGGCTTATGATTGTGTTATACGAGCTATCATATATCCAATGCACCTAAGTAATGTGAGGATTGTTTGACGGATTCCATGTGTTCCTATGGTTGTTTTATCACTCTGGAGTGTCACACAATGTATGCATGTTGACTTACATACGTAGACACTAAATACTATACTTTGATTTTATTACACACGTGTGATGATAATAGTAGATTAGCATATATCGATTGTTATGTACTAACTATTTGGATGTAGGGACAAGCCAGGTATGGTTCTACATACCTTATGCCCTTATTGTTATATACTATTTTAATAGTATTTTGAGATGATATGTTTCCCATACTAGATTTCTATCTGACCTGAGATTTTATTCTTCGCTTCTTATTATCTTGGGTACTATTAAACGAGCATATTAGGGACAACTAACTTGTATAGCGCATGGAACTATACAAAGTGCAAGTAGGAGGCTATGCATTCATATATTTATACTTTAGAGCTTATTATCGCTTATATTCTACCATGCGGTACTATAGAGCTCTATTAGTACCTGTGTTGTTAGAGAGAGCTATAAAATTTATTATGGAGATCTGGTGCGTATAAACTCTATTATTTCAATTTTGTATATTCTGTGAACCTGTTGCACTCCAATGTTCTTATTTATGTGGTTTATTTAATTATATTTCCATCTCTCCTAATTCATATCTACTTGATTATTGTATTTTATCTCTACATTATGAGCTATTTTATAGGTTCTTTTATTTGGATTTTATTTACTTTACATACTTGACCATCACCTTAAATCGATCGAGTACTATTTACAATGGACCACATGTCATATTTGGTATCGGAGTTATAGGTGGCAGCCACATGTTCTTTCAAAACTTAGGAAATGGTTGAAAATTTTCACTGTTTAGTAATGGCTAAATGTAATAGCACGGCTTGAAACTTTATATTATCAATAGAATCTTGTTTGTGTTATTTTTAACTTGTTAAGTATTCTTCTCAATTATTGCTGTCTGTTTTGGTTTAGAATGATTTTCCTTTATAACTTGGTGATCCCAACCCTTTATAACTTGGAAATCCCAACATTTCTTAACATCTCAACAATATCCAATCCAAGCTAGTTGCAAACATTGACAACCATCATTTTTGTTCTATTCTTGGGTCATCATTGATTGACAATGTTGAAGCAAATAAGCGATTTGACAAATATACACGGTCAAAATCTACCTTAAGAACTTTCCAAGAAAAGATCTCTAAGCTTGAAAAAGGATTACATTTAGGGACAAGTAAATTCAAGAGTTAAAAGAAAAACTTAACTCAAGTGTCCACATCCAACAATCTAAGTATAATGCAAAGTTTTCTAAACTTAATCAATGAATTTTTTATTTGAAAACTAGTCTAAAGAAGTCGAAGAATGACTATTAATCTTACAAATTCATTTTGATAGAAGGAGAAACGAGACTCCATATCCCTACGCCAGCTCCTTCTTCTAAGAAAAACCCTTTCAAATATATTTTTCACCCGTAGTTGTTCAAATATCAGTGGTAAATCTTTTGTTCCTAATTTTGCTCCTTCTACCTTGAAAAACGATTAGGGGATTTATGCATATTGAGAAAATCTTTCAACTTTGAATGTAGTCAAAATTTAAAAGACTATTGAAATAAGAAGCCCATGAATGAGTTTTCCAATCTTCGATTTTAAATAGAAAATTTGAAACGAGAATAAAATGAGATTTCTTTGAAGATAAAAATCTGGAAATTGATGGAAAAATTAGTTTCATCAAATTTCTCAACTAAGGAGTGCTAATAAAACTTTTAAACGAGTTATAGCCACTGAAATTGAATCAATATACACTCTCGATGTTATTCTTCGTAAGGAAAATAAGTTGAAGAAATACCTTCTTGTGACCATTAAACATACTACTAATCCTTTCTCTATAGTGGAGACTTGGTTAAGAAGGTAAAGAGACTTAAAAATCAACTAGAATTAATGTATTTTTTACTTTTAGGGTTCTCAATTAGAAAGTAGACTATTAAATTGAACTCATTGTTGCATTCAATCTAAAGATTGGTTTTTCATTTTTATGTCCTAAAAGAGACTATTAACTAAGAAACTATTGTTGGCAGCTATCAAAGATACCAGCATTTCTTCTTATACAAATATTTAAGTGTTTTCACAGTCATGGGTGGACCTCCCATGTTGTATAAAAGTTTTGATTCATCATGCGAGATTCATCTGCTACTTTGGAGTTCAAGGGGAAGGAAAAGAATTAGCGTATCAACATCATCCAATTCTTCCCTTGAACCATAAATTTGAAAAATGTTGTAATTGCAAAGGTACTCTTTCATTTAGAAGAATTTATATGTAAATTTGTTGTATTAAAACACATGACAATAAAAATATCTAATGCATACCAACTTCATGGCATGTTGATTACCTTTGGTACTTCTATATGCATATCATCTTGTTATTTCCTTTGATTGGTCGTTTTTTGATAGGTTATACTGATTATCGTTCCTTGGATGGTTACTTCAATTGAGTTTCAAAGCTAGATTTATAGTTGTATCAATCTACCATGCTTTTAGTGGATGCTTCGGCTATGTGCATTTATAGGCTTTGATTGACCATCATGCCTTAGATATGTTCTTTGGCCAGGCGTAGAAGTAGGACCAAAGGCATAAATTGACCATCGTTCCTTAGATGGGTGCTTTGGCCAAGCATAAAAGTGGGATCAAAGCTTTAAATTGGCCATCACTCTTCGATGGATGCTTTGGCCATGCATAGAAGTGGGAACAAAGGCTTTAAATTGACCATCATTCCTTAGATGGGGGTTTGGCTAGGCAAAGAAGTAGGACATGCATAGAAGTGGGAATAAAGGCTTCAAATTGATCATCACTCCTTAGATGGGTGCTTTGGCTAGGCAAAGAAGTACGACCAAAGGCTTTAAATTTACCATTACTCTTTGGATGGGTGCTCTAGCCAAGTGTAGAAGCAGGACCAAAGGTTTTTAATTGACCATCTCTCTTTGGATGGGTGCTTTGGCCAAGTGTAGAAGTGGGACGAAAGGCTTTAAATTGATCATCACTCTTTGAATGATTGTTTTGGCCAAGCATAGAAGCGGGACTATGGACTTTAAATTGATCATTACTCTTTGTGCTTTGGCTAGGCATAGAAGTGAGACCAAAGGCTTTAAATTGACCACCACTCTTTGGATAGGTGCTTTGGTCAGGCATAGAAGTGGGCCAAAGGTTTTTAATTAATTTTCTATTCCATATGCATTTATTTCCTTTCGAAAGCTTACCTTTGAATGTCAACTCTTACCATCAACATTTGTAATGGAGAAATATAATACCAGTATTTAGAATGTTATCTATTTTATTTTCAATTTCTTGATAGATCATGTTCCACAAATTCTTGTAGTTCTTCCCGTCTTACATAATATTCCATGATTCCGACTAGTGCTTTGAATCATTAATCTGATGCCCATTGGACTAGTTGTAATAATAATATTCACTTCCTCCTTATCTCTCTTTCCAGTTTATATGTTTCTTTGGGTCCAATAATTCAATTCTTCGGTGAGGGAATAAACTTCTTCTTGCTAGGTATAAAGAGGAGCGGTTATTTTTTCCTTAGGTGTCTTAGATGTACAAATTCCCTATTTATTGATGTATATTTTTCGTGGTATTAAGACCTTCTCTTTACTCATTTCTCATTTCCTTTTTGGAGCCTAAGAGTATTTTTCTATTTCTCTGAGCAATGTGTTAGCTATGCTTATCCACTTTTGAACAAATTTATCAAAATCAAGGTTCATTTATGTTCTAAATATAGTCCTTTTAGCTTTAGATTGAATGTCCCCTCTTATTTAAGCAAAAGGATGATTTATTCTATGCTTCTGGATTGATCTTCCTTTCCAAATTCTGTCATCAAACAAAAAATAGGCTTTTATCATATATGAAAAGGATTTATGCTCCATTTGTTTGGGTCGTACTGGATGATTTTACTTTTCCTGCCATGGTTTGAAGGTCTATGCTTCTTAGGTTTAATATCATTCTTCACTAAATTATGCGGTATTCTAATGAAAGTTAAACAAATCAAATTTGGTTCTAAAGATCCTTGTGGAGAAATAATAATGAAAAATGTCCTTAAGTGAGAGAGGGAGAATTATGTACGAGTTCAACTCTTGATAAAAGCACCAAAAATGTTAGGCCAAGAGTTGGTCCTAAATTATATGCTTTCATAATTGATCAAGAGGTTAGACTCTTGGATGTGTACGCAAGTCAGCATGTCCTTAAATAGTCAAATATTCAAATAAGAAATTGTTTGAGTACTCAGTCACAAAGTCCAAATTTAGGTTTGACCTAACCAGCCATTAAAATTTAAAAGTCGGGTTCTTTATTATGCTTGAGAGAACATGAAAACGAATAAGAAGCACAATTCAGAATTCTCCTCTTCTTTATAGGGGTACGTGCTTATTTATTATGCCTTGGATCTTTGACATATAACACCCATAGATGATGAACTGTCAAGATTCTTAGTGACATGGCACATTATTGATCTGACATGTGGAATGATTCATTCTAGCTTCTTTATGATGATGTGGAAGGGCTAGACTAATTAAGGTTTTCCACATGACGATTAAAAATTTTTTAAGCACTTTTATCAATGTGCAATAACATTATCTCTATCTTGCGATAGCTTAGGTGCTTTTGTCATGTGATAGTCCTTTTCTAAATGGGTGATGGCTTGATTTCATCGATCGATCATTTGGATTTACCTACTTGCAATTGCATGGTCTTGTCAACTTGAGATGACTCAAACCTATCAATTTGCAATGGCTTAGCTTATCAACTAGCGATATCTTAATTGTTTTAACTTGCGATGACTCTACAACCAGTATTATAGCTTTTATATGCGACAATTCTGATCACTTCACGATGGTTCTAATACTTTTAACAGGTAATCTCTTCAATCTTATCGGCATGTGATGGCTTTGATCATAACAGGAAGTGGCTCTTTTATCTTCATTATGTGATGGCTTTAACCACAACATATGGTTACTTTAGTCTTATTAACATGCAATGGTATAACTTGTGATAACTGATTTGGCGATCACTCTTCTTTCCTCAACATATGATGGCTTCATCCCTATCAATGTGTGATGATTTCAATCTTTATTATGCAATGGCTCTTTCACCCTCAATTTGTAATAGCTTTGCCTTTTTCAACACATGGTAGCTCGTTCACATCAAATTACGATGGCTTTGTCTTATGATGACTCAATTACTATAACCTGTAATGGCTTTAACTACTTGACTTGCGATGGCTTCATTGATTCCACTTGCGACGGCTTGAACTTATTCATATTTGAAATCTTTGTTAATAGTATGCACCCCTCATTCACAATGTCGCTAACACTAGGCATCAATCGTAATATACAAAGAAATCTATTAGCATGTAACTTAAACATGGAAATGAAATTTAATTAGGGAAGATGGAATCATGTCAGTGAAAGTTTTGGATTAAAAGCTTACATTTTCTCTTTTAGCTTCTATGTTTTATTTTTGAAATCTGCATCCATTAGATCCAAGCAAGCTAACAACTTCATTCCAAAGTCTAATTAGAAACCTAAATTTTAGGGTACCTTAACATGGGGAAATTAAATAAATAAATGATTAATCAAATTAACTTATGGGACATAATAAAGACAAGTTAACTCATGAAGGGCAAATGAATAAAGAGGAGTTGGGGATTTATTAAGAATGGGCTACAATAGGATTTTAGCCCAAAGCCCAAATTAGTAAACGCCTATACTCCAACCCCTCAATCATTCTCTCATTTCTGACAAACTAAAAGAAAGAAAACAAGAAGCTTAAGCCAACCATATTTTCAAGGGGAGAAAGAGAAAAATCTATGGAAAAAGATAAGAAGCATTTATTCTTAAGAAAACTAGTTAGGTTTAATCAAACCAAAATTCAGTAATCCTTTCTCTAAAATCTTCGAAACTGGTATGGGTTAGAATTATATGAATTTTTGATGTTTTGATAACGAGGAACATATAAACGAACGTTAAATAATATTTGTTCATGTTGACATGGCTATAGCTATGTCACCTAGTTGGGAGCCATCAGCTGTATCCCAGAGCAATTCTAATTCTTCCATTGTTTTGTCATCATACTGAGTATGAGACTCAACAATATTATTCATTTTACTATTTTCTATTGAGTATTTAGGGTTAATAGTAAATCCTCCTGAAGTAGGAGACTTTATACTTATTGGCAACATTTCTTCCGATATACCTAATCTCTTTATCATTTTATCTATCTTATTATTAATTTCTACGATAGTTACATAATCACTAGGAGCTTGTAGGGAGGCTAATCTTAGTTGATTATATGTAAGGATATTGGCAAACAAATTATACTCTGGAGTACCAGTTTTAATGATAAATAGCTTTTCTTCAGTTTCAATTATGGATTTTGCCATCAAGAATACTGATAGTCTACTTTTAAGATCTTCATATATCTTATCTACCTCCATGGCTCTGATACCAAATATTGCGGATTCAAATTTCTGATTTTCTGATTTACTCAGTTTTAACTAGAAATTTTTTTTTCAACTTGAATTTTTTTTCCCTTATCTAAAAGGACAGAATTCAAGATACAAGGTTCTATAATAATTTTCAGCATATATAAAATTTTTCTGGATTTGTACTCTTTTTTTTTAATTAGGTTTGGCTTCTGTAAAAATTTCTAAATTAAGAGAAATCAAAAACCGGCAATCTCTAGTTATTACCTGTTTGGGCCCAGCACGCTTCCAATCCTTACGATTCTCCTGTTCTTCTACGGCTTCACGGCTCACTCTGCCAAATGCCTATGAACACTGGATACTAATCAGGACTCCAGGAAATGGCTGAAGGATTCCCAGCAGTAAATAAACTTAGAAGCTTTTGTTTATGATTTTCTAAACCCAGAAATTTTTAAACAGATAATCTCACTCAGAACAAACTTTTATTGATGATTGAGGAAAATACGAATATTGCGGATTCAAAATTCTGATTTTCTGATTTTCTCAGTTTTAACTTGAAAAAAAATTTCAACTTGAATTTTTTTTTCTTATCTAAAAGGACAGAATTCAAGATACAAGGTTCTATAATAATTTTCAGTATATATAAAAATTTTCCGGATTTGTAAAAGTTTCAAACATGAACAAATATTATTTAACGTTCGTTTATGTGTTCCCCGTTATCAAAACATCAAAAATTGATATAATTCTAACCCATACCAGTTTCGAAGATGATGGTTGTTAATGTATTAAGACTAAAACATGAATCAAATCTTATCCAAATCATTGGAAACATTATACAATCCAAGAAATGGTAATTTGGAGATGGGTTTTTGATTTCATGATTATATGAAAATGGCCTAAATTCGAAAGCTAAATTATTTAAATTATATTAAAAAAATAAAAATAATTACGTTGGCTTCAAAATTTTATAGGAAGCCAAATATGTTTGATGAATTTCTAAGATTTTTCCCATGCATTTCTGAATTGTTATGAATTAATTAATAAGGAAAAACTTAACTAATTATGTTAAATAAATATGTTAATTAAGTAAGTAATTAACTAACTCTGAAAGGAAAACTTTGGAGTTTGGGCAAACCAATGAGAATTCATCATATATATATATATATATATATATATATATATATATATATAGGTTAGGTGAACATAATTACATGGAAAGGTATAAATCTGTTTTCAAATTAATTATAGAATTGCCATATCAACTCAAGATATCCCATAAACCCTTAGCGTGTGATAGCTAAGTTAGAGTCTTCTTAAAATAGCTAGGGTGGAGTCAATGTGCCATAGCTATGTTTTGGATCAACATGCAATAACTAGTTGGAATAAACATGTGATAGTTATGTTTATGATCAACTTGTGACAGCTAAGTTGGGGTCAATGTGTGATAACTACGTTGGAATCAACTAGCGATAGCCCCCGGATGCACCAACTAGCGATTGCTCTAAAGCATTTCAATATGTGATAGCTCTTAAACACTTAATTGACGATTGCTTATAAGAATAACTTGTGATAACCAGGGAAAGATCAATGCACGATAGCCGAATGTCAACATTCGATGGTCATGTTATGTAAAATAACATAGCTAATAAAGCTAAGAAATACTATGTAAATGAAAAACTTTGTAGCACTTTAGAAGCCATCTTCCAAGATGATGGTTGACAATTTCTTAGGGAATGGAATGGCCATAAGGAATAATAGGTTTAAATTACTTTTTTAAAGAATGAAAATTGACATTTAGCTTAATAACTATGTGATGATAAGTGGAACCATTAGAGACAATGGAAGTGGGAATATAAGCCCTTGGTGGCAATAGTATGTCTAACACACAACATCATATTTGGTAACATTGATGGAAGGCCTATGTGGCTACCAAATGTCTAAAACATGACACCGTATTTGGTAAACTTTATGGAAGACCTATGTGGCTTCTAAAATGCAACATTATATTTAGTGGTGTTGATCGAATGCCTATCTATCTACCAAATGTATAATACGCAACATTATATTTATTAACATCGATGGAAAGTCATATTAGCAAACCCTTGTATGTTCATGACGATATATTGAAATGAGGGTGTAAGGCTAGCATGGCATCCAAATGTCTATTCATGACAATATACGAGAATGATGGTAAAAGGCCTATTTGCATCGTGGTTATCTATTTTGATAAAATTTAGGTAAAACACCTAAGTAAAAATCCTTAAGTGTCTGATACTGATATCGAGTTGATAAGAGAGAGGAATGAGTGTTAATTTAAATTGAATTGACTATAGGAATTAGTCGAAATCGTATGGAGAAAATCCCATACTTATGATGAACTGATGACTTATTTTTGTTCATCACATGATGTTATTACATAGTATGATGTGGTTGATGATGATTGGAATAGTAAGGGGAAAACTCATTCTATGCTTTAACGGTGCAGTCTCACTATATGATTAATTGTTTAGGATAAAGTACTACTCAGACTAGACTTCATGTCTGATCCATGGTTTTGTTATTTCCATTAAACTCACGAGTCCTCATCCGAGTAACTTAAGTTTATGACTTTAAGTGTCCACAATGGCATCATCATATGTCAGGTATGACACTCTATTTATATCTTACCCATGCGTGGGAATGAGATGGGTTAATGATGATGTAATGAACCATGTAAAACCATTTAATGTAATGGAATTTATTTAGCTGCTTTGTTTACCCAATGTTGTGCAAAATAATATTGAACTCACTTTGTCGCTTGAAAACATTTCCGATAATGACTGTAGCATCATCAATGTCTATTTTTGAGTCTTGAAGTAGGGGATTTTACATTGTGCCATCATAGCTTAGGCTAAGAGACAACTAAGTAAAACAGAGCTAAGTAGAAATTAGGTAATATAGAATGAACACCTTAGGGAGGGCATATGCTATATGTATAATGTATTTGTATTTTCGTATAGATATATAGGAGAATATATCTACTCCTTTACTATTTCTCTCAGTCTCTTTACTTCCATTTCTTACGAGCCCTTGCCTTTGTAGAGAGGAAGAATGGATCTACGTAATAGGCATTTGACTATAGGAAGTACAAGAACAAATGCTAGTAAGGGAGCTTATAGTACGCAAACTAATGGTCAAAGTGGGAACGTAGCCTAGAAAGTTTATGCAGAAGCAGGTAACGAAATCCCTGCCCTGGCTATAGGGAATCTGGGTATGGGTGCACTTTTCCAACAATTTTTGGCAAATTCAATGCAGTAACAAGTGCCAATGCAAGCCTAGATGTACCGAAGCCTGGTGCAGCCTATAAGGGAGGTTTTTGCTAAGATGAATAAGGATTTCTAAAGCTTGGGAGGAGAAATGTATGATGGAATAAAGCAAGCACTAGAGGCAAATGATTGGCTAGTGATGTGTGAGAGGATTTATGAGGACTTAGAGTTAACATATACTCAGAAGGTATATCTTTTATTATGATAGTTCAAGGGACTAGCAAGTGTCTGTTAGGGAACTGAATTGAGATTCCTGAGCAAGAATTTACTTGGAAAAGATCAAGGAGATGTTCAAGGAACAATATATTACTGGATCGAAAATGTCTACGATGTTTCGAGGTTTATGGAGTTGCAGCAAGGAAGTTTGACCATGCCTAAGTATGTGAAAAGTTTCAATTCCTTATTGAAATATAGGCATGATTTGATTAGGACTTGAAGAAATAAGGTGGATAAATTCATCTTGGAATTGAGACCAAGACTGACAAAACCATGGATCGTCTGGCACTTCCATTCAACGAGGTCGTATATTTGGCAAGAAGTTATGAGTTGATGTATGATGAACGATGGGACTTGGGGCAAAAGGCTTAAGTTGATAAGAAAAGGAAGTTTGCCCTATATCAGAAAGGTAAAAAAGGCCAGCGACAAAAAGGAAAATTTCAAGGTAGTGGAGAATGGAAAGACGTTGCTGATGTGACCAACCATAATTGTAGGCAGTGTGGGCATTATAAAAATAAGTGTCCAAAGCCGATTGTGTAGTAAATGTAAAGCACGTTGTCTGTGACAAGCCCTAGCATAAGAAAAAAGATTGTCCCGATCTAAAGCAGACAAAGTTTTTTTTCCTCGGAAGGACCTTCGTCTAGACCGACTACTAAGGAGAAGGGAAAGACTGTGCTTATAAGTATGATTTCGATTTCCAACATGTTAGTTAGCGTATTGTTTGATATTGGTGCTACACACTCTTTCATTTTGAAAGATTTAGTTGATAGGTTAGAACTAGATACCACATATTTGATTACATCCTTGTGGGTGGTTAATCTGATCCTTGGGTGTAATGACCCCACCGCGATACCTATATTAGCAAAGAACATTATAAATAATGTAGTTTGCTAATCTAGAGAATACGGCTTGTTAAAGGCGATCGAATGTGAATATATCTTTATACTAACATTGACGCATCATTTATACCTTTTTACTTAATATATGAACTGAAATTTGACGTGTACAGTATTAATACAAAGTAATAGACACGTTGATTTCTCAAAATCAAAACAAAATAACATATAAGCATCAATCACAAATCACAGGGGAATAATAATCTCATATACATATACAAATTGTGAGCCTACAAAATAAAACATTAATCTCACATAACATACATGTCTTACAATTCTCTAATCTCGATTATACATTTTATATACACGGTCCAAATTCCTAGATAGGATAAACTAAAAGTTTATATGTTTATCTCCTTGCTGCAAAACCATACAATGGTCAACTTATCATGTAACCGGAAAAGTCTCGGCCTGACCCGAGAAAAAATAATATCCGAGTCAGACTATCTCTAAATATCCAATAGGGTGAGAACAAGATATAACTCAAGAACAAACAACATATAAGTAAATATAGATGTCCATGAAATAAAAAGTCATGGGAATTAATTTAACTTAGAGCTCATCACAAGGCACATGGTTATACATTTAAGTCACAAACACATATTAGTCACTAAACACTGAATAATAGAATTAACTTAACATCCATCACAAGACACAAGAACATATATTTATTTCACTAATACAGAATAGTTATAGAATCCAAATATCCATAATCCAAGAGATCTTAATCCAAATTGATCGTAATGATCATCCAAAAGAATCGCAATAATTGCACTCAAAACCCATGGAAAACAAACAAACAAATTGATATCACTCGAACCGATCCAATATGAAAGATCATACTCAGACCAGGAACACAGAATCACAGAATGATCTCTCAAGGATAGTCCATACCGATCAAGGTGATCATAGAAACCATGACCCGATAAATATACATTTATTTAATATAATTATATTATTATGTTCGAAAATAAATCAAAGAATAACTTCTTACGGATCTAGCAGCCACTTACCGCACACCAAAAGAGAGTAAACTCTGAAGTGCCAAATACTATCACCTTCAGTAATCACCGGAATATAACTAATACGTCTCATACCGTATGGTGAAATCCAAGTATTTACTAAAAGCTAGTAAATAGCACTTACTACGAATTCCAGTGGAAAACCTAAACTACGTTATATTAAGGATCTAGCAACCACTTATCGCACACAGAAGAGAATACAACTCTAAAATGTTAAGTACATTCCCAAATACGATCACAAGAATTCAACCAAGGCATCCTATACTACTCGGTGGAATTCGAGTATTCGCTAATAGGTTAGTATGTCCCACCCAAGCATTTTATTCAATGAGTTATACCATATTCGATGCAGCGTTATTCGAAAGCATTTAAGCCAATCGATAATACTAAGTCGATTATTAGTACTCCTCAAATTATAGAATTAAGGTTCTCAAAACATTTTCGTCTTTTGAGATTATTATTTAAAACACTTATTATAATTTTCCATAAATCTATTTATTTTTTAACTTTATAAAAATACTCAAAGATTTGCTAAAATATTCCATAACTCTGAAGTTTTTTCAAGATTTTACTTATATACACAAAGTTATCGCAAATTTCCAAATGGTTGTATTATTCACAAAAGTATATTTTAAAACCATATTTAGTTACTCTTCTAAATCCTCATTAAACTATAACCATTTTATTTAAAAATAAATAAAGTTTATACTTTTCAAAACTATATTTCCAAATTCTATGAATCTTATACTATTTATTTAATAAATCGTAATACTTATATTTCAAATCCATAATCACTTTAATGTAAAAATAGATTTGATTTATATTTCCAAAGTCATATTTCCAAAGTCATATTTCCAAATCAATAAATATTTTACTAAACATGCTTAATATACAAAATAACTTGTAAAAAAATCATTTTTAAAATTTATTAACTTAATTTACAAATAATTCTAAGATTTACAAATAAAAATAATTCTCTTTCGTAAAATTACTTGTATACAAAGCTTGTTTATATACTTCGCTTAAGTCGAATTTATGATTTAAAGATATGAAGTTTCGACCAACTAAATCTCAAAATTTTACAAAACTTAAAACGTGAAAGCTGTAGACAAAAGTCTCAGATTTCAAAAAGTAAATATCATTTAATTTCGATTAATGGTTTAAAAGTTATGACTGAAATAATTTTTCAGATTTAGATTTATTAATTATGTCTTTCATTGACAGGGCAGCGACAAAGAAACAAATTTTTGATCATTTAAACATCAAAATTACACAAAACCCAAAACAATGTAGCACAAAGTCCAAGCTTTCCTGAACTTTAATAATTATTAAATTCCATTTAGTAAAGAAAAGTTGTTAAAACAATTTCTGTGTTTCAATGCTCAGATTAAATTCAGGAAAGAGAGGTTGTCTCTTCTTCAAACATACATCACTCTTAGTAAACTACAGATTTACAAAACATGATAGATATAAAAGTTATCCCTTATAAAAATACCTTTCAACTAAAAAAATCCTTACTCAATTTCGATCTACCAATCAATAGTTGGGATAATTTTAATATAAGGTTTCAACTTAAATAAATTGCACAGGGCACAACTGCACCAACGGTTTCAACCTCAATTTCGACCCTCTAAACTACAGAATTTCAAAATGCACTTAAAAAAGTCTGTAGCTAACTAAAAGAAATTTCTAAGAAAAAAAGATTAAGTCGATTAGGATTATTTTGCATTAGGATATATATCACTACTTTACTGTAGTGATTTTCACACTAAATTTCCACTTATAATTGCACAACAATCATCCAAGTTTGCAATCAATTTATAACCAATTCAATTCAACAAATCATCCAAACATATATACATATTAAAAAAAGATTTAGAAATAGATTTGTGAGTGATAGAGATTAAAATTACTCTTTATGTTTCTAAAAGATAGAGATAAGGTTTAGAATACTTACTTTTCATTATAGAACAAAAGCCCTTTGATTTTCACTAGATTTTGGTTGATTTAGATTTTATGGTTTTGGAGAAGATAAAATTTTATTTTCTGGTTTGAGAAGAAGGAGAATGAGAGTGTACATATAATGTTTCTTACCGTCTTCAAATTTTCATGGGCCAAGTAGGTATGGTTCTAAACCCAGTAACAAGTTTGCAAATTATTTAATAAAAGAAGTGTTACAAATTCTTTTGGCTTTTTTATCACTTAAAACACGCCATCTAACTTCAAACAAAATTCTATAATTTACAATATAATTTCACAAAGTTTGACAATTAATGATATGCTAAAGATTATCATCTTAAATCAACACTAAAGAGTTTTTCATACATTCAATTCAACTCTAACAAAATACATATTATTTTCATTTTAATGAAAGATGGATTATAAATTTCCAAAAATCTAAATTTTAGATAATCATAAGTACCAAATATAAATAATTTGTTTAATTATATTTCAAATAGAATTTGAAATTCTCCTTTAAGAAATGAAACTCATTTCTTAATTAAATTAATTCAGTTATTCATAAAACTTGATTTAATTTCAAAAACCACAATCATAAATTAATTATTTGCAATTAAACTTAATTAATTAGGTAAACAGAGTTGTTATACTGAGTATACCACTATCATGTCAAGGTGCATTGACCTTGAATTTGATTTTTGTGGGCATTTGTTTGTTTGTGACCAATATATGTTTGACTAATAAGGTACATGGTAATTTTGGGTATAAATTGGTTGGTGCATAATGACACTAGGTTTTACTATGTGAATAGAGTTATCACCTTATAGAATTCAAGGTGTGGAGAAAGAATTATGATAGCCTTGGACGTAGTGAAAAAAAGTCAAGTTCGATGTTATGTACTACGGAGGATAATGATGAGATCAGTAGAGAATGGGTAGTTCAATAATTTTTAGATGTTTTCAAACCTACAACAGGATTTTGCCAAGAAGGGCAATTGAGTTTTGAATAGATTTGATGTTAGGGGAAAAACCTATTAGTGGATCATCTTGCAGAATGCCACCCAAGGATATGAAAGAATTGAAGAAGCAGTTAGTGGAATTTGCGGACAAAAGTTTCTTTAGGCTGAGTAGTTCACCCTAGGAATGATCCATGGTATTCAAGTCAAATAGATCTGTATGCATGTGTATTGATTATCGAAAATTGAATGGGTTGACCTTGAAGAATTGTTATCCATTGCCTAGGATAGATGAGTTATTTGATCAGTTGAGTGAGTGCACACGCATCTAGATTTGGCAATGTGGTTCCAACAACTGAGAGTATTAGAAGATAGTATTCCATTAACCCTTTCTGAATAAAATATGGTTCATATGAGTGGTTGGTGATGCCTTTTGGACTTACCAAGACCCATGCATTCTTTTTTGAGCTTATGAACCGGATCTTTCACAATCAATTGAATAGATTTGTATTGATCTTCATTAATAACATTTTGGCTTATTCTAAGGATAAGAGAGACCATAAAATCCATATTAGATTAGTGTTAGAGACTTTGAGACAACACGAGTTGAAGGTAAAGTTTTCAAAATGCCATTTTTGGAAATGAGAAGTTAGGTTTCTTGGGCATGCCATTTCAGAAAATGGATTACTAGTAGTTTCATTAAAGATAAAGACTATTAATAGATGGAAGAGAATAGAGACGATCATGAAAATGAGAAGTTTCTTGGGTTTAGCTGGTTGTTATTGTAGATTCATTAAGAATTTCTCACGTGTAGCAGTACCCTTAACTAAGTTGATTAGGAAGAACGAGAAGTTCATATGGACTAATAAGTTTGAAGGGTTATTTTAGGAGTTGAAGAAGTTATTGATGTACGCTTCTGTCTTAATCATGCCTAAAGGGAATCAGGAGTTAGTAGTATATACTGATGCTTGTGAAACAATTTTGGGGGTAATATTGATACAAAAAGGACGAGTGATAGCTTATGCATCAAGGAAGTTGAAACCACATAAAGTTAGATATCCAACTCATGATTTGGAGTTGGTGGTGATAGTTTTCGCACTAAAGATTTGGAGATGTTATCTTTTGGGAAAGAAGTTCAAGTTTTATAGGGATTATAAGTCCATTAAGTATATATTCTCTAATAAAGAGGTGAATATGAGGTAACAAATATGGCTAGAGTTCTTGATGGCATATGATTTCAAGATAGAATATACACTAGTAATGGGGAATATGGTTGTCGATGCTTTGAGTAGGAAGCATCAGATATAGTATTATTCATGAGCAAGGAAACGAAGACACTATAGATGTTAGCCTCTTGTGGAGTGCATTATAGGCTTAATGCTAGGTCAAGTAAGGATTTGGGCATGTTAGCAAGCTTGGAGGTGTGTCCAACACTCATGGGTAGAATTGCTACAAGGTAGAGGAAAGACTCATTATTAGTCGACAGAATTAGGCGATTGGAGAAGAGGGTGGATGTTGAGGATCTAAAAGGATTTGAGATAGGTTCAAAGGGATGGCTTAGGAAGAAAAGAAGGCTACGTGTTCTGGAAGTAGGAGAACTTTGGAAAGAAGTCTTGGAACAAGGTCATCGATCTAAGTTTATCATTCATCCCAAGGGCACGAAGATGTATCGTGACATGAAGAGAGAATTCTTCTGTGAAGGGATGAAAATGGATATCGGTGAGTGTATTAAGAGATGTTTCATCTGTTAGCAAGTAAAAGCTAAGCATTAGAAGACTAGTGTGTACTTCAACTATTGGATGTACCGACTTCAAAGTAGGATTAATGTCCATAGATTTTATAAATGGGTTGCCTAGGTCAAGGATTGGAAATGATATCTTCTGGGTGACTGTCGATAGATTGGGTAAGAGTGCCCTTTTTTCCAAGTAAATCCGGCAAGGATAGCACCTAGTTTGGAGAAGCTATACATGAAGAATTTAGTGAGACTGGATTGAATTACACCAATTATTATAAGCGATAGAGACCATTTGTTCTCCGGTGAGTTTTGGAGAAGTTTGCATAGTGCATTGGATACAGAATTGAGCAGGAGTATGGCTTATCACCTACGAACTGATGGTCAAACAGAAAGGGTAAGCTGTGTCCTCGAGGATTTTCTGAGGGCATGTGTTTTAGATTTTGAAGGATCTTGGGTAGATTATTTCCATCCGATAGAGTATGCATATGACAACAATTACCAGTCGAGTATCAGGATGACCCTATTTGTAGTGCTTTGTGGTAAACTGTAACGACCCATAAATTCAATCAAATTTTAAAAGAAATTTTTGTTGAATTTTTGAATTAAATATTTTAAAATTTAAATAAATTTTAATTTAAATATCAACTTTTGGAATATTAAGTAATATAGTTTCCTAATTCAATAAATAGGAAATTTTTAGAAATTTCAAATTTTGGTCAAACTTGGTCAAAGTTTGACTTTTGGTTGAAAATTTTAGATTTTAAATTTTATTCTTTTTTATGAAACTAGATTGAATTCTAATATCCTCACCGCTTTTTCGTTTCGTTAAAATCCGGTTCTTACATCTTCAAATCTGCAATTTTCTACGTAAAATCATTCGTTTATTTTGTGTGTTTTATCCTATTTCTTTTATCTGGGTTTTGGATTTGGGCTTGATTTATTGGGCTTGGTTGTTGAGCTGGGATACTAGGAGTCACTTGAATAGTTAAGTACTTTTTCTGAATAGTTACGTACTTTTTCTGAATAGTTGTGTCTATTGAGAAAGGTGAAGTACATACAGTTTTTGGTTTCAGGCTTCCTCTTTCTCACTTTCTTCCTCTTGAAACCTGAAAACAATTTTATAGTAATCTTCCTCCATCTTCAATCCAAAGCCTAACCTAGCCTAAACCCTAGTTCCACCTTCCCTAGCCTCCCTCTCTCGTTTTATCTCTCTCTTCCCTTACCTTGTCGCTTACCCTCCTCCTTGCCACCGACCACGCCTACCCTACTTGGCCATCCACTACCCCACACGCACCCATAGCTGCCTATACCCTCTCGGCCGCCACCCGCTCGGTCATGCCATCCACCGCCACGCCCACATACTCCCTCTCTTCGCCACCCTCCTCCACACCCAGCACCTACTCAACAACCCATCCACCCAAGCACACAAACCCATACACGCCACCCTAGCACCATACCCACACGGCCACCCACCCAAGCACCTAGGCCGAACTCTATAGCCACCCTCCTCTCTTCATTTAAAGAAAAAAAGGGAGAAAAAGAATTTTGTTCATGTTCGTGCTTTAGTTTGGATCGTTGTGTTTGACGTGTGGTCTCCTTCTCCATGTCGATCTTCTTGTTTGTTCATATAGTCGTCGTTTCTATTGCCACGAAAGGTGAGCAACCACACACAACTAAATTTTCATGTTTAAGTGTATGGACATCTTGTAAAATGTAAATTGAAATGTTGTTATAATTAGATTTGATTAGTTAATATTATATAATATGATGTTCACCTGTGACACGATATGATATGCGATATGATATAATAAGCTATGTCATGTTATGTATTGTTTTTATATCACACTTCAAGTTCCCTAACTATTGGTTTAAATGATACATACCCGAACAGTCTTTTAGGTTAGGAAAAATCATTATGGGTTGGCGATTTTATTGATTTGAATTTGGAATGCGGGTTGAAATGACATATACCCGGAAATTTAATTAAAATTTTGGGTTGAAATGATATATACCCAATCACTTGACCATAAGGTAAAAAAATATACACAAACACCGTTGGTCGGTTTTAAATTTATTTTAAGTTATTTTCTAAATTATAAAGTATTTTTTGATTTAACAAATTTGATTTTTAAAATTTAATTTAATGATTTTATTAAAACCTTAATATTTGGAAAATAATAATATTTTATATGTTTTAAGTTTTAAATTATAGGCTAAATATGATTTAAAGGAAATTTTAAGATTTTTGGCTTATAATTTTTAATTGGTTTAAATATATAATTTGAATAATTTAAAAGTAAATTTAATTTAATAAATATTGTTTTAATTTAATATGATAAATATAGTTTTCATTAAATATTATAAATATAGGATTTTACATAATAATTTATAATAAAATTTAGGAAGTTAAGTAGAGCATAATTTGTAATTAAACTTTATTTTAAGGATTAAAATTTAAATAAGATTTTATTTGAGTTTAAAGGTACGATTTTGGAATGTAATAATTTGATTTAATATGAATTTTAAAATAAATGTTTTAAACCTAAAATATAATTGAATTCAAATATTAGTATTGATATAAGTTATAATTTAAGATGTATTATTCAAATGTTTAATAAAATGGCCATGGGATGAAAAATATAACGATTGGTTGTTAAAGAGACCGAGATTGGATATTGTCATACTCTCTACTAATTTCGAAACCACTTTAATAACTATGTACACAGTATAGGATCCAGAACGAAGTAGGATGGTTTGGCGATGCTGCTGCATTAAGGTATGAAATGATAGCCTATTTGGATGACTAAAACAAGAGCCATCACCAGGCCAAGTGAGGTTGCTCCTCCTATCGGATACGCTTCTTCGAGACCATATCTTTTACTTTGTGATTGATTTGGGGCCTCTTTGATTGTGGGAGTGTTCTTCCTAGGTGAGCGGTAATAGCTGCTATGTGTTACCACCAACATAGTGCCGTAAAACGGTAGAATCCTATCTAGGGTATAGCCTTGCATTCCTTGTCATCTTCCCTAGTGAGCCCACTAAGATTTTGTTTTGTGTCGTACTTATGGAGTGCTCCTAGATAGCCTACTTGTTTGGTGGAATTTACAATACCCTATAGATTACGACATTTATAAAATGTATTAAAGGTGATATGGGTAACGCCTTAACACTATTTTTCTATATATTATATTTTACTGCTAGATATTACATATATAACATATATTACTACATAGTAAATAGTTTAACGGATCCTTAAAGGATGGCAATCCCAAACATCCTTTAAGTTACTGTTGCATTTTATTTGCTACATTTCACTTGAGTTGATTTACTTACATGAGAATGTTTGTCCTGACTTGAGTTTTTCTTTACTTTATGCTTGGGTCAGTCTGAGTTTCACAGCATTCAGGACTCACCTTTTGGAGCTAGAGACTTTGCTAGAGATCTATTTATCTGTCTATCTATCTGCTTAGCTATTTCAGTTATTTCAATTATTTAGATTATTTCTATTCAAACATTTGTCATTTGGTTATGTATTAGTAAACTTCTATGTATTTGGATTTTTGTTGTATCTTCTTCTGACATTGTTGTTTCTATAGTAGGTTCAGAACTACTATGTTTTATTTATTCCATTGCATATTTTGTGTTTATGATTGATTTTATTTACCCTAAATAAATTAACAATATGTTGATTTGAATTATTCAAGTCTGACATATGTGGTTTTATCGTTGATTTGAATGGTTCAAAATACCGGGTCATTACAGTTGATATCAGAGCTTTGGTTTAGGCAAACCTTAGCCTAGAGATAGGATAGTAATATCCTAGAATGAGAAGAATTAATTACGGGATCACTCTAGTTTTAGCTCGAATCTTAGTTAGAATTCTCTTTGACTGGGATTCCTTTGGATTTAAATCTCTTCCTTTGTTCTAAAATCCATTCTTGAATTTCCTAGATGAGTCGTAGGAATGCCAAAGGTAGGGGTCAAGGAATTGCCCCAGCACTGGAATCCATTGCACCTGTTAGATTCACCACTCTCTGTAAGGGTACACTCAGCTTGGAGGTACCAAGTTTACTGAAGCAGAGAGTATCATTGAGGCTCAGCAGCGTTTGAGGTGTTAAGAGAGGATTCATTGGTCTTGAGATCAGCGATGCTCAAAAGCATCAGTTAGCAGCTTGGCAATTACGGGAGGCAGCCCAGGATTGGTGGGAGTCAGTTACAGCCCACACTATTGAGGCAAATATCACTTGGGAGCAGTTTAGGTATAACCTTGAGTTGGATTCAAGTTTGGTTAAGTTATCTCTTTGGAATCTTCCTTAAGTCTTGAATAACTTATTTCAGGGAAGCTTTTGTAGCTAAGTGGATGCTCGAAGCCAGGAAGTCTTAGCTATACGGGGAGTTTATGGACCTTAAGCAGGGAAATATGACATTTTATGAATATGAGAGGAAGTTCAATGAACTTTCCAAGTTTGGTCCTAGCTTGATTGATAACCCTCTTAAAAAGAATGAGAAGTTTATAGCTAGAGCTCGCTCGGAGTATTATGATCTTTTGATTGCTCATGTGTATAGCCCTTTTACTAGATTGATAGATATGACTATTAGGTATGAGAACCCCACTTCTAAGATAGCATCTGTTGTTTGTGCACCTCCATTTCAGCCTTCTTCCAGCAGCTCAAAGAAGTGGAAGTTCAACTTCCAGCAACAGAAGAAGAAATGGCAGAATTCTCAGGGTATTGGTTATTCTTCTCAGAAGCAGCCTATTGATTTATCTTCCATCACTTGCTCCAAATGTGGCCGAAAGGGACATTATGCTAACAGCTATCCTAATTCAGTCAAAGCTTCTGTTCCTCCAGTTCAGATGACCAGGCATGATCTACGTCATCTTTTCCTACAACCAGGCCACTTCAAGAAAGAACGTCCCACTCAGCAGAAGGGCAAGGCATCTGGAATCTTCATAGTTATCTCTTCCACTCCTACCGGTGGTGATACTAAGGTATGCTTTAGGGTGCCTTTACTTTGCATTCTCATCCTATTCATGTTTTATTTGGCACCAGTGCATCTCATAGTTTTATCTCTGTTGACCTCTGTAATAAGTTTGAGCACATTCTTTCACCTGAGTATGTGACTGAATCCTTATGTGTGTTTAATCCTATTAGCGGTTCCATGAACCTTAGTAGATTTGTAAAGGGGTGGCACTCCTTTATGAGAGGCATCTTTTTATTGGCAATTTCTATGTTCTTGGTTTTGGTGCTTTTGACATTTTTCTTGGGGGTGCTTGGCTGAAGGAATATGAAGTTGTTATCTCTTGAAAACCCCGAACTATTTCTTTAGTTGATGATAAGGATAATCCTTTGGTGATTCAACACCGTTGGCCCCAGGATTACGCCGGCAGTTTTATCTTTTCTCTTGATTCTCATCCTAGTGACATTGACTCCACTCATGTTGTCCAACTCTTTCTTGATGTTTTTGGTGAGGTCTCTTCCCTTCCTCCTAAGTGGGAAATTGAATTCCGCATTGACCTTATTCTTGGAGCCCGACCAGTAGTTCTTCCTCCTAGAAGGACGATACCAAGGGAGAAAGTCGAGCTGAGGAAGTAGATAGAAGACTTATTTTCCAAGGGTTTGATTAGGTCGAGTCATTTGGAATGGGGAGCAACTATGGTATTTGTCACTAAATCTGATGGTTCCTTGAGGATATGTGTTGATTATATGGAGCTGAATTAGCTTACTCTAAAGAAAATATATCATATGTCTCGTATTAATGATAGGTATGATCAGCTCTATGGAGCTTAAGTTTTCTCTCAGCTTGATCTTGGCAGTTTTCACCAGCTCAGAGATGCTGGGGAAAGCATATCCAAAACATCTTTCCATACTGAAAATGATTTCTATGAATGGTTAGTTATGCCTTTTTGTTTGACTAGTGCACCGGCCTTCTTCGTTGACCTCATAAATCGTGTTTTCCATGATGTTCTCAACAAGTTCGTTCTTGTCATCGTCGATGATATTCTTGTCTTTTCTAAGTCATAGGCCAAGCATGAATCGCATTTGAGCTTTGTCCTTGAAACCCTTAGGGATCATCAGTGGAAAGCTAAGTTTTCCAAATGTCATTTCTCGAAGGATGAAGTCCGATTCCTTGGGCATATAGTTTTTGAAACAGGGTTTATGTCGGTCATGTTAAGGTCACTGCAATTGATGTAAGTCAATACGCCTTTCTTCCTTTGTAATTTGATTATCTTATTATTCTTGGATTCAAGTTCCCTATTCTCTTTTCAAGATTGGGAAAGACCTAGGACTCGTTCAGATATTCGTAGCTTTTTGGGCTTAGCTGGTTATTATCGAAGATTTATTGAGAATTTTGCTCGGATTACTGCACCTCTCACTGCTTTGACTCGTAAGAATGCCAAGTTTGTATGAAGTGATAAGTGTGAAGCAACATTCAATGAGTTAAAGCGCAAGATAACTTTTGCACCAGTTCTTACCGTTCCAAATGGAAGTAAGGGATTAACGGTATACACTAATGCTAATCGGGAAGGTTTGGGGCTGTTTTGATGTAGAATGGGAAGGTTATTGGTTATGCCAGTCGTCAGTTGAAGACCTATGAAGCCAATTATGCAGCTCATGATTTGTAATTGCTTGCTGTAGTGTTTGCTCTAAAGTTGTGGAGGCACCATCTTTTGGGAGCTAAGTTTGAGCTCTTTACGGATCACCAGTCTTTGAAGTATATTTTCACACAGAAGGATTTGAACCAGAGGCAAGTTAGATGGCTCGAGTTTCTAGCTGCTTATGACCTCGACATCAACTACACTCTAGGGAAAGCTAATTTAGTAGCCGATGCCTTGAGTCGGAAGAAGTCGATGTTGTGTCAGCTTGTTGTTTCTTCCTCTCTTATGAATCGTATTGTTTCTAAGCAGGATGAAGACGAGATATTAAGGCTTATTAAGAAGAATATTCGTACTAGGGAAGTTGGTAACCAAGATGGAAAGAGAGCACAAGATTGATGATAATGGGATTTTGAGGATTAAAAATCAGATTTGTGTTACGAATGTCGATGGATTAAGGCAAGAAGTGCTTAAGGAAAATCATCGGTCTAGACTTTCTATTCATCCCGATGTGACAAAGATGTACCAGAATATTAAAAACTATATTGGTGGAGTGGTATGAAGTGAGATATATCCCTTTAAGTTAGTAGATGTGTTCACTTGCCAGCAGGTTAAGGCTGATCATCAAAAGATCGCTGGATTATTGCAACCCCTTGAGGTTCCCAATTGGAAGTGGAATAGGTTTCTACGGATTTTACTGATGGATTACCGAGGACTAGAATGAGTAAGGAGAGTATATGGGAAGCTGCTGATAGACAGACCAAGTTAGCTCATTTCATTTCGGTCAGGTCGAATCACACTACTTTGAGTTTAGCTAAAAAGTACAAGTAAGAAGTTATAGAAATCGGATTCCCCACAACAAGACCCCTAAGTCTTATTATAGGCACTGGTTGACCACCTTTCACCTTCATCCTTTTGACACATTCGAAAGGCCTTCTTCCATCCTTTCATGCACATCCTCTCAATGCAGTCGAAAGGTCCGCTCTCCTAACCTAGTCGAAAGGATTACATAGCCGACCTTTTGTTGCAGTTGAAGATTAGGCTTTCTTTTATCCAGCTTCGTTGCTTTTGACCTCATCGAAAAGGTGCATAGAAGCGCCCTTCATCTAGCTGTTGATGTGCTATGCAAGTTGGCATAGGCATTGGCCTTCGACGCTTTCGAAACATGTACTTCATAGCTTCGAACAAGTTGAAGCACCATAAAAGGCATAGTTGTGATAAATATCATTCGAAAGCATCCTCTTTGATCAGCGCGACACCCCATCATTTAGTGTTTGAGGAAGTTACATTGAACTTATATAATTCTTCCTTCATAGGTGATGATGGCTTTAACCTATTCGAAAGGCTTATATATGCTTTCAAAAGGGTTGTTTTTTCCAAACGTTCTTTTGATGAAGGTAGATGAAGACGAGACCAATCGTTTTGAATGGCTTAACGCACATGCGGAAAGCATGTTGTTCATTGCCTTCGAAAGTTAACTTTCGACCGCTTCAAAAGCTGAAAATTGTTATCCATTGCCTTAGAAAAGTTCCTTTAGACCTTTTTGAAAGCTCATTATTTATCCATCATTCTGTTGAAGCATCTCTTTGACATCGTTGAAAGGCTTTTTGATTGTCGTTTCTCTTTGCAAACTCTTCCTTTTCATTCTTGTCGAAAACCTTGTTTAACGTTTACAGAAACCACTCTAATGCTTTCTGAACCTCACCTATGTTCTTGCTCTTTATTTCATACTTTCACTCTTGAGAATATTTGATGGATAACAATTGCCTCAACACTTCCAACACTTCTATCAAGTGCAATATATGTTCTTCTTTAATTTTCGAAAAGATTAATATATAATCTACGAATACCACCAAGAATTTTTTTAGTTGGTCTCGGAAGAATTAACCCATAAACTCAAGAAAATATGTCGATGCATTCATAAGGCTAAATGGCATAACCAACCATCGTAAGTTGCGTTAAGAGTGCTAAATACGGGTTTGAAATACTATCCCTAGCCACCCTTGTTGAATCCGGCATGTTTGGTAGCAAGTAAATTTGGTAAATTTCAAATTATATAAATAATTAATTTTTCATTAAATTTAATTTAATTACATTTATTATTGTTTTTATTTTAATGTTTAGTTTTGTAATATGTAACACAGGAAATTATTGTCAAGGACAAAATTTCACAGCTTTTTAGCCTCAAGGACGGACCTTCAATATTTTATCCTGAAGGACAACTTTCTGTAGGTATCAGTTTTTAGTTATTGGTAGCAGTTTTTAGGTATCAGTTTGTAGTTATCGGTAGCAGTTTTTAGGTATCAGTTTTTAGCTCGGTATCAGTTTTGTTGTCCTTATGAATAATTTTGAAAAATATTTGTCCTTGTGAATAATTTTTAGAAGAATGTTTGTCCTTGTGGTAAAAATATTGAGGTCGTGTCCTTGAGGCAAAAAATATAGAAATTTTTGTCCTTTAAAATAATTCCCCCTATGTAACATGTGTGTATCAATCAAAGGGATATTACGTTAAATTTTTTTATTAAATCAGATTTAGTAACATTTATTATTGTTTAACTTCAATGTTTTATTTTTTAATTTATAATATGTGGGTATTAATCAAAGGGATATTGCATTAATAAAATATAGCAAAGCAAACTATACTGCCTAGGTGTATATAATACACATATATAGATATAGTTATTGGGATTTATAACTAATGTATACATACATATAATATATTAATACACGTGTATATGAGGTCCTTTATATATATCAGTGCGATATATAAGTATAAGTATGTACACATGTTTAAGCATATTAATGCATATGCATATGGCTTTGTATGCACACATATTAATATCATATGTGTGTGTGTCTATACACATACACACACACACACACACACACACACACACATATATATATATATATATATATATATATATATGTATGTATGTATGTATGTATGTATGTATGTATGTATGTGTGTGTGTGTCTATATATATTATATCATTATTAACTTCAACCATTTAATGTTTGATATAATTTGTAATTTATCAATCTAATTCACTATATAATATATGTATGCATGTGTTTGTATGTCAACGTTAAGTGAATATATGTAAATAGGTACGTATAATAATTATATAATAAGATATGTACATACTTAAATAGCCTGACAGTATTGCTATATATAAATAGCGTCATGAAATTTGGATTTTAAAAAGACCGAGTATATGTATTGCACAAATTCATTTTGTGGTTTCATTAACACATTGAATGCTACTAACATTAATACAATCATCTAAACAATATTATTCTGAATATGTAATTTGAATAAAACGTCAACACTACGAAATAATACCTTTTTACAACGTTTAACTTATAACGTTTTTGCAAAAAACGTTGTAAAATATCATAATAACAACGCTTTCGGGGAAAATGTTGTAAAAACATTGTTTTTTTATAGAAACTTTATATACTTAAAAAGGAGTACAAAAATTTTAAAGAGATAGGGGAGCAAATAGTGGTAAGTAAAAATATTGTTTTTACAATTTTTTCCACTTAAGTTGTAATAATGCTCTTTAACAACATTTCAAACAGAAATGTTGTAAATATTGGTTTATAACAACTTTTTTATTAAGTTATTTACTCGTAGATTTTTAACAATTGTTTTTCTAAAAGTTATAATCAATGTATTTAATAATTAACAAATACTATTAGGTAATTATTATAATTAACTTTTAATAATCAATAATCAATAATTAATAATTAAAATTAAAATATAATAATTAATAAGTAATACATATTATTAATAATTAATGATTATTAATATATACATAATAATTAACTTTTAATAATTAATATTCAGTTATAATTGAGAAGTAATAAATAATAGTAAATGATTACTAAATAAGAAGTATATTTAGTATTTAACAATTATTTTTTAAATAATCAATAACTAATATTAAATAATTAAACAATATATACATAATAATTAACATTTAATAATTAATGTTTAATTATAATTAAGAAGGAACGAGTAACAATTAATAAATAAGAGGTAATATTTAACATTTAACCAAAAAATTGTGAAAAATGAGTGAACCTCTACTTAAGGAGGTGAGCACTCATGATTATATTCCACACCAAAAAATGAAGCTGCCAACATGCTTGGCAGATAGCGATACCCTTAGTACAACGTAAAATAAAGATTAAAATTCATTACTCCTAAAATCTAAGGACCATAATAAAAATAAAGGTAAAATGCTAGAATCCAACGAGAATGATAAGTGAACAAATCCTGGAAACAGCCATATCAATCAAAACCATGGTAATATCTAAAGCTTTAAAAAGAACTTAACAACAAACGTAAGAATAATTCATACATATATATAAGAGTATAATAATCTAGTAATAATTAAACAAGCAATAATATGGTTAAACCGGGTAAGAGATAGTATAGAATAAGTAATACAAAAGAAAAGGAAATGAAAAGAAAAATGAATCAGTACAACATATATTAATTTGATAAAATCATGCAAATTGAGTAAAGTGCTAAAAGGTGTATCAAGAACAAATAGACTTTGACTCGAAGCTTATTTCCTAGCAAAAGCATAATATCGAAAGCCTCACTAGGAAAAACATCTAGGGAAAGTGTACTTAGACCATTATTATCTTTCCTATTTTTAAAATGACTTTTCTTTAAAAAAATCGATATGAGATTTTTCTTTTTAAAGAAACTTTTTAAAATTAACATTTTTATTTATTTTATAACTAGGGTTCGAAATCCAAATAGAACTAAATTAAGTAATTACATTTCATTGGTTCTTTCAAACTAAAAATACAACATTGATGGTGAAAATATTATTTAGTAAAATCCTGTTATCACTAGCATGATAAACTCTAAACTACTCCAATAAAAATCACAATTAAAATCATATTAGTTAATTAAAATAAAAAATATTAAAGATATTTAAAAGAATGAAATTGTGACATGACAGTCATAATACAAGTGCGTACTAGTTTTCAATAACGTATTGCAAAAAATACATTACTATCAATAATCACGTTCTTCTTTTTAGTAATTCAATTGTTTTTTATTTCTAATATAAAATTAACCACATATGAAGCTTAGACTTAGGCGACACGTTCACTTTCGATGTAAATTTAAATAAATTTGATTTAGTATACGAAAAATTTAGAAATTTATAAAATGAATTAGAGGTGAAATTTTTACTCTTATCCCAATGTAAAATTTAAATACCATTATCAATGTCTTAACTTATACAATTCTAATTTTGTGCAAAGTAAAGAAAACTACAGTAGAGTGATTCCTTCTAATGTACGATTAAAATCAAATTCCAGTGGAAGTTCCTTTTTGGTCAAAATACTTCTAAAATTATAACATTGTTTAAATTAAAAAGCTCTTTAAATTCTACTGTAAAGGAATAGCAGATAACGTGCAGTTATTCTGGAATGATGTGATATTTCGAAAACGTATGAGTTACTAATTCCTAACTTGAAATGTAAAAAAAATTAAAAATAAATTCCCAAAAATGGGGGGAAATTGGTATTACTCAAGGTAATATGAAACAGGTTATTTGTGCCTTTGTAAAATTAATTCGCGATTAGTTCTTCCCAAATTAAATTATCATCATTATTATTAAATCTCCATAACCTTTTTCCAAATAAGGACATATCTAGATTTTGTAAATTAATTAATCCTAACCCTTCCACTTTTTTTGATTTACATACTATTCCCAACTAACGAGACATTTTGGACTACTACTTGGATTATCCCCACACCATGTATCTCCTAATTTTATCTATTTTTCAATTACCCATTTTGGAAAAAATAAAATGACATCCAAGTATGGGTAATGCTGATAAAATAGAATTAATAAGAACTATCCTACCCATCCTCGATAAAAAAAATTCATGCCACTTAGATAACCATTTGCTAATTTTATCAATTATTGTTAACCAATCATCATTTTTGAGTTTGGTTGGTCTTATCAAAATTTCCAAGTATTCGATGGAAAATTTATAATTTTATAATTCAGTGTACAAGCAACATATTTTCTATCTTTTCTAAGTCATTGAGTATCAACGCGGAGCTTTTATTAAAATTAACCATTAATCCAGAAGTAATTTAAAACTATATAAAATAAACTTAGGTGCTATAACATGCTTAGGAAAAAAAGATGTAAAGAGCATGGCATCATCCGCAAAATAAAGAACGGATAGACCATTAATCGTAGTCTCATTTCCTACGTTGTCTAAAATCCCTTTACCGATGGCTAGCTTAATAACCTAGAAAAAATGTCAGCAACTAGATTAAACAAAAAAGGTAACAATAGTCGCCTTGCCTATTTCCATATTTCCATTTGATCTTATTTTCTAAAATACCATTAACCATAATAATTGAATTTCCAGTTTTAAGTAAAGTCATAATCAAACTTGCCCATCTAATACTAAAAACCCTAGCCGGTAATACATCCTTAAGAACATTTTAACCAATTGAATCGAAGGCTTCTACAAAATCGAGTTTTAAAAGTGCACAAGTGATATTATTTTTAGAACAATAATTAATAAATTCTTAAACTACCGCTGCCTCACTTACAATATTTCTACCCTTGATTAAAAGTAGTTTGAGTATTATTCATTTATTCATTCATTTTAGTGCTTAACTAATAGCTAAACCTTATAAATAACTTAAAATAACGATTTAATAATGAAATAGGTCTAAAGTCGTTCAACTCATTCGCTCCTACTTTCTTGTGTGGTACAATAACTTGGCAAAATTAAACCTGCTTATTTGTAATGAACCGTCATAAAATTTATTAAACATTTTAATTATATCATATTTTAAAAAATTCCAAAAAAAATCTTAGAATACAATAGGAAACCCATCAGGCCAGGTAGTTTATCGCTATGCATACTCTTTATAGCCCTCAAAATCTCATCTTCTGTAAATGGTCATCCAATCCATTTAAATCAATCCTAGTGTCATTGGAATACAAATCATCTAATTTAGTCCTAACCATATTCCTTTTCTTAGTTCTAAAATTTTCTTTATAATAATTACTAAATGCATTGTTTTTTCTTTTTAATATATAACCTTAACATTGTTAATTATGTAGAGTTAACGGTGTTATTACGTTTCCTACCGTTAGCTACAATATGGAAAAAATATATTCTTATCCCCTTATCCATCCAGTTGACCCTAGATCTTTGTTTCAGCATCACTTTCACTTGGATGATAATTTTTTTAATCTATCTTTTAGATTTGAAAGGACGTTTTTTTCTAAAATATTTATATTTCTAGATTCTTCTGTTATATTAAACTTTAAAATTACATATAGTAATTTATCATTTTAATTACAATGTTGCCAAAAACATCCTTGCTCCATTTTTTAAGAAAAAATATTAAATCTTTAAGTTTTCTTACAAATATTTTAGCTATGTTTCCTGAAAATCTATAATTATAATTGCTCATGAAAACAAGTATTTGTAATTAAATCTATAAAATTATTTTCAAAGAACTACATCTTTTCAAATCTAAAAAATTTATTCGTAATATTTTGATTATCATAGGATAAAATAATAAGGCAATGGTCCGAGTAAACCCTTGGGATTCCAAATACCTTACTCATGGGGAATCTATCTTCCACTTCATCATTAATGGAAACATACCCAAAAGCGCCATTGAAGGGAATTCCCTATTGTTCGACCAAGTGAAACATCTATTACTTAGTCGTAATTCTATCAAATTACCACAAACAATAAACCGATCATCCTCCATATCAAAAAAATCACCTTCTTGATGGGAGCATTCCCCTAAAAACCTAGTGACGTTGAAATCCACACTCATTACCCAAGGGCCAAAAGCGAGTGCTCTAAACTCAAGACATTTCCTCCAATGAACACTTTGATCGACATAAAAGTTCGGCCCATAAATGCTAGTAGCATTAAGAAATGAGCCATCACTTAGATCCGTAAAGATAAGATGTGTCGAGTGAACATTATTAATAGATTCTAAAAGTTTGACACAATTTTCCTTCCAACCAACCATCAAACCTTCCACCTTCCCCTAGTCGAGAGATAGACCCCATGACTAAAGTGAAGACCACATAGATTTTTATAAATTTGGTAATTAGGATATTCTATATTATTTCTTGTAACAAACTAAATATAAATGATGTTATCTTTTGAAAAAAAGACCAAATTTTTACCACATTTATCTAAATTATGTAAACCCCTAATGTTACATCTAATATATCTTATGATCGAAGCAATCTAACCCACTCTAATTCTTTATGTCAAATGTTCTTAATGTCTAACTGAACATCATCAAAAAAAACCTAAACTATTGGTTAAATAACATATAACACTAGTGGATAAGCTACTCAAAGCATAATGACTGTATATACTACCTAAAAGACTTTCATACCTGATCCAGAGCCTTCGAAATCTCTAGTGGTCGCTATACAAAGACGAGCATTCCTCCTCAGCGATCTGGATGAGCTTGAGAAAAAATTCAATTCTAAATCTATCATTTCCTATTCCTGCCCACAGCAACATTTATTATTTCAACCCACATTTGTATAACACACGCAAGCCTCCCTACTACATTTACTATTCCGACCTATTTAAGAATAACATGTCACACTACCACCTTCATTAATCAAGTCCACTTCTATAAGAACCTCGTCATACTTCGAGACTCCAACCTAAACCAGATTCCAATTCTTTTTCTAAAAGTCACTCTACCACCTACGGTACACTAGCCCACTTCGGTACTTGCCGCACCATAATCCGAGACTCCATTCTGCATTTTTCTAACTACGTCCAAATCTACCCCTTCTTCTATACATAACTCTCTTCTACGTACTTAAACTAACTTGGCATCACAGTTCAAGCCTCTATATTTCTTTTCTCTAACTAAATATGATTCCAATTCTTTTTCCACACATACTACAATAAATACTACCATGCAAGACTCACCATCGTCTACCAGCCCTACTAAGCTTGGACCCGATCCATCTTTCACACTTAATAACTCACATTTTGCATCATCTAACCGATTCCATCTTCGTCTCAGTACCCATTCTGCCACCATAAATCAAAACAGCATCTCTCTTTGTGTCATTCACTTCAAACTCATCTACTATATCTCGATTGGCCACATCCATTTTAGAAACACTTTCTCCTTTAATCACATATGAATTCAAATCACCTACTGACAGTGACATGGCAAATTTCAAACCGATATCGCTTCTTTCTTATGCGTATCATTGTGCATGTTTTTATACTGAAATGTATCTAAATACAAGGTATCACTAGGAACCAAAAGAGATGAAATCTTTAGCGAAACATCATTTTTTATGATTGGAAATGTTGGCTAGAGATTCATTTATATTACTATGCATTATCTCCTCATCAACAAGCGTATCCACTTGATCATTTTCATTAATGCCACCGAACACTCCGTCGTCAAGAGCTAAAAAAAAGAATGACTCAAATAACATGTATGTCTTTATACGAAATATAATAGGGTTAAAGGTTTATTTCGGTAATTAGTTTTATTAACGGAAAAAGCATATATACCCAATTATATGTATCATCGAAAGTAATGTAATAACATCAGTTAATATTTCTCAATACAAAACTACATTTTCGATTATGGTATCAGAGCAGCAATAGGCCAAGCGGCATATGAAGATCATCACAACCACTTCATCATATCAATCTCATTATTTGAAGTCGGTTGGCTTTAGCCTCCTTAGTGTCAGCCTCGTCATCAGATATTTACCCATTTCTTAACCAAGATCCAACAAGTATCTATTGTTAGATCATCAGAATCACTGCTAAACAACATTCATTGATTCTGATCATTGTGCCTCGCCTGGAGAAGCCTCATTACATAAGATAGGCTGCATTTTTCTTCTCCTCGGAATACTATCTTCATCAAAGAAAACAGTTTTTTCATTCTTCACCTTCAAATTACAATCAAGAATCATATTCTTGATTGCTTAGGCAAGTCTATGACTTCTTTTTGAAATTCTTCTATTGGATGCATACGTACCAGTTTGTGTCGCCAAGAACTTCATCTTTAATTCGCTATCCTGATCAAAACTTTCCATCATGGCTAGAGATAAAGATGACAACTTAGCCACTACATCACCCACTACAAGAAACATCATTACCTCAATCAGTGAATCTTCCATACTGTCAATTAACCCAAAAGTCATTAGCAGTTCAACTTCATGAAAACAACTATCTACTTTGGAAATATCAAACAGAGACTGCAATAAGAGGTTATGGTTTTGAAGATTATATCAATGTTACACTTGCAATTCCACCAAAGATGATAGCAGATAGTGAAGTCAAGTTATCAACTAATATAGAATACATAAACTATCAAAGGCAAGATAGTTTATTAGCTTCTTAGCTCATGTCATCAACCAGTGTAACTCTCATATCTCGAATTATTGGTTACAAAACAACTCAAGAAATATGGGCAACAGTAGAACAAATTTTTAATTCACAATCAGTAGCAAGAACCATGTATTACAAGAGATAACTTCAAGGCTTAAGAAAAGGCAAAATACCAATGAGTGAGTACTTAGCCGAAGCCAAGACTTGTTGTGACTTACTTGATACTATCGGTCACAAAATTCCAGAAAGAACAAATTCTAATAATTTAAAGCAATCTGGATGATGAATATGAATTAGTTGTGGCTATTATATCATCAAAAGAGACTCTACCAAATATACAATATGTTCACTCAACTCTTGTAGCACATGAAGGAAAAATAGAACAAAAGAAGCCATTAAATTCAGAACCATTGGTGAATTATACATCAAATATTAAGAAGAAGAAGAACCAAGAAAGATCAACAAATAATAAATTTCAACAAAACAGTCAAAGAGGTGGTCAAAATTACAAAGGCAGTGGTAGAGGAAGGTTCAATAACTCAGACAGGTTAAGATGTCAAATTTGTGAAAAATATGGACATACGGCAGCTAAATGCTACTTCAGGTTTTATCAAAACTTTGTAGTGATCTAATAAAATAGTAACAATCAAAGAGGCTTCAATCCAAATGTCAACTTGGCACACTTAAATTTAAACTCAAGAAGTCAAGGAAACAGCTCAAGAAGTCAGGGTAAAATGGAGCAGCAAACAAAATTGGATGACATGCAATATGAAGATTGGTACCTAGATTCAGGGGAAACAAATCACATCACTAACAATCTGGACGATCTCAACTGTGGAAACAAGGAATATAAAGGTACGCGGTCTATTTTCATATGTAATAGTAAGTCAATAAAAATCATTCACATTAGTAACACCAAAATCAGTGGCAAAAGAGAATTACACCTCAATAATCTACTTAGAGTACCACAAAATAAGAAAAATTTAATAAGTGTTTCTCAATTTGCCGATGATAATCAAGTTTAGTTTGAATTTTATCCAAAATACCTGTAACGCCCCACCCCGAGACCTGCATTAATAAAGAGAATTACATAGTAATTATGTCTGTTAATGCGGAGAATAAGGCTAGTTAAGGGCGACCATTATAGTCTTGCATTAAATAAGAGCTAAGTATGTCGGTTTTTGCACTTATTTTTTTCATTTTATCTTGAGTATTCAACATACTTAATTCCTTTCTAATACACTACTTTGGTGGCTACAGGATCGATTCAGAAACAAAATATGATAACAATACAATCTCAAGTAACAGAACAGTAACATAGATAAGGTACATATGCACTTATATCAAATGTAATACAACATGCCACAAGTGGAACTCGACCACAGTATATACATACATCCCTACAAAAGAATAGATACACTATAAGGTTCCCAAACAAAAGATTACAACACATAAACCATGCCATGAACAAAGTCGATGAAGAAGCCTAAAAGGTAAAGCTAGCATAGGTCCAAAAGCTAACCTGCAGATCGGCCCAACCCGAGTAATAAATTCACGGGACAGGCTAGCTAGATCTTGATATTAGTAAAAGATAAAGGAATATAAGTGCATAAGGGAAACATTCCTTTAAGGATAAAGGAATAATATATATAAGAAATTCCATTTATACAAATAAGAATAGGTATTCCATAAGGCTCAAAGTTAATCTCATGATAAGATTTAACATGGCATGGATGTTTTACATTCAAAGGGATATACAATGTAAGTGAACATAATCAATATATAAGCCATATGTGAAATCATCAAAATCTCCAAATCAAAACTCATGAAACTCAATAAGAGTTTATAATCCCAATATCGAAATCACTATAAAACAACATATATATAAGCCTTTCTCTAACTCAAGGCTATAAGTAAGTTCATCATCTCAAATTGGTGAAATTGAAATCAAAAACTCATAAAAATTCCCTGGATTGGTCAAATCCCATTTGCATGTCGAAACAATGTTGCATGTGCCATTCACCCTAGTACTATATATATTAGATACCTCTCCCAAACGACCGAAGTTGTAAATCTCAGAGGACTGAAGTCGTAATCCCAGATGACCCGAAGGTCTACAGTACTAGCAATCCCAAAATGTGTCACAACTCCCACATTGGAACCCGAAAAGTGTAAACGTGCATCCCATACCACAAATTCGCACTTAACGGCTTACTAACCGCTAGTCATTACCACATTAGAAAATAGAAATCATCGTAAAATTCCAAAACTTGGAAAACTCAGACTTGCCTCATCACATTGGCAATTGAAACATTATAATGGGTTCTCATAGATCACACTCTTAGAATAGGGGATTTCAAACCACAACCCGCCAAATATTGGCCTTCCTGGATAATTCCTAGAGATAGGAATTATAATCTCAAAAACTCGCCATAAATTGGCTAAATAACTTAGAAATCAATAACCCAGATAATTTCGATCGTACAAGTCTGAAACTAATAAATAAAGTAAAATCACATGTCCTATACCATGTATTTTACTAAACTGTTTAATTCTTTTTCTCATACGTTCGAATAGTGTAAAAATAATGTATATTATATAAAATAATTTACTTGAGAAAACAGGATTTTAAAATAATTTTCTAAAATCATTTAGAAGACATTTATTGAAAATTCTACTTTAATATATCTAAAATAATTTGAAATAATTTAATAATAATATGAAAATATTATATAATAAAGATTTCAAAAACCAAACTATTTAGAAATTTTCTCAAAATTTATTTCGAAGAAATAGTGCTTGAAACTCAAGAAAACGATGGAAATACACCCAACCGATATTCAAATTTAAATCGAATTTCAATTCAAATTTTTAAATGTCAAATTCCTCCAAATCTCTGCTAATCCATTGATGGATATCATAGCCCATAGTCATCATAAAAAACATCTCAAAATTGCAAAGGGATTGATCACAAAAATCATAGCAAACGAAGACTAAAAGCTGCGGAAAAAAATAGAACAAAGGGCCACCACTTCACGTATTAGGCCTACAAGGAGGTCGACCCAGGCAAGTGGCCAGGTCGACTTCCTGGTCGACCATCAGGTCGACCTCCAATTCGACATGGAGAGTGTTGGGTCGACCTCCCTATCGACCTAGCCCACAGACTTCTTCCTGCTTACATTTTTTGCTTCGTATTGAATTTCCAGAGAGCATTTCACATAGCAAACAAATGAATTAAGGACTGAAATTTGGCATCCAACAAGTTTAATATCTAAATAACACTACAGAAAAGATCCTGCAGCAATACGAGTGAAAATCAAAGAGTTATAGCCACTCAAAGTAGCAACCAGAAACCAGAAAACAAGGAACATAGAATAGAACGTATACATTAACTATTTTTGAGCAATTTTCTTTACAGGAAATGCTTAATTAGTTAGAAATTATGAGTTTTGAATTCACCTTAGCGAATTAGCAAGAATTCAAGAGCAATCTATGTTCATTGGTGAAGAAAAGGAGCTCTAAGAACTTGGAACAGCTAAAAAAGAAACATGCACAGCAAAACAAAACTGTTATAGACAACAATATCTAGATTCTAATTATTTTGATGAAATGGTTGTAGCATTGGTAGAGATTACCTCTAATTTCTTTATTCTGGTCGATTTTCATGTTGAATTAGCAGTAATTTGTGCGAGATTTGATTTTAGTTTGAGGAAGCCATGGATTTCCGTTTGGTTTCTTTTTACTGTAAGTTGTTTTGAGAAGAGAATGAAAAAGAAAGCTACGTACAAGATGATTTATCAAGCCAGAAGGTTCTAGGTTTAGGGTTATGGATCTAAATCTTACCCAAAAATCCCAAGCCTAAATATACCTAGAGCAAATGTTAAGTAATGTGCACTATTTAACCTATTTAATCAATATGTGTTAATATTTTCACCTTTTAAAGCCAATAAAAATATATGCCACCAATTTGTGTGTAACAAAAATTATTATTAAAACAAATAAAATTTATTTCAACAATAAAATGTTATTTTTATAGATAAAACTTTATTTTTATGTATATTTCATGATTTACACAATTCTATTACAAAACACTATTTTCACTTCAACAATTTGTACAAAAATTGTTTTCTTGTCAAATAAATCATTTTAAAACTTTTGAATCATCAAAATATTATTTTCAAACAATATTTCATCTTTTATTTTAATAAAACACGTATTATCTTCATATTTCTCAATTTAAATTTAATAAAAGATTACATTGACAATGTTTTCCAACTTTATTGTATTTACCCAAATAAAATTGCATTTTGATTGTTTCTACTCAAATTCTCAAAATAAAGTTTCTAAAACTTTATTTTCATTACTTTAGATTCATTTCAACAATTTAACGTTGAAATACATCACCTAACTAATTTATTAGCTCCAAACTAATAAATACACAATATTTCAATTTATTCAAACCAAATACTTATCTAATCAATATTTTATCCCATATTTATTCCCAATCAAACAAAATAAAGTTCCAAAACTTTATTTTTCCCATTTAATTTAAAAAATTCATTTTTTATTCTAAATAAACAATTTAAAATCTCCATTTATATTTTAATTTACAATATTAAATTATAACCTCCATTATAATTTAATATATACAGGTAATCTCCAAACCAGAGTTATTATAGACTCCTCCCTTAATAAAATTGCTTCCTGGAAATTTTTAGAGAAGGGTTTGTATTCAACATATTAATTTCATCAATCAAAGGAAGGATAGATAAGCACGAGTATAAAAGAAGACCAAGCTAAAATTGTTTAATAAATTCTATGACTACCCGAATATATAAGTCGGGATTAAAGAATTATGGAATTTCTTCGATCAACACTTCATGTTTTCGGAGGCATCTCTCCATCGAAATGGGAACACAAAAACAAAAGTGCAATTCAAAATCAATCGAAAGAGACTGATTTTACAAAAGTTTCTCGAATGGAGTTGGGATTGAGCATCGCTTTATCCGAACTCCAACCATAATCTAAAAAATTTCCGTATGACACAATGGAAAGAACCATACCGATACTAAGATAACAACCACTGAGGTAAGTAGACCCGATGAGGGAAGGTTACTTCAAAGAGTATCCTACTCAATCGACCGCAAAAGGCTAGTAGTTAGACTATTGCACTAAGGCAAGATAATCACAAGGATCACAATAGATATAAATTTTAATTTACAATCAAAATTTATTAGAGTTCGAAATTCATTATCTTCAAAACCATAATCGTTTTTTTACAATCAAACTTCTAAAAGTTCCAAAACTTATTGCCTTTAAATTCAAAGTCTCAATTTTCAACACTTGGAAATTTTCCAAACCCCTTCCTATAGTTCTTATAAAATGATAAATGATTTCAAACTCATATTCCCCTTTTTATTCCAAAATTAAATTGTCGAAAGAATTTATAATTTTATTTCAAAAATTCTTAAGATAAAATTTTAAATTTACTACTCTTTATTTTCAAATGCCAAAATTCTCTTAACAAACTCCATCTTTAACATGAATAACTTATTTTAAAGCATTCAGTAACCATTTATTTTTCAAACAAGGTATTATCTCATTATTTCAATAATAAAATATAACTATATTCAAACTCATACGTTTCAAATATCATAATGGCTTTGCCCACCATTGATTTCTAATAAATAACCCTATTGATTGGCTGCAGCTTTGACCAAATGATCAAAACCACCTCGCCACTCATCTGAACACATATGGTTCAATGGCTTCATATGTCATTCAGAATAAAATTTAATTCTCAAATCTTTTTAATTTATTTCCAAATTTAATCTTATTAAAATTCAATTTATCCTGTCTGATTGTATCATCATAGCGTTTAGGAAATTCCTATCGATAACGTTAATGAAGCATGTCAACCAAAATTCTTAAAGCACTTGATGATAAGCCAATGAAAAAAAATCATCTTCTATAAAAGAAGTATATCATATTTAGTTTTCAAAATGTTCTTTATTTATCCAAAAAAATCCAAATTCTCTTAGAAATATATCTTAAATTTTTGATTTTTTTTAAAAACACAATCATTACACAAACCCAAAATCAAAAACTCAAAACAAGACTCATCGAGATGTTCTCTAAATATACTCAATTCACCAAATTGAGGGAATAGATTGGAGTGTTCGCCATGCCTAATGGTACAACAAACTACTAAGAAACTCGTAACAAGTGCGGAATGTGATAAATGAACACTATCCTTCACAACTCGAAACTAATGAGAATCGATGTAGGTTCAAGCTGAAGAAAGACCCTAGCACCACACAATAGATCGAATAAGAGATCAGTGAGATATAAGGGTAATAGTAAAATACCTTTTCGAAATGAGAAGAAGAACACAAACGGAAAATAATCACTTCGGGTGAAGTAATATTAAGACTATAAATGAGTATCCAAAATGGTTATCTCAAAAGAGGTAAGAATGGAAATATCAATTTAATTCCAAAGATCACCTCATTTCCTTGGTGGGCATCCTCGTGGAAGAATGACCGAAAGGCTAAGTACTGGGAATGTGGTCAGTACAATATTCGATTGCTTGATTGGGTGTCATAGCCAAACAGACTTACAAAAATCAACAGAGTCACAATGATGGGAATTTGAGATATATCATCAACATCTCAATTTCAATAATGAACATAGAGATTTTGGAATCATAATCTATATTCCGAAGACAAGAATTAACCAATCAACTGAATCAGGATACCTAAATATAAAGCCCTTCAAATCTCATAATGTAGCTTGATAAAATGCAAGCCACTCCCTCTCAAATTACTCCAAACTCAAGATAGAAAATAGAGTGCTAGTACACATGCAAAGATAAACTACAAGGGACAAATCCCAAAATTATCAAGTCAAGTATTACGGATCCCCTCAAAAGGATTCGCAATCCTCAAGTAAGCAACAAGACCAGAACATCTAATAGCATTAATAAATTTCTCCGGTACGGATAAATGCCAAGCACCCATATCGAAGAGGATTCGAATAGAACAGTCATGAAAAAGAATAGAACGTTCCAAAATAGTAAGAGATATACCTCACGACTGAGATGCACTACTAGAAGCTTGAGCCACATTCAGATTCCCCAAACCTAAACTCTTCCCCTTCTTAGGACATGCTAAAACTTTATGTCCTTCCTTTTTGCAATAATGGCACTTGGGGGTTTGAGGACATTCTCTAACTAGATGGTATCTAGAACCACAATTGAAGCAAGTCAACACTGTAGCTGAAAGAGATGTTGCACCAAAATGAGAACTAGAATTACTTGCTTCATCTTCTTCTTAGGAGGAAATGATTGGGATTTCTGAAAGGGAAATTTCTTCTTATTTGGGTTGATTTGAACCTCGGCCTCATCACTACTATCCCTTTCTTTTTCGACGGCTTCGTGGTGAAGCGTCGAATCCACAAGCTCCTCGACAGAGAACTTAAGCTGAAGCATGAGCGACTTCTTCAAATATTTCTTAAGTCCAGATACGAACATAAGATTCTTCTTGTATGGAGTACCAATGAATTCAAGCCCATACTTGAAAAGAGACTCAAAGGAGGATACATAATCTGACACAGAGGATTTGTCCTGCTTCAACTCGAGGAAGCAACGTGCAAGGAAAGCCTTCTCGGATTCTGGCATGAACTTAAGCTCAAAACGATATCGGAAATGCTTCCATGTAAGAGTAGACTCATCTATCTCAGCTGTAAGGAGCTCGTACCAGTCTAATGCTCGTTCTTGCAGCATATTCGATGTCACAAGAACACGGTTATGATCGGAAATCTCCATGCGAGTGAAGATGCGCTCGCATGTTCGGAGCCAAGCCTGAACCTCTAAAACTGTCTCGGAGCCTTTGAATGGCTTACCTCCGAAATGGATGAAGTCACTACACATATGTGAAAATGCAGATTTGAGTGGAGGAGAGGAACGAGTGGAGTAGAAGGCTGAGTGTTTCTAAAAAGCTCAAGAATCTGGTCGGCCGACATATAAACTCCTTCGGGACGAGAACCACGGGATGGTCCCGACACCAAAGTGCAGCCTCTACCTCTTCCAGCCATCTGTTGAAAGTTCAGATAAGCTAGGATTATTCATAGGGGTGGATATTATCAATTGAAATTCATTGAATAAGGAATACTATGGAATTTACAATTAATATTCCTAGACGTATTCCTTTCTATCTACCCTCAAAGAACTCAAAAGATTAAGGACAAGGTTGGATTCAACTATGACTTGGGGATGATGTTTACACTTGTATTATACTTGATGTATGTTAAACATGTATATTGTTCTGAATCCAGCTCCACCCCACCCCGAGACCTACATTAATAAAAAGAATTACATAGTAATTCTTTCTGTTAATGCGGAGAATAGGGCTGGTTAAGGGCGACCATCATGGTCTTGCATTAAATAAGAGCTAAGTTTGTTAGTTTTTGCACTTATTTTTTTTTTCATTTTATCTCGAGCATTCGACATACTTAATTCCTTTCTAACACACTACTATGGTGGCTACAGGATCGATTCAGAAACAAAATATGATAACAATACAATCTCAAGTCACAGAACAATAACATAGATAAGGTACATATGCACTTATATCAAATGTAATACAACATGCCACAAGTGGAACTCGACCACAGTATATACATACATCCCTACAAAAGAATACATACATCATAATGTTCCCAAACAAAAGATTACAACGCAAAAACTATTCCATAACCAAAGTCGATGAAGAAGCCCAAAAGGAAAGGCTAGCATAGGTCCAAAAGCAACATGCAACTCGGTCTGACCCAAGTAATAAATACATGGGTCAGGCTAACTAGATATTGATATTAGTAAAAGATAAAAGAATATAAGTGCATAAGGGAAACATTCCTTTAAGGATAAAGGAATGATATATAAGAAAGTCTATTTATACAACTAAGAATAGTTAATCCATAAGGCTCAAAGTTAATCTCATGATAAGGTTGAAGGTGGCATGGATGTTTTACATTCGAAGGGCTATACAATGTAAGTGAACATAATCAATATATAAGCCATATGTGAAATCATCAAAATCTCCAAATCAAAACTCATGAAACTCGGTACGAGTTTATAATCCCAATATCTAAATTATCATAAAACAACATATATATATAAGTCATTCTCTAACTCAAGGCTATAAGTAAGTTCATCATCTCAAATTAGTGAAATCGAAATAAAAAACTCATAAAAATTCCCTGGATTGGCCAAATTCTATTTGCATCACGAAGCAATGCTGCACATGCCACCCCCCAAGTACTATATATGTATATATATATATATATACATATATTAGGTACCTCTGCCAGACGATCGAAGTCGTAAATCTCAGACGACCCGAAGGTGTATAGTACTGGCAATCCCAGAATATGTCACAACTCCCAGATAGGAACCCAAAAAGTGTTAACATGCATCCCATACCACATGTTCGCAACGGTTTATTAACTGCTAGTCATTGCCACATTAGAAAACAGAAATCGTCATAAAATTTAAAAACTTGGAAAACTCAAACTTGCCTCATCTCATTGGCAAGTAAAACACTATAACTATTTCTCATTGATCATACTCCTAGAATAGGGGATTTCGAACTACAACCCGCCAAATATTGGCCTTCCTAGATAATTCCTAAAGAAAGGAGTTATAATCTCAAAAACTCGACATAAATTGGCGAAATAACTCTGAAATCAATAACCTAAATAATTTCGATTGTACAAGTCCAAAATTAATAGATAAAGTAAACTCATGTGTCCTATGCCATTGGTTTTACTAAACCATTTAATTTTCTTTCTCATACATCCAAACAGTGTAAAAATAATGTATATTATATAAAATAATTTACATGAGAAAACAGGATTTTAAAATAATTTTCTAAAATCATTTAAAAGACATTTGTTGAAAATTATTCTTGAATATATCTAAAATACTTTGAAATAATTTAATAATAATTTGAAAATATTATATAATAAAGATTTCAAAAACCAAACAATTTAGAAATTTTCTCAAAATTTATTTGGAAGAACTAGTGCTTGAAAATCAAGAAAACGATGAAAATACACCCAATCATGTTCAAATTTAAATCAAATTTGAATTCAAAATTTTAAATTTCAAATTCCTCCAAATCTTGGCTAATCCATTAATGAATATTATAGCCTATAGTTATCATCAAAAACATCTCAAAATTGCAAAGGAATTGATCACAAAAATCATAGCAAACGAAGACTAAAAGCTGCGGAAAAAAATAGATCAAAAGGCTACCACTTCACTTGTTGGGCCATCAAGGGGGTCGACCTAGAGAGTGCCGGGGTGATCTTCATGTCGACCCAGTCCATGGACTTCTTCCTACTTACATTTTCTGCTTTGTATTGAATTTCCAAAGAGCATTTCACATAGCAAACAGATGAATTAAGGACTGAAATTTGGCATGCAACAAGTTTAACATCTAAACAACACTCCAAAAAAAATCCGGCAGAAATTCGAGTGAAAATCAAAGAGTTATAGTCACTCAAAGTAGCAACCAGAAACCAGAAAACAAGGAAACAAGGAATAGAGAATAGAACGTACACAGTAACTATTTCTGAGCAATTTTCTTTACAAGCAAAGCTTGATTTAGTTAGCAATTTTGAGTTTTGAATTAACCTTAGAAAATTAGCAAGAATTCAAGAGTAATCTATGATCTTTGGTGAAGAAAAGGAGCTCTAGGAACCTGTAACAACTGAAAAAGAAACATGCACATCAAAACAAAACTGTTACAGACAACAATATCTAGATTCTAAGACTTTTGATGGAATAGCTGTAGTATTAGTAGAGATTACCTCTTATTTCTTTATTCTAGTTTATTTTCATGTTTAATTAGCAGCAATTTGTGTGAGATTTGATTTTAGTTTGACAAAGCCATGGATTTTCTTTTGGTTTCTTTTTACAGTAAGTTGTTTTACGAAGAGAATGAAGATGAAAGCTATGTACATGATGATTTCTCAAGCTAGAAGTTTCTAGGTTTAGGTTTGTGGATCTAAATTTTACCCAAAAAGCCCAAGACTAAATATACTGATAGAAAATGTTAAGTAATGTGCACTATTTAACCTATTTAATCAATATGTGTTTATATTTTCACCTTTTAAAGCCAATAAAAATATATACCGCCAATTGTATGTAACAAAAATTGTTATTAAAATAAAATAAATTTATTTCAACAATAAAATATTATTTTTATAAATAAAACCTTATTTTTATCTATATTTCATGATTTACACAATTTTATTACAAAACACTATTTTCACTCCAACAATTTGTACAAAAATTATTTCTTGTCAAATAAATTACAATAAATCATTTTAACACCTTTTAATAATCAAAATATTATTTTTGCAAACAATATTTCATCTTTTATTTTAATAAAACACATATTATCTTCATATTTTTCATTTTAAATTCAATAAAAGATTAATATTGACAATGTTTTTCAACGTTGTTGTATTTACCCAAATAAAATTGCAATTTGATTATTTTCTACTCAAATTCTCAAAATAAAGTTTTAAATCTTTATTTTCATTACTTTAAATTTATTTCAACAATTTAATGTTGAAATACATGACCTAATTAATTTATTAGCTTCAAATTAATAGATACCCAATATTTTAATTTATTTAAACCAAATACTTATCCAATCAATATTGAATCCCATATTTATTCCCAATCAAACAAAATAAAGTTCCAAACTTTATTTTTTCCATATTATTTTCAAAATTCATAGTGTATTCCAACTAAGTAATTTAAAATCTCCAATTGTATTTTAATTTACAATATTAAATTATAATCTCCCTTATAATTTAATATATACGGGTAATCTCCAAACCAGGGTTGTTACAATACCGCTTTGTTAGGGACTTACTAAGTAAAGAAATATTACTACAGAGTAATGTGCAAAATGGGCTACACATTTTCAATCTGGTGCAGAACCGTAAGCCAACAAATAGAAGAAAATAGTGCAATTACTCTAAATGTGATAGTAATGTTAACAGTAAAAAGTTATTTGATTTAAGGCACTGTAAACTGGGTCATCATGGTGTGGATGTTGTAAAATAAGTGTTGGAAAATAACAATGTTGAGTTTGAAAACATATCACTGCCATATATACGTACTTCATGTCAAATGGGAAAAAGTCGTAAGCTGCCATTTCTTGAATCAAAAACTAAATACAGTAAACCTTTAGAAATGGTAGCAGCTGACTTATGGGGTCCTGCCCCAGTTAACACTAATTATGGCTTTAATTACTATATCTCATTTGTAGATTATTTTTCTAGATATGTTTTCTTAAATCAAAAGCAGAAACACAAAGAGCAGTGGTTCAATTTATCACTCAGTCAGAAAAGGAAACAATCGTCAATTAAAGATAATTCAAATAGATGGAGGAGTTGAATTCAAACATTTGAAGGAGTATTTTTTTAAAGAAGGGAATAATACATAGAATAACCTGCCAACATAATTCTAAATAGAATGGCTTGGTTGAAAGAAAGTACAGACACATTGCTGATACAAGGCTTACTCTACTAGCACAAGCATCAACGCCACTGAAATTCTAGTTAGACTTTTTTAACACAACAGTGTTTCTTATCAATAGGATGCCAACCAAAGTTCTACAAAATAAGGCACCAATAGAAATTTTATTTAATATATCACCATATTATACCAAACTTAAAGCATTTGGATGTCTATGCTTTCCATACATGAGACCATACAATTCTCACAAGTTAAGTTTCAGATCCTTACCATGCACAATCACTGGCTATGGAGCAAATCAAAAAGGAAATAAGTGTCTAACCAATGAGAGAAAATTGGTCAACTCAACGTGTATTGCATTTAATGAGCATGTTTTTCCATTTGCCAGTACTAAAATAAAAACCACTCAAAATTTTAACAATGCTAAAGCATCTCTACCTCCTATCCCAATTTACTCAGATGAGCAACATGAAAAAAACTTAAAATAATACTCAAAAAAATTAAGATCCTAATGCACTTTGTCTAATGATAGACCAAGTTAGGATATTACTGAAATTTTAGACAACTATGAGCTCAATAATCAAGCAAATGAAAGTTTAGATCATCCTGAAGAACCATCATATAGTTCACATTAAGTCAGTGAATCAAGTACCAGTCTACAAGAAGATATCATATGATATCAAGATCCAAACATGGAATCTTTAAGTCTAAAGTTTATACTGCAATGTTGAATCATGATGAACTAATCAGTTATGAAGAGGCAGCAAAAGATAAAAGATGGAGATAAGCTATGGATGAAGAATACGATTCCTTGATAAAAAACAAAACCTGGAGTATAGTAACAGTACCAAGGGATAAAAACATCATAGGTTGTACATGGACATACAAGTTTAAAAGAAATCCAGACTGTAGAATAGCAAAATACAAAGCAAGACTGGTTGCAAAGGGATATTCTCAACAATATGGATTTAATTTTAGTGATACCTTTTCTCTTGTAGTTAAACCAACAACAATCAAAGTAATACTTACTGTGGCACTGCATACTAGATGGAAAATTAGACAAATAAATGCTAATAATGCTTTTCTTAATGGTGAACTTCGTGAAGAGGTATATATGCATCAACCCCAAGGCTAAATTCAGGGTGACAACAAAGAAATGGTATGCAAACTACACAAGGCAATCTATGGGCACAAACAAGCACCTAGGGTCTAGTATGAGAAACTTAAAACTTCTCTAATCAATTTAGATTACAACCAACCAGGTAACATAGAGGTTTCCTAAAAATAGCTTTAAGTCTCCCAAGTATTCGATTGAAAATGACTTATTTAGATGACTTATGACACTCCCGTTTTCCTCATTTTTTCCACTAATAGCCAAATACCCCATAATTGAAGCAACGAATGGGATTTCTACAGTCTTTTGCCATATGATTATTACCACCGCATTGGAAGTAAAAAGAAGAATTATTTTTTCTTACAATCTATGGCCTCATGGTTATAAATGGATGCAAAAGTAATTGAAGAGATGAATATAATTCTCTAGCTACTCATGCGTATGGCGGTAGTATTTCATTCAATGAGAAGAAAAAGATGGGAAAAAGGATCTTGAGGAAGAAGATGAAATAATGTGAAAACATAACTATGATCCTATATTTAATATTTAATAATTAATATTAAATAAATATTATTAAATAATAAATAATTAAGACTAATATTAAATATTTAATAACTAATAAGTAATGTTTAATAATTAAGAAGTAATACTTATTATCTACTATTTAATATTTAATAATTATATTAAGAATTATATTTAATAGTTTAAAAAAATGAGAAAAGATTAAGGAACAAGACAGTCAGGTTGGTGAAAGTTCAGTGGAGCGACAATAAGAAGGATTATACATGGGAGACAGAGGACAAGATTAGAGATACTTATCTTGATATGCTTTAAGGGTATGTCTATATTAGATTTGTATAGATAATTGCTAGTCAGTTAGACTAGTATGGTTGTTGGGAGTTGTAGATGATTGCTATGTTTAGTATTTAGTCCGTTGAATTTCAAGGACGAAATTCTTTAAGGGGGGAGCCTGTAACATTCCTAATTTTTGATAACATTGTTCAGAAAATTTAATTAGATAAACTAAATAGAATAATGATGATAAGGGGATTGAAATTTGAATAAATTATATAATAGGTCGTGCTCAATAATAAAAATTTGATGGGCTTTAAATTGGTTTACATTATAATTAATTTATACGTGGGCATAGTCGTAATTAGCCATTATATTATACACAGTCATACATATCTTATTCTTGGTCATCCACATTCCATTTTTCATTATTCATAGATGCAAATCAAAACTAAATAGAGCTGGCCATTAACAAGAAGGAAAAAAGAGAAATTTCAATCTAAAGCTAAGGATCAAAGCTAGGAAGGATTAATCAATAACAAATCTCAAATTCCTTATCAAATCTAAGGTGAATAATAATTCATTCCATCTCTTTTGGCTTTATAGTCATATGATTTCAGATTTGAGTATGTCTTTAAGATATAGTAGATGATGATATGCTTAATTTATGAATTGTTTGATTTCAAACAATTTATTTATATATGAAATTCATACAATTTTAGGGGTAAAACAATGGGTTATTGATTTTAAAATGCCATGGAAAAAAATTGTTAAGTAAAACATTATTTTGGAGATGGATTTTAATTTTCAGAATTTTCCAAGTTATGGAAATTTTATTATGAAACTTTGATGATAAATATGATGTAATTGGTTTTAAAATTTATTTTGAATATTTCAGGAAGAAATTGGGTCTATATGTTTGGTTACATGATTCTGTGATTTTTGGAGGTTTTTCCAATTGATTTACTAAGGAAAGTAAATTATTTTAAAAGAAGGACTATTCTAAAATAATTGGTTTTGGTATATGGAAGGGCTTAAACATTACATTTTTATGGTTTAAATCAGATATAAGTGCAGTAGTTTTAAATGTAAAGTATTTGAAATGTTTTATGGCAGCCCATCAATGGTTTACAAATAGACAAGTTGATATGAAGAAAATACTAAAAGAAGCAACATTTTAGCCTTTAATTCAAAAAAAGTGTTCCGCCTCAATTAGTAGCCCCTTTTGACTCCAATGATCCTACGCCATCCTAGTCGAAACCTATTTAGTCGAAACCTACATAGTTGAAACCAATACACAAGGTATCACCTAGATGGTACGCAATGGATTCGAAGGAAGGCGAAAGCCTCGGTGTCGAAAGGTAAGCTTACGATGGGGTCGAAACCCTGCTTTGATTTCAAAAAATTAAAGTCTTGCCTTGTTTTACTTAAAGCCTTTAACATAGTCAAAACATATGCTTTCGAAAGGGTTTTATAAGTAGCTTTCAAAGAAGGTTGTCACATTATGTTAAAGTACTAGCTTTCGAAGGGGTGCCTTTTTCTTTAAATAAGAGCTTACGAAAGGGTTGGTTCTGACCTAATCAAAACCTAGCCATTATTTTCCTTCTGAGATATTGAAGCCATCAATAGCCTTCGAAATGTTATTTTTACTTTTACCTAAGTCAAGCCGCTTCCTAATTGCTTTCGAAAGGGAAGGTAAGGGTTTCGAAGGTGATAGATTCGAAATGGGGCTTCGACTCTGTCCTTTGAAGTTTTAATTTTTAAAGGCCTTTACTTTTGACTAGATGGTTTCGACACCGTCAACTTTTCCCCAAATTAAATTTAGTTGGTTTCAAAAGAGATACTTTCGATATAACCATTTTGACCCAGATGATGTTTTTAAAGAGTAAACCTAATGCTTTCAAAAGAGTACTTTATTTGTTTCGAAGCTATGTCTTAAAGAATGTTTTCTTGATACTATCGAAAGGTATCATTAGCTTCAGAAGGTATATACTTAAAGTTTCTAAAAGAGGTTTTCAATGCTTTCGAAGGAGGTTATCTAGTGGTTTCGAAAATGATGTTTTAAAGTTTCAAAACAAGCAACCCATTCTCATTTTTAAAGGAAAAACCATGGCATAAATAAAGATTTTGAAAATATTATTCACATTGTTATTAACCCAAAAAATGTATGTCGGGGAAGGGCGGAATAACTAGATAGTTTGACCTAGTAGTGAACATAAATTAAGGAATGTTAAAACCTTAAAACTAATGATATTGGAAGGGGTCAATAGGTTTATAGGAAGCCCATGAAAACTGTATATAACTAATGATATTAGCAGGGGCCAATAGGTTCATAGTCAGCCCACGAAAACTATGACTTCATACTGGCAGGCACCAGTAGGTTTGTATTTAGCCTATGAGAACTATATCAGATTAAGGTACTGATAGATAGTCAATATGTTCCTAGTTAGCCCTTGAAAACTAGGATATGTAAAATAATATTGGAGTTACAGTAGGTTCTTAGTGATCCTATGGAAACCGTGCAATTAGACAGATAGTCCGTAAATATTTAAAAGGTTAATAGTAACCCTTAAAATTATAACTGAGGCAGATAATCAAAATATATGGGGATGGATAATCCATATTTGATTTGTTTTGCATATCATGATAATGTTTTGAAATACTATGTTTTAACCATTGTGGATGCAGGAGCACAGTATATGGTTTTATAAATATTTTTGGATACTAGTGAGGGGAAAACCCATTCTGCTAAGTGGCGTGGTCTCACTGGATATCTAAATGGTTTGAGATGTTAAATTATTATTCATACTAGGCTTTATTTCAGACTCGAAGTTTTTGTTTTCCTCTTGAAGTCTTGGGTGCTCAATTGATTTTGAATAGGTTGAGAGTTAAGGTTTTCAGGTGTTCATTTAGATGAATAAAGTTTCGAGGATATGCAGAAGGCAAGCTTGTTAATATAGTTCTTTTATTTTCACTAAGCGTTTTTCTTGTAAAGGCAAATTGTTTTCTCGTATATCTATATGCTCTGATCTACCAAGGGAGCATCTTCATATGTCGCTCTTGGCCTATTTTGTAATAATTATATGTTATCTAAATGTGGTCTGCAAATTGAGATTATGTGATCAAATTGGAATATTTTGAAATGGAATGTGGAATTTGTTTGATGTTCATTTTTTTCCATGTTCTTATGTTTCTGTGTATCTGTGTATCTAATGTCGCCATGTTTGGTCGTTGAGGATTAATAACTATCGATGGTCGCAGCATCCGAAACCATTAGTTTTGGGCCTTCAAGTAAGGGATGATACACCTATGGTAAGCGAGTCCTAATGATCACTAGAGCAATTGAAAGATTCCTATGTTTTTCCAAGGGTTTTGAGAAACACAAAAATCTTATAGGAGCCTTATCAAGAAAATGAAATGAAAACATTTAACCTTTCTAATATTTTAAGAATATATGTTATAAAGTTATCATAATCTATTTAAATAAGTTTATGCAACCATTATAATTTATAAACTTGTTTATCAGTTAAAATATACAAATGAACTTAATTAAGATTGACATAGAAATATAAAATATATTTATCAGTTTCTCTTTAAGCATATTGTCACTTCAAGACCAATAAAAGAGCCAACTTATACAACAACTAAAGCATTTGTACCATGGTCTCTTAAATTTTTATTTGTACGAGACTGTGTATTGTTTTATATGAGTTTTTGAACTCTTAAGAGATACAAGAATATTGATACTTGATCTGTATTTGATTCATATTTGACCACATATAAATTTTCAATGGTGAATATTTGCTATTTGTAATGTATGAAACTTACAAGAAAATAGTTCATTCGAAATAAGAAAGTTGACCACGGTGCGAGATATGTGCTCAATACGATTGATTACAATAAGAATCTTGTTGTGCTAGATGTAGCACTAAGCAAGTGGTACAAGATGTACCAAGGAATTTGATCGTTAAAATGTCAGTTTGATCGGTTTACATAAATGCAACTTATTTGATTTGCTTAAATGTTCAGGATGATTGAACGCATCTTTGTGAAGAGTTAGTTATGGTCTTGTAGTAAAATTCCTTTTTGAATGGCTCAACATTTGGAGAGGAAAGAAAAGGTACGGGAGCGGATGTAACTTAGGCACGGGTGGGATGAAGAGGACAAACGATCACCAGTACTTCGTGAAGAGATATTAGAAATGAGAATTGTATAAAATACTAGCAAATATTTAATATGGAATGATAAATATAATTTTATGCCAAATTTATTTTCATATAGAAAATTGTTTTCTATGAAAGTTATTTCTTCAAGCTCAAGATATTTGATCTGAGACTCTCAACTGCAAACTAAGTATAGTGCATAAAATAAAATTTTTGTAATAAGCAATTGAATGGAGCTTCGTATTTCATACTCTATGATTATAATAGTGGAAACAGTGGGAGCATACCACATAACACTTCATAATGGTCACATCAAGTTACATTTTTTTTGTAAATACACCTTATATTAATCATGAAATAATAGTTGTTTTACTATTTACTAAAATAGGTATATATTTTTTGATATGAATACTTTGAATATTCATTATAAAATAAACTATAATAATGGTATTTATAACAAAATTGATGCATTAGAAAACTGGAAGTATTACAAAATTTTACAATTATTTTAGAATTATGGACTAAGCCATGATTTTGAAAAATAATTTAATAATCACAAGATTATGAATCATTAATTTAGTGGGAGCGACAAAAGGGTCAATAAACTCTTTGGATTTATACATATAGATGCATGCAATTTAAAGTTTAATGATACAATAAATTCAAGAATGAATTATCATAAAATGAACGTGTGTATTTGATACTCAAGTTCTATTGGATATGACACAGAAATAGAAAAACAAAGCATGAAAATAAAATAGATATTTGATTTGATAAAATAGGTGACCATATTGGAAAGGGATGCAAAAGTACTTAAAAACGAACAAGATTCAATCTCTAATGTCTCTCCTCCCCATGATACATAATTGTGAGAAATGTGGATTACGGATCTTAAGGCTAAGATTAACACTAGAGGGGGGATGAATAGTGTTAATAAAGAATTACTAAATCTTTTTCTATTTATGTTAATTTAGACACAAAAGTATGTAATATACAGACACAGATATGATCACAGAAACAATCACAAATGTAGAAATAAAATAAAAGCAGTAAAGGAAAGAACACACCGGATTTTATACTGGTTTGGAGTTACCCTACATCCACTCCCACAATACAAGTACGGATTTCCTTTCAAAAGCAATTGTACAATTACACCCTCGGTTTCAAGGCTACGAGGTACACCCTCCAGAATTTCGATCCTCTGGGTAGAGGTGCTTGATTTCCGGGCCACAAGTTTACCTAATTGATTTACCAAGGCTACAATCACACCTTTTCCCTTTTGATTGATTTCCAAGGCTACAATCACACCTTTTCTCGCTTAATAGATTACAAAGAAGTCTATAGCTCTGAATAGCACTGAGAATCTTGTAGAGATAGTGATAGAGAATCAAACTAGAAGTAATCGAGTATGATTCGATGTTGATTTCAGCAGAGTAATGATAAGAATATGTACTAAGAAATGAGGAAGAAGAAGAGCAGTGAAAACCAGAAAAAAAAAGTGATTAAAAATTCGTTGAAACTGACCCCTATTTATAGAGGAACAATAGCCATGACTATTCATGAAGAGTTATGGCGAATAGACACTTCTTTTGAAATTTGAATTTTTGAATTAAACTGTCACCATGTCGACATGGTCATGCTAGGCATGTCGACATCGCAAAGCATTTTTTGGTGTTTTTGATTTTCTTTGAAAATAACCTTTATCTTATATAAAAACTATTTTAAACTTTATAAATATACTTGACTATAGTTAAAATTCATACGTAAATATAAAAAATAATATATATAGATTTTAACTATAATTTTGTATTTAAATCTAAGTATAAATATTTTAAAGTTAAATATATTATTTAAAAAGATAGTTTAAAATCAGGAGTAATTTGACTTTGAAAATAAAGATGTTTTTGAGGCTAAAATTACTTAAAATCAGGATCGAGGGTTTTGAATCTTTTAAAATGAAAGTTTTGAAAACATTTTGAAAAACAGGATATAATTTTGAAAAATCATTTTGAATAAAAGTTAGCGGATACAAAACAATGTTCCACTAGATTTTTCGTAGGTTCCATCCTACTTAGGGTTCCATCCCTTTAACGGGCTCGAAGTGGATTCCATTCAATGAATAAATTGGATTTTAAGATGCCAGTGCCTTTCTACGAGTTTTAACAAAAATTCCTAATAATAATGAAAAATACTCATCCTTGAAATCTTGAACTCTTGATAGTCTCGATACTCATGAGTCTTCTATCTTGATATTTTATCTTGATATCTTGAATCTCTATACTGTACTGTCTTCATTCTTAGTACCTGCAAGGTTAAATCCTGCATATACATATATATATCTAAACTTATAATGTTAGTATTCATATTTTATAATCTATTCTAAGGTTGTTGTCATCAAAACCATCATCTCACGGACTAACAATCTCCCCCTTTTTGATGACAACCTTTGTTTATAAAATATTATTTCTATTCTAATAACTCCCCCTAAAACTAACAACTTCCTCTTAATCTATACCTAACTACCCTATTTTATATTTATCCCCTTTTGTCATCAACAAAAACTTACTCCCCCTCATTCTTGGACTTCAGTAGCTGCATTGATAAAATATACAACGGAATATATAGAGTAGGAAATAATTATACTTCTAAGCATGATAACTAATTTAAAAATTATATACATTTCAATGTATGTATGTATGTATATGTTTTACACACCAATCTTCAAATCGATCCACACAAAGTATCAATCCAAATCAATTCAAACAAATCAAACAAAGTAAATAAAAAATCAAACATTACTTGGAACTTCCACCCATCCTTCTTCTCCAAAGATTGGGTCTGCCTTAATAGCATCCCAATTATCATTGTCATTGGTGAGAGAGAAAGGGGGATGTGCTTCGTTATCATCCTTGTGCGGAGAGGAGATCATCCATCGTATCGCATCGAAGTTCCTTTCTTGCTCCTTTATCATCTGCATTTGACTTAATTCTAAATGACGCTGGTTTCGTAGAATAAATGAGAGAATATTCTTGAACGAATTAAGAGTTTCTTCAAGATTTTCGGATAAATTGTGAATAGGATTAGCCATAGTTGAATTTGTGAAAGAAATGGAGGATATAGATGATAAGAAATAAATTTCAGTGAAGAATTCTGGAAGAAACATGTATATATAGGTGTAGAAATTCGTTTGAATTGAATAGACATGTGGTAGTTATTCAAATTTCAAATTCAAAATCAATTGCCATTTCTGACCAGTCATGTCGACATGGTCACATAGGGGACGTCGACATGGGTTGGTGAAATGCTATGACAAATTTGATTTTGTGAATAATTGTGTGTGTGTGTGTGTGTGTGTATAATATACTAACATTTATTCCAGAGATAAGATAAGGTAGATAACAGAAAGGAAATTTCATTTCATTGCATACTACGATAATACAATGATTAAGCACACAACAAACTACATGAACATTCGAAATAAAGCAAACTAAAACAAATACAAAAAGATACAAAAAGATAAAACTAGTTAGAGGATGAAGATGATGAATATAGTCCAAGTTTCTTGCTGACTTTTGAAAAGAACTTGTTCATCTTTGAAGAAATGTTATCCAACTTTTTACTAACGGATCATTTTAGAATCCGTTGATTCTCCACAATTATCTTTTGGTTTTTGAGTAGGGTTTTGTTGGATGGATTGGAAGGATATTCAATGCTTTCCAAAGACGTTTCACCTTCTTCTTCTTCTTCAATTTCCATTTCATCCCCTTCTTCTTCTTCAACTTCCTCTTCTTCCATTTCCTCATGAGCCAAACGCTCTTCCCTTTTGGTAATTGTCTCATAAGGTTGAAAAACAAATGGAATTTTCATAAGCGAAATGTTGGAATGATTGAAAACTTTTCTAGAAACAAATTCTACGCCTTTGAAATCCACTCCAAAATAGTTAAAAATCCGAGTGAGATAAATTCCATGATATAAAGTATTCTCACCCATTTCAAGATTTTTAGGACGAAGTTCATCCAAAATAACTTGCGTCCAATTTATGTCATAGTTTTCGAAAATAAAAAAAAGAGCTTTGCAAACTTTTGAAGTAGGATTGTTAAAATTTCCTGATCTTGGGGTCAAAGTATGTTGCAAAAGAAGATTAACAATTCTTGCTTTTAGTCGAAAATTTCTATTCTTAAAATCAAAATCATCATCTCTTTCGAAAATGTGATGAAATGTCTCCCGATCATGTTCATCGATTTTAAAGTCAGAAAGATCCATTCTCGAACTCTTGCAATTGAGAATGGTACCCAAAAGATCACAATTCAGAACAATTTGAGTGCCTTTGACACTACTCCAAATTTCATCTCCATTTCCAACATAAAATCCGCGATTTAAATTCGCACAGAAAATTTTGACAAGATTAGGATAGCAAACAAAATCATTTTGAAAAGCATCAATAAGATTAAGAACGCCGTTGTTTACAAAAAGAGAATCAATTTCATAAGAAGAAAAATCTTGAAAAATAGCAAATTTTCCGGGATGGACTTTGGCATAGTTAGCATAATTGATGTATGCTTTAATTGCCTCCAGATCATTGAATAATTGCTCTTTGATTTTTCTGGAAATTCTCATGGTTGAGGGGTTGCTTGAAGAAGCCATTAGAGTAGAGAGTAGAGAGCTTGAAGTTATGAAGAGAGATTTTTAATTTGAAAATGAAAGTGAAAAGATATGATAAAAGATAGTGAATAAATAGATTCTTAAATGACATATTCTGTGGTCAAAAGGTATCTTTTCAGAGAATTGAATGAAGTGAAAAGGTGGAGGAAAATTCAAACATTTGAATTCAAATTTTGAAATTCAAATTCAGGTAGCCATGTGGACATCATGGTAGGGACCATGTCCACATGTGCTTTTGAATTTTCATGAATAGATTTTTCCTAAGATCTCTAATATATATTATTATTAATGTATATTATATATTTCTAAAATATTATTATACTTATAATATATTTTAGAAAGTATTAAAAATAATAAACATAATATTAAAAATAGTAAAAAATAGAAAATAAATTTTAAAATTCAAACAACACACCAATTCAAAATCAATCAATCAAACAATCAAGCAACTAATCTTAAGCAAGCAATTTCAACCAATTGTATTATAAATGTGTACCTTTTTCTGAGTCCGTTTCTCTGAATTCGTCGGAGTCATGAACAGCCGTGTAACACAAATTTGAATTATCCATCTTCTGATCATCATCACTTGAGGATGAGTGTAAGTCATCTAGAGTAGCAGTAAATTCACGCTTCCGTTTCTTTGCTGGTTCATTGTTCATAGGAGGATTATGCCTTTTTGGACACGGACAGTCTCTTTTGAAGTGGCCTGGTTTATCACAGTTGTAACACTAACACTTGTCATTATTTGGCGCTATATTCTAATTTCCAGAATTCTTATAGTTGTTTCTCTTGAGATTATTCATCTTTCTGTATTTCAGGAATCTCTTAAAATTTCTGGTCATAAAGGCTATCTCTTCATCATTATCATTGTTTGAGTCTGATTCATCGGTTAATGCATTGAATGCCATTGATTTCTTTTCAGATGCTTTACTTTCTCTTCTCCCCATCATTTGAACTTCATATGACATTAGATTTCCAATTAATTCTTCTATCTTCAAAGTACTGATGTCATTTGCCTCTTCGATCGCAAGTGTCTTTTGATCCCATTCTGGAGTTAGAGAATTTAAAAATTTTCTGACTTGATCTTCTTCAGAAAATTCCTTTCCCAAGGATATTAGAGAATGCACAATATACTGAAATCTACTATACATATCTGAAATAGACTCATTAGCATTCATTTTAAATAATTGAAACTGATTTGTGAGCATGGAAATTTTGGTCTGTTTAACTTTGCTTGTCCCTTCGTGAATAACTTCCAAAGTTTTCCAGATTTTGTATGCAGACTTACAAACTGACACTCTATTGAATTCATTTCTATCTAGTGAACAAAACAGAATATTCATTGCCTTAGAATTATTTTGTGCAATAGTCTCTTGCTCAGCAGTCCACTGTGAAAAATCAATTGTGGGTTCAGAATATTCAGTTTGTGTGATATTCCAAGTGTCTAATCCTATAGATTGTAAATATATTTTCACCCTACATGCCCAATATGCATAGTTACTGCCATTAAAAAGTGGTGGTCTGACAGTAGACTGACCCTCTACAAATGAACTAGTGACAGAGATATTAGTGTTAATAATAGTACCAGTGTTCGTAGCCATTTTGAAAACTTTTCAAAAATCAGATTATGAAACTTTGAAAACCTTGCTCTGATACCAATTGTGAGAAATGCGGATTACGGATCTTAAGGCTAAGATTAACACTAGAGGGGGGATGAATAGTGTTAATAAATAATTACTAAATCTTTTTCTATTTATGTTAATTTAGACACAAAAGTATGCAATATACAGACACAGATATGATCACAGAAACAATCACAGATGCAGAAATAAAATAAAAGCTGTAGAGGAATGAACACACCAGAATTTATACTGGTTCGTAGTTATCCTCATCCAATCCCACAACACAAGTACGGATTTCCTTTCAAAAGCAATTGTACAATTACACCCTCGGTTTCAAGGCTATGAGATACACCCTCCAGAATTTCTATCCTCTGGGTAGAGATACTAGATTTCCGGGCCACAAGTTTATCCAATTGATTTATCAAGGCTACAATCACACATTTTCCCTTTTGATTGATTTCCAAGGCTACAATCACACCTTTTCTCCCTTAATAGATTACAAAAAAGTCTATAACTCTGAATAGCACTGAGAATCTTGTAGAGATAGTGATAGAGAATCAAACTAGAAGTAATCGAGTATGATTCGATGTTGATTTCGGCAGAGTAATGATAAGAATAGGTATTAAGAAATGAGGAAGAAGAAGAGGAGTGAAAACCAGAAAAAAGTGATTAAAAATTCGTTGAAACTGACCCCTATTTATAGAAGAACAACAGCCATGACCATTCATGAAGAGTTATGGTGAATAGACACTTCTTTTGAAATTTGAATTTTTGAATTAAACTGTCACCGTATCGACATGGTCATGCTAGGCATGTCGACATCCCAAAGGATTTTTTGGTGTTTTTGATTTTCTTTGAAAATAACATTTATCTTACATAAAAACTATTTTAAACTTTATAAATATACTTGACTATAGTTAAAATTCATAAGTAAATATAAAGAATAATACATATAGATTTTAACTATAATTTTATATTTAAATCTAAGTATAAATATTTAAAAGTTAAATATATTATTTAAAAAGATAGTTTAAAATCAGGAGTAATTTGACTTTGAAAATAAAGATGTTTTTGAGGCTAAAATTATTTAAAATCAAGATCGAGGGTTTTGAATCTTTTAAAAGGAAAATTTTGAAAACAGGATATAATTTTGAAAAATCATTTTGAATAAAAGTTAGCGGATACAAAACAATGTTCCACTAGATTTTTCGTAGGTTCCATCCTACTTAGGGTTCCATCCCTTTAAGGGCTCGAAGTGGATTCCATTCCACGAATAAATTGGATTTTAAGATGTCAGTGCTTTTCTACGAGTTTTAACAAAAATTCCTAATAATAAAAAAATACTTATCCTTGAAATCTTGAACTCTTGATAGTCTCGATACTCATGAGTCTTCTGTCTTGATATTTTATCTTGATATCTTAAATCTCTATACTGTACAGTCTTCATTCTTAGTACCTGCATGGTTAAATCCTGCATATACATATATATCTAAACTTATAATGTTAGTATTTATATTTTATAATCTATCCTAAGGTTATTGTCATCAAAACCATCATCTCATGGACTAACAATAATAAGGTATTGATAAGGAGTAACAGGACTACATTAGACAAAGAACATTGACTATGAGTGAAGTTGAGTTAACTTTTTCTTTTACGATGTGTACTTAAGAGTAAGTACACAGGTTAAAATTAATTTCATCCAAAGCATAGTTTATAAGATCATACAAGATAAAAGTTTATAACAAACCCCTTCATATCCTAGGTCAAGGAATTGATAGGTTGTGTAAGTTGAAAAGTTGCACATAATATTCATTCGTAGGGGATCTTGTATGGATCACCCCAAAAGCAATTTGGGGCAGGCTAATATTGACTGAACAACTTATGTCATGAACATATTTTTTTATAAAATCGGAGCTGGATCATTTTTATATATATACAAAGGCAATTCATAAAATATTTTTGAATAACTGTTGCATTATATTAAGAAACAACTATTGTTTCAAAAATGTGACGACTACTTTATACCTCCAATACCTGATATGTATAGTGTGCTATAGAGGTAGCCGATCGATGTGGGATGGTAGCTAAGGGTGTAAAGTAGAAAAAATTCAAATAAAGAACCTGTGAGACATCTCATGGCGCACAGATTAAATGCAATATAATAATATAGATGTAAAATAGGCAAGATGGTAATATAATCAAATGAACCATAAATAAGAACATCAGAGTACATCAGGTTCAAAGTTCATATAAATACTGAAATAAAAGAGTTTATGCAACCCATGTCACCAAATAAACTTTATAACTATCTTTCAAAATATAAGTACTAACATATGTAACGACCCACCTTTTTGGACAGTTCAAATCGACAATAAATCACATGTGTCAGACTCAAACCATTCAAAATGCAGGATTATTAATGGGGTAAATAAGGAAAAAAAGATAAAAAAACAAAACACAGAATCTCACAGCGGAACGACAAAATATAATAATTAAATAAATAGTTCATGAAGCTTTTTTACAAATAACAGTTGATTACACTTTTATAATTCAAATCAGAGTTATACATACATCAGAAATAAACAAATAATGCAGCGGAACACGGAATGTAGTGGAATAATAAATAGCAATAATGTACTAAATCTTCATCTTCGTCCTTCGGAAAATAGTCTTCAATACAATGAAAAGATCAGACTGACCCGAGCGTAATGAAAAGACAAAACACTCGAGTCAGAACTAAAAGATCTTGTGTGTCAAATCAAAATAAATAAAATAGAAATAATATTGCAATGGTTTCATAGATGTTATGGGATTTTCATCTCCTATCAAGTGTACAATGTGAATATAATTATTTAAAAGGTTTCAAATAATTTGAAATATCAATCTTAATCATCTAATTAAAACAAATCCGAAGTTTGAATTAACATAAACCCTTCAAATAATTCAATTCCAAATAAAATCCAAATTTAAGAAATTATATGGGTATATGTCATTTCAACCAGTACCAAAAATTAGCATTTTCAAATCAATGAAAACATCTCAGGTTTATCATTTCAACGCATAACGATTTTTCCTTAATCTATTAGATCGTTCAGGTATGTATCATTTCAACCCATAGGGATACAGAGATATTGACATAAATAACATCCAATCATCCAAAATGTCAACCAATAGCATCCATCCAATCGTCCAAATATCCATAATTGAACATACAGCACAATCATCATTGAAATCAGCCAATAAATACCAATAATTTACTGGCTATCGTTAACAGGTATTTAACCGGCAATTTAAATTTAAATATTAAACTAAATGGCAATTAAATTCAATAAAAGTCAGACTTAAATGGAATAACAATTTAAAATATACTGAACAGCAACTAATCAATTTCTAATCACGTCATAAATTCAATTTCACTAACATAAGAAAATCTAGTAGTTGTGAGTGTTTGCTCACCCTTTGTAGCTACGAAGTGATGATAAAAATGAGGTAAAATTCCTAGCAAAGATCCAAATGCAAAGTAAATCCAATAAAGCTTAGACACGAACATGAATCAATAAACAAGTTTCAACTGCTTCCAACTTCCAAACAATCCAATATCAAACTATGGACAAACCTGAAACTAGGTCTCTTTAAAAAAATATTCGGACCAGAATATTACTGAATCTATAAATGTTACTAACTAGAAAGTTGTTACAAATTATTTTCTCTCCTCTTTCAAAAAAAGAATCACTCAAAAATATTCGGTCTTGAGGAAGTTATGGTCAAAACAAACAGAGATGTTTTCTAAGTTTAAAATTTAAGTTCAAAAATACTTAGAAAAGACTTGAGTTTTAGTTATAGCAAATTAAGGAATTTGAAGAACTGATCTAAAAAAAAGTTGAACCCACTGGAAAAATAAATGGTTTGAAAATAAGAACCATATAATTTGGTTCATTTCTGAAGGAGATATGATTGATTCAATATGAGGTATTTTTCACCAAAACTAGACCCGAGAAAGGACTTAAAAAATGGAGTTTTTGTATAGAAATATTCGTAATAGGGAGAAAGGTTAAACAACAAATTTGTTGCCATTGATATTATATACAGTTTAAAAAGTGTATTATTTGATTTAAAGTAGTTTATTGGAATATAGAAGCCATGGAAATAAGGGGAAGAAAGAGGGGGAAATGGAAGGGAAAAAGAAGGAAAAAGGAGAATGAAGAGGAGAGGGAAGGTGGGGGTTTGGCCATGGGTTGTGGATGGTGATGGAGGTGGGTGGCGGTAAGAGGAGAGAGTTATGCTAGGGTTATGAAGGACGAAGGATGGAATATGATTTGAATATTTAGGAGTTTTAGGGTTTGAATTTTTCTGTAGATTTCAGCAAGAATAAGAAAAAGAAGAGTATGTAGAAAATTTCTCAAATGAGGAATTTCTGTGCGTACTTGGTTTTAGTGAGATTGGAAATATCAGTCAATGGGTGGGAAAAGGAAGGATCCAAAGTTTCTTAGGGTTCCTAGGGTCTCTTGCTTTACTAAGGTGTCCATTAGTCTAAAACAAACCCAATAAGACTTAGCAAAAAAAAGAACACAATTATACACTGCAAAAGAAAGAAAGAAGCAGCAGATTATTTATTAGTTAGGAAATTAAGCTGGAGAGACAAAAATAAATGTCATGTTTTATTTTGAAAGCTTTAAACATTACTAATGTATAAAGAAATATATGTAGGAATGGAAAAGTTTGCAAACCAAAGGAAAGTGAAATTATGTATAAGCGAAAATGAGGTGGTAAGAATTAAATACAACCTAAAAGTCTAGGCTCAGGTACTAAATAGAAGGAGAAATGAATGGATCAAGTATTAACAATGAGATAACTATTTTAAAACGTACATGCAACAATTAATAACAAAAGAAATGAAGGAGCCATGTACATCGCACAACCTTTTTGAAATTCAATTGGTGAAATGTAACCAAATTAACTTCATTAACTCAAATAATATTCAAATTTGTATGCATTTAGTTTTTTTATCTATGCATACTAAATAATTCAATTTGGTTTTCCAAAATGATCTTTTTTTCCATTAAAACATCATTTATGTTTAACACAAAGGTGCGTTTCTTTTATTAAGTCTATTAATTGCAACCAACGTTTTCTTCCATTCTAATTGAAATATTTCAATAACATTAATTGCAATTACTTACAAAGTTAAATTTCAAAACAGACAACTAAAACGGACGAAAAATAGAATAATTGTTTCCTTTAGTCATTTAAACACCTTTATAAATTTGTTGTTTATAAAGCAGAGTAATAAATAACTTACTTAAATAAATTAGTTTCCTACTCTTGTAATCCATCTGTATGCTAAAACACAGTTCAAATATACATACATACATACATACATATATATATATATATATATTTCTTCCTTTAAATAAATCATTATATTCTTTATTTTAATGAAATTAAATCCACATTCACAAATGAAACATACATTTTATTTGATATAAAAGTTCTTTTCATTAAATCAACTTTCCTTATATTTTCACAGAACATGAGCTGCATTTAATTACACCTATTAATTTACAATTTCATGTCCTCTCTACCATTAATTGAAATTATTCAATTCCATTAGTTTCAATTGTTTACAAAGATGAATTTCAAAATTGACAAAATAAATGTAATGGGAAATAGAACAACTACTTCCTATCTAATAGTAATTTAAACATATTTATACACTATTGAATACAAACGGGAATTGTACATTTCTTACCAAATAATTGTTTGTCGTCTCTGCAATCAATCTTTTAGCTACCAAACATTTCAAATAAATATACATATGATTTCTTCTTTAATAAAGAAATATTTATTATTCTTTATTAATATTTATTATTCTAATCAATTAGAAATTTACATTCAGACAATTGTTAATTTCACTCAAACCAATGTTATTAAAAATACACACTAGCATTTGTTATCATCCTTACATTATTGCAAACATGTTTCATTAATAATATTTTTACTTAATCTCGTAACTTATATTATAGTTTAATTTGTATCAGTAAAATCTTAATTTCTTTTTTATTCCTAAAATTCTTATTCAAAAATCATTTTTTAATTTAGTACTTTTAAATGTTTAAAAATAAAGGTCGTTACAACATATCCATAATACTACACAGTGGAATATAATAATAGTAAGCTTTAAAGTATAGATATATGAAAGCGTAGCCTCCTACACATATTCTGTATAGCTCCATGCTCTATCTAGACCTGTTATCCCTAACTACTTTAAGAGTACCTAAGATAATAAGAAGTAAAGCATAAAAACTCGGGTGAAACAACATTTCGGTATGAGCGATACATCATCCCAAAATACTATAAAATTCGTATGTAGTAAATAAGGGCATAAGGTATGAATAGACATACCTGACTTATCCTGCATCCAAAGAGTTAGCAGATAAACACTATATATGCTAAAATACTATCACAAGCTGAAAATATAGGGTACAGGGGTATCACACAACATATTAAGCACATGGCAAACATAGCATCAATCACACTGCCTTGCATCTCTCACTCAAGTGCTTCAGATATATGACAACTCCTATAGATGCTCAACTCATTGTCCACACAGATGGCTACAGATTGGACACATTAAGACGTCCAAATATATGAGTGCACGTAGACTACCTTAAGCACACCCAGACTATCATGTCCCAACAATGAGCATCATAGCCATAGAGTCATTTATCAATCCCCTATCAGACATACTGATAGTAGAACTACCTCACAGATGCTCAACTCATGCCTATGTAGAAGGTTAAGTACTGGACACACTCAGACATCCAAACACATGGGTACATGTAGACTACCTTGTCCTGCTCATGAGCATCATACCTTTATGTTCCACTCTATGACTTATCATGCAGAACTCGTCCTTTCGGTCCATTACCAAATGCTATAGTCACTCGCCACAACGGGTCATTGAGGTCATCGTACTTCCTTAGTTGCCATCCTAAAGTCATATAGAGTCATCCTGAAGTCATCCATCCTTACCCCGAGCTAACTCCCAAAACCACGTAGCAACCCCAAGTCTTACCTTAAAGGCAACACCCTTAAAACTTCACTTCTTGTTCCGTTCGGCATCCACCACCACTGGACCAAACCATTACCAAAAAACATCCTTTGACCGTCTACCGAACAGGATTTCATGTCTGGTCTTTACCACTGAACCATAAAACTACCGGATTGGATTTCATGTTTAGCACCCCCTATTGAACTAAGCACCTATCGAACAAGATTTCATGTCTAGTCCTCCTCTACCGAACCAAGCAACTATTGGACATAATTTCATGTCCATTCTTCCCATGTTGAGCCAAATAATGCCAAACCAAGAACCTCCAAACCAAATGCTTCCTCTCCTCAAAACCAACCACCGGACCATGCATCCACTAAACTGACAATTGCTGGACATACATTGCCAAACCTAAACCTATGGCTCCTTATAATACCAACATCATGCTGATTCAATGCGACACTCAACACCTCGATCCTCATGCATCGCCTATGCGATGATATGACTCAAATGCTCTTGAGCCTATCGGTCCAAATTTGATTTCACAGTTTCTATCTCAAGTTCACTCTAATGAGCGTTTACAACCATACAAGCATACACAAAAAACACCATTCATGCACCAATAAACATTTAAACATGTAAATCACACAATCAATCATAGCAATCATCATACATTGTGTCTACAATATAGCCTAACGTAAATCAAGCCAAACACATATCCAAATAACATGTCTAGACCACTAAAGTCCATTTATTCATGTTTTTACTATAAATAGTTTTTTAAAATAGCATTAAAACATAATTTTACATTCATAAATGGATCCAAAACATGTTAAAACCTATACATACATACCTAATAAGATGAGAGATGATAAATCACTCACAAACCAAACATCCAAATTCGAAGTTGTTCACGCAAATTGATGCAAACTAGAAAATAAATAGCAAAGATGTAATTGTCCCTCCCCGAAAAATATAGACTTGAAGATCTCTGATGAATCTCCTTGCTAATCTACCTTAATCTACGATTTAGACTTGATTTGGAGGAGAAAATAAAAGTTTTTGGGTAGAGAATGGGTTAGCAATATCTTAGATCTATTTGAGAAGTGGTAAAAGTGATTTGGGGATGATGGTTCAGCTTATTATAACCTCCTAACTCGAAATGGGTTAGTGGAGTTGCCCTTAAACTTCACTAATTACCCACTAAGATGCTTCAAAATAGACAAATTCAAGCAGCCATATCTCCTGGCCATAAAGTCCAAATTGCTACTATGACCACTCTACGGAAAGGGAAACCATCGTATCGTTCCAATGGAAGTGGTCCTGGATGCTAATTCTACATCTATCAAAAGTTATAGTCATTAAAAATTTCCAAGGTTAAAATCATTTGAAAAAATCTTAAATATCATAGATGTCAATAGTAGGCATGTTGCATAGTTATAGATGTTAATACATTGGTTATTGATTTTGATGATAACAACCTTGGTAACAATAATATACATTCATATAAAATATAGATACTAATTGTTTGCCAAGTTATATAGTATATAGTGTCGGATATTACATGGGTGCTGAATCAAAAGACTGTACTGTATAAAGACTCAAGAAATGGACATAAAGACCCGTAAGTACAAAGACCAAGATATGAAGATCTCAAGACTATAATACAGTGTATAGAGTCATGGAATACTGCCAAAGTCCCTGCAAGTAATCTTTAATCTCTAATCTCTTTTTTCATCTTTCACGTTTAAAAAAATTCAGAATATATTTCAAAATGTTTGGTAAAAGTTTCTCAAAGTTCAAAACATTTATAAACTATGTTCAAATTATTTTACAAAGTATCAAAATATTTTAAAAAGTATAAGATTTTCGAAACATTTTAAAAGAAACTAGTTTCAAAAAATACATGTATATGTCGACATATATGTTGCCAAATGGTTTTTCAAATTTTAAAAAGAAGTGTCTACTTATCGCAGCTCTTTATGAACGGACACATCTGTTTATTCACTATATAAAGAGCAGTTCAAATGATTTTTTTCGATGGTCATTATATTTTCTTTCCTCCTTTTACTTCCTTCAAAACTCCATTAAAAATACAATCTATTCTCTTCAAAATCATATAAAATCAATCCAAACTTCATTGTATTGACTCGCTACTACTTTCTTACTATTTTGGTATCAACTCTCTCTCAAATCAAAGATCAAAATGATGTCCAAGAGGCTATATGATCCATTGTATCCAAAGTTCGATGAAAAATCTATCAAAATCTATTTGTGTTTGCTTAGTTATGCTTATAGCCTATTCAAATCAAGTGGGTATGCTTGGTAGCCCGGAAATTTAAGTGGGTGTGCTTGTGTAACGCTCGTATTTTTAGTTAAACATTATTCTGGACATTTAACTGGATAGATTAAATAAAATAATGTATATGGTTAAGGAGAATGAGATTTGAAACTAAATAAGGTCGTGCCATACTTAATTAATTTAGCAAGATTGTTTAAACTTAACATATAAGAGGAAATATGAGGAGGGAAAAATAGGCAGATCCATCCTTTAATCTTTAAAAAACCCTCCCCCTCATTTCATTTTCACTTTTCACGAACTTAAACAATCAAAAGAGAAAGTCTTAGGCTGACCATAACTCAATCCAGGGGATCAAAATCAAGGGGATTCAAGGGGAAAAAGCTTTGGGATACTAAGATCAAATCAAACCTCAACCCCAACAATTAATCTACGATGAATAATAAGTGTTCCATCTCCGTTTTTACCTTTTAAATTCGGCTATGGATAATATTTGAGTCATTCTGATAGATTTTACCAATAAATGGTTGAATATTCATTGTTTTGATAGAATGATGAACTAAGAGTTTTTATAAAATTATTTAAATGGGTTTTAAGAGTAAAACCTAAGATCGTAATCTCTAAAAGCTTCGATTTTCTGATATGTTGTATTAAACATTGTTTTGGAGATGTTGATTTCATAATTTTCCAGGTTATAAAGATTATATTTTATCAATTCTCTAAGGAGGAAATAGCTTATTTTTGGGTTTAAATTATCTAAAATAATTAAACATGGTATTTAGCTTCGAAATTTTTATATGGAAAAGAGAAGGATATTATCGAATTTTTGTGAATTTTTGGGATTTTTCTTAAGTGATTACGATTTATTATGAAATTATTATGCTAGATAAGCATTTAAATGGATAATTAATTAAGGATATTAATTAATTATTTTAAAGTGTGCTTTAGGACTTGAAAAACCGAATGCGACAGATTTCTATAAAGGTTTGGGTAAATAAATTTTATTATCCAATAGGAATCTGCCAAAGTATAAGATTTGGTGAAAAGTGTTTACTTTTAATAGAAATAAACCAGTTTTCATATTAATTACAATGATGCCATGTTGCATATACCCTCTTCGAGGCTAAAGGAATGTCATCTCTATGAAGGTCGACGTCAATAAGAGTGGAAGCATAAGATGACTACTTTTGTAGCTATGGCTTAATTCTATCAGCGTCAAAGCCGACACTGTCCGCAATCTTCCATCGGCGGTATAGTTTCTTTTTGGTTATCTAAATGTTTTAAATAATGCTACACCTATTCTTTTGACTATTTTCGTTACTAAGGCAGTGAAACTGCCTATGTTGACTTTGACCCAATATATATTCTTTGATGGCATAGTAGCCGAAGTAAGTTAAGCTAAGACTTTTACAATGATGTTGATGCTCTTGATGTCATTGTGCATCAAGGTCGACGACCTTATGTGCTTTGCTTCAATGTCAATGTCGCATGGTAACGATGCCGCATCTTTTTCTTTAATGTCGAAGAGACTTATTTCGTATAAACTAAAATATTTTAAAGGGGCGAAGAGGACTAAGTTTCAAGAGAGTCGATGGCCCTATATCTTTGGTAGTTGGCCATACAACTCATAAAATTTTTAAATTTTGGGTTAATAGGTGGATAGCCTATAGTTTGTGAAGGTCGACAACACCATCTTTGACATTGAATATTGTACTTAAAAAAAATTTAAGTTTCTATCTTCAACGTTGGATAGAGGTCGACATAGTTTTAAAATTGCGTATGTGTTATGATTAAAGGCAGAGAGCCTTAGACCCCTATGTTAATATTTTTTATGTCGTCGACATTGATATATACTAAGTTATTAAAGGGTGGAGAACCTTACTTTTCTACTTCAATGACATCATTGAGGATACCGAATATTCTTTAAATTGAAAACTTCGACACTATCATTAGGGACACCACTGTGTATGAACTTCAACATTGATTTAAAATTTAAATTATTAAATGGTGTCGAGCCATATATCTTTGACTTTAGCTTTAAAACCTTATGAATAAAATTATTTGTTTAATAAGTTCAACATGGATCAACTAGGGATACTAATGTGGGAAAGTCATTTGGAAATGTTATAACCATAAGGGGATATATGTGGGTGACATGAATTAAATTGATACATGCGAGTAACATGAATTAAAGTGAAATATGTGGGTAACATGAATTAAATTATAAACTGATGGGTTTATAGTCATCCTAGGAAAACTATGGGATGTGAGATGAATAGTCTTTATAAGGATAATGAAGGGTTTATAGTCATCTTAGGAAAACTATGCGATGTGTGATGGATAGTCCATATTATTTTCAGTGACATGGGATATGTGTGTTGGATAGTCCACAAAATTTTAAATAATTAAACAGTATGTGATGGGTAGTCAATGTGGTAGGGGATGGGTAATCCAAGTAATAATTACATGTGAGATGGATAGTCCACATGATTTTGAATATGCTTATCATATGTAAGATGGGTAGTCCATAATATTATAAGATGGGTAGTCACATTAAAATAAGATGAATAATCAGTTTACATTGTAATGGATAGTCATTTGAAATTTAGATGGATAATCAAATGAATTGGGATGGATAATCCAATATATGTTGCATGAATTATAAATGTTATTTTCTACATTCTAACTATTGTGGTTGTAGTAGCACAGTATACGGTTATTATATTTTAGTTAAGATACTAGTAAAGGGAAAATTTGTTCCGCTCAGCGGCATGGTCTCACTAGATATCTATTTGCTTCGAGATGGTAGGTCCAAAGTTTTTGTTTTTCCCCTTAAACTCTCCGGTTCTCATTTGAGTAAGTCAGGAGCAAGGATTCTGAGGATTTCAGTTAGACGGATAAGCTTTCGAAGATGTACAGGAGCCAATCTAGCTATTAAGAGCTTTATCTTTTTTCACTGTGTAGTTTGGGTTTGTCCATTTGGATGTTATGGCAAAGTTATATGATTGCCAAGTATTTGACTCTGATAAACTAGTGGGGAATCTTCATATGTTGCACTTGGAGTATTTTGTAATAATTATAATTTCTCAGATGGTCGGTTTACGAATAGGATTATGTGATGAATATAAAATATCATATATGAAATGGGATGTGAAAATTTGTTATTGGATTGTATTTGAAAATTTTCATATTCACGTGCTTCTAATTATTGATATGTTTAACATAGCCACATTTTGTCACTGAGAATTAATAACCATGGGTGACTGCAGCATCCATAGCGGTTAGTTTTGGGCCTCAAAATGGAGGGTGTTACAAGTTGGTATTAATGCATAGATTTATGATTAAAAGAATTATAAACCAAAGGAGCTTTTGAAAGCATAATCCGAATGAATCGAAAAATAAGATTGGGGTATGAGATAACGCTATAGTCACGCACTTGTATTTGTTATATATCAGTTTGCATTCCATCTCTATCATCCCTTTCAGTTAGACCGTTCTTTTGTATCTTACTATGGCTTGTATGCAGATTTATGAGAAAGAAAGACATGGAAGCAGGAAACGGAAGAGTGAATATAGATGGTCGAAGCACCACAACTAATGGAAATGCTTGGCCCAACACTTGGTGGAACCAAGGTCGACATGCAAATGCTAATCAAAATGCAAATGCCAATGTAAATGTTGCGACCCCATCGATGGATATAGAGACTATGTATCAGTTCTTCGCCAATCTAGTGCATGTTGGAATGGATGTAGGAGTAGCTAGAGGAAATGTTGCTAATGCAGGAGGAGTCAATACTATAGTGACAGTTAGTAATAACTATTCTAAACTGAGTCGCAATTATACTAGTCTGGGTGGCAAGCCTTTTTTGGGGACTTGGGATGCGATGGAAGTGGAAAACTAGCTGTTGCAACGTGAGAGGATTTTTGCTGATTTGGGTCTGAATGATGAGCTAAAAAGGAGATTGCCTTCGAGATAGTTGTAAGAAGTTGCTTTTTTCTAGTGGAATGTGGTGGCCATAGGAGTACTAGAAGAGACTTGGGTAGAATTTCAAAGGAGATTCGAGGAAGGGTTTTCATCTGAGGTAGCTATGTCCGCCTTGCTTAGAAAGTTTATAGAATCGGAGCAAGGGGAAATGAAAGTGTTGGATTATTCTGCTAAATTTGACGAGCTATCCAGTTATGAATATGTCACTGTTGACACTGTTATCAAGAGGAATAAGAATTTTATCCCAGGGTTGATGTCGGCGATTGCTAAGGCAACTATGCCACATCTTATAGATCCATCGAATGTAGTGGTGGAGATAGCCGTCAGGAATAAAGAAATGCTTCTAACCTTCTATAAGGAGAAGTCGGTGGATAACCATAATTCTCTGAATAAGAAGAGGAAGTTCTTCAGGAAGAAGGGAGCTCGGAAAAGTGGAGCTAACCAAAAAGGGAAAAGCCGGTATAATTTATTACAAGTGTGACAGAAGGGCACTATGCTAACGAATGTCGATCTGGTGATGGTAAGGTGGGTGTAGGAAAGCAGAATGTGAAGTGCTTTAATTGCGACCAAATGGGGCATTATAAGAATAAATATCCTAAAGTGGCCAAGGCAGAAAAAGGAAAGGACCTTGCTTTGGAACCATCATCATTTAAGCCAAAAACACTAAGAAGGGTAAGTCTATGATGGGAGGAATGCTTTTGATTCATAGCATACCAGTCAGGGTACTGTTTGATACCAGTGCATTGCATTCATTTATATCTTAGTGTTTGGTAGATAAGTTATGTTTAGAACCATCATACCTTGTTACTTCCTTAAGGATAGCTAATCCAATAGAAGGGTACGTAACTCTTGGGATGAGATGTGACTATCTAGAATTTGAGTTGCTAGGTTATACTTTTGCTTGCAATTTGTATATTTGATTTTATGAGTTTTGGGACTATCTTGGATATGGATTAATTAAGTAGATACTATTCTAGGATATTTTTCTAAGATAGAAAAATATCATTGAGATAGCCTGATAGTGGTGACCGAATAGTATACTAAGTTGAGAATTCGAGTCCAGGAATTTGTCCTTTATTGGTGCCATAGAAGTGAAAGAAGAATTGAATCGAGTTTTTATTATTAGAGAATTTGTAGATGTTTTTGAGCTGGTTATAATATTACCACCTAAACAAGCTATTGAATTTCAAATAAATCTTGCACTAGGAGCTAAACCCATTAGTAGACCACCCAGCAGGATGACACCTACTGAGATGAAGGAGTTAAAGGTGCGGCTAGTGAACTTAGAATGAAAGCGTTTTGCTAGACCAAGCAGTTTGCCTAGGAGAGCAATTGCGGAATTCGCAAAGAAACTGGGATGCGTCGTTAAGATTGTGCATTGATTATCGTAAGTTGAATGAGAAGATGATAAAGAATCGATATCCTTTGTTGAGAATTGATGATTTATTTGATTAGTTGAGTGGAGCCAAAGTATTTTCCCAGTTGGATTTAGCAACTGGGTTCCATCAATTGAGAGTGGAGGAGGACAGTATTCCTTTAGTGGCATTGCGAATGAGGTATGGTTCGTACAAGTGTTTACAAAAGCCATTTGACTTAAATAATGCACCTGCTTTCTTTGTGATTTGATGAACCATATTTTCCAAGAGCACTTGGATAGGTTCATGTTGGTGTTCATTGACGACCTTTTGATATATTTCGAGGATGAAAGAGGTCATGAGATTTATCTTAGAATAGTGCTTGAGTCATTGAGGCAACATCAATTGAAAGCGAAGTTTTCGAAGTGTCATTTCTGGAAGAAAGAAGTTAGGTTTCTTGGTCATGTAGTGTTGGAGAAAGGGTTGTCAGCCGATTCAGCTAAGATCGAAGCTGTTAATAAGTAGAAAAGACTCAAGATGGTGATGGAAATAAGAAGTCTTTTGGATTGGCTGGCTATTATTGGAGATTCATAAAGGATTTCAAGCAGCGCCTTTGAATAAGCTAACCTGAAAGGTGAAGTTTATTTGGCCTGATAAATGTGAGGAAGTATTCCTTAAGTTGAAGCATTTGTTGGACAATGCACACGTATTAGTAGTTGTAGATATAAATTAAGATTTGATGGTGTATACGGATGCATGTGGAATGGGATTAGGAGTTGTATTGATGCAGAAGGTAAAGTGATTGCCTATGCTTCTTGGCAACTCAGACCACATGAAGTTAGATATCTGACTCATGATTTGGAGTTGGCAGCGGCGATTTTCGCATTGAAAGTGTGGAGATACTACCTCTTAGGAGAATGAATCGAGTTGTATATGGATCATAAGTCTTTGAGGTATTTATTCTTTCAGAAAGAGTTGATGAGAAGAAGAGGTGGCTAAACGTTTTAACAGCTTATGATTTTGGTATTGAATATACATTAGGAAAATGAAATAAAGTTGCAGATGCACTAAGCAGGAAACATCATAATGTGGTGTTAGCTATGCTGGCAGAATGGAAGGACCTAGAGTTATTGACTACTTGTAGTGTGCAGTTAAGATTGATTGCTAGTTCTAGTCAAAATACAGCCATGTTATCTTGCTTGGAAGTTTGACCAATGTTGATCGAAGGATTGCTTCTAAGAAAAGATATGATCCATTATTAGCCAAATAGATTAGAAGATTGGAAGGCAGATCCGAGGTCGGTGATCTAAAGAATTTTATCCTTGACAAGAGAGGATGATTAAGGAAGAAGGGATGCTTATGTTTTCCAAATGTTGGTGATCTAAGGAAAGAAGTTCTTAGGAAGTGTAATCGGTCGAAGTTTACAATTCATCTTGGAGGAACCAAAATGTATTAGGATATGAAGAGAAGTTTCTTCTAAGAAGATATGAAGAGGAATGTAGGCTTATGGATGAAGCAATATGCAAATTGCTAGCAAGTAAAAGCTTAATATCAGAAGCCAAGTGAATTGCTTCATCCTTTGAATATACCGGTTTCCAATGGGTTTCAATATCCATGGATTTTATTGACGGGTTGACAAGGACAAACAAGGAAATGAAAGTATATGCGTTGTAGCAGATACACTAAGGAAGAGTGCCCATTTCATTCCTATTAAGTCTATTAGGATGGTGTTTGTATTGGCTAAGTTGTTTATGAAGAGCATAGTTGACTGCATGGAATTCCTAGTAGTATAGTCAGTGACAGTGATGCTTTGCTCACTAGTGAATTTTGAAAGGGTCCATAGGAGGTATTACGTACCAAGCTTATGATGAGTGCCGCTTATCATTCACAGACGGATGGGCAGACAGAGAGAGTCAATAAGATATTTAATGATTTGTTGAGAGCTTGTGTACAAGATTTTGATGGGTCGTGGGTAGACCATTTGCACTTGGTTGAGTTTTCCTATAATTATAGTTATCAAACTAATATAGGAATGATGTCTTTCGATGTTTTGTATGGAAGGCCGTGTAGATCACCAACATGTTGGTTATAAACTGGAGACATATTGGTCCTTGGACAGGATATGGTAAGAGAATCCACAGAGAAGATTGAGTTAATCCGGGATAGAATCGGTTGGGGACGGAGTTTTTATTAAAATATCACCATGAAGGGTATGCTACATTTTGGAAAGTCAGGGCAACTGGCACTGAGATATGTTGGACCATTTCCTATTATAGAGAAGATCAGAAAGCTCACATACCGAGCAGAGTTACCGAGCAATTTGGTAGGAGTCCATAATGTGTTTCATGTTTCTCATCTCCAAAGGTTTGTGCACGATCGAGAGACTACTATTACTCCGACGGCATTGGAAGATTTGATAGCAGAATCAGATCCGATTTTTGTGAGACAACCAGTTCGACTTGTAACGAGAGAAGAGAAGAAGTTAAAAAAACAAAACATTTAGATTAGTGAAAGTTCAGTGGAATGACAACAAGAAAGACTGTACTTGGGAGACAGACGATAGGATTAGGGATACTTATCCCGAGCTATTATGATGGTATATTCTATATTTTGCTGCATATAGATTTTATAGCTAGTAGAATACACTAGCATTGTTTGCATGATTAATATGCTTGTTTTGTAGTCCTTACCGAATTTCGAGGATGAAATTCTTCCAGGAGGAGAGCATGTAACACTCTTATTTTTAGTTAAACATTATTCCGGAAATTTAATTGGATAGATAAAAAAGAATAATGTAAATGGTCAAGAAGAATGAGATTTTAAACTCAACAAGTTCATGCCATGCTTAATTAATTAAGTAAGATTGTTTAAACTTAACATATAAGAGAAAACATGAGGAGGGCAAAGCAGATAGATCCATCCTTTAACCTTTAAACCCCCACCCCTCTCATTTCATTCTCACTTTTCACAAACTTAAATAATAATAAAACAAGGCCGTCCATAACTCAAGCTAGGGGATCAAAATCAAGGGGATTCAAAGGGAAGAAGGCTTAATGATGCTAAGACCAAATCAAATCTCAACTCCAAACAATTAATTTAAGGTGAATAATAAGTGTTCCATCTCTATTTTTTCTATTTAAATTCGAGGCTATGGGTAATATCTGAATCATTTTGATAGATTTTGCCAAGATATGGTTGAATATTCATTGTTTGGATATAATGGTGAACTAAGAGATTTTTGTGAAATTATTTAGACATGTTTCAAGGGTAAAACCTAAGATTTTAATATTCAAATGCTTTGATTTTCTAATATGTTGTATAAACATTATTTTGGAGATGGGTTTTTAATTCCACAATTTTCCAAGTTATATAGATTACTTTATGAATTTCCTAAGGAGGGAAATAGCTTAATTTCAGGTTTTGATTATTTAAAATAATTAAATATGGTTTAAGGCTCTGAAATTTTTATATGGTAAAGAGAATGATATTTTCGAATTTTTGTGAATTTTTGGGTTTTTTCCTAAGTGATCACGATTTATTATGAAATTATTATGCTAAATAAGCATTTAAATAGATAAGATATTAATTAATTTTTTTAAAGTATGTTTTGGGACTTGAAATTCTAAGTACGGCTGATTTCGATAAAGGTTTGGGTGAAAAAAAATTATTATCCAATAAGAATTTGCCAAAGTATAAGAATTGATGAAAAGTGTTTACTTTTAATAGAAATAAACCAGTTTTAATGTTAATTACGATGACGCCATGCCGCATATACTCTCTTAGAGGCTAAAGGAATGTCATCTCTATAAAGGTCGACGTCGATAAGGGTGGAAGTTTAGGATGGCTACTTCTGTAGCTATGGATTGATTCCATCGGCGTCGAAGCTGACAATGTCGGTAACTTGCCATTGACGGTATAGTTTCTTCGAGGTTATCTAAATGTTTGAAATAATGCCACATCTAATCTCTTAGATTGTTTTCATTATTAAGGCAATAAAGCCGCCTATATTGACTTCGCCTCAATATATATTCTTTGACGGCATAGTAGCCGAAGTAGGTTTAGCCAAGACTTTCACAATGACGTTGATGCTCTTAGTTTAGTTGTGCATTAAGGTCGACAACCTTATATGCTTTGCTTCAATGTCGATGTTGCATGAACGATGCCGCATCTCTTTCTTTATTTTCGAAGAGAATTGTTTTATATAGACTAAAATATTTTAAAGGGGCGAAGAGGCATAAGTTTCAAGAGGGTTGATGACCTATATCTTCGACAGTTGTCCATATAACTTATAAAAGTTCTAAGTTTTGTTTAATAGGTGGATAACCTATAATTTATGAAGGTCGGCAACATCATCTTCGACATTGAATATTATACTTCAAAGAAATTTAAGTTTTCGCCTTCGACCTTGGATAGAGGTCGACATTGTTTTAAAACCACGTGTGTGTTATGATTAAAAGCGGAGAGCCTTAGACCCCTATGTCGACATTGTTAATGCTGTCGATATTGTCTATACTAAATTATTAAAGGTGGAAATTAGCCACAAGGGCCTCTTTAGCAAGTGGAATTAGTTTTTAGGACACACAATTGAAATTATTACTTTCAAGGACAAAACACAAAATAATAGGTTTTTAGGTCCTAAAAACCTATGAAATTATGTCCTTGAAAGTAATTGGACTGCTGACTTTGTCCTTGAAAGTAATTATTCTACTGACTTTGGCCTTGAAAGTAATTTCTTTAAATGAGTGTTCTAAAAACTAATTGGACTGCAAAGTTTGTCCTTCTGGTGAAATGCCCCTTATTAAAGGGTGGAGAACATAAGTTTTGTGCTTCGATGTCGTCATTAGGGAAGCCAGTGCCATTTTAAATTGTAATCTTCGACACTATCATTGGGGACACCAATATAGATGAATTTCGACATTGATCTAAAATTTAAATTATTAAATTATGGCGAGCCATGTATCTTTGACTTCGACTTTGAAACCTTATGGATACCATTGTTTGTATAATAAGTTCGACATGATACAATTGGGGATACCAATATGGGATGTTGCTTCAAAATGTTATGACTATAAAGGGATACACGTAGGTAACATGAATTAAATTGATACATGTGGGTAACATGGATTAAAAGAAATATGTGGGTAACATGAATTAAATTGTAAACTGATGGATTTACTGTCATCCTAGGAAAATTGTGGGATATGAGATGGATTGTACATATCATATTGTGTTGAGACACAGATTCTATGAAGTTTTTGATTAATGACAAAGAAATAAAGGCGATCGACTAAACACAGACATCATGGCAATAAAGAGGCACAAAGGAGCTACATATGGTACTTTAGATTATAAGTTGATTATTTGATATTGTAATAGTGATAAACTTGTTAAAATCTATCCTCAAATAATCATGCACCTCATTATAATCGATATATATATATATATAATAGCATTGCATATTCATTGTGCAAATTGACAGTAACCGGTCGACCGGTATTAATACAGGCGGTCGACCGTTTCTGTGTAAAATGCACAATGAACGTGCACACATGCACATAACGACCATATATTTGAAATCCTGTCTACTGGCCATTTTTTGACCTGTCGACTGTTTTTAAACAGAGAGCAACCTTTTTCAAAAGACACTTCCTTCTCCAATGGTTGCATCTCTAACCTTTCATCAATGATCATATCTATTAATGGCCACTGTTCACAAAGAGTTACACCCTTTTTTTTATATATAAACTGAACTAAATCATTGATTCAAATACATGAAAATATATGTTTTTCTACTCTAATTTCTGATCTTACTTTCTAAATACTCCTGCATTCTAAAAGCTCTCAATTATTTTAATTGCTTATTGAATCATTGAAATTATTTCATATCTTTTGATTCAATAAGTAATATACTTTCCTTAATCTTCACAAAACATCATTCACATATTTTGAGGATAAGATTATAGGAAATTTGTACTACAAGTGACAAAACGGTGTTAGCAAGAACACATACTGTCAACAAACAATTATATTCATCATTGTTGAAGTCCTCGGTGTTGTAAGAGGCAAGTGTTGAAGTCCTCGGTGTTGTAAGAGGCAAGTGTTGAAGTCCTCGGTGTTGTAAGAGGTAAGTGTTGAAGTCCTCAGTGTATTAGAGGCGTGAAATCCCGTTCGTTTGCTCGGGTGTTGTAAACCTGTTCCTCCGGGTGAAGCGAGGTAGTTAATAGTGAAAATCCAGATAGAAGTCAGGGACTGGACGTAGGAAGGTGCTCCGAACCAGTATAAAAATCTCTGGTGTGATTTTTCTTTTTCATTTACTGTGCTATTATCATCTATTTCCGCGTTTATATTATATTCCATATTACACGATCCGTGTGTACTATATTAGTACGTGCACTCGTAAACTATCACTACTGCACACTTTTTCATATTGGAGA